>CM060961.1:35973804-36573804 GCA_030765045.1 Tenodera sinensis | reverse complement strand
GCCGAGTTACGTCACCCATCGGTCTGATCGGGTCGGCCGACCGGGGGGTGGTACAGCCATTTTCACCAAGAGTCATATCACTCATACATCCTTTCCTCTCCCACCAATACAACACGTGGAGGCTTATGCCATTAGGCTTGCCATTGGTGGGGTGGACACGGTAGACACGGTGGACACGGTGTTGGTAGTGGCATACGACCCTGCTGATAACCGCTTCTATGAAGCTGACATCAATACCCTTCTGAACCTGCATCCTGCGGTATGTATCTCTCATCTTCTAATACTCACCCCAATATACATTCCTGCCCCCTTCCTGCATCCAAACTTAGGTATGCAGGAAGAAACCATGCCCACAGACACAAAAGCTTGAAAATATTCGAACACTTTTATACTGCACAGATAAAGTCGCACTAAGCGGCTAGGTGCTGTGCAGATAAACATACCGTACAGGAGAACCTGTACGATCTGTTCTCGAATGCTGGAAATACCGAAGTATTCCCTCTACCTAGGGAGAGGGCGACGAGGTCACCCTAACGGCTTGGGCAGCAACTTCTGGGGAAGAGGTTAGGGAGTGCAAGCAACAATGTCATCTGTCCGCATTCGCCGGAACGTACCACGCTACCAACCAAACCTGAAAGACTACAAGGGAGGGAAATGAGCAATTAAGGGAAAGGAATTCGTGGAGAAGAGATGAATGCACCCCAGCTAAGTGACAGGGAAACCGCGAGAAAACCCATGTCAGAATGCGCGGCCACAGAGATCGAACCCGGGACCTCCCGAATGCGGGCCACAAACGCTACCGTCTAAGCCATCCAGCTTGGTAAGGTTTATGTGTATTTACAACAAAAAGAATAAGCATTTTTAAGAATTGTTGTAAAACAGTGAGCAGCAAAAGTCATGCGAGTGCAAAACCTAAAATTTGTCGTTGTATCGTTGATTGAAAATTGAGTTATTTATTTGGTGCAATCAAGGCCACTTCAATACAAGTGTTCGACAATCGCGCCTCGCTGGCTGTGAAAGCTATAACTGTGTGTATCATGGCGCACTAACCTGTATCGCTTTCAGTGGCCTTTAGTGGTACGTACCACAGAAATCACGCAATGGTTACGTAATTATAGACTGTGCTATGATGCACATTAGTGCGTAAGGAAACACGCGATCACCTGCATCAAGTGAGCAACTGGGTTCCCACATTGCCCACTAATATATCACCGTCAACTGTTTCAGTCCTTTATTCCTATATGCATGATACTTCAACTAGAGAAACTAAATTAAAGAGCGGTTTAGAGCATTAAGTATTAAAGTTATCCTGCATTATAAGAAAGAGAGCAATATACAGTAACTTTTTACGGCAATTGTTATAGTACTATGGCTATATGTCGCAGTGAGTTGTGGTCCAGGAAATAAAGTAGATATTTCGGGAAATACGAGCTGTATTTTTAAAATAAGTACCGATATTTTTTAAAAAAATATCAAAACATTATTTTCCAAATAGT
The DNA here is from genome assembly GCA_030765045.1 of Tenodera sinensis. NCBI lineage: Eukaryota > Metazoa > Arthropoda > Insecta > Mantodea > Mantidae > Tenodera > Tenodera sinensis. The sequence continues at coordinate 36,572,308 of CM060961.1, read as the reverse complement.
TAATTATAACTCATAATCTTACACCTTTTGGTACTTCTAGACTTAGTTACCATCCTTATTTAGCCACTTATTGTAATGGAAAACGGAAAAAGGGCGTGTGGGCGCGTTTGCGTGTGCGTGTGTGTTAGTGTCGTGAAAGACTTGTCCCGCCAAAGTGAAGTTGTAATGAGTATTGAGTGATTTTATCATCGTAGTTAGTGTATGAGAGACAGAGAAAGTGAAGAAAAACAGTGAAAGGACTGAGTCAAGGCTACAACAAGAAAGTAGTTCTGAGTTGTAATATCACGAAAGACAGTTTTAACAACAAGAACGCGGATTTGTGCAATGGTTTAGAGGAAAAATAAAGTGACAAAAATTAACTCGGCTGGATGTTTTAATTTTATTACACGGTGTCAGAAGTGGGATTCGTCAAATCGTTGTTTTGTTACAATATGTGTATACATGTATGTATATATGCGTGTATATGTGCGTATGTATATGTAAATGCCTACTTTTGAATTAATAAAACTCCATTTTAAATTTTAAAATTTGCTCATGCAATGTCGTTAATAAACAGGGTAGCGTGTGAGTTGTGCTAAACAAATGAAATTCAAAATTGACGAAGTGTGTATGGCCTTAGTGCTTGATAGCGCAGCAACATCTGAGGGGATTTCCAGGGTATAGTTACATGGTTTCACAACTAATCCCGGGAATGTAGATTCTAGGTCAACCCCATTTATTATGAGGGAGGGGGAGGGAGGGGAGGCGCCACAGAGCTTACTTCACTGTCGGGTCACAATGTCCTTTATTAATAATATTTTATCTAAAGAAGCTGATTTACAGCCGGAGTTTGTGATGAATGTCTTTTGCGTGTAATGCTAAACTTCCAGACTCATCCGTCACTCGCACAAGTGGAAGGTTTCAGGGTTTGTCCACAGACGCTAAGGTTAACATTCGATGGAGATTTCAAATTAAATATGGTATTTATTATTTTAGGGGAGGATCTTACTTCTGAATTTTGTAAAAGTGCTTATTTTTGCCCACTTTACATCATATTTTCAAATGCAACAATGCAAGTTATAATTAGTATAATAATATATTAAAATAAATTGTATTAGATATAATTAAAAACTGTTTCGCATTAAAATATTTAAATAATATTTCTGAAACCTTTTTACACGCACCATGAGCATATAAATAAAGGCTACTGTGGACAGCATTTTCTTTCAATATTAAGGCGAACAAAAATATGTATCTTGCTGTTTTAAACATGTCGGTATTTTACAGTGTTTTAACTTAGACACACGTTTTTTATTTAAAAATGCAAATATTTTTATGCCAATAGGAAATTTTATACACAATGTAGATGTTAATACATACAAATTTCAAGGAGATGTGAATTAAATTGCTGCTCTTGTCATTTGTTTTCAGAAGTAGCAAGTTTTTTCTAATAACTGATTTACTATGTTTTACCTGCATTTGAATTAAACAGCAGTTTCGGAAGATGTCACTACCTTCTAAATGTGAATGTATTTAATGTATTTTCGTTCATCGACCATTATTAGAAGCTAAACTCTTCTTCTCCTTGGTGATTCAAACATAAAAATCCGGAGCAAAAAATTTTTTTTACTTCTCTAACCTATGGAAGGATTGGCCATGCTCTTACGACTGAACTGGCCTGTGGGCTCCGGATCATGTCCACACCGAGGCCCTTGAGTAGTGTGGAACGTCCGTAGCGTCGCAGTTATTTTAAACCTGAAACATAAAATCGAAAATTACTTGAATGGTCAACACAAGTTCAAAACATGTTGTTACATCCCTTTACTAGGAGTGTGTTCCGTTCTAACAAGGAAAGAACCACATCCAGGATTTAAAGCCAAGTAATAAAATATTTCTTTTTCGCTTACTATAGAGGAATTACTTTAAAACCGACTATGTTACACACATAGAATAAAACTGCTGATATTTATTGTTGTTACAATAAAACTATGCTATTTTTACACAAACCTATTATATGTGGTAAACATGATTTAAAACACTCGTACAAACTGCGCTATATATTATTATTAAAATTAATCCCTGGGTTAAAAGCTGTTTTAAGTGGTTGCATTATCATAATTAGTTAAGTTAATAGGCACTGTTCAGCTAATTATCTAGCAAAACATGCCACCACTTAAAAAGATCACATAATTGCTTCTCTGCAGTCATATTATTTTTGTTTTTACAAAAACAGATAGTGCATTTTGTACACTTTTACCTCTTAAACTCTCATAATGTGTAGCTATAAATTTTATGAGGGATGTTTGTTAATGTCTATATTAAACAAATGATGAATTACTGCAATTTCAACGTTATGGAATAATTTAAGTTATTATAAAGGTGTATAATCCTTAAAAATAATGGTATAGAAGCCAATGAAGTATGAAAAAGTAAATAAATAGCACCCTGTACCGCTGAGACTGCTATGATTAACAAAAATAAAAACAATAAAATAAGAATTTAGCTTCCTTCAATGCAGTAAACTAAACCAAATTCTATCTAATCTATTAAAGGTTAATATCTATTAAATATTAAAACCGTCATTAAAATTATGAGTAAAATAAATTTTTATGAAGCTTATATTCAATAATGGAATATCTTGTTGTAATTATAAAACACAAATTCAACTCCTTGTTCGTTATTTTTACTTTCTTAAATGGTAAGTAGGGGAAGTATTGTATTCCACCCAAAAATACGATGTCGAGATTTCAGCGGAAATATGTTTTGACACCCCCTGAATCCAAAAAAAGCATTTTTAGAAAAAGGTCCGTGTGTGTGTGGGTGTTTGTGTTTGTGGACACCATAACTGAAAAACGAAAAGTCACTAAACAACCAAAGTTGGTATTTAAGTTTAATGTCTTTCAAGGATGCGACACGAAGATTTTGAAGAAAATAGCCCCAACCTAAACTACCCCTTACATGGAAGATTTTTCGAAAATTTTCATTTTCTTGAAAATGGTTTTAACGATTTTGATTAAAATGCCATATGTTTGAGATATTTTTATGACAAATGAAATGTATATCTTGAATTTTCTGGCTATAGCTCCTGTAGTCGTATTTACTCTGGACGACTTTTGTATAACTGGTAAACCGTTAGTGTTGGACCAAATCATACATACAAAAAAGTAGATCTTGCTAAAATACACAATTTATGTCCAAATAAATTTTCCTGTAGGGTGAAACATTTCGGAAATATTCCTGGTTATGCGTGTTAGTTTCGGAAAACTTAAAGCTTTCGTGAAATGGAACATGTTGTTCAGTTTTTTACACGTTAAATATGCAAAGAGAACGGGATCTCAAAGCTTTAAAAGATTTGACTATCGCACAAAGCCTACTGTATTCTAATATTCCCCTTGCACCTACAAGGAAATAAGCAATTAGATAATTTGCACGAATGTTTATCTTAACTAACATAAGAAGATATAGGAGTAAGAGTTTGTAAGAATGTTACTACAAGAGTAGATAGTCATGTGAGTGCAACACATCAGATTTTTCACACGTATGTTTCATACAGCCATGTTTGAGTTTATTTGACGAGCTTACACTGTGGAAGTAATTGTGATTAACATAAACCATTACGTTTTATTTAAGCACTTTTTAAATAACGTGGTATTCAATGTTTTAGTCAGATGGTTTCGCTCCTCAAAAAAGCGATGCTTTTATGTTGTTTTTAGCATTAACTGGGTTTATACGAGAGCTTTTAAATGCAAAGAATGCAAGTGAAATTTCAGGGGTGGATCATTGTCCAGACTGGGCCATTAGCTCACGTTCAACTAATTAGTGCGGCAGGTCAAAATGCGTTCCACCAGTTCACGCCTGATTGCTTTCATTCCAACCCTACAACAATGCTTTCCTCTTTTAACTAATTTGCCGTCAATTTTCCAAGTGATAAAAATAATTTGTACAGAAGGCACAGCGAATTCTAAAACTAACAAGCGAAGAGTTTAGGATAATACGGACAATTCCGGTTTGAAATCCGTATACGGGCATATCATACAATGCGCCTTTTAATTTACCGTAATTGCCCTGCGTTTTCACTGAAGTCATCACAGGCCACAGATTTAGATATGTAAGCGATATTATTTTAGTGTCACACTTTCCAAACCACTGGACTATTTTCCCCAATTTGTCTAATTAGGATAATAAATGGAGCGTGCACATCAACACCATCTCGCCACCGAAATTCTGGCAAACGTGGTACAAACTGATATAGAAATTAAATGAATTCAGTTAGGGGAAATAACAAATACTTCAAAGAAACAAATAACACACGTACGACTGTTGAACTAAGGAAAACGAGGAAAATAACTTTCAGTTGGTTGACTTTCCGGAGTGGAACTTTTGGGCTATGTAGTGCATGTCATATGTTCATTATATTCACTTATTCGTAATGATACTGCTGTACACCAATCACGGATGCATCTGTTCATAACGATGATGCTATCAACCAATCAAAGATGCACCTGTTCATAACCATGATGCTATCAACCAATCAAAGATGCACCTGTTCATAACCATGATGCTATCAACCAATCAAAGATGCACCTGTTCATAACCATGATGCTATCAACCAATGTAAGATGCATTTGTTTATATCGATACCGCTGTCAAGTAATCAAAGACGCACCTGTTCATACCTATACCGCTGTCAGGCAATCAAATAGCAGCTGATGGTGCCAACAACCAATCAGAGATATAACTATTCAATGATGCTATCCAGCAATCAAAAGATCCGCAAGTAGCAATCCTATTTTGCCATCCGCGCACACTCCCACACAACTGAAAGCAAAACTGTAGATTTCTCCAGTTTAGAAAAAAAGATGTGGAACAAGATTGAATGTGATATACAGTTTGCAAAATTATTTACATTATTTTGTTGTTTAACGACACTGTCAACTACCACATCAGCGTCGCTGGTATGCCGGAATTTCGTATGAAAGTTAGCTAGGCAATTGTGCTCTCATCGCAAAATATACTATCTATTTTAATTGGTTGAGACAATTTAGGGACATGGCAAACGGTTATTTTTGCGTTGCGTTTGCCTATGACATTACTATAATGTTGATTAATAAGGATTAACGTATTAAAATCTTAGTTTGTATTCTGCATTGAACAATTTTTACGTGTAATAGCAAGGAATCAAGTTATCCACAAACATTTTATTTTTATACAATGTTGAAAACTAGTTGCAAATGCATATTTCTCTATAAACCTTGCGTTTAATCGATGTGCACATTCCGATAAATAATTTTATTACATTTCATTCTAGGCATAAGGCGCCCGCACACGCACACACACACGCGCGCGCGCGACACCTTGTATAAAATTGCTTATTATTATTTATTCAGGGGGCCACAAAAAATATACTTCCAGTGAAATCTCGACATAGAATTTTTGGGAGGAATACAGTACTTTCTCTACTCTTGTACTGACCATTCTTACAAACTCTTATTCCTATATCTTCTTCGTGTTACACGACATAAACATTTACAGAAATTATCTTATTGCTCATTTCCTTGTAGGTACAAGGAGAATGTTAGAATACAGTGGCAAATCTTTAAAAGCTTTAAGATTCCGTTCTCTTTGCACGTTTAACATATGAAAAAATGAACAACGATGTTCCATTTCACGAAAGTTTTAAGTTTTCCAAACTGGCACAAATAACAAGGAATATCTCCGAAATGGTTCACTCTACAAAGAAATTTATTGAGATATAAAGTATGCGTTTTAGCAAGATATACATTTTTGTATAGTATGATTTGGTCTATCTCTAACGATTTACCAGTTATGCAAAAGTCGCCCAGAGTAAATACGACTTCAGGGAGTATAGCTAGAAAATTCAAGATATATATTTCATTTGTCATAAAAATATCTCAAACATATGACGTTTTAATCAAAATCGTTAGAGCCACTTCAAGAAAATAAAAATTTTCCATGCAAAGGGTATTTTCTTCAAAATCTTCGTGTCGCATCCTTGAAAGACATTAAAGGTAAATACCAAGTTTAGTTTTTAACCTATTTTTCGTTTTTGAGTGTCAGTCTGACAGATACACACACATACACACACACACACACACACACACACACACACGCACACGGACCTTATTTCTAAAAATGTATTTTATGGATTCAGGGTGTCTCAAAGGATATATTTCTGGTGAAATCTCGACATCGAATTTTTGGGTGGAATGCAATACTTCCTTTTACTTACACTAGAGTAAGTAAAAATGGGTACCGGAGAAGTTAATTTTAGAATGAAATGGTTATTTTAAAACAGAATGTAGAGAAGTGGATAATACACGTGAAGTCATTGAAAATAAATTAATCAAAAGGGATAGTAAAGAACAAAGCAAAATAGAGACTAATTTTAAGGCCATAAAAACTTATATGTAGAGAATTTCAGAAGGCTGCCCAGTGACAGAGGGCCTAGGGTCCAAGTTCATAAGTCGCCATGGTTTAGTATTCAATAAAGTCATATTCATATTCACCAATTCATCAATTACTTCGTCCCCAGTACTTCTTGTTATTTACTCGCAGTGGCATATTACTGGAAAAAAGGTACGACATGCTGAAAAAGAAAGCCAATTATGATGAGAGCTTCAGTTATCACACTTGTAGTACCTCTAGATAAGTGCTAGACTCTGAGATTACTCCTACAGTTCCATACCCAGGGAACATGCAACCTCTCCTCGGTAGCCCCATTCTAGCTCCAGTACCAGTCGTACATCAGCTTTATGGGAAGAGTTTCCAGAATTCCTTTTACTTCCGCGGATATTTACAGTCCTATTGGGGTTTTGTTTCGGTCCATAAAGGGATTATTAACGGCACGTTATTTGAATTCAGCACTGAACCTGATAGATTTGTAACATTGCTTGCTCCAAACGCAGCAACTACCTGCCTAAACTTTCTATTCTAATAAAACTTTTATATTACAGAAAAAGTGACATGAACAAAGTGTCTTTGAAGACAGTTGAAGCATATACAGGGGCAACTGTTCGCTCCCACAATGCTTGATAGATGTCACATACACGATGCAAAATCTTAAATATTGTGACAAAATGCAGTCCAATTACTCACTTTATTTTCTTCCAAACTTTTGCACAAAAACATATCTCTTCTACCGGCGTTAACACAGTCTAGTCGTTCGTGATATTACATTTCACAATTTCTCTCTTCTGGTAGCCTTGACTCCGTCCTTTCACTGCCTTTCTTCATTTTTTTGTCATGTGTATACGTATAGCTCTCCCCCTGCTGTTTCCCCGCCTCGTTATATAGCGGGGATGACTCAGAGGACCTTACTGGGCTTCCACAAACACGCGGGCGATGACGTAGCCAGATCATTCTTAAAAGCTTTGGAAACACTTTGTGTTGCCGCTTGATTGTTAGTCAGATGTTCCCTGGCGTGAGTGGTGTGGGAAAGTTTGAGCTTCCACCTTTGTTTGCGCGCAAGCCTGGTATGGGTTGTGAAGTAGTTTACCCCGCCCCGACCGTCCTTTGTTGTGCCGTAACAAATACTACTTGGTAATGTGTAGTGCTAGAAAAGGTTATTGGATACAAATTGCATATTTCAGGAACTGCTAAATGTTTGCATAATCAGGTTTTTATTTTTACAACCCACAAAAAATTATAAAATTATAAAACAAAGTATTTTGAATGAAAAGTATTCTCTGGATTAAACGTTAAAATTATTATTTTGTTCTCAACTGTGAAAATGAATCTTAATTAAAATGTCTGAATACCATTGTAAATTGTAAGTTGTTTACCTTTAAATCTTTATCAACATTAAATAGTGTTAAATGAATTATTAATTATTTTTGCGGATTATTCTACACAAATACCACTCTAGGTTTTAATATTTGGATAAATTATTCTGGCGCTTCGCGCTCGCATATCTCTTGTCATTTGAAGCACTTGTGGTATTAGTACTGGCTTAATATTAAATACCTATGTACGTGTATTCCAATATTTTTAGTTAAGTACTTAAGATGATGGTCTATTATAAAATTTATTATTACACTCCTACGGTATCTATACCTAGAATCCACTTGATTTCATTTAAAAAGGTAAACACTTGGCGTATTAGATATAATAGTGAATCATATATGTGTGTAGAGTCTAATGTAATTAAAGTAATTAAGACAAATAGAGTGAGATGATTAGGGCATCTTTATAGAACGGAAGATAATAGTCCATTTAAAAAGGTCACGAGTGACCTATTCAACCACACGGGTAAATCCGTACTAAACTTATTATTGTTATTGTTATTATTATTATTATTATTATTATTATTATTATTATTATTATTATTATTATTATTATTATTATTATTATTATTATTATTATTATTATTATTATTATTATTATTATTATTATTATTATTATTATTATTATTATTATTATTATTATTATTATTATTATTAGGTATTATTATTTGTGGCTTTAAGGGCGCTCAACTTCTAGGTCATTAGCGCCCTTCTAACGGATAGGTACCGTGGCCACTTTACCATCCGCCTGGGTTAACTCAGGTGAGTTGTACTACTCCTGGACTCCTGGAAGAAGAAGAATTCTGATAATCTTCTCCTGATATGCTTCAATAGATTCTAGCTAAAACATAAAATTTTAGTATTTATTCCTGAATTGTTTTTATTTATCTATGAAATTCACACACATACGACCTTATAAAACTGCTTGTTTTAAACGTGCATTTGTAGTGAAATCTTGACATCCACTCAAGGTATGAAACACAGAACTTTAGGGAAAACAAACGTTAACCTGGTGTACAAAATAGGCTTCCTGTTATTGTAAAATCATCTGCGCTGTTCTCCGAAATGGCGCTGGTAAATATTGCTTTATGTAGCGCTGGGGTTTACACAGGCCAATATGAATAATGCGTATTAATTATATGAAGTTTCAATAGCAAACACTATTGAAAACGCATCCTGCAATCGTAAATTTTTCCTGAACACAAAATGGTTCCTTTATAAATAACGAGTATCCTCGCCTGTGAAATATACGCTACTGTATTTACATTGCAAATTGCATTTGCTACTAAAAACAATTTAGAATAGAGGTTTTATTAAAACTGCGGTAATTAATGACTGTACTTTTCTCTAAGCTTACGTGCTACGTTTGAGTTTGAATTTATCGAGTACTGAAGCACTTGAGTTGTACTTAAACTTGGGTTTTGGCTCTTCTGGCATTAGATAACCTCTAAGATTTTTTACATACGCTTACATTTTGATGTATGCTGTTGCTTATTTATTTTCTTTCTTCATCTTGTCTTTTACTATCACTTGTTTCTCGTACACAACTTTTTTCACCTACTCTGTTGTTTGCTGTTCCCTAAAATTCTTTATTTTTAAACCAATAAGTTCATTCTAACCTTCTTGTTTACCCCCATTGATACCGAATTTATACATTGAGAAAATCAATTATTTAAAGTATAATTTAATAATAATTACATTGACTATCAATAAAAACAAACATAAAAATGCTAGTATCACGAATTTAAAAAGCTGTATAGTTTTAATGGCTTTGGTACCGTCACCACACGAGCAAGCGCGCATTCCTCACTGTCAAGTCCACTGGGAAACAGTCATATTTTTGGGAAGCATCTAGTACGTGAGGTATTGTTGCTTCAGCCTGTTTTATCAAGGTGTGAGCTACAAAACCCTAATTAGGCTTAAAAATCGTTGCATCGACGACTGGCGAATGTTGCTTCATATAGCTCTTCCAACGTGGGACTGAATCAATTCTGCTTCACTTTTTCCCCCTCCTAAGTTTCCTAACAATTTGTTAGTATTTCCCTTTTCCACAATGATTCACTTCCTTCTTAATCCCTTATTATTCATTTTCACTTTGTTTTTCCCCCACTTAAGCTTCGCTTTTTTATTTTTTATTTTGTAGTTCCTATTTAACTTCAACCCTAAACTTTTCATTCTATCGTCCCTTCCACACTTGACTACAAGTTAACCTAAAAGTACTTGTTGTTCCTTGTCATAAGAGCGCAGGGTAGCAGCTTCTTCCCTATTCTTAGGTTTCCTGTATATTACCATACTTTTGCTATGTTACACCCACTTGCCCACGGTGTCATTTTTCCATATACGTGCATATCGAGTTTTACTTCTAATCTTTGTATCTCATAGGTGTATATTGTGAACTCCGAATCCTCAAACCAGTGTGTGACTTAAGTGTTTTTGAGTGAAGAGAATGAGTATTTTATGAATCGGGAACACAAAGTATTGGGAGATTACTTTGTTCAGTATGACAGGAAATATTATTTTTCGACACATTTAATAGCGCAATAAATATATTCGGCATCTTCTACGGCAGCTGCAACATTGTATTAGCCATTTTACTTTCTATACAACGTAGTTTAATAAGTGTATGCGTGTGTGCATAGCACAAAAATTTTCCAAATAAATCTCCGCATTACAAACTGCCCTTTTACATAAAACTGTTTATAACGTTTTAATTTTCTTAAAAACACTAACGATTTTGGTTAAATTACAATATATTTTTAAGAGTTGTCCATAAGAAATGAAGCGTATATCTGCAATTGTCTGGGAAGAGTCCCTTTTCTGGATGAGTTTTGCGTAACTGGCGAATTTTAAGGGATGGGCAAAATCTTACTTCAATTATTTGGTCTGGCTTTCAAAATAATTATCAACCAAGTCGTTATTCGTTTGTTTCTTACTTGTTGTGCAAAGAGAACGGAATTTCCAAGTCTTCACCTATAGATCAGCTCTCTAAGGATTTGACTATGGATTAAGTCTACTAGTTCCACTATTCCAACTTTGCCTACTAGGAAATATGTCGCGTAATTGCAATTCGCACTAAAATACGATCGTGAAAAATTGCATTGCTGTGGCGACTGAAAAAATTTAGTCCACAAGAGTTTGGAAAATATATATGAATTAATTTATTTGAATATAAATACTAAATTCAAGATATATTCGTTGTGAAATTGAATTAAAATAAAAGTTACATCAGTTTTTCAGCATTAGCAACTGCTAATAATAACCACAATCACAATCGCCATGCAGAATTTGAGCTCCATCACCGCCACTGAGCTAGAACGAGTCATTCTGTTGCCCAGGAAAAGCTACAAATGACCGTAACGCGGAGTCACGTGATTAAAACCGCCTCAACCTTCATACAATGACTCGATTTGTTCACTTAGAAATAAGCATGAGAGAATAACAAAATATGAGGCAGTATTAAGTCTTACATAAGCTCAACTCTCAACTTTCCAATAATCTAGGTATTTCTCTCTAGTAGCCAACTGGTAGTTAAGCGTTCTCCCTCAAACTGTTAGTGGCAACCTGTTCACCAATGTGGTAATAGGTGTAACAATTTTATTAAACGTGTAAAAAATATTAAAAAGCTAAAACATTATGTAAAAAAGAACGCTCCAGGGCTACTCTCTACAAATTCATTTTTAATGCCTCCTAAATTCAATTATCACAGCCACATCCCGGTCGAGAACACCTGTGAGTTAATTTCGATCACGTTCCCTGGTGTGTGTGTGTGTGTGTGTGTGTGTGTGTGTGTGTGTGTGTGTGTGTGTGTGTGTGTGTGTGTGTGTGTGTGTGTGTGTGTGTGGATGTGGGTGTGTATGTGTGTGTCAGTAATTAAATAGCAGCATGCTGGGCCTACCTGCTGCGAACCCTGGTCACTAATTCTCCCTTGTATTAATTTAATATATGTGCAGCATCGTCAGTGACGCGCTCATTGCCCTGCAAAATCGTTCGATTCCTATCAGCGCGCGCTGCGTTACGAGTAACTCAAATCAACATCGTGCAGGTATTTATTCAATTATGTGCTGAATTGTTTCGAAGATTGATATCACCAGGGATTATAAGGGCGCTTTGTACCAAACAATACTGGCTTCAGTCTTTTTGTGAATTAGTATGTCGCATTGGCTGCAGTATCTACCTCATGAAATCAGGTTAATTGCATTTGTCACTGCTTGAACAAGCTGTCCATTCCTCTTTCATCAAGTACCGATCCGTCTGCTCTAAACCTACTTCGGAGATATTCCTTGTTATGTGTGTGAGTTTCGGAAAACTTAAAACTTTCGTGAAATGGAACATCGTGGTTCATTTTTTTATATTTTAAGTGTCTAAAGAGAACGAATCTAAAAGCTTTAAAAGATTTGACTATCGCACAAAGGAAATAAACAATAAGATAATTTCTGTAAATGTTTATCTCAACTAACACGAAGAAGATATAGGAATAAGAGTTTGTAAGAATGGTTAGTACAAGAGTAGAGAAAGTCATGTGAGTTCAACACATCAAATTTTTTTAATATCATGATAATAAGCAACGAGTTCTAATAAAATTCAGTTTTCTATTTCGTACACTTGAATACTTTTAGTGTTCTTCTTCAACCACATTGCTCCACCCACATCTTATAGTTGCTATGAGTCCTCAACTGAGTATAAATAGAAACACAAAATGAACCAATAAACCAAAGATAAATCAAGGAACTTGATTGTTGACTGAGAAACGAAGATTTAAAAACAACCACGAAAATAAGTCACTAATTCAGAAAAACAAAGTCCAATTATATATAGTAGAAAGAGAAAGCCAAATCTATGGATGCATTCCAGTAGTTTATATTAATTTTAAGGTTGTGTTCAAACTTATAAAGTTACTAATTAAATTTCAAGTATTTTTTTCTTTAGATTATGTCTTGGTGCTCTTTTGTTTGAATTGAATAAAACGAAACAGTAACTAAATGAACCAAAGGCAACTTTTAGATGCCTAAGATCGATTTACCTAATCCATTTATTGCTGAAATAGATCTTGACGACTCCCAAAAATTTATTTTTTGATTAATCTATCTCAGATTACTATCCTTAGAACTGAGAGCTACGAAGTTTGAATGGGGAAAAAGAATTTTCCGCACAATTTTTCAAAATTTTCTCTTCATAAGAACCTTCCTCGGACTTGAACAAATATTTTTAAAAAATTAGCCGAATTGATATGGTCATTCTCAAGCTTTGCGCTTAGCAACACTTTTAGCCATTCATTTTTATTTATATAATCAGACAACCGTTGTATTGGAAGACAAAGGTGTTAACAAGGAATAAAATAGTCTGATGCGCGGACCAATAGAGAAAACTCGAAGAAAAACGCAAATTAAACTTTATAAGACAGTGGCAGTCGCTGTATTGAATTAAAACATGGAAATTAAACAGAAAACAGGATTAAAAATTAGTGCAGAAATGAGATTTTAAGATCAGAGGCTGGATACTCTGCTAGATTAGATAACAAATGAAGAAAAAAGAGAAGAATTGAATATATTTCACTTAATGGAAAGGATTAAATAGAATAAAAACTCCTGGAGACCACACGTACAGAGGATGAACAAGGACAGATTCCCTAGAATAGTGACCGACTATGTTCCAGTCAGAAAGAGAGATATGGAAAGACCGAAGAAGAGTTGGAGAGATGATTTTGAATAATGAGAACGTAACTTTGAATGATGATAATAATGATGACAACCACAATAAGGTCGATAGTGGAAATAATAAACATAACGATGGTGGTGGTGGTGGTGATGGTGATGGTGATGGTGATGGCGGCGGCGGCGGTGGTGGTGGTTGTGGCGGTGGTGGTTGTGGTGGTGGCGGTGGCGGTGGCGGTGACGGTGATGGATGGAAGATGTTATGCAGAGGGGCTTACGGATGCAGATCATCGTTTTAGGATGACGTAAACCCATTGTGTTGTGCAATATTTGTTAATAAAAAGAAAATTAATAGTAATAATTGTAGTTATAATTACGATAGTAATTATAGTTACAATAATTATAATTATTATAATAATGTACAAAATAAATACACCATTCTATTCTACTAACAACACAATCTTCATCTTTCGCAATATTACAACCCACAACTAATTTTTCCTCATAACCCTGTCACGCTCTTATCTGGCTCTCTTCACCATCTCTATCTCTCAAACAGCTGGCTTTAACGATAGTCGCTCAACACTGGTAACTTTCGATATCCTTCGCGACGCGGCGGTACTCACGCAGCTGGCACACACACAAACACACACACATGCACGCACGCACACACAAAGTGTGCCTCCTTATGTAGAGGGGATAACGTCATACGGACCTCTCTCGAGCTTCTGCAAACACGCCGACCACCGCACACTTCTCGAATTATGTCAAAAATCAATTTTTAACGTGCCTCGTTCGTTTTTGTCACGTGTTTGCTCGCGTGGATGGTGTGGGGAAGCTTGATCTTGAGCGCTCTTAATTCGCTCGCGCCTGGTATGTGAAGTGGCTTGGCCCCGACCGTTCTTTGTTATTCGTCACATGGTAATAATTGTTTTTCTTGAGATGCCTAGAATTGAGGAAAACTGCTTGTCTATGCGAAGTTGGCCAGTGGGAAACATTACTGTTGGGTAGGCAGATGAAGGTAATAGAAACTGCAGAAATGTACCCCTCTGACGTAGATGTGCCTAACGCCTATTGTGAATGTCATTCTAGTGGTATCCAACTGTAACTGCTGTCACAGCTTCCATTGCAATCTCTCGTAATCCAGAAATTTTACACCATTTTTGAAATATTTAAATCAATTTGAATGCTATACTATTCCATTCCACATAGACTTTTTTCCCAGTCGGTACAAATAAACCAAATAACATTTGTATCATAAAGCGTACCATTCATTCAATTCAAGCGCTTGACTAATCATGCTTGCGCCATTGCATTTCGATATACATTAGCAGCATCCGGTCGATGCCTTTCTGTCCACTCATGTCATTTATTACGTTAGCCATTATTTAAGTATTGGCTGCAGCATACACAGGGTGTCAACAAATTCATGTATAAATACTTCAAGCCATGAAAAAACAACTACGCCATCGAATTAATTGCAGTATGTAGTTCTGATAGGTGCGGACGCACCTTTCAACACTAGAAATGAATGTTATTTAGATTTCAAACATAATGTTGACGACCTCTAGTGTATTGAGTGCTTCCCCGCTGCTGACTACCACTGATTACTAGTGGACGGAGTGGCTCTCGGCCAATGACTGTCGTTTCAGTTTCAGTTTTTTTTTATTAATGTGGTTTTGGCCTGATGCCGGTACCTTAGGCCCGACTTACAGGCTACAATTGGCATGGACTTATAACTAGGGAAATTTATAATATTTACATTTCTTGTTTTTTTGTTACAAACCCATACGATGACAACCTTAGGTCACCGACAAGTTTATTGTTGCAGGTTTGCCTGTTCTTTTTGTCTTTGAGTTTATATATATATATATATATATATATATATATATATATATATATATATATATATATATATATATATATATATACCAGAACAATAGGTCCCATCACACGCGCGTACACATACATACAGACACACACGCACACGGACACACAAACTTTCACTAGGCACACCAAAAATGTGCGTCCCAATTCGCGTACTGAACTATTAACACTTTACATCACTTTTTACACTATGTACAGTTTTCCGCTGTTTTCCTACGCGGACAGGTTGCAGCTCCTGGGTGGTTCCCGAGGCGTAAGCCTTTGCCGTATTCTGTGCGGCCTGGAGACTGGATTGCATGGGCACGCATTAGTCGGCGAGCCGTGCCGCGTCTAGAACATTTTAACTCTAGTATGTTTGCGGTGCTTCGGCTCGCCTTTGCCAATGTTGGCGATCAGGTAGTTTTCGTGCTTCATAATGCGCGTCCATGTTGCCTTGGCTCTTTTTGTTCTTGTCTCTGGAATGGATGTGACCTGGCTTTCGAGGTTAAGAGTCTGGTTAGTGGTAAGGAGTGGAGTAGAGAGGATTGTTTTCTAACGGAAAGGTATTAGAGGGTTTGAATTTGTTTGAGGGCGGTTTTGGAGACATTGGCCCCGGCCACACATGTGTACAGTTCCAACGAAAGTATAAATATCCTATACAAAATCAGCTTGGATTTAAGTTGCAGCTGTTTGCTGCGGAAGATGGGGACACACAACTTTAGCCGTTGTCTGCCTTTGTTAGCGGTATTTTTATGTGGGTGGACCGGTACATCGTGCGGTCCATGGTGACATCTAGGTATTTAACGTGCACGGTGACCATTATATGGCACACCTCTCGTTCCTGAAGAATTTTTGGTTAGCGGTGGTCCTCTCAACACTTAACTGAAATATCGGCAGCGGCCTGCCGCGGCAAATGAGTTGTACGTGGACGCGGGTATGGCTTGGGAATCCCCTTTTATATACCCCTCCGGAGTTGGAGAGGGGAGAGGCAGGTTGGCAGATCTTCAACCTTAAAACACTAAATTTCCTCGCACAGCATGATTCGATATATATCGTTCGATGGAGGTAACGATAACATAGTTACAAGACGTACTTCACTGTCTTTCAATTCTACTCTCTCGGTCTCACAAACTACTCCCGACGATAAACTTACAGTCAGTCAAACAGCCTTAACAGAAGACTGCTCCACAAAACAAACAACTCCAAAGCGACGATCAAATGTGTACAACTGTCTCTGAGATACTCATGCTCTCTTAACACTGCACACACAGGCACACACACACACACACACACACACACACACACACACACACACACACACACACTTACACTTACACTTAAAACTAACTGCTAACAGCTGTTTCAATCAGCACTTTACAACTCGGTTAAGTGGACACTGCATTAGCTTATATAGTCGAGAATAGCGTAGCACGGATTTTTCTCGGAATTCACCTTTTGGTAAACAAGCCCAGCTCACGAACAGTTGTTTTCGAACAGTTTGGAATCGCTTTGTTCTGTCGCGCCATTGTCGTCGGACCTGGTGTTTATAAGTAGTGATGTGATGTAGCTTGACTTTGAGCGTCTCTTTGACGGGGACTGCCAGTTGACGTCACGTTATGTATTTATATTCTGTTTATCACATTTCATTTGTTAGCCTGCAATTCTGGGGAGCTAAATTTGTTAAAAGATCACGTATATATATGCGTGCTGTAACTACTTATGTCATCCATAAAATATGCATGTTGCCTGGTATAGGTATAATATTTTGTCTTTTTCTTAAGCAACGGCCTGTCTGTTTCTTTTATTTCTCTCCTTCAAGTTTGTATATTCTATAGTGTTAGTCAAAAGTCCCGCACCTAAGAATTACCTTTTGAACCGCAAAACTATTTAACTCAAAGCTTGGGAAGCGGAGATGGTCACGTGTACAAAGAACTCAAAATTACATTGACGATTTCCTCTACCTCCGGATTAACTCTTACTTTAAATAATGTACAAACAATTTTTACTAACTCTGATACTGTTCTTCAGTAGTTTTTCAAAAAGTATTAACTACAGACACTTTTATGAAATGCATTACTTTTAAGAAAAAGAAAAAAAAAAAAAACCCAAAAAACAAAGGAAGAAAAAATAGAGAAAAAAGCCTAACGCACCAAAACGCTTTCTTTTTCTCTTCTGTGATTTGACTACTCTTTGCTTTAATCCGCGAAGCACAAAGCACATTTATTTGAGTACTTGGCTTATACTCACAGGATCTGAGATCGTTTATTCTGATGATTGTTGTTTCTCGGTATATATGTACATAGTAGGTAGAGAAGGTTGCATTCCACCCAAGTATTCGGAAATTTACGTTTCGACAACACCTGAATACAAAATCTGATGTGTTGCACTCGTATTACTTTCTCTACTCTTGTACAATTCTTACAAACTCTTATTCTTTTAACTTATTCATGCTAGTCGAGGTAAACATTTGCAGTCGAGGTATTGCTGATTTTCTGATACGTAAAGGGGAATATGTGAACACAGTAGACTTTGAGCGATAGTCAAATCTTTTAAAGCTTTGAAATTCCTTTTTCCGGTTTACCAGTTATACAAAAGTCATGAAGAGTACATAGATCTGCATACGCTATGGCCAGAAAATTTAAAATATAGACTGCATTTGACAAAAAATATGTTTAACATACGGCATTTTAATCAAAATCGTTAGAATCATTTTCGAGAAAACACACGTTCTCGAAAAATTTTGCATGGAAAGAGTAGTTGAGGGTGCAGATATGTTCTTCAAAATTTTCGTGTCGCTTGCTTGAAAGATATTAAACTTAAATATCAACTTTGGTTTTTAACCGACCTTTCGTTTTCGAGTTATGCTTTTCACAGATACACCCACCCACAACACACACACACACACACACACACACACACACACACACACACACACACACACACACACACACACACACACACACACACACACAGAGAGATGTACCTTTTTCTAGAAATGCTTTTTGGATTCAAGAAACCTCAAAGTATATATTTCCGGTGAAATGTCCACTTCAAAAATATTTTATCTATATGTACATATTTTTATAAAATAATACAAATACAAATTTACATTTTGGTCTGTGACAACAAAAGGTATCTGAAAGTACGAAGCCGTATCGTGGCTGGAATTCTCCAGGACGCGTGCAGAAATAGCAAAGAGTTGCAGAATGGAAAACATCCAATATGCTTTTATGTCGTTTATACGTGGCCCATCTACAGGAAAGAGCGAATAACCATCTGTGGAAGATAGGCGCAACTTGGCTTCCAGCCACGAGAGATATTCCCCGATTGGAGACGGATTTCAGACGAGGTTGCCTCGATTACGATCAGCTACACACTAGGCCAGTTTGATGCTGCATGCTATTCTACACCATCATGGTACCATACTTAACAGAAAACGGCAGTGATTTACAATAAATAAAATGTTAAAACTTAAATAAAAATAAAATTGCTGTCGTATAAGAAATTAGTGTGAAGTGCCTTTGAGTATTTTGTTTAATAATCATTGTATCTAACCATGGTAATTTTGTAAATTTTAATGATTTTGAGTATCAATAAAGGCTGTTTGTAATTTTTGTATACGAAGATAAAAATAACTATACTCATAATTTGAACAAATTATATAATGTAAAAAAAAAAGCAAAGAAGCTTGAACGGAAAACACTAAGATTATTTCTGTAGCGTTATCACAACCATGCAAAAAACATCAGGTAATAAACCTTGTGATTGGTTTGTCGGAAAACTGTTACATGAAGAGAAAAAATAACTAACCGAAGTGAATACATATTAAGCTTCCAGTTATTAAAATATCCGCAAACATAACCCTAATAGCCTGTATATGTTAATACATTTCATTTTCCTAATTTATGATCCAAAATCTTCATCCGTGTTTTCCTTGTTAATAGCATAATTGGAGTCGTGATATTGTAACGCCCATATCGAGTTACAAACTCCACGGTAGGGTTGCGTCAGTAATTTTAAAATGATGAAAATTAATCCAGATCAAGTGCCCATCACATCAGAATGCTCACAAAGCAGGCAGGGGCTCTGTTGGCGCGGGCGATTTACACCCCCTGGTCTGCTATGTCTGATTTGTTCACGGCGTCTGTTGCGTGTATTCTCGTCGTCTGTTACGACGCCCGTCCGCTGGTCTGATCGCCAGCATACCGTCTAACGTTGACCAAGGTAAGTCTGTGTGTTGCAAGACATTGGACCGTAGCTTCGGCCACCCAAACCCGCTGGCAGTAATAAATGGTTAAACCACCGACTCAGGTATTTCTCCACCCAGGATGTCTGCCAAAACCTTCCTGAATCTCTTTCGAGTGCCTCTTCTCCACTTAGGCTACACTCCCTTGTCTTCAGGTCTCTCCCCGAGAGAGGTCCGGACAGAAGGGACAGAATATCTTCTTCCTTTTTATTTGATTGCCGTCCCCTTTTGTAGGACTTACACCCCCTAGGACTCATAAGCCTTGCCTTGGCGCCTGTTCGGGAGCAAAGGAACCTATGGACCGGACAGAGTGAAGACCTAGAAGTGGGTGATCAGACAAGCACCAGATATGAGAATAAGGAAGCGGATAATATGAAATACTGGCGAAGTGGTTTAACGAAAGGTGATGATGGAGCAGTTGGTGGAATGAGTGGCAGGAAAACCGGAGCAAAACCCGCCCTAATGCCGCTTCATCCACCACGAATACCACATGCAGGTCCCTGGGATCAAACCCGGGCCAACTTTGAGATAGGTGAACGGTCTTACTGCTCGGCCACGGCGCCGCCTGACAATACCTAGTGAACAAATGAGAGAATTATTTTAAAAGTATGCAATAAATGATAATGGATAAAACTGGAGCGAACATTGCAATCAATAGAGGAAACTCAGATCCCTAAAATGGCCTCGAAGTGTTCATCCTTGGGGAGAAGGAATGTAGAATAACCCAGGAAGAGACGGAACTGAGACCGTAATAGACCAAATACTGCAAGGAATTTTTTTTGAGCAAACATTCATAGGAGTAAGCATAAAATTGACATAAATACCTCCTTTTCTATGAAGAATGTATTAATTTATTGAACTTCTGTGAATTTCCAGAGTAGACAAAGCGGTGTGAATGTTCCACATAGATTTTAAACATGCTGCCCTCCAGTGGTGTCGAACTACAGTCCCTGGAGAGAGGGATATACCACAATATGGGTAGTGACAATTCCAGTGATGATGTTATTTGATAACACGTTCGCACAATAAATATGAGAACATTTCTGGTTTAGAATCCGGCGCGTCGTGTCGCGTCGCGTCCACGAGGCACATGCATACTAATGAATAATTGTAATATTAACATAACACTGCGTGACTCATTTTAAATGGCTTGCCATCGTCAAAATGGGCCCACAATTGAACTGGTCGGCCGGCCGGCGTTTCAAATTAATAAGTCAGTAGCCATGCGGAAACACGTGTTTGTGGACCACAATTATCATCGGGGTGGGGCAGACAATGAGAATCAATTACCCGCCAATTAATAGAATGTACCACTGCTGCCAACCCTTTCAAAACTAAACGCTAAATGGCACAGAAAATTAAAATGTAGCAGCAAAAAGTGAAAGAAAAACTATTGATATATGTTGAATAATTGCTTTTGTGTTTTCGGTTGTCGCTTTTT
Source organism: Tenodera sinensis (assembly GCA_030765045.1). Classification (NCBI taxonomy): domain Eukaryota; kingdom Metazoa; phylum Arthropoda; class Insecta; order Mantodea; family Mantidae; genus Tenodera; species Tenodera sinensis. The sequence goes on along the minus strand of CM060961.1, from coordinate 36,551,323 downwards.
AAATGGAGTTTAAAATTTGCTGTGATTTGACACCCACAAGTTATGTCTGCAAATTTAAACATACTAACATTTTATTAGAGGTGTAAATGTGTATTTACTTTCTCTACCTCTCACCTGAGGGAGAGGAAGTTGTATTACATTGGCCTAAGTGCTCGCGATGTACAGAGAAAATGTTTTGATTTGTGTTAAAAATATGGTATTTTACAAGCTTCATTTCACTTTCTCTGCTACATACATATCGTAAGTAAAGAAAGTATTGCATTACACCCAAAAATTCGATGTCGAGATTTCACCGCAAATATGTTTTGAGGTACCCGGAATTCTAAAAAAAGCATTTTTAGAAAAACATCCGCGCGCGTGTGTGTGTGTCTCTGCATCTGTCTGTCAGTCGTGGACAGCACAACTCAAAAACGAAAATTAGGTTAGAAACCAAAGTTGGTATTTAAGTTTAATGTCTTTCAAGGATGTAACACAAGAAAATAGCCCCACTCTAAACTACCCTTTACATGAAAAATGTTTTGAAAATGTCTATTTTCTTGAAAATGGCACTAACAATTTTAATTAAAATGTCCTATGTTTGAGATATTTTTATGACAAATGAAATGTATATCTTGAATTTTCTGGCTATAGCCCCTGTAGTCGTATTTACACTGGACGACTTTTGCATAACTGGTAAACCGTTAGAGATAGACAAATCATACTATACAAAACGTGTAGATCTTGCTAAAATACACAATTTATGTCTGAGTAAATTTTCTTGTAGGGTGAACCATTTCGGAGATATTCCTTGTTATGTGTGTGAAATGGAACATCGTTCATTTTTTATATGTTAAGTGTGCAAAGACAACAGAATCTCAAAGGTTTAGAACATTTGACTATCGCACAAAGCCTACTGTATTCTAACATTCCCCTTGCACCTACAAGGAAATAAGCAATAAGATAATTTGTACAAATGTTTATATTCACTAACACGAAGAAGATATAGGAATAACAATTTGTAAGAATGGTTAGTACAAGATTAGAGAAAGTTATGTGAGTGCAACACATCAGATTTTTAGAAAAAGATTCCTGTGTGTGTGTGTGTGTGTGTGTGTGTGTGTGTGTGTGTGTGTGTGTGTGTGTGTGTGTGTGTGTGTGTGTGTGTGTGTGTGTGTGTGTGTAAACTCAAAACCGAAAAGTCGGTTGAAATCCAAGTTGGTGTTTAAGATTAATATATTTCAATATATACACACATACACACTAAGGTTTTCTATAACATTCCTCCACCTAAATTACCGTTTACATAATTTACATTTACATAATTTTCGAAACAGTTCCAACGATTGAATAAGACGCCATATGTTTAAGATATTTTTATAGCAAATAAAATGCACATTTTGAACTTAATGGTTATAGCCTATGTAGCCCTGTGTTTCTTGATGACTTTTAAATAAACGGTAAACCGTAAAAGACAGATCAAATATTACTATACACAAAAAAAAAAAAAAAAAAAAAAAAAAAAAAAAAAAAAAAAATCCTTAATACAAGCCATTTCCGTCTAAATGCATTTTTTATGGAGTGAATCATTTCCAAGATATTATTTGTGTGAATTTTGCAATACTTATACTTTTCTCAAATGGAAGGTCGCTATTCACTTTTTCATCTCTTGGCCGTGTAAAAAGAACGGAATATCGAAGCTTTTATATAGCGACCAACCTTTAAAGATTTGACTCTCGCTCAAAGCCTACTGTATTCCCATGTTCCCCTTGCACCAACAAGAAAATTATTAATAAGATAATTTCTGCAAAATTCTGAGTACAAGAGTAGAGAAAGTCACATGAGTGCAACCTTTGTGCCTGATTTACGATCTCAGTTATTTGTCGTTTTGCTGCTTGTTCTCGGTTCTAACTCAGTCAATATTTGGATGGAGACTCTGACCTGTAGGGGTTAGGAACGGAAAAGCTATCGTCTTATATACAATAATAGGACTTAATCTTTATATATAATTGATTCTTCATTTATGACGATCTTGAACAGATTCATTGAATATGTAAAGTTTACCTTTCTCATGCATACTTCTATTATATTGTAGATATAATTATATATGTAATATATATTATATATTCTATTATTTTGCAGTTTTTCGAAGCGTTTCTTTTTCCGTAACATAATACTGTCGTCTTCCCTGAGTGTGTATATTTTACATTTTCTTATGAGGACTTACAAAGGAAAACTGTCTCAATGTTCCTAGCAGTACCTGTTTTAGTTGCCATACTATCATTTTGGTTTCATTGCACAGTTCAAAACATATTTTAGTCCAAAGATTTTCTTTCATATGCTAATTATGTTCCAAAGATACTTGTTTAACCATTTAAAGGTCATCTTACAGTGCAAGCAAGTATTTAGATCAGGGGTACTCAACAAGCGAGCAAACGCTCACTTCCCCTAGACATGTTACTTTCCCCCCTCCTCTGACCAAAGCAATGAGAACCAGATCAGCTAATCAGAGACGGGTTGCGCGGAGTAATAGTAGTTGTTTATACCATTGCCCTTGCTTACATTTCGTGTTCACGACAAATGTTATTCTCCCGGAAAAATACAACCAACCTTTAAAGCACGACACATTATCTTCACAATTTGAAGACCTAAAAACATTTGAAACCAAAATCCAATTATTTTGCATTCCTTTGAAGTTTCCATATAGTGAGGCTTCACACGAGGTACAAAATTTGAAACTACTTGCATTACAAAATTCTACGACGTAAAATTTTCTGAGAAAGAAGGGTGGGAATTATTTAGGTCTCTGTCCTGCTGTGAGTATCCAAGATCACCTTGGTTATCTTTTGAGACTGTACACTTTTTTGCACCAAATACTGAAGACCTTCTGAAACGTAAATCACGCCAAAAAGTAATTCTCAGAAACATCGTGGGTTAATCAGGAATAGAATTTGAAATTGTGCACCTTTGATTTCCTATACATAAGAATATGCCGCCACTGGAACTGAGTAATCCCACTGGAAGGAGGTGATTTCAACTTCCCCTAACTTGCCTGCGGTTGAGCATCCCTGATTTAGACTTATAATTCCCCTTTTCATCCAGTATGTTGTTGACACTGGTATGGATTTTTTGATAGAATTAAAAGGTTTCTTCACTTAGTTTTATTTAGCTCGTGTTGGATAATAATCATGTACATTATTTGGAATTATACTTCCTTAACTATGAAAATCTGAATCTTCATTATTATTGAATAATACATAATTTTAGTAACATTCACTGTCGTCAAATATGCCATTTTCATTCGTGCGGATTTGTCCGAGATAGCAGACGCCTCAGCGGTACGGTAAATTCAGTTTTTTTTTTTTTTTTTTAATTCCATCTAAAGGCAGTGCTCGAAGCACTCGCCAATCGGGTACAACGCAGTCCACTGGGATGTGTGAGGACTGCTACCATCAGCTCAGCGTTGCCATTTACGTACATCGCCGAAAAAATGTTACGCCTGCGTCTATAAGCCAAGTATAAGCCAAGATGTTTAAGCCAATACATCCCATCATTAAGGTTATTTTTGGTTATTATGGTCACGTGCAATTACACCTGACCTTTCATATCAGACACACATATATCCATTTGTGCTGCGTTACTTACGTACGCCAAGTGACTAGTGTTTCACTGGTGTAGTAAACAGATAACAAACAAATGCAGCGCTCTGGCAGTCAAAGTGAATACACCTAGTCCTTTTGCCAGATAGGAATCAAGAAGCTCATTAGAAAATTATTAAACGAGAGGTAGTACCATTATAGCGTTGTTGTATAATGTACTATTATTGTTACTATCCAAGGTCACTATTGTTATGTGATTTATTTCTGAACACTGGTTCCACCTGTTGAATAAGCGGGAGGTTTTTGCAGCGGAGATGCATGAGATAGATCTCCCGAGGGAGAAGACTGCATACAGTATATTAAAGGTCAGCACCATAAAAACACCCTAGCGCGTAATAAAAGATTGTGTTGTATATGCATGGTCAACATTAACAATAATTGTGTACTTGTTACGTCACACGCTTCACTTGTTCACCTAGAACTGCACGCTTGGATTAAGTGAATCGTGAGCGATGTTTCTTTTTTTTATGTATTTACTTGTAACCGCTTTCACTCGTAAAATACCAATCGCAACTGTAGCATTTATACATGATTATAATAATACTACTACACAGCATAATTTAAGCGATACATTGGAATGCAATATAAACGGCCAAATCCAGAGCTCGCGGGTTCAATTCTCGGCTTGAGTGTGTAAAGTTGTCTTCAGCTTTAAAGACGGAGGTTCCCGCGTCTCAATCCAAGAAAAAAACACTTATTATAAGAAATTTGAACACATTTTATAAGCTGATTGTCTTTACAAACGTTTTCAGTTGTAGTAGCTAATTTGCCTGTTTTGTGGTAGCATATTTTGGGAAAACGACTGAGTTCCTCTAACTAAATTAATACACCGGTTAAAAAGAGGTTAAAAAGTTGTCACAGTTGGTGTCAGGAGTGCGACGAAAACCACGATATGGAACGTTGATGAAACAAATTTTAGCTAAGATGGACATAATGCGAAATGAAATTAATTCCGGAATGAGGCAGATGGAAACAAATATGAAAGCCCAATTGAAAAATGTAAACTATGCTTGGAAAATATGGAAACAGAAATGGAAGCCGAATTGAAAAATGTAAACTCTGGAATGGAAAAGGTGAAAATGGTAATGTCGCACATAAAGATGTGCTATTGGAAAATACTAACGAGCAATTGGCCTGGGTTAAGGAAGCCATGCAAGAACTCGACGGAAAGATGAAGGACCTTGGCCAATGTGTTAACGCCCTGGAAGATAGAGTGGAGCGCAGCACCAAAGAACTGAACTCCATAGTGGAACAAATGCTCGACGAAAACCTCAAACTGGGTGGCTTACGTTCAGCAGTGGACGTTTTACGGCTGAAATGACGGTGCTTATGAAATATTTATATGTATTTCTACATCTTTTGTATATGGGAAATTACTCTTAACAATTGCAACAAAAACTTTTATTTAGTTAACGTTTTGCTTTTCGAGTTTAAATAGGTATCTTTTCCCAAAAAAAACAAGGTTTCACAAAAAAAAGGGGGAGGGGCGGGGGAAACGCCAAGCAGAGCTCGGTCGTCCAGGTACTGGAAGCAAACAGTTGACGTAACATGATCATTTGTTCTCCAGGGAGTGGATACTAATGAAAGGAGAATTGGAAATTTGATGTCAATGCTTCACTCGCTGCACACAAAATGCGAGTAAATATTCCTCTGAACGGAATGCTAGACTGTGGCGTCAGAGTCTTGCTTTCGGAGGGGCTAGATTTGATTTCCGTTTGACTAATCACCCCAAGCTTGGGTTTCTTTTTTCGTAGTTTTTCCAGGTTGAAAAGCGAATACTGGGGTGCATTATACAGTATCACGAATTTTCTTTCTGTTATCTCCTCCCTTTTCGTTTAATTTTCGATTGCAGAGTAACAACAGGGTTAGGTGCAGTGAACAGTGAAATGCGGCGTCTGAGGTGGAATTTTTTTTGAGGAGAGAACTGTTTCTTCACTGGCATGATCTATCTCAATCCCTGCGTGAGTGAGACATCGAAGTACCAACCTGCCATTTTACAAGCTGGAAACATTATGGACTCCACTGCATTGTTGTTCTTCTCTATCCACTCTTCAGCATACAATTCATACAATTTTCTATATGACTGAAATACAAAGGCAACGTATTACATTCACCCTCTTTTCTCTAATCACTATTCTTTTACGTAACACATTCACGTGTATTTCTCTCCTCACTCTTCTACAAACAGTTCACAATTTCCTATACTATCGAAATAGAAATACAATGTATTACATTCACACGGTTTTCTCTACTCGTTTTTCTTACTATAGCGTTTGTGGTTGTTGAGCAGTGATTTTGCATAGCGCCTTCCCGATGTTTTTTATTTATTTAGTTTATTTTTTATTCCTTATAGTATCCTAAGTTTTAATTGAATATGTAAGAGTTTATGTAATATTTTTTAAATGTCTCCAAAGAAATACAAGACTGTTGAAGAAGTGCAACCTTAGTCCGCAAGTAGTTCAGCTAACAAACTCATAAAAAGAGAAACATTTACTACATCCAGGAATATTTTTAGGTAGCGGAATGTGCATTAACTCTGGTTATTGGCTGCTGATCCTGTAACTTTTAATAATTAAAATTATATGCAGAAAACAATGGAAGGATTACAATATTAAAACATTGATTTGAAAAAACCAAAGTAATTATTTCTGTGGGAGTGTCCGCAGTGTCATCCAAAATTGGTAATGGAAAATGAGATTACAGAATAACCTACATATCCAACAATTTTAATAGCATATAAATTATACGCACGATATGACATAAACATCTTGAACATGTAGTTTTTTAATGAAAATTGTTAGCCATTTTTTATTAAATTAACTTTTTGAAAGCTTTTCGACTTAAAGCATAAGCTAGGGTGGGGAGATTTTCTTGAAAATCGTTGTTTCACATCCTTAGAAGATGCTGCGGTCAAGTACCAGTTTGGTATTTAATCCACCTTTGGTATTTAAGTTACGTTTTTTAACAGACGGACACACACACACACACATGAAGATTTTTCCAAAAAATTCTTTGTTGGATTCAGTGGATCTCAAAACATGTATTTCCGGTGTAATATTTAAATCGAATTTATGGGTAACATACATGTTAATTCATGCAATAGGTATAAATATACACTGTCTACTTAGTTACATTGTCACGAAGCTATGAATGAAGTATTTATTAAATATTTATGCTATACCATGCCAGACTAGCGCTTATTCGCCATATATAGAGTTCTTTATAGCGATAATACTATCCACCAATCAAAGGTACACCTGTCAAAACAACACTGTTAACTACAAATCAAAGGATTCGCATCTAGCATTCAAAAGCTTTCTATGCATCTGTAAGCGAAATTATCGATTCCGGGATATGAAATAAAGCTACTCTAATAATTAGTTTAGATATTACAAGATGCAACTTGCACAAAACACACCAATTTACCTCAATACAGCATCAACTTCCAAGAATATTGCACTAAGCGCAGTCCCGCAATTTAATTTCAGTAATTGTACAATAAAAAACTTACACATGAGATAAAGTTTCGTCTGAAAACCAATAAATTTAATTTGCCTTCTATTTCTCAATGTTACATAGCATTTCATTATGCAGCTGTGACCTGCTGGAAACGAATCGCAGCTAATGCAATATGTAGGTCACTGCTCCTGGTAAATGTACAGCATTTACAAAATATTTCAACTATAACATTAGGTATATGGTCGAGCATAAATTGTCGTATGAAACTTAACTATAATGGTAACAAAAATAACAATAACTGCATGTATTCCTCTAAAACAATTTCACGACAAATCCACGCACACAAGAGCAGTACAATGGTGTCTACAGATCAATAGGGTGCTTAAACAGAATTTTATTTTAAAATCTATTGGCTACCTTTCCTGCAACGGGTTAAAAAATAAGGGCCGTAGCTTTACCATGGTTATATTTTACGAACAGTTGGTGGTACTAATGCAACCTAACAGATGGAATATCACCAAATATAACCAGACCGCGTCATAATAAGGGAAAAATATCACAGTTGGTCTTTGGGGGCATTCCAATAACCTGTTACCTCTATGTAGACATGTGAGATGATCTCTCGGGCGTCCAAGGCAAAGATGGCAGCACTGCAATTCAGTACTGAAGAATACATTCGGTTAACCATGTTTGTATTCTCATGTAGGTAATCTAAATCGGATTTAATATGACCTACAAACACACTTGGTGTTTTACTAGCCACTTGGCCTGGTAAAGTCGACTAAAGCCTTTTCCCAAGTAACAAAACAGTGTGAAAGCACTTTCGTTTGTTTTTCTCAATTTAGGTAGAAGCAGCTCGGCGTGTATGTAACTTATTGTTATCCTTATATTGGAAACAGATAAAGAAGGGAAATTTAAAAGTGTAGGAAAACAAATGTTGAGTTGCTTAGGCCGCCACCAGAGGAGGGAACTGTCGCAGTACAATTGCCACGTTTGTGATGCAGGACGTGTCCCCCGCCCTCTACTACGCATGCTATATACAAAACAAACTTTTTAAAGGGAGGGAAGGGAAGTTCTTTTAGCACTGCCTCACAGCAGACGTGAATTTTAAAACGGCCACCACGCTGCTACTTGCAATGGCAAAGGCCAGGCTCTATCGGCTTCTGGAGCTGACAGGAAACAACCTCCCCACTGCCATCAAAAACAATAATCATGCAGCAGGGCAGACACTGTAACATCTTCATGGCTCCCTCCAGAAGGTGATATACGGTGATTCACCCATGTAGTATGTTGTTTATTCACACAGGTAGCGACCTCGTTCAGGGCACCGATAGGTGAAAGCAATAAATCTTGTCCTAAACGTTTTCAAAATTTCACAGTGTTGTAACACCGGGAATAGCGCACAACAAAGGACGGTCGGAGCCAGGGTTGCCAACATTTAAAAGTAAAATTATCCTACCAGCCACTCAAAATTATAGATTTGGCTTCAAAATTATCGTACATCATAAACCAAATGCTACAAGAATAAAAATATCAGTATAACACTTACGAAAATGTAAAAGCAATGATGTTTATTATATACACTTACAAGACTGATGACCTCAATCAGTATTACAACTTTAGCACTTATGATTCTGCACTATTCATCTGAAAGTTCATCTTCCTCAACTGTTGCAGCATTGTACAAATTTGCTGTTGAGACAAACCTTAACATCTTCTCGGTTACTTGCAATTTTCCTATCTACCACATTTTTTCATAAGCTGGGGCGACAGAATAAGTTTATTTACCGTATCTAGTGCCAATCTGTTTTTAATTTTAGTTTTTATTAAACCAAGCTTAGAAAACAGCTCTTTTACAAGAAGTGCTTCTGTGGGACAACGAAATCACTGATAATGCAAAGGCTGCTAGTTCTTTGAAATCAGGATTTCCACCAACGTGACACATCTGTTTAACAACACACATGTTCTTTATTTCACACGGAATATCACGTATTCCGACTTTTCTCCATTGATCATCAATTTTGTGAAGTGCCTCCTTCATTGAGATTACCAGATCTGCGCACACTGGCAACAAGAGGATAAAGGGTAGAAGGATTAGTAGAGTATGAAACGTTGCCTTAAGGGGTGGAGATAGGCCATGAGGGCAAAAGTGGTGTCGCTATTTATAATTAGTTTTATTTCGCTGGTGTGACAAACCAGTGAAGGATATTTCGCCGGTATCGAACTATCATAGATTCAAATTATCGTACACCCCCATAATTATCGTACGGGTTGGCAACCATGTGTACAAGCATTAAAAATATCGTACACCCCCATAATTATCGTACGGGTTGGCAACCATGATCGGAGCTAAGCTCCTTCACACCATATTGTTCACCAGCTCGTGGCCTCTGGCAGGAATGCAGCCAGCGACTACGCCAGTAAAAATTCTAGATAAACAGAGATATCAGCAGCAGTAGTTCTGCTTCTAATCGCAGTTTACGATAACGTTGCCAACCTTGGAATGTGCATTCACGCTAGATTAAAGTAATGAACTCGCTTAAAACAGCATAATCTAAACGTTATTTTCAGTTCATGCAGTACATTTAGCTTATAAAATGTAAATGATGTTTTCACCTACTCTGTCTTTTTCCCACTGATCAGTTTCTGTCTTTTCTATATTGGGATTGAGATTACATGTACTGGGGCAAGTAAACGACAGTGTCGCTCAATAAAATAAAAATAACCGATGATATCATTATAACAATTGAGTAAGAATTCTGTCTAACAACTTCTCAGTCCCTTCTGCAGGATCAAAGATCTGTTTTACGCATAAAACTGTCACACAACCACAATATCATAGCAGACTTCACAGCACTTCTAGGCGGAAATGTATCTGCTTCCACATTACTTTTACCATTACTTCCGACATAAAACTAGTGATAAGTACGATTTTACTACTGAAATTGGGAGAAATTTGCAGCGATCACGAACATTATTGAAGGTAAGTTGGCAATGTGACCAACAGAGCAGCGTTTGCGCAAATGTTCACAAAACTCAGGTTACACTACTGGAACAGCGATCATTAGGGGGTACAGTACTGGAAGGTGGAACGTGGTCAGCGTCTCGAGCCCTCCCGACCAGTTATGTGGCCATCAAGTAGCTCCTCTATTGGCCTCCTGGGACCTAACGAGGCTGAGTGTACCCCGTGCCACATCACCGAACGAGAGAGAATCCCCATGCTGGTACCGGGGATCGAATCCGGGTCCTGCGCGCCATAGGCAAGCGCGCTACCAACTGCGCTACGACGGCGGTTAAATTAATCCATTACACCTTTCCATTATTCCTTTCATGATAGCATATAACCATTTATCTTAATGGTATCTTCCTCCGTTGGATTTCTTTTATCCATTACACAGCAACAGCTGTATATTGAATAGTTATTTTCCTTATTCTGTTCTTAATCAGCATTTCTTTTCCTTTGCCACCAGTTTCTAAAACAACCTTACGTTATAAAGACTTCAAGCTTTCCCGACGGTGATTACTAATGATGGTTTCAGCTTCTGCTCTGCTCTTGTTTTCCTGGTAAATGGCGGGAGAGTTTGTGTCCGCCGAAAGCGCTTCACTGCGAACGAACCTGGCTGACTTCCCGCGAAATCATCATTAACTTCATTGTTCTCTCTGCTTCGCACCTATCTTTTATCTGCATATCCGCGTTTAAAATGCTTCCAATTATTTTTCCTAACTTTGGCAAAGAATCGACATATTCTCAGTATACAATACCTTGCTGAACTAAATTATCTTTATTATGTTTACATTTACTTTTTATTTATTTATTCAACGGTATTAGGGTATGAGTGCGTACACTATTCTTAACATTAAGTTGAAGCACACACTCCGGTCCATTTTTTTCATTATAGCGCATATTTCCATAAATAAAAAATTCTCGTGTGTTACATTCACATGACTTTCTCTATTCTTGTACTAACCATTCATACGAACTCTTATTCCTATAGCTTCTTCGTGTTAAACATTTGCAGACATTTTCTTATTGTTTATTTCCTTGTAGGTGCAAAGGGAAATATTAGAATACAGTAGCGATAGTTAAACGATTTAAAGCTTCAAGTTAAGCATATAAAAAATGAATAACGATGCTCCATTTGACAAAAATATAAGTGCTCCAAAACTGACACAAATAAGAAGGAATATCTCCGAAAGGGTTCACTCTACAAAAATATTTATTTGTATTTAAATTGTGTGGTTTATAAGATCTACATTTGTACTTTCTCTACTCCAAGTAGGGGAGGTATTGTATTCCACCCAAAATTTCGATGTCGAGATTTCACCGAAAATATGTTTTGAAACCCCCTGAATCCAAAAAAAAGCACTTTTAGAAAAAGGGTCACGCGCGCGCGTGTGTGTGTCTGTGTGAGTGTGTGTGTGAGTGCGTGCGTGTGTGTCTGTGTGTTCGTGGACAGCATAACTCAAAAACTAAAAGTCGGTTAAAAACCAAAGTTGGTATTTAAGTGTAATGTCTTTCAAGGATGCAACACTACCCTTTACATGGAACATTTTTCGAACATTTTGATTTTCTTGAAAATGGCTTTAACGATTTTGATTAAAATGTCATGTTTAAGATATTTGCATGACAAAAGAACTGTATATTTTGAATCTTCTGGCTATAGCCCCTGTAGTCTTATTTACTATGGATGGCTTTTGCATAACTGGTAAACTATTAGAGATAGACCAAATCATACTATACACAAAATGTAGATCTTGCTAAAATGCACAATTTATGTCTGAATAAATTTTCTTGTTGGGTGAACCATTTGGGAGATATTCCTGTTATGTGTGTGAGTTTCAGAAACGTTAAAACTTTGGTGAAATGGATCATCGTTGTTAATTTTTTATATGTTAGGTTAAGTGTGCAAAGAGAACAAATTCTCAAAGCTTTAAAAGATTTGACTGTCGCACAAAGCCAAGAAAGTGAAAACGCTCGAAACATTTTCCATGTAAAGGGTAGTTTAGGTTGGGGCTATTTTCTTCAAAATTTTCCTGTCGCATCCCTGAAAGATGTCAATCTTAAATACCAACTTTGGTTTTAAGCCAACTTTTCGTTTTTAAGTTATGCTGTCCACAAACTGACACACAGACACACACACACACACAAACACACACACACACACACACACACACACACACACACACACACACACACACACACACACACACACACACACGTTCCCACTTTGTTATAGATTCAGGGCCCTGAAAACAACTACTTCTGGTGTGATTTCGGTATATAGTATTTGACAGGCTTACCTATCTGGAAGGTTTGTAGTGGAGTAAAAAGGAAATTATTTTTCATAGCATTTTTGAGTTCTTTGTTGCTATAAGGCGTTTTACATTTCCTTCATTAGCTCTGAAACTGGGGAAAGGAGAATGACGTAAGGAAGGACTTGCCTGTTGGAACGCTTGCGGTGCTATTAGGATAGGATTTTGTGTACGTAGCTGTACACAAGTACTATCCAGTCTCACAGTACACTAATAGCAAGCGCCATGGGCCCCTCTTTGACACTTAGCGTGTGCAGGGGCGGCCAGTGATCATCTCCAATTAAAAGCCGAAGTAAGGCAGGTATGTATATTACCTGCGTAGCGTCCGATGACCGGGCCCCACCCACCGCTGTGGACAGTCCTGTGTTGCACGTGACCAGCAAGTTTAATGGTGGAAGATCCGGCCGCACTGATAAATCCTGATTTAAAGCATACTGCCGTCCGGACGCCCGGCGTCTGATAGGCTGACCGGACTCTTACAATATTTCAAGCCAAGAATTGCTAATATCAGTGGCATCTTTACTTTTAAATGGCGCCCTGCTCGTGTATAAATCTGACGTCATTGTAGACCGGGCACTTATCTGCGGGAAAACGCCATCTCTCAAAGATAGCATACTTCACTGATGGGCCCCGCTGTGTCGCCTCAGTGAAAGAGCACTGTCTTCACACACATTGATTACTACCTTCGCAAGTATATTTAGAGCAAATCACCAGTTAATATTATAATGAAAGTCAACTTACGCCCTGAGAAACCCCCTTTGGATATCCGTACTCTTTCATAGAACTTGCACCACCACCACTATCACATTACCCCTGCTCTTGTATGATAATTAAGGGCATTGGAAGTTTATTTTCAACGAGGTCAACTTACACCAATATTTCAAATGTAAATATACCAACTAATCATTACATTAAATTGGAAGTCGCTGTGATTATAATATAAATACTTGTGAATCTAACTACTGTATAGTAATTAAATTACATCATGTAAAACGGGTATAAAGCACATATCCTGAAAGAAAATGTTACACCTTATATTTAGACACTTTTCATCTTTATCTGATTACCCTCTCCGTATGGACCACTAGCACCCCCTAGGATTTGGATTTGGATTTGGTTTAAGGGCGCTCAACTTCTAGGTCATCAGCGCCCTTAAAAGATTCATGGCAATAGCCAGGTATAAATTTCACTCAAAAAATAAAAAATACTAGAAACAACAAAATATACAAAGGTAAAAAGCAGTGGCAATAGCCAGATATGAAACAAGGTGATAAATATGTCCAAAAGCAGAAACAGATAATTAAAAAATTCTAAATCCTCAAATTGATATTACACTCCGCTAAAAAATTAAAAACTCTATCAACCGCTGTTTTGTCGTCCGCTAGGACCTCTGCAAGTCTGGCAGGCAGCTGCAGAGAATCCCGAAGGTGCGCTAGAGAGCAACACTCCAGCAGCACGTGGCGAACTGACAAAACGTTGTCACACAGCGGACATAGAGGCGCAGGGTCCCTTTTAAATAGGCAACCGTGCGAAAAATTGCAGTGCCCTATTCTTAATCGAGCCAAACTAACCTCCTCGCGACGAGATGTGGGGCAGGAAGTTACCCAGTTTATCGGAAGTTCTTTCACCTCTCTAAGCTTATTACCGCGGAGAGCTGACCACTCGTCGTGCCAGGACGACAGCACCGCTCTCCGCACTTCAAGCCTAAAGTCTTCCGAAGTAACACGTGAGATGGTAATACTGGGTTCTGTAGTTGTCGTCTTTGCTGCTAAATCTGCCATTTCATTCCCCGGCAAACCTACGTGACCAGGAATCCATGCACACACCACGTCAACACCAGAAGCGTGTAAAACATGGAGGGCATCCTGGATACGTTGTACAATAGGGTGGGGGTTGTACAACTGACAAAGGCTCTGCAGTGCACTAAGGGAATCGCTCAAAATCAGGCAGTCACCTAATTTACGACGGCGAACATACAAAACGGCTCGATAAATTGCATAAAGCTCTGCAGTAAAAATGGAAGTGCTATTTGGAAAACCGAATGTATATGGTTCGGTTCCATAAACATAAGCACATACAACACCGTTGGAGCCCTTTGATCCATCGGTGTAAATATATCGACGGTCAGTGTACCCTGACAAAAATTCTAAGAAACACGTGCGGATACTTGAAATAGGCATCGTGGACTTCTGGTGTATGGTCATCCCAAGATTACATGGGGCGTACCAGATAGCCAAGGGGGGTAAAGTCTCTCGCCCTTGGCGAACATCACAGGCAGTTCCACTCCAAGCTTCACTAGGAGCTCTTGGAAACGGAACCCCGCAGGCTTTGGATTAAGGGAGCTATTTCTATATCGTTCTCTTAGCGTGGTGGTGAAAAAAGAAGCGAACGTTGAGTGCTTAGGCATACATCTAAGCGCACAACCATAATTTGCCAAGAGAATCTCACGCCGATATTGCAGAGGAGGTTCTGCGGACTCGGCGTAAAGGCTCACCACTGGGCTTGTTGGAAAAGCTCCTGTTGCAATGCGGATACCCCTATTATGGGCCACGTCTAATCTTCTCAGCACAGATGATCGTGCTGAGGAATAAACAATACACCCATAGTCTAGCTTGGATCGGACCAATCCGCGATATATTCGCAACAAAATTGTCCGATCCGCTCCCCACGATTTGCCATTCAGTACTCGCATAATATTTAGGGAACGGTCACATCTCGCTCTTAGCTGTGCAATATGCGACGACCAACTAAGCTTCCTGTCCAAGATCAAACCCAGGAAGCGCGTCTCTTCTGCGAAGGGAAGTATATCTGGACCAAAGCGGAGCGAAGGTGGTAATCGTCTCCTTAGGCGCCAGAAATTAACGCAGATTGTCTTCTCAGTTGAGAAACGGAAGCCGTTTTTCACGCTCCATTCTCTAAGGTTGTCCAAACATTGCTGCAGGCGCCGTTGCAAGAACGCCGTGCGCTGAGAAGTGCAATAGACAGCGAAGTCGTCTACGAATAGGCATGACGAAACTCCAGGTGGAACACATTTCCAGATGGAGTTAATTGCTATAGCAAAGAGCGTGACACTTAGCACCGAAGCCTGAGGTACTCCCTCCTCCTGAACAAAAGAATTAGAAAAAACCGAGCCGACCCTTACTCGGAAAAAGCGGTCCTTCATAAACTCCTGAATGAAAAGTGGTAGGCGTCCACGTATGTTCCAGGCATACAGGGAACGTAGAATCCCTGCTCGCCAGCACGTATCATAAGCCTTCTCAAGATCGAAAAATATGCCAACGGTTTGACAGTTCTTCATAAAGCCGTCCATTATCTGTGTCGATATTGACACAAGATGGTCAACAGTTGAACGGCGTCGTCGAAAACCACACTGGATATTAGTAAGTAGGTTACGACTTTCTAACCACCATACCAATCGTCCATTGATCATGCGTTCCATCACCTTGCAAACGCAACTGGTGAGGGAAATAGGACGATAGCTGAAGGGAAGATGACGGTTCTTCCCAGCCTTCAAGATGGGAATAACGGTGGCCTCCCGCCAATTTTCTGGGAGTATACTGTCAACCCAAACACGATTATAGACCTCGAGCAGGAATGCCTTACCTTCAGGAGAGAGCTGTTGTAACATTTGTACATGAATACCGTCCGGTCCTGGTGCTGAAAATCGCGAAGATTTCAGGGAATGCTCCAGCTCCGCCATGGTGAAAAGGCGATTGTAATCTTCTACGTTTCTAGAACGAAACGTGAAGCCTTGAGATTCCACCCGAGTTTTAAATGGAAGGAACTCAGGGGAGTAGTTTTCCGAGCTAGACACTTGTGCGAAAGCACTGCCAAAGGTATTGGCCACTTCAAATGAATCAACAACAGCTCCTGTGGCTGTTTCTAGTCCCGCTATTGGTATTTGGGTCGTTTTAGCTGCAACACGCCTTAATCTATCCCACACAACCGAGGAAGGTGTGTGTCGGTTAAATGAAGCAACAAATTTGCTCCATGATGACTTTTTGCTATCCTTAATGACTTGTCTGGACCTGGCGCGCATTTTCTTGTATTCGATTAGGTTTTCCAAAGTAGGGTGACGTTGGAAAACCCTAAGTGCACGCCTTCGAGCACGAATGGCATTCCGACATTCTTCCGTCCACCAGGGGACGGGAAATCGACGGGGGTGTGTAGTCGACCGCGGAATTGATTGTTCAGCAGCAGAGAGAATCGTCTCCGTGAGATGCTGCGCCAAACTATTCACTGAGTCATGCTCGTCGTAGCTAAAGACAGCCAACTGGATGTAAAGGTTCCAGTTGGCATGGTCCAAACGCCATCTGGGTATACGAGTGGAAAATGTATGTTGTGTCAAGAGACTAATAAGACATGGGAAGTGGTCACTAGAGTGTAAATCAGAGATGACATTCCATTGCAAGGAGACTGCCAATTGAGGTGAACAAACTGCAAGATCGAGGTGTGAGAAGGTGCTGTGAGAGTCAGAAATGAAGTAGGTTCTCCAGTGTTGAGGAGAGCTAGGTTGTGACTGTCGAGGAAAGCGGCAATGATCGTTCCTCTCGCACAAGCGCGACTTGAACCCCACAGTGGGTGGTGCGCGTTGAAGTCTCCCACCAACAGAAACGGTGTTGGCAACTGGGAAACTAGATCTTCTAAATCAATGTGCGAGAAGTCATGGGACGGAGGCAAATAAATATTACAGATGGTGAAATGTATGTTTGGCAGTTTAATCCATACAGCAACTGATTGTATATCAGAGTGCAATGGTAGAGTTTGCATATACACGTCATCTCTAACAAGCATCATAGCGCCGCCATGTGCCGGTACACCCTCTTCTGGTGTAACATCACACCGTATTGGGGTGTATCGCCTTAGATGGAAAGCGTCATGAGGACGCAGCTTAGTCTCTTGCAGACATGCAACCAGAGGTTCGTATTCTTTGAGCAAAAGCTCAAGTTCTGGCCGTTGAGTTCGAATTCCACGTATGTTCCATTGTAGGATAGCCATATTGCATTGTGTATGGGACAGATAGTTCCAAGGTAACTCTTCATTACTTTGGAATAGGCGGTTGTCGAATTAATTTCGCCCTTTTCTTCTCTCTAGGGCTTACATTTTTATCGGACGCTTTTTCGCGCCTCTTTTCCACTGGGGGTCTCCCAGTGTGGACAGATTCTAGTTCCATGTCCTCTGCCGAGGACGTCCGTGTTCCCATAGAGAATTTCGGTTCGAGAGCTTCGAACCACACGGAGACCGGCAAAGATGACATTCGCCGGTCTGTAGCCATACCAGAGGATCCCTCTGAAGAGGATCTCCTAGGAGATGCCTTTTTCTTTCACTTTGATGGCTTGGGAGAAACCTTGCTTGACTTGAGGAAATCGGATCTTTTATACTCGGTCTTAAACTTGATCGGTGAAGCATCGTATGCAATGGTTCTACTTGTCGAGGTCGGCTTCTTTGTTGGTGACCTTCCTGGTCTGCTGGATTGAACTGCGGTGCTTGTAGATGCTCTGGCGGACATAGGTGATGTCTGAGGCTTTGGATGTGACCTAGCTACAACAATTTTGTCTGAGATTGTTGCCCCGTTTATATCGCTAGTTTGAGTTGCGATTTCCCGACATGGCACTGCTTTAGCTGCAACCGAGATATAGGTACCGGAGTTCAGGATAGTGGGCTGGCGCAAACGTAAGAGCTTTCGGGCTTCTGAGAAGGACACCTTCTCTCTAACCCGGATCTCCTGGATAGCTCTTTCCTCCATATAGCGGGGACATTCTCGGGAGCTTGCTGGATGTTCTCCCCTGCAGTTAATGCAACTGGGAGGTGAGGTACAGTCATCGTCATGTGCGATGCCTCCGCAGTTTACGCAGGTAGCTCTACCGCTGCACGTGTCATTTGTATGACCAAAGCGCTGGCATTTATAACATCTAAGCGGGCTCGGAATATAAGGTCTTACTTCAATGGCCTCGTACCCTGCCTTTATCCTTTGCGGGAGATCTACCCGATTAAAGGTAAGGAAAAGGGTACGGGTAGGCAGATATTCGCCTCCATCTTTTCTCTGAACCCGATAAACAGATATTACACCTTGATCTGCGAAGTTCTCCTTAATTTCATCATTGGACATATCGTCCAATGCGCCTGTGTTCACAACACCGCGAGAGGCGTTCAAAGTTTTGTGCATCTCTACACGCACCGGATAGCTGGCTAACATGTTGGCTTTTATAATAGTAGCTGCCTGTGTTGCTGAAATAGATTCCACAAGCAGCGTGCCGTTTCGAGATCTTGTGCAGTTCTTCACTGGGCCAGCTATCTTATCCAGACCCTTCTGTATCACGAAAGGATTCACCGATCTGAATGTTTTACCTTCCTCTGTTCTTGTTATCACTAAGTAGCGAGGACCACTCAACTCTGCTACTTCCTTTTCACTGACTTTGGCATGTTTTGTTTTTTGAGTTTTAAAAGAACTCATGGCGATGATATCCTCCACCATTGCAAATGTCTCCGATTGCATGCTCACATCCTGGGCGCCACCCCGGCTTAGGTGAGAGTCCTGGCCTGGACCTTGCTCACCCTAGGGTCTCACCTCCCAATGTATAGACAGAGGGACCCAATCGCCTTCAGGAGTGCATCAGCTCATGCAATGGCCCCTCCCCGGGACTGACCTTTATCAGCGGATACGCACACAGATCCTACATGATAACCAGGGGCTGGGACTTACGCGATTACCCAGTCACCCCTTGCGTCACCCCATCCTCCAACCCGCGCGTAGGTTATCCATCAGACTGTGTACAGGGAGGTATCAGGAGGGAGGTCAAACACAAAAGTGGACCAAAGTTGATTGGGCGTTTGGCATGTGCTCTCTCACCTCTTGGAGGAACCCAATCGAGAGTATGGCTCGGGGCCCCGGGTACGCCAAACCCGTACCTACCATAGTAGGAGCCCCTGGGGGAGTTTGATTCCGGAGTCCTCTTCTCCTAGATGAGTCGTCAACCAAGACTAACGAGCCCCATCTACCCGTTTGGAATGTTCTTTGCTTCCCCTCACCTCTTGCCTTCCAGTAATCAAAATGACACTTAGTAGGCCGGTTGGCTCAGGTACTGAGCCCCTCCGCCACGACAAGGCGACACTCCTTCGGAGGGGCACCCCCTAGGACTTAAAAGACTGTGACTAAAGTCAGATGCCTGCTGCGGAACACAGAAACTTATGCACCAGAGTGAAGACCTAGAAGCGGGTGGTCAGCCAAACACCAGGTATAATAGTGAGGAAGAGGATAATATGAAATGCAGGCGAAAAGGATGATCGAGAAGGTGATAATGGAATAGTAGGTGGAATGATTGACACTGGAAACTGCAAAACCCGGAGAAAAGCCACCCTGACGTCATTTCATTCATCAAGAATACCATACGCGGATCCCTGGGATCTAACACGGGCAGAGATGCCATACTTTGAGCTATAGGATGCTCTCTTGCAGACATCAGCAAAGAGAACACACCATATGTGGCAACAGGTGCAATATATTGCAGGAGATAATGTTAAAGACCTGTAGAAATCCCATGATTTTACAATAAATAGTTCACACAAGATTTATACCTTGCCACTTATTTCTTTCCAGTCCTTGTCTAATATGTTGTACTCACATGACTTTGTCTACTCTTGTACAAACTTTTCTTACAAACACGTAATTATCTACTTTAATGTTAGTCGAGATAAACATTTGCAGACTTATCTTATTGCTAATTTTCTTGCAGGTGCAAACACCCTATGGACATAAGTAGATTTAATGCACTAGTTAGATGCTTAATCTTTACGTGGTTGCTTTGAAATGTCATTATCTTTAAGTGTCCAGCATGCAAAAGCTAATGAACTTCCCATTTGAGGCAATAAATGTTGGAAAATCCAAACAAGAAACATCTCCGAAATAACTGAAAAGCATTGGCTATAAGTTGTGTGCTTTAACGACATTTATAGTTTTAGTATAGTAAGATTTTTCCACAGCTACAACATAGGATTCGCAACGGTTGCAGCGTTTCTGGACGTCAAATCAGCCTTTGACAAATGCTGGATCAATGGTCTCCTATATAAACTTACCGATTACAAAATACATCCAAGAATTACAAGATGGATTGCCAGCTTTTTGTCAGATAGAACAGCCAACATAAAAGTCGAAAACAACCTATCCAGATCTATAGCGCTACAAGCAGGAACACCTCAAGGGAGCGCCATATCAGGTCTCCTGTATATCATATACACGGCAGACACACCACAGCCAATTCACCCCAGCATCCAACTTGCCCAGTACGCTGATGACACCGCGTACTGGTGCACAAGCCCCCGTATACTCCAGGCCAAACACCAACTAGAACTACAACTTAAAAAATACCTTGATTGGACCAAAAATGACGCATATCCATCAATACAGAAAAGACACAGGCCATAACCATCAGAAAAAAGAGAAAATCCCTGCACAACAACCTCACCTTGAAATTTAATAAATCCATAATTCCATGTGCAAAATCAATCAAATATCTCGGCAAGAAATCAACACAAAAGTTACAGTAGGACCGCATTACAAAACCCTCCTCAATAAAACAAGAGCAATACATTCCACGTTCACGTTCCTCGCCAGGCTCAACAAAACAGGACTTAGTACACATATACTGACGCAATTATACAAAGCGCTAATACGTCCCTGTCTAACATACGGAGCAGTGGCCCTGATGCCACTCATATAAAAAACAACTATGGCGAGGATTCAAGTGTTTGAGCGTAGATGTCTACGAACTGCCAACAAACTCTTCCCT
The DNA here is from genome assembly GCA_030765045.1 of Tenodera sinensis. NCBI lineage: Eukaryota > Metazoa > Arthropoda > Insecta > Mantodea > Mantidae > Tenodera > Tenodera sinensis. The sequence continues at coordinate 36,530,130 of CM060961.1, read as the reverse complement.
AATTATAAAAACGCGTTAATCCATGAGTACTCAAGGACAACGCCAATAGACAAGCACATAGCAAACCTGATGCTGAACTATATACACAACGCCCATACCAGACCCTACAGAAGAATATTGATAAGAACAGCCGAAACCATGAGAAAATTCCCTCCTGAACAACAAGAAGAAAATCCACCACTGCCAACATTAATCCACATTTATGACAAACATCAAGAGCAACAGAAACAACAAGTAGAACAATATCTTCAAGCAATAGTAAATATCTAATAAGCATCACCCCCCCGAAACAAGAGAGCTGAGCTGACAAACGAATCAAAAAACACGCATCAAACAAAACGTCTGAGGGCAGAAGCAGAGACGGCGGCATGTTGTGGGATCCGGGCCTTGACAAACACACTTACACTTAATATTGTGTGTAAATATGCATAAAAATAATATATATACAAAAAAAAAGCAAAAATGAAACAAAACAAAAAACAAAATATAGATACAAATAAAAAAAAACACACAAAAAATTACATATATAAAAATATGTATATATAAAAAATAAAAAAATAAAAATAAAATAAAATTATATAAACATGATAATAACAACAAGAAGCATATTTACACATCCTAATAACTACAACAATCTGCCTTACGTACACGCTGAAAGATTCTCCATTCACGTAACAAGACAAAAATTTTTAAAACACTAGGTTGAAGAGGGTTAAACTCTAAACTGCCTGGGTTTGGTTCTACCAACCCAAATTCCAGTTTTTATTATTTATTTAAGATTTTTCCTACATCTTTATCTTCCATCTCGGTATCCAATTTTTGGATGGAATGCAATAGCTTCTAATGAGTGTACAAATTTTGAAGCATCTTGCCTCACGTTGTAGAAATATACTTTTTGGCCTAAAATAGAACTAAAAGAGATGCGAATTATTAGAGATCAGTGGCCCATAATTTGGCTCAGAAATGGACTGTCATTAAATACATAAAAACATCTGGCTAGCAGAGAGATGACTCCCAAAAATCCAGGGGAACTAAATGAGGTTATATCAGTGAAAACCAAAGTGAGATGTATTACCGCAAGTATAAATATCAGATGTATGTAGTTCAGCGTATTGGAGAACAACTCAGTGAGGATTTTAGGTAGAGTTGGCCCAGACCCCAGGAAGAGACGGTGGCCCTAACCCTAACCCGCGACTGCAGGAAGAGGACGATCCACACCTCATGACGAATAAGCCAGCTATTAGTGACAATATGCCAGACCCTAGGTGATAAAACAAATACTTGCACCGAATTACCAAATCCCGGCTCACGTTTCACATAGATAGTGCTTTTTATTATTTATGTTGTTCATTTTTGTTCTTTGCAGTTTAACCTAAGAGAGTTATGTAACTCTTTAGGTGTGGATATTAAATAATCATTTTTAAATATTTCCAGAAAAACGCAAGAGCATTGAGAAGTGCATACTCACTCTAAACGTTGTAAAAATAAATCGACAAACCACAGGCCAGGTATTAAATGGAGCTAAAATTAAAAATGAAACCAGTAATTCCACTGTAAAGACACAGTTATCGAAATACAAATGTGTACTTGTTCATAGAGGGAATAAAAAAACAGAATGTTGGTTTCATTCACAAGATCAACACTATTTAATAATGTGGCGCTGACCGCCCTTCAAGAGGCTCTCCAGGTCAAGGTACCTCACACCACTACGACAGTGCTAGGGAATGCGAGGCCGATAAACAAGGACAATGGTCGTGCCGGAACAAAGGTGGATTCTAGACTATTCAAGAAGCTCCCGACTGCCTGTTTGTGTAGGAAAAATGTAAAGGAGAAGGTGTATTTTCAAGAGAATTTGCCGTGACCTATATAAGCGAGTCGCGACGACGAAGGAAGTCAGTTCTTGACACCAGTCTTCAAGTACTGAGCAAAACAATTGTTGATAAAACTAAGTGAAGAAGTTTTGGTGAGTGCAGTCATCGAAGCCAGCCGTTTGTGAGACAGGCAGGACAGAAAGACAGTGAAATGTGTATCAAGGTTACGAGAGGGCAGAATAGCTGTGAGTAGCAAGGTGACAATGAATTGTAAACAAAGGACTGTGTTTTTGTGCTTCAGTGTTAGAAGAAAAGTAAAATGATATTAAAAGTAACTGGACTTATTATTTGACACAATAAATTATTCTATGGGGCTATTAATGTAGGTTTATCCAGATTAAAAGGTATTCTGTTTAACTCGTTAATTTAAAATTAGTTGCAATCCATTAAGGAATACTTGGATTTAAATACTGCTGTAAATTTTAATCGTGTGTTAATCTTTGTCTGTTAAATATATTTATAATCTCTCACTAGTTTTAATTCAATAAAATTGAGTGATTGTGTGATTTCTATGCCATTTAATACAAAACCTTGTAACATATGTTTGTCTATGCCTCCTGTACAAGGAAAATGTCGATCTGAGTGAGAAATATAGCACACACATTTAACCATAAAACGAGTTAGGAACTGCGGGATACTTTAAGTGGCAGAGAATTTCAGTGGGGAAGTTGTTCATCGTGCGGCGAGGTTGTGGTACTTAACAGGTCGTAGCTTGTTGGTGTCCTTTTCTAACCAAGCAGTTGTAGTGCTTTGGGACTGTGAACAAACCGCAAGGGGGAACCCCCTCCTCCACACACAGTGTAGCCCTCATGGTGGTCGAAAGCAAAGTGGCCAGCCACTGTTCTCATTCTTGCCTACATTGTTACAGCCTGTTGCTAACGTGATGGAACAGCTCGATTAATTATAAATAACATTCAGTTTTAAAGTAGTCCAGCATGAGATAAAATATGTAAAGGCTTTCAGAATGCACAGGAGTGTCACATACACGAGGTACAGAAATTCACCTGTTGATTAGGCCAATATGTCCTAAAGCGTCTTCTTCCAGTAATAGTTTGAGGGCACCGGGAGGTTATGTACACCCCGACGAGGTTTACTTACACCTATATTTGAAGTTGAATGAATCGTTAGAGCGAACTGAAATTTTATGTGATTACTGTCTAAGTACGATCGGATGTCGAAGGCAACTAGCATTCACATTGTTATCCACGGTTAAGAAAAGAAAAAGTCAAGATAAGGAAATAAATACGAATTTGCAGCAGTCATTTCTCAGAGTATATGTAATTCGAAAACAACGGTGCTTCCTCTTTAATCATGACTTCCGAAACATTGATTGAGGTGCGCGTTCCTCAAAAACTATAACAGATATTGATAACAACTGAAACAGTGATTTGAAAAGGGAAACAAGTCAATTTTGCAAAAAGAACTTGAAATATACATTTTGTTTCCCTCTCTTCAAGTCTCCAATTAGTTTAAAACATAAGCCTGTCCTGTATAAAACATAACTCCTACAACCGATTAAGGATTCCATTTATTTTAAAAGAGAAATAAGTCCAGGAGTAGTTTCTCCTTTATACTCAGAGAGGGCACTAGTGCTGGTTAATTGCAGAGTTACTGGATTCATTAATTGTTCAATGAGTAGACCAAATAGTGTGAGTTGGTAATATTGTCATCGATTAGATCTAAGAATGTGTGTTGGTAATACCGCTATTAAATAAATTTTAAATTAATTAATAATTAAATAAATTTACTATATTTTGGTGACTTGATTCCTATTTCCAACTAATAGTGTAGTAAATATTGCAAAATTATTGGCTACTTTTGTGCGTACCGGCACCAGGCCAATACTTTTAAAATAAACTAAACTAAACTAAGCTAAAAAAAACTAAACTACTTTTGTGCTACTTACAAAGGTTCTGCAGAGACAATAATTGAACTTGGCAAAAGAGAACAATAGTCCAGATCTGTTATCCCGGAAAGTATATGAGGCACTTGTTATTTCATCAACAATAAGAAAACAGCAGATGTTGGAAAAATATTACAATACATTCTATTTATCAGACATCGCCAAAAACGGACGTTGAAGTTGATGTGTCCAAAGTATTGCTAAGAGTGCTTTGTAAGGTCAATATATTAGAATACGTTAATTAAAATTGTAAAAGATTATTACCGGAATATTTTATTTCATAAGTCTTTAAGTACATAAAGTCCATAGCATGAGAAGCATGTAAATGATTAACAATTGCTATCGCGTTTTTTTTAAGACGTTTATAATATTTTTATGTGTAAAGCATAAACTATTTGGGATTCTCACTGAGTTATTTACTCTATATTCTATTCTTTTTACCTGCCACACAATATATATGTCCCAAAAAGCATCGACAACGCTTGGTATGCTGTGCGGGACGGAAAACTGATGGTTTTTCAAATTGGAACCGCTATCCGGAAGTGCACGGTTTGGACGCTGTAGCGCATCGAAGTGTGAGATGGGTATATGTTCACATTTTATCAATAAATTCAACATCGAGGTGTCTATTGTCTACTCGTTCACATTTTAAACTGTGCACCCCCTACTCATTGTGGAGCCTATATCGGCGGTGCTGAACCTCATGCCCGGTTGTCTTTGAAGATTTTCAATCGCTCCGTGGACTCCGCTCAGGTTCTCCGCTGACAGAGCTGTACCACACACCGTACTCTTCATACAATCCCATTGAGAGGTGTCAGATCTAGCGAAGGTACTGCCCATGGAACTGGTTCACCCCTACCAATCCATCGATTTCGTTATGCGACGCTGAGGTGATTCCGTACATTTAGAACAAAGTGTGCTGGAGCTCAAGTCGGACAGCAGCTGTGTACTGGTAGATGCGTACTGGGATAAAATCCCATCTCCGGAAGTAGAAGTAGCGTGCCTGTCTAACATTCAAGGACAACCAATATCAAATCTCGGTTAGGGTGAGTTACGCGGGTAAGGCTTTCCTGAAGTTTTCCCCTATTCTGCAAATACGCATGTCGAGCAACTCTCAGTCTGCCAGGTTAAAAGACGTTAAGCTTTAAGCAAAAAGAAAAGAAAGCGAAGGAAAGGGACAGAAGAAACCGAATCAATAATTAGACAATTATGCTGCCTTCGAAATTCGTTACTCTTTCTATGACATCGCGAGAAACTGGTGAATACCTACTGCACTTTCAAACATTATTGAGTATTGAAAGATTCAAACCAATATTAATAGTTTTCTCGGAAATGGCTGAACGCCCAATAAAGGTTGATATAAACTGCGTATTTTAAAGAGAGTACGTCCTTTCGGCAATATTTTTTCCTTGAGTAACGTCTTTTTACAAGTCATCTTGCCTTCTTCTAACCTGAGATTGTTGATTTCCATAGCAAGGCACCTTTTTGAGATCGGTAGCACAGACATTTGAGCATCGTGTTAAGTTTCTTTTGTGTGCTATTTCATATTTTTATGACTCCATGCCATTTTAACTAAATTATTACACTCGTTTTCTTAGAAATAATACTTAAGACGAGCTTTCGTGTATATTATATAATACTTTGAGCAAAGCATTCGTTTATGAATACTCACATTAGCAATACTTTCTTTTGATGATCTTTTAAACTACTTGTCTCAGTTAAAATACAAAATTGTGTCAAATAAAGTTGCTAACGATTTCCAAGATATTCTTCATTTTATGCCTGAATGTTTTAGTACTTTATGCTTTCTTAACTACAAATCGATATTCGCGTGTTATGTAAACAGCATTGAATTTCAAAACCATTACATAGTGACCTACTTTTAAAAGATATGACTATCGTTTTGGTTTCCTATATTCTTCTTATACCTACGTACGTTGAAATACGCAAATCTGTAATGAAGATTTAACTGTATTAAGCAGAAGAAGATATACGTAAGCTTTTATATTAAAAGCACATTGTAGTTTTTGAGGTCAAAAAGTTTAATCTTTGATCATTGAAATCTCCATTCTTTTCCACACCCGTTGATGTTTAATATGTGGGTTGTTATACATTTTATAGTTGTCAAAATCCCATTTGAATAACATGCTTCGCCCACCACTTCTTTTCTAGCTTTTAATTTTTTGTATTTTCCTACAATTGATACTTTTCTGCGTACAGCTACCATTTTCTACAAAAAATGCATCCAGGAAGCTGAAATTTTCTGGGCTGCCAAACCCAGAACTTTAAGATTAATGGAGCCATTTTGCCATACTTTACATACAACTTAGAAATTATACTTTAATGTTTTCCAAAAAATTTAGTTATTTTTAAGATTATATATAAACAAGATTTTTCGCTATAAAATTAGAATTTTGCAAAAAAATAATCCATTCATTTTGTCACAAATATGACTTTAAACTAATTAGAACACATAGTTCTACAAATAAGTGCACCTAAGTAAACATCAGTATACCAATATAATTTTTTCTGTGTGTTAATTTACATGGATGTCAAATGTGTTACTTTGGACCTGCAAACTTTATTTTCATATATATTTTACCTCACGTGTGTAGTGCAGAAATATTAATTATAGCGGTAATGGTTTAGGTTATATTAATATAGAAATACTGATACATTTTTCATGTGTATATAAATGGTTTGAACTACGATGTGCCCGTAATGTTTTATAGAAATGTAAATAGTCACGTCAAGCAATAAATCAGGGTTTTCTTTCTTTTTATTATTATTGTTGCTGTGCTTCTCATAAGCAGCAATAAAGTGATACATGAAGTGTTGCAAATTTTATCGAACTATATATTTTTGTCTCCCTTTATGTTGCAGTTTTCCTGCGCCATGGTGAACGGTCTGAGTGTGCGAGTTTTCCGGTTGTGGCCAAACATTCTGAGAACTGCATCTATGGGTCCAGAAGACTAATATGCGAGCGGGGAAGCATGGTGCTGCCCACATGACATCCTCATAATGACTAGGTGGTCACCAATAGGTGGCCTTGGTGAAGCTGGAAGTCTGGAAGGTAGGCCTAATAAGGACAGGTCTGTCGATATTATTTTTTTCTTTTATGTATTGTAGTATTTTATAAATTCTTACTAAAGTGGTGATCAACTTCCCAGCGGATAAACTCTCGCGACATGGAAGAGCACAATCAAACCAATGTGCATCTTGTGCTTTCGTTGACACACTGAAACTTCGGATTGCTTTCTATATCATTTAGGTGTTGCAAAAAAGAAAAAAAAATCTTCCACAGATTGTAGTACTCAATTTAATTGTAACCACAACCTCTGAATCTATCATTTTAGCAAGTAGAATGAATATTTCTTTGATTACCTTTGCGTCGATGCAGAAGTATTTACAGAATCAAACTGAATAGTTAGTACTAAATTTCCCTACATTACTAGCTTAATTAAAATATTCTCTAAATGTGTAAATTTGTAAATGAAAATTCTCGATCGTATAGTTACAGATATTCATCTTCAAGTTGATTTTGATATGGCTCAAGCGACTTGGTTTGTGAGTCATAACGCCTTTAAAAGCATGAACATCTTTGTAGGTAATCAAATACACCTTTTAGCTTGTCTAATGCTAAGTGCCAATATTAGACTAGACCTTGTGTGTTGAGTGTAAATCTGGGGAGGTTACTAGCACGACTTCTACAAGCAATGAGTAACCAGGCTTACTCGGTTATTTTCTTTTTGCGCTACAAAAATGTATATGAATGTGATTTTATTTTGAAATTATCGTCAAATAAGACATAAAGGGGAATTTGTCGCTATTCTTTCTTTGTTTCTTTAAAGGGCTTTATTCTGCACAAAATATCAGCATTTTCAAAATTACGTCATTTAAGTTATTTAGCTTCGCTTTATCTAATACTTTATTTTCATGGTGCCGGAATGCATTAGAAATATTTTCCTCGTGTTAAGACCAATTTCCCAAAAGCTAAAGCTGTTCACATTTAAGTCCTTTTCCTCAGCCGCCATAGAATTAGAAGAGTGAGATTTTTAAGACATTTCCTAGGGGCATTCCGGTATTTAACACAGGGTTTTACTAAAAATGTCATTTTGCTAAAAATATAGAACATTGACTAAATAACCTCATGTGTATTTTTAAAAATTTAAATAAATATTTGGGAACCTTTTTTAAAGACTCCTGTTAATCATTTGCACAGGCTTTAAAAATATTCGCTAAAATTTCAACTTCCTGTGCTTAGTAGTGTTTAAGAAAAAGGGGACATGCATATGAGTCTTGGCATTTTGAACAGTGTGCACATAGGTCAGGATAAAATAAATATTAAATTTTACGCTATAATTGCTATAAATGTAAAGATGATTTTAAAGTAATGCGCAGTGCAGTTGTTGAAGGGGGGAAAAAGAAAGGAAAAATAGAAGCATGCTATAAATGTAAAGATGATTTTAAAGTAATGCGCAGTGTAGTTGTTGAAGGGGGGAAAAAGAAAGAAAAAATAGAAGCACGATACATCCTCTGTTAAAGGCAGTTAGGTATTCTTATAAATAAGAGTTAATATTTCGAGGAATCCATTACTACTTAATTCCTTCTTAAACTCCTCTGTGTTTCCTTAAGTTTTCTGCAGCTTACGTCACTCACAACCTTAGCCGTACTTCACAAAATACGCGTACATTATCATGCTCCTTAATAATACACTTCATTATTTTGCTTGATAGATATCTTATCCCTTCAGAAAATATCATTTTCTGGATAAAGAGTACTACAATTAGTTTTTCGGATTACAAAGGCAACGCCGATGGACAAAGAACAAAGAACACTCAGGGGACCAAGTGACTGTATGGGTCCTCACACCTTGTTTGTACACTAGTATAAGTAAAATAGTGTGACCACTGCCGGCGGTCACACATCAAAGAGCAAAGCAAACAAGGTAACAACGGAACAGGCCGGAACAAACATCAATTTTTCTCGATTCGAGAGTCTTTCCACTGCCACTTGTTTACGATAATTTTTTCGAGAAAAAGTGTATTTTCCAAGAATTCACCAGTGCTTTGCACGGACTATGAAACCGAGAGAGACGGACAGAAGAGTAACTAATTTTTAAGGGTGTGTTGTTTACAGTCGGTATGGAGAGAGTTTGAGTGTGAATCATCTGAGACACATTTAATTGCTTTTCTTACGTAAAACAGATTAGCGTTTTGTATCTAGGTTAAGATAAGACAGAACAGCTGTAAGTTTGCAAGGTCACGATGAACTGAAGATTATGAGAACATACAGGGTAGAAAGCATTGCTTCGGCCATACCTTAATCAGGGTTTCTAAATGTTGAATGCAACAAATATGTCATTACATGTATTATTGTTAATAAAGAACCGTTCCGTCGAAAAAATGTGTCAAATATTTGAAGCCATTTAGCTTCATGACGAATGGATATAAATGGCTTATTATGTCACTAAGTGTGGCGCAAACATTGGGTAAACAATGCCATAATGTATTTCTATTTTAATTGCGATTACTTTAATCACAATTTAACGTTAAAATGCTATGCAACGTTTAATTTCTAAGAGAGATTTGGCAAACTCACATTAAAATTAAATTTTGACAAAATTATTTGAAATTAAATAAAAATACATTAAGTATTGGCTTAAATGTAATTAAAAATTGTTAAGAATTGAACATGAAACCTTAGTGAAATAAACATACTATAATAATATTATTTCAGCCATGTTGAGCTTTGTATTTGTCTCCCTACAGTGAGAGGAATTCCTTTCCTGTTTGTACGTGTAGATATTGTCCAGTACACATCCCTCATATTTAGGCGTTTATAATAAACACTATTTTCGAATCAGTGAATATTTTATATTGTACTTGTAGAAGAAAGGTCTTCTGTCTCAAAGACCCAATTTATGGATTCAGTTCTATCAACAAGAAGTAATAAAACCTTCTCTGTTCCTTCTTGATGAGAGATTTTAAATCAGTTTATCGCTTTACAAATTCGGCCCATGGAATCTTGATGAAATTAATTTATGAACAAAGTTATAGATCCGGGGCCTAATTCAGTTTGCTTGCAAATGTCAAATGCGTTTATTTAATATTGCAAGGAAAATAAGGATGAGTTGATTTCTTATGTCGCTATTGGGAAAACTGCTCCGCTATCATTAGATTTAACAACGCAGCACCGTCGAGTGAATCTTCGACAAGAAGGAAAGTAAACAGAAAGGTTTGGGAGAGAAGTCCCTGGGGGAGAGGGGCGAGAGGGGTGAAACTTGCTCTTCATTCTCATTCCACCGAGATCACTTTCCTTCAAAATTTTGAAGCTCCCATAGCGGAAGAATAATGATCTAAAACCATGTTCAAAACATTTGAGGCTTTTGCCGCAGTGCAGAAATCGTGCTTGTCAATGGAAACATTTTGGAAAGAAAATACGTCCACACAAAGTTAAAGATAAAGCGGGAGCGAATTTATCACAGAATACACCTTTCATTATATAAAACGTAAGGCAGTCATAAAGGTTATACAGTTAAACTTAAAATGGCATACTGCATGGTGCATGACTATAAATACAATAATGATTAGTGTGTTGCCAGTTTAAATTATTAACGAACCACATTCATTTCAAAAGTGTTGAGGACAAAGGACATAAATTTGCTAAGGAGTTTAGATGATGGACAATTCCTCACCACTTGGCTAAGATTATTCTGTGACGCATTCTGTATCCATTCCAAAACGTTCTTGTTCCATATCTTATTAACATCATTATCAAGAAATGTAAGACATAGATGATATTCGTTAAAATACATTTGACTTTTTGTTTAATTTGTATTTTATGTTTTGATAGCATGTGTTATGTTGCGTTACAGCAGCGGTGCTCAACTTCAGGCAAGTTAGGAGAGATTAAAATCACCTCCCTCCACCCGATGGAACAAAATGATGCATTTGTCTGTGATTACTGACTTCCAGTAGCGGCGCATTCTTTCGCACATGAAATCAAAGGCGTGCGCATTCATATTCTACTTGCGATTAACCCACGATGTTTCTGAGGATGACCTTTTTGGCACGATTTACACAAACAGAATATCTTCAAAATTTGGTGCAAAAGATGAAGTGCACAGTCTCAAAAGAAAAGCAAGATGATTTTCACTAATCTTGCTGAGATGCTCACTTTAGTGTAGTTCATTTTTGAAAATGTTCGCATATATAAGTGGAACCAACGTTTATCGTGAACACGGGACCTCAGCAAGGGAAATAGTATAAATCTGCAATCACCGGTCATATATCGCCTTCATCTCTAAAACAAAAATATTCGTCCTCCCATTCGATTGTTCTACTACTCTGTGCCATCCGCCTCAGACTAGCAGGCCTGCCTCGCTTTGCCTTGGTCAGAGGTGCGGGAAAATAAAATATGTAGAGGAAGCGAGCATGTTCTGCAGGGCTGAGTAACCTGATTTAGAGTATAAAGTGTAGCTTTTGTTGTCTAGTAATTACGAACTAAAGCACCAAAGATTGTTATAGAATATATAACATATTTTAATGAGAAGAGTTAATATTAATTTTTAGTGTAATCAACTTATCAGCTGTTTCCTAATAGTAAAAATCTGATGTGTTGCACTCACATGACTTTCTCTACTCTTGTACTAACCATTCTAACAAAGTCTTATTCCTATATTCCATGTTAGTTAAGATAAACATTCGTACAAATTATCGTATTGCTTATTTCCTTGTAGGTGCAAGGGGAATATTAGAATACAGTAAGCTTTGTGCGACAGTCAAATCTTTTTAAGCTTTGACATTCCGTTCTCTTTGCACGATTAACATATAAAAAATGAACAATGTTGTTGCATTTCGCTAAAGTTCTAAGTTTTCCGAAACTCACACACATAACAAGGAATATTTCCTAAGTGGGTCACCCTACAAGAAAATTTATTGAGGCATAAATTGTGTATTTTACCAAGATCTACATTTTTTGTACAGTATGATTTGGTCTATCTCTAACGGTTTACCAGTTATGCAGAAGTCGTTCAGAGTAAATACGACTACAGGGGCTATAGCCAGAAAATTCAAGATATACATTTCATTTGTCATAAAAATATCTCAAACATATAGCATTTTAATCAAAATCGTTAGAGCCATTTATAAAAAAATGAAAATTTTCGAAAAATTTTCCATGTAAAGCGTAGTTTAGGGTAAGGTTATTTTCTTCAAAATTTTCGTGTCGCGTCTTTGAAAGGCATTAAATTTAAATACCAACTTTTGTTTTTAACGACTTTTCGTTTTGAGTTATGCTGTCCACAGACTGACAGACTGACACACAGACTGACACACAGACACACACACGGACCTTTTTTCTAAAAATGCTTTTTTTGGATTCAGGGGGCCTCAAAACATGTATTTCCGGTGAAATCTCGACATCGAATTTTTGGGTGGAATATAATTCTTCCCCTACTTACCAGTGGAGAAAGTAAAAAGTTGCATTTTTCCATCTCCACAGCTCTGCTTGGAACGTTTTGGAACATTGTGTAGATTTTTGGGAATGTAACTTTTCATAAGCCTCTTTCGTTTGTCGATCAGTGCAACATCCCTATCACATGCATGAAATTGTGACCACTCACAAGAAATGTATTATCAATTTTATCAAACACGCGGCTGTTCTTGCCAATGCAGTTGTCACTGCAGAGTCATATTCCTTTTATGAATGCAGTCCATGTTCACACTTTTAAGAGACATGGTGGCAGCATTGTAAAGTAGTAATAGCTTTCTCACATATGTGCAAGTGGTGCTCCCTCTTGAGGGATTTTGCGACTACACAGTTCTGTAATTCACATATCGCTTTTGTAGGACAATGAAGGACGCCGTATAACACCATGCTATAGTAAACCTCCATTTTTAAAAACGTAGCACTTATCCCCTTGTGAGGTCCATCATTCAATTTATAACATACATTTTTAGGCACTTCGGTGTATGAAAAACAAGTATACTTGGGAGGTTAAAGGTTCGTGCTTGAAGGTTTGAGAGGTACACGATGAAGAATGTTTCCGAGGCCTGGTCGGTAATCACCTCTGGGCTACTCAGGAGCTCCTAATTGAGTCACAAAGGAACTGCTCCGTCACGTCAGTTTTAGTTATGAGCATGGAAGGAAATTTCCTTTTGCCCTTGCCAAGTTCTGCCAATTACGGAACAGGCAGATCAAGTTATCATGGGGGCCGTGACACAAACACTGACCCGCAACTTGAAACTTGCAGCTTCACATCTTTGAGGTTATGTCATCATGTATTCCTGCAAGATAATGTATTCATTTTGCTGAAATATAGTTACTTAGATTCATAATGAAACGCTTAAGGTGTTAGGGAGGTGAGTTAATTGAGCACTGAGCAGTACTTTCCATGTAAAACCAATATTATACTTTAGATAACAGAGGGCAATGAATAAACGTAGCCAGAATGTAATAACCATTCGTAAAGCTAGGAATATTGCAAACAAAGGGGGAACAAAAGAAAGATAAAAAAGAGGTTGTTTCCATCAAAGCTTGACCAAGTAACGAACAAAAGTCTAGGTACAAACAATGATTATTAACCATTCAGGAGAAATTTAACTTAGGGAGAAGTAACTTTTTAGGAAAAACACAGGTGTTTCGGAAGTCATCAAATGTATTTGTTGGCAGCACTGGTTGTAGTATGATTCGTACTTCGTTAACGTTGTATTTTATCTACACATTTTATTAAATGTTCTGGCAAAGCATTTAAAAATGGTGACGCTTTTATAGACACTATTCTTATGAATTACATTCACGTGACTTTTTCTAGCATGCAAGAACTTATTTTTCTATCTATTTCATGTTAATTGGAATAAAAATTTACAGAAATAGCTACACATTTCCTTCGGTATAAAACGAATACTAAAGGTGAAACAATAGGCAAACTTTAAAAGTGGACCTCTATAATTATGCTGGTTTAGAAAGTCTTCATGTTCATGAGAAGAACTGAACAACGCCAGGACCTTATAAAATCGCAAATTCACTACCATTATGATGTTTAGAAATATGGAAACTAAACTATTTTGCTATAGCAATTCAAGGCAAAGAAAGTTCAAATCGCATAGATTTTACACGTTATAAATGCAAAACCATGCATTGTTTCAAATGCACATCAACAACAACATTAAGACTCGAATACCTATCAAGTATTTAATATGGCGTTAGTCAACATTTGCTTTCTCAGCTACAAAGTTATGGTAAACAGATAATAGCACATTGCGTACCAAGAACCGTTTGGTCTGACGTCATTTCCTACTGGTACCGTAGTATTAGTTACGTCATTTTTTTCTGGTACCGTATGTATTAAAGACCAGTTTTAGCCTTGTTGCCATAGTAATTGATAAATGAATTGTAAATTTAACTTACATTATCAAATGCGTTTGCAATGATTAACTTGCGTGTCAAGTATTGAAAAAATATTTTATTCCATCCAAAAGTACAATACTGAGATTTTACCGAAAGTACATATTTTGGCTTCCTGAATCTAACAAAAAGAGAACATTTGTAGATAAAGGCCACTTCTGTGTGTGTATGTGTGTGTGTGTGTGTGTGTGCGCGCGCGCGTGCGTGCGTGCGTGTGTGTCAATGTCAGTACTCAAACGAAGTTGGTTAAATACCAGAGCAGCGTTTAAACTCAGCTTCTTCTTAGAATGCGACACGAGGATTAAAAAAAAATAATAAAATAAAATCCCCTAACCGCAGACTGCTATTTAAATGAAAACCTCTCTATAATTTTCGAGAGCTTGTTTTCAAAAATGGCCCTGATTTTGATTAAAATACCAAGTGTCTGAAGCATCATATAAAAACATAGATGCCATTATGGCACACATATTGAATAGTTTTGTTGGTGGAGTTAACAGTATCTAAGATACTCCTTTTTGTTGGTTTTAGTTTTCAAATGCATATATTTTTCTCGGATATAAAATCGTGACTATTTTAATCTCTTGGCTATATAAAAATAACGAAATCTCAAAGCCATTACATAGCCACCAGCTCTTAAAATACCCTGACTGTTGCTTAAAACGTACTATATTACTCTGTCCACCTTAAACTTACAAGGAAATACGCATTAAGGCAATTTTTGTAAATGTTTATCTCAATTAACAGGAAACAAACGGAAGAATAAGCGTTGAAAAGAAGAGTTTTGCAAGAGTAGAGAAAATCTTCATTTTCACCTTATTGTTAGAGACATAATTGAACATTTACAGTGTTCTTTGGATTCATTGCTTTGTTAGATACCTTTCTTTCCACCTAAGGTCTAGACGCGGGAACTTTCTCGTAATTTCCATATAACGACAATTTAAGGATATTTAAATACAAAATATTTATGAAACTAAGTTCATTTAATATTCTAGCCTTCGGCAACATTTAAAAGGGGATACTGTAGGGTGAAAAATGAACCTGAAGCATGGAGAAAACAAGGTAACATATCCAACAAAGAAGACAAATGCAAAGGCTGTAAATAACAAGTGACATCAGCAAGGTTCAGTAAACTTAATTAGTTATATAAAATTCTAAATTTAGCCACTTTTATCTCTCGGGTAATAATTCTACCGTTTTAGTTTCCACTCTAGATAAAACGGATTGTGTAGCAAAGCTGTCAAAGTAGACATTTTGTAAACGAGAAAAATGACTGTGTACTTGACCATCATTTGAAACACAGGAAAAATAATTTAATTCAATGCTGATATCTCATATTTCCAAAAGTGAATACTACACCTCTCAAGGAATTAAATATTCCGTTCAAAGTCTGTGTTTAAAAGCCGAGTTTGATTTATACATCTAAATGAGTCTTATTACTAGGGCTCGGAAGTTCATGCCCTAAAAAACACTGAAATATGCAAGCAAATATGCTCTTAAAAACTTGAAAATATGCCAAGAAATATGCACTATTTAATTAAAACAATGTCCCTTTGCAGTGGACAAGACGAGTTACCTTATTCGTTAGACGTTGAAGCAGAAGTGGCCCTGCTGCTAGTATTAACTGCTAAATTGCAGTTCACAACCAACACTTCGCACAAATTTTCAACTGTAAAACATCGTCTGTTGTCTCGCAAAACACTTTTGTAACGTGAAAAACTTCTCTCCACGTCACAAGATGTTATCGGGGCATACTTAAATGATGTTAACTGCTTCACAGAGAGAGTCAAGTCTCTTGGTGTGACAGATGGTTTTCTTTCGAGGATGTCTCGAATGTCGCACATCTGTTTATAACCAGAATTTTTTGAAATTACATAATTCACTTTCTCTTTCACTTTTTGTCCTATGCTACCAGGAACCGAACTTAGATCACGTATTGTTTTTTCAAAGACAGTAAGTGATTCATGCGAAGGAGATCCTACAGCTTCCAATGCCGTTATGGTTGTTGGTAAGAAAGGAAGAAATTATCAGATTTGAAACTAAGATCCTCTTTTAACCCAGTGCCTGGTAGAATATTTTGCACAGTTTGTATTGATGAAGCATCGTTCGAATCCAATGAATTAACAACCTCTTCGATTATTTCTATGTGCTCAGTATAATATAAAACTGCATCGACCCATGTTCCCCATCGAGTTAACACTGGTGCAGGAGGAAGTCGGATATTAGGTGCTGTTGATTTAAACTACTTAACTCTTTGAGGAGATTTAACAAAAATTTTCTTTGTACTGGACACAAATCTATCTACCAATGGGAAAGAATCATTGTCTCAGAAATGCTACCAATATGAAAATATCATACAGATGAAAAAAATTTTAAAAAGCATAAAAATCATTAAAGTATGCAATACAGGGACTATAATAATGGCATTTTCGTGAGTTGCATTATCATGTGTAGTACTACCAATGTGGAAAATATCATTCAGATAGAAAAAATAATAAAAAACCATAAAAATCATTAAAATATGCTATGTAGGGGCTATAACATTGAAACATTATGCATTGATCAAAAATCAAGAAAATATGCAGTTATATGCATCATAAAATCATGTCCAAATAACTGAAAATTCCATAATTCGTGCACATAATGTAAAAGCATACATTCTTAACCCGTATGAAAAAACATGCAAATACATGAACTTCCTAGCCCTAGTTAGTACTTTCTCTTCTGCTTGCCGATTGTAAGTAGTGGAATTAAATATTGCATTCCAATCAAAATTTCAATACTGGAAGTTCACGGGAAATACCTACAGGTTTTACCATGTATTTAGGTAAAGCTTATAGTAATCGTATAGATTATTGCATCAGGAATACGTATGCATTTCATCATTAAGATTGACTTGGAGTTTTCCCCCACGTACAGAGAAGTAGGGTAGAAATGAAGGGTTCGCCAATATCGTGTTAAACAGCTCATAAACTTAGCGCTGATAAGGTGTCGGCCTGAACTTTATCGCCTTAAGAACCAACTTATTTCTTTGTGTCGGAGAGTAACACGAACTTAACCTAATTTTATTATTACGTTGCCGCATTACAATGACCGACATTAGTGTTGTAATACTGGGGTAATTGTGCAGAAGGCTCTAATCTGTAGCGCTATAGTGGTAGGCAACCACGCCCGGCAGTCCTTCAACAACGTAATACACAAACCTAATTAGTTATACTCGTATATGCGGGTCCTAATGACGGGCCCTTAAGGGGACAGCGTACTCTAAGTCTAAGCGAATACCAATTTTACATCACTTTACAGAATTTACAATACACAAAAGGCTATCAAATGGAAATGATTGAAAATTTTACTACGTATTCACAATAAAATGAGACATATTTTGGCAGAATTTTTAAAATACATCAATTGGGGAAGTGTAAAAAAATTAATTGGTAAATTGGGAAATAATGTGTAGATTTTTAAGCAATTTTACAACAGGTTTTCAATTTGCACATATGCTTAATAAACACTGAGCTAAAAATTCTGCTTTCTAGAGTAGCTAACTATATTCAAAACATGCCTGAATTTTTTCAGTTGTGTGCTGCAAATGGTTCCCGAGGAACAGGTACCCAAGTTCTGTATGCTTTTGGAAAAATTTTTTTCAATAAATTTTCATATATCTGAATTTTTTAAAAATCTATTTTAACAGACAGAATCATAAAACATAAACCAAAATATGTCCCATTTTATTGTAAATACGGAGTAAAATGTTCAATCATTTCCATTTGATAGCCTTTTGTGTATTGTAAATTCTGTAAAGTGATGTAGGTATGCAAAATTGGTATTGGCTCAGAGTACGCTGTCCCCTTAAACAAAACTCACTTACTCACTACTCCTATATGCAGCTCCTATAGATAGTACATCTTGGCTTTCTAAAAAAAAAACCATTTTGGTGCGCCCGCCCGCGCGTGTGTTAATAAACAGTGGAACTCAAAACAAAAAGTTGGTTAAATCCCACATTTGGTACGTAACTTCAGCATCTTCCGAGGATGCGTTCAAGAGAATTTTCCCGCCTCAAAAAATTTTGTTTTCCAAAACAACCAAATACCAAAACAGTGTTTTCGGTATTTTTTCGAATACCGAGTATACAAGACTTCAATGAGATGTGATTCATATTGCCGCTCGTAGAGCATTTTGGATTGTTGTAATACATTTTGTTTTGAGAAAAAGCAATTTATATCTAAAACTAGGACAGGTGTGTCAATAAGGAAAAGAGAGGGACGGTAGCAACTGCTCCCACACCACGTTACGGAACAATACAAGTTGTTCAAGCTCGTTACACCGTTGTTTGTCCCTACAAATACACGGCACATTATAATTGTAAAAATCTGATGTGTTACACTCACATGACTTTCTCTACTCTTGTACTAACCATTATTACACTCATACATTTATCTTCTTCGTGTTAGTTGAGATAAACATTTGCATAAATTATCTTATTGCTTATTTCCTTGTAGATGCAAGGGATATTGGAATACAGTAGGCTTTGAGCGATAGTTAAATCGTATAAAGCTTTGAGATCCTGTTCTCTTTGCACGCTTAACATATAAAAAAATGAATAACGATGTTCCATTTCACGAAAGTTGTAAGTTTTTCGAAACTGACACAAATAACAAAGGAATATCTCCGAAATGGTTCGCTCTACAAAAAATATATTCAGACATAAATTGTGTGTTTTAGCGAGGTCAATAGTTTTTATATAGTAAGATTTTATCTGTCTCTTATGGTTTACGAGTTATTCAGAAGTCATCAAGAGTAAACAGGACTACATAGGTTATACCCAGAAAATTCAAAATATACATTTCATTTGTCATACAAATATCTTAAACATATGAGAATTTAATCAACATCGTTAGGCATTTTCAAGAAAATAAAATTTTTGAAAAATTTTCAATGTAAAGGGTACTTTTGGGTGGGACTATTTTCTTCAAAATCTTCGTGTCACATCCTTGAAACACGTTAAACTTAAATACCTACTTTGGTTTTTAACCGAATTTCGTTTTTGAGTTATGCTGTCCACAGGCTGACACACACACACACACACACACACACACACACACACACACACACACACACACACACACACACACACAACCACACACACACACACACACACACACATCTTTTTCTAAAAATTATTTTTTTTATTCAGGGGGTCTCAAAACATATATTTCCGGTGAAATCTTGACATCGAATTTTTGGGTGGAATACAATACTTGCTACTTACCAGTAAAGAAAGTAAAAATTAACCCCATATTTAATCAGATATTTTGAATCGCTTAGTTCTAGATCAAGAGCCAAAGCTTTCTCATTACCAATTTATTTAAATCAGGTTTATAAGCCTAACAGTTAACTGCAGAACATAAAATAAATTCATATCCGGCTTTTAATGCAGACCTGGACCTGTTTTTCATATTATTGAATTGTGAAATACGAATGTGGAATATCTACTTCACATGATCTATCTGCGAATGCCTGTATAATTAGGTACATTTTCACCATACAGCCATTCAGTCAGTTCCGCAATAAGCCATATTGAAATAAGGCATCCAGGAATTTCGCCCCAGACCTTCCTCTTTTACAACACAAAAGAAGACGCAATAAATAACAGTTGAAGAATAATTTATAGATATATAGGTGTCGCCTTCCTGCTGCAGAGAGACAACGCTGGACCATTTAAATTTTAAGGACGACATTACGCTAAGGATATATGAAGCAACAAAAGATAACGGCTTTATATGCAAATGGGAAGAGAACAGAAGAAACGGTAAGAGAAAGGAAGAGATATTCAAGTGCCAAGGAAAATTAAAATTATATACGAGGAGATGTATATTTAAACGGCAAGCGTGTTGGCACTTTCTCTCATATTCTCTTTCTGCCTAGCTGACAAAAGGATGATATCAGAATGGAAGGAGCGTGTGTATTGCTATAAGGAAAAGCTCTCTCGCGGCATTAAGTATGAATCCCTTGCTTTCTGAAACCCTTTCTGTGCTTTAAGTAAAAACAGAATGCATTTGTGTATCTGCAAGTGTCGATCAAACGTAGATATCTTGGCAGTATAAACAGTGCTTATGAAATGTTGAGCACAACTCTACATCATATGTCTTTTGTTTATTGTAATGGGAGTCGAAATGGTGACTTCAAAATTCGGGTTTTTCTTCCATATGAGTATTTCAGATCTTCCTCTCATTTTGGCACACTTTTCATAGAGATGCCTTATAGATAGAAATTATTATGGAAAATAAAGTTGCATATAGGCTTTAGCAATAAAATGTGCAATTAAATTATATCTGCAAACCTTGTCTAGATAACCATAAAGTAGATACAAAATTACTTTCATAAGATTTGTCTGTAAATACTGTATATACTATATATGCCTCCATTTTTTTTTTAAATGTTAGAGTGGGACACAATTTTTATAAAAATGGCCATTAGAGTTCTTATACAGGGGTGTCTAAACGTCAAGGTTTCATTGTTTCATCTCAAATATGATTTACAATTGGTTCTTAGATAATAAAATTTCACAGCAACTTGGTATCAAAGTTTGATTGCTTTCGACAACAAACTGTGATGCTGGTTGGCAGCTGCCAGGTGGCTTGAGGTCAACTTTCCTCAAATAACTGCGCGGCAGGTATACAACAGTAACGATGGAGCGCGGTAGAACAAAATGTTTCCAGATTGTTCGCGCAATTTTCGACTGCCGGCTTGATTATGAGAAGTTCGAGAAAAGATGAATTTCTAGAAAAATCCATGCTGTCATTCTTGCTCATATAACCGAGCCGTAATTCGAAAAGAAAATATGGGTTGAGTGAGTCAAGTTCAATCACTAGCTCCCCTCTCGTGCCCATGCCTATGTTAGACAGAAAGAACTAAAAGACAAGCTTACGATAAGACAGAATTGTGGATTGTGTTAGCGATAAAAAAATACCGGCTTTTGTTCTTCATTTATAAGGGAATAAACGGACAAGAACAGATGACTGTCATTTTGTCATAATACCGACAGTTTAATCGTTGTTAATGGTTCTTCACAGAAGTTTCGAGTCGCCATTCATGGAATTTGATTCCGTCACACGGCCAGCATAAAGGAATAATTGAATTGTAAACTATGATGGAAATAAAAGCTGAATTTATACCCAAAACAAGCCCTATAAAATGTTATTAACGTTGATATATCAATTCCAGCGAAACATTAAGAGCTCTGCTTGTGTCATTATGTGAAAGCTTATCAGATTAACAACAGATGTTATCGTATATGAGATACTCTGTGTACTATCAGCGATAATATTAGCATAATCAAGCCAGTCTAAATTTAGATCACTTGATGTGGTGATACTACTATCATCAGGAAGTGATAAGCTGATGAGTCAATTTTATATTATCTAGAATTGTCTTCAAATGTGATTAAAAACGTCATTCCCAATGACTGATAAATAATACTCGTATGTCACTGCAAATATAGGCCAGACTTCTTCTGTTTGCTGTGGCTTTATCATTTATTTCCATTTATTTAATATACGTACTTACGTCATTTGAGGGCTGGCAAGAAGAACAGTATATTTTACGTCTTGTTTCAAAAAATTACAGACAAAATTAGTTATAACAGATTAAATTAAAAATAATTAATTTGAAGGAAATATAAATAATATGTATATTTTCATATTAAAAGTAAGCAATATTTTTAAAAATTAATGCAGTTAAAATAATACAATGTCAATTGATCAGCTTAATAAATAAATACCAGATTGAGTACAGAAGGATTTCACATGACAATTGACCCTCAGATTGCCATCATTGGTATTATACAGGGTGGAAGGGAACTCATTGCATTCCTTCTAATATGTGCTTCATAGAAGAATTACAAACAAAATACTCGAATGATATTTTGTTATTTGATCAGCCGATTTCGAAAAAATAAGTAGTTTTTTTGTTCAAATTGGATGCGTAATTCTACAAGAATGTACGAAGATAAAAGTTTTTTACCTGAAAGATGCGTAGAGTAACTTATTTTTGACACAGCTTTTGTAATAATTATGGGGCATTACACAGGGTTTCGAAATAATTAATCATTTAAAAGACGTGAAGGAATACTCCGAGCTGCTCTCTTAGACTTCAGGTAAGTCGACAACGTTGCGTTGGGAATTGACCTGTCGGGCACTTTCGCTTTCGTTTAATGTTTTGGGAGCCTGCGCTTGCGATTGGCCTACACTCGCACAGTAAACACAGGACATGGTAAGGTATGAGTTTGTTTTCAAGACGCACCATTACGGTGTTTGTGTACTGAGCTAGGGAGAGTGCCACCCACACAATCTGCAATGCTGCCAGCTTTTTTTCGAGAAAACTAATATATCTCCGTAGGAAATGGTTAGAGACAAAGACGTAATATACAAAATCTGTTCTAAATATCGAGATCTACCACTGGTTAAAATTAATGTAATTATTTCCCTTCCACCCGATATAAAGAAAACGTTTGTCCAGACCATAATTTAATAAAAACTAAACTTTCTTAGGTATTGACCTTCCAGCTTCTATCGCTAGTCCAGTAACATTTAGACATTATGATGGCATCTCTCCTTTCGGAGCACAAAAGTCCGCGATGATGTTTCCTGGTCAAAATCTCTTGTTGAATTTTTGAAGGTTTGTAAAACCTTACAGACATTAGTTTAATGTACGTAATATAACTTTCCAGAGATGCAGAATAGACCAAGGCCTTTATATTTTATTTCGCTATACACTATATGGTATGGAATATCATTTGGTAATTTTAGAATACTTTTTCGAATACATTTTAAGATCTTGTCTTGTCTTATCTGTTTGGTCGTACAAAGAGAGCGGATTTCAAAGTTGTAAAATATTTGACTATCGCTGAGCACCTACTGTATTCCCATATTTCCCTGCCATCTATAAGAAAATCAGCAGTAAATGTTTATCTCGTTTAACATGAAGGAAGTAAAGAATAAGAGTTTGCAAGAATAGTTAGTACAAGAGTCGAGAAAGACAAGGCTTTTCTTCAGGACTTTGACAGTGTTTTATCTACGGAGATTATAAGATTCTTTGGTGATCATTGTGATTTTCTTATGGGTAAAAACATACTTTGATGTACTGATGGTGTGATCAATTTTCTAAAAACGCTGAATAGCCAATTTAAACAAATTCTTTTGTTTCTTCTGATTTTTTCCCTCTATTATCACGCCATCAACCGCGAAACATTGCTGTGAAGTTCTGGCAATTTGAAGCTAGTGATAAACTATGTTTATTAAGGATTGTAAGCAAAATTTCTCTTTTAACAAGTAGATAACAGTAAAGGGCATCTGATTTGATTTGATTTAGTTTAAGGGCGCTCAACTTCTAGGTCATCAGCGCCCTTAAAGGATTCATGGCAATAGCCAGATATAAATTTCACTCAAAAACTAAAAATACTAGCAACAAGAAACGTTTACAAGTAAAAAGCAGTGGCAATAGCCAAATATGAAACAAGGTGGTAATATGTCCAAAAGCAGAAACAGATAATTAAAAAAATTTAAATCCTCAAATTCATATTACACTCCGCTAAAAAATTAAAAACTCTATCAACCGCTGTTTTGTCGTCCGCTAGAACTTCTGCAAGTCTGGCAGGCAGCTGCAGAGAATCCCGAAGGTCCGCTAGAGAGCAACACTCTAGCAACACGTGGCGAACTGACAAAAGGTTGTCACACAGCGGACATAGAGGCGCAGGGTCCCTTTTAAATAGGTAACCGTGCGAAAAATTGCAGTGCCCTATTCTTAATCGAGCCAAACTAACCTCCTCGCGACGAGATGTGCGACAGGAAGTTACCCAGTTTATCGGAAGTTCTTTCACTTCTCTAAGCTTATTACCGCGGAGAGCTGACCACTCGTCGTGCCAGGACGACAGCACCGCTCTCCGCACTTCAAGCCTAAAGTCTTCCGAAGTAACACGTGAGATGATAATACTGGGTTCTGTAGTTGCCGTCTTTGCTGCTAAATCTGCCATTTCATTCCCCGGCAAACCTACGTGACCAGGAATCCATGCACACACCACATCAACACCAGAAGCGTGTAAAACATGGAGGGCATCCTGGATACGTTGTACAATAGGGTGGGGGTTGTACAACTGACAAAGGCTCTGCAGTGCACTAAGGGAATCGCTCAAAATCAGGCAGTCACCTAATTTACGACGGCGAACATACAAAACGGCTCGATAAATTGCATAAAGCTCTGCAGTAAAAATGGAGGTGCTATTTGGAAAACCGAATGTATATGGTTCGGTTCCATAAACATAAGCACATCCAACACCGTTGGAGCCCTTTGACCCATCGGTGTAAATACATCGACGGCCAGTGTAGCCTGACAAAAATTCTAAGAAACACGTGCGGATACTTGAAATAGGCATCGTGGACTTCTGGTGTATGGTCATCCCAAGATCTACATGGGGCGTACCAGATAGCCAAGGGGGGTAAAGCCTCTCGCCCTTGGTGAACATCATAGGCAGTTCCACTCCAAGCTTCACTAGGAGCTCTTGGAAACGGAACCCCGCAGGCTTTGGATTAAGGGTGCTATTTCTATATCGTTCTCTTAGCGTGGTGGTGAAAAAAGAAGCGAACGTTGGGTGCTTAGACATACATCTAAGCGCACAACCATAATTTGCCAAGAGAATCTCACGCCGATATTGCAGAGGAGGTTCTGCGGACTCGGCGTAAAGGCTCACCACTGGGCTTGTTGGAAAAGCTCCTGTTGCAATGCGGATGCCCCTATTATGGACCACGTCTAATCTTCTCAGCACAGATGGCCGTGCTGACGAATAAATAATACACCCATAGTCTATCTTGGAGCGGACCAATGCGCGATATATTCGCAACAAAACTGTTCGATCCGCTCCCCACGATTTGCCATTCAGTGCACATCATGTAGATCATATGATAAGTAGATAGAATACGTTTTATTCGCGTACTTTGGAGAAGATTGAGTGGAAAATAATCCGAAAGCTACTCATCAGATTTTAAAAATCAATTAATGATCACAAAAAGTAACGTATGCGTTAATGATTGAAAATATGTCCTTATTCCACCTAATTCTCTGTCATTATGCGTTACTTCAAGCCTTCCATCACTGTCCATTACTATCGATAAACAGTGCAGTGAACACATAATGTTTACATGTAAATGTCAAAACATTGAAATGATACACTTATTATGAAAGTATTACAATACTCCTACGCCCTCATTTACCCACGTAACAGACCTTGTTTGTGCTACTTTAGCGTGTAAATACGTATCGTTTGAGATGAAATTATTCGCTGCAGCACTTAGAAGAACGTGGAAAAATAAACAAACTGAAATATTCCATTTTCTGTGCTAATTATATTTTGTGTGTATGTATTCTTGTTATCACCAATGTACGAAAAATATGCATGTATTTTAACACGTTTGTTAATGCTTTCCACAGACCTACAGAGGATTTCTCGAAGAAGACTTAGAAATATTAAACTCTAACCTATTGCAATGAACATTTACATAAAGCCAGGAGGAATATCTAAGTATTAGTTGGGAATAAATGCGCCCTAGAAATCTCTTCTCCTGGATTGGTAGGCGAGCTGCTGGTTTCCGGGCTTACCATGGTGCCCCCGAGGGGAGAGGGGAGCCAAGCCAGCCTATGCCGGGGTAATTCTAATGGCGCAACTTTAGGGATTACGTGCTCTGTCGTAGCAACGTTCCGGCCGCCCTTAGGGCCCATTCATCCCATCCTTCCTCCCGGGGACACGATCCGGGGGCCTTTCGTTCGAGGTGCCCGCAAGTTGTCATTGAGTCATTCAATATTCAACATGAGCGTTAGTGTTCTTTATCCATGTTCTTGATCCTAGGCATTAAAATGTTGTAACGTGTTCTATAATAATTTTGTGTGGATTAACTTCCACCTCTCGTATGAGTTTTGCTTTCTGACCTAGTGCTCACCATTTCCTTTTTCTGTTCTCCATGGATAATTAAAAGCAATTGAGAACTGAAAGACAAAACCGCTGTTCAACAGTAAACAGTTTGATTCTGTGACTGCCGCCCGCTCAGGTTGGCTCTTTGTCAACAGAGATAATGGAAATACGCCTTAATTTTATTTTAAGATAACGTATCCCGTATGCTCATTATAATTATGTAAAACTCAAGTTGTATTTCACTGAATTTTAATACGTATAACTGCGAACGCCTCAATATAATCTAAAAACAGAAGATAGCTGTGTGACAATGTAATTCTGTAACACCGGTAACCCTTGGCTTACGGTACTTTCCCTAAGTTAACCAACATGGTGGAATTCTTAAAATTATTCAAGTATATGAAATGTAATAGAAAAGAAATCTAATCCTGAACACACACATGATTGCCTGGCCCTACTTTCTCCCCTATAAAATGCAAACGATTTAAACAATAATTACCCAGTCAAACTTACTTTTCTTGATAAAATGTGCTGGAAATGATGCTCATTTGCGTCTATACGCTCCCTAAACTCCAGAATCGAAATATTGAACATCGCCAGTGGAGCTTACGAGAATTTGTTTCACGGGGTGCGATGGAAACATTTAAATTGAAGTTTAATTTACGAGAGGTCCATAACTGCTTTGTGTTTAAATTGGCATTTACCTTTAACATCTTCCAAGTATGTGAACTCAAGATTTTGAATTAGCTGTAATAAATTTGATTAATATGCGATAGGTTTAAGGTATTTTTAATACATAAAACGTGTATCTTAAATTTCCTGGGATTAGCCTTGCACTTCTCTTCATTTTGAATTGTTTTTTGTATAACTATTAAACCGTAAGGCACAGACATACTGAATCTTACGAGAAAAAAAAAATTGAATGTGTTACACTCATATGAGTTTCTCTACCCTTGCATAAACTATTCTTACAAATACAAAAGTCATCAAGAGTAAACAAGGCTACATGGACTATATCCAGAAAACCTCAAAGTATACATTTCATTTATCATAAAAATATCTTAACAGAGACATTTTAATTAAAACCGTTCTAGCCATTTTTGAGAAAATCACAATTTTGGAAAACTTGTCCATGTTTAGGGTCCAAGAATTATCTTCAAAATGTTCGTGTCGCATCCTTGAAATACATTAAACTTATATACCAGCTTTGATTTTTAACTTTTCGTTTTTGAGTTACACTGTCCACAGATAGAGACATATAATTCCTGTGAAAGCATATCGAATTTTTTTATGGAACACAATGCTTCCTTTACTTACTATACGTAGTAGAGAAAGTAAAAAGTGTAGATCTCGTTATAACACAGAATTTATCGCGGACAAATGTTTTTTGTTGAATTGACCATTTCCGGAATACAACTCGTTGCTGATTTGAGTTTTAAAAAAGTATACGTTTCTCAGTAGGAAGATGTTATTCGCTTTATTTTTTCTCCTGTTCATACACAGAGAACATAATTTCAAAGTCATCACAAAGGGACCGACTTCGAAAGGATTTGAGCATCGCTTATCCCTATATTATTTTCTTATTACCATTGTATCTACAAGGAAATATATATGCAATAAGACTGTGTTCATAAACAACCTAAATTAAGCGGTCTTAAATATTACCTTTATAAACATGACAAGATGTAATGCCAATTTTAAAATAAGTCTATTTTAAAAATTGCTGAGCTATTTTGTTGCCAGAAGCGGGCACCTCCGTTGGTATTATAAGTTCTGTAATTAGGATTGGTATAATATCTAATGCCATTCATGCAACAAGTAAAGAATTAGTAGTTTAACAGTGTTAAATATTATCTTTATAAACATGAAAAGACACAATACCCAATTTTAAAACACGTTTGCTTCAATGGGAATTAATATAGTCTTTCTAGGCAATGTTAGTTTAACCAAATTTAGGTGCTTTTTCTCAGAAACTATGCTATTCAGTGAGCTGGAGGTTCAATTAGTCATTATTTATGGAAAACTAAATAAAAGTTGATTTTAGCCATCCATTGTAGAGTTTCTTTATTCACTTAAAATATGTTTTGCCTTGGAAATGTATGAATAAAATTTTTATTTTTCTCTTGAAACATTTTATCACTAAACATTTTGGCCTACATTAAAGAGTATCTTTAATTCTACGATCCACATTAATGTCAAGTAATTATTTAAGATAGTTTCTGAGAAAATTGCACCAGAATCATTAAAAAGTGAATCTAACTACTTAAAACATTAAACACAAAGTTACATACCACACAAACACAGAATTTGCTTGTATCCACTCTAAAAAGAGAAATGAACACTTGGAGTAGTTGGCAGGGCTACCAATGGAAACAAATTTTGTCATTTTTGTCTGTACTTACCTTAAAAATCAGACGTCTTGCACTCACATGACTTGCTCTACTCTTGTACTAGCCATTCTTAGAAACTCTTATACCTCTATCTTCGTGTTAGTTGAGATAAAAATTTTACAAATTATCTTATTGCTTATTTCCTTGTAGGAGAAAGGGGAATATTAGAATAGAGCAGGCTGTGAGCGATAGTCAAATCTTTAAAAGCTTTGAGATCCCGTTCTCTTTGCACGCTTAACATATAAGATGTTCCATTTCACGAAAGTTTCAAGTTTTCCGAATCTGACACCAATAACAAGGAATATCTCCAAAATGGTTCACTCTACAAATACATTTATTTTGACATAAATTGTGTGTTTTAATGTGGTCTACATTTTTTGTATTTTTTTTTTTTTTTTTTTTTTTTTTTTTTTTTTTTTGATTCAGGAGGTCTCAAAAATATTTCCGATGAAATCTCAACATCAAATTTTTGGGTGGAGTACAATACTTCCTTCTAGTTACCAGTAGAGAAAGTAAAAATAGATTGGTTGTAAAAGCTTTTCTAAAATACTATGCAATGTTTGTACGGCTACAGGTGGTCGAGCGGACTGAAAAATAGCCAGGTTTCCAAGCCTTAAAGCTGGGATTCCCATAAACTAGGAACTCGCTATTGCCCGGTCGATCGGTCTTCACGTCGTCGTCAGGTCAGTTCTTCTAATGGACACGTAATTACACTGCCGTGGTCGTAACGTCAAAGTGTCGCTAACATACATACGTTCAGGATATTGCTGGCAGCGACAAACGAACGACGGCTCTCGATATTATCTAGTAATGGTTGTGTATGGGCTTGTAATCCATTTATTGTACACTACGAGCATTTTGATCAAACAGCTCCCCAGCTAAAGTCGGTCAAGTTATATTGCAGCTTGCTTTTAGCGCCGATACATTATATTGCCTTGCACTTGTATTAGTTAAAATAAAAAATAACTTACGATCAGTAAAAATCACCTGATTTTGTACATCTGTCTTTACTTTCTCTGCCATTATGGTAAATTAAATATATTTTCATAATACGTCCTTCTAGAGAAGTGGGAGTATCAATATTTTATGGTTTTTCTATTTCTCTTTAAAATAATTGGGAACAATTAAATTTTGATTGGAAGAAAGTAGAGGCATGAAGGAGAGCAAATTCGTCCCTAGGTCTATTCCTTCTCCAATTCATTAATTAGCACATGAATAACGTGCTTAAAAGCAAGTATTTTTGTGGAATTATTAGACAACCAGGTTCAATTTTCTAGGAAGTTATCTACGTTCTGAATGACTTTTAAATAACTAGTAAACCATAAGAGTTAGAAACAGTCTTGCTGCGCCAAATATACAAATCTCGTTAAGGCACACCATTTATGCCAAATAAATGTTCATGGCGTAATCTGTTTCCGAGATATTCCTTGTTGTTGGTTTGACTTTTCCAATATCTATGCTTTTCTCAAATTTAAAATCGTTCGGTTTTTCTTATCATCCAAAGAAAATTGAATTTAAAATCTTAGAGGATTTGACTTTCACTTAAACCCTACAGTATTCTACTATCCCCTTTGTACCTATAAGGAAAATTTGTAATAAAACAGATGCCGTAAGTGTATATTAATGGAACTTAGGGTATGTTGTCTCATAAATTTGGGACTTCCCTGTATCCTACCCGGAAAAATGCGACTTGAAAGATTTAATGCCTTGCCGGCATATTACCGTGGTAGCTCAATATTGGAGCATTAACAAGAACTGGAAGATCCTTGATTCAAATACTGGCCATGCCATTGAGTTTTTTAGTCTATTCAGTCACCATTTTAAATGACTTAAGAATTCTCGTATAAACCGGCAGTAAAATTATTGAAAGATCAAGCAAAAGGTGCCTGAACAAAATGTAAAGATTGATATAAATATAAATGCTTAGTATAGAATATATGAAGGAACAATATATTATATTAAATTCGGTAGAAATGAAGCGGATTTTAGACTCTAGTTATAGAAAATTCAACATGTCTTACTTGTCATACCACTATCTCAAACATTTTACATTTTATTCCAGAACCGTGACGTCATTTTTTCACAACGTAAAAGCAATGTTTTATTTTCGTAAAAAGGATTATTTGGGGAGGAAGACATTTCTTGATAAGCTCTCTCTCCCCAATACGAACATACGTACGAGGATAATGTCATATTACAGACAATCCAATCTGTCAGAAAATCTGTCTGTAGTAATCGCAGAGTTTATCGAGAAATATCGACCTTTGTGACAGACTTAGTGACGGTTGCCTGCTATTTGAAGAGGACCCCTTGACTTCTCATTATGTGCTCCCCTCCCCTCCCCTTTCCTTCCTTTCCCAAGTTCCGGGTCTTTCGTTTTTCCAGTTGCCTCTCATCCGGAGGGACGCTTTAGTGACTAATTCACAAGATGAAAATTTGATTAACTCTGAAAAGTGATTCAGTCCTCATTTCTTAGGGTACGCCGCAGTAATATATTAAAAGTTAATCGCACAATTACTGAAATTCTATTGCCTTTAGCATTTAACCTCAATCTCTGGCGACCAGAAAGTTGGAAGTGATAGTTATTTCAGAACATAAATAGCCTTTATTTCAGAAGTTGCGTTACGCAACGAGGAAGCACTGGCTGTTATATAACGGGATTCCGCTAGGGACATTAGTGACATTTCTCAGGTAGAAAGACGTGTATTACGTAAAATTGGTGGTATTGTATTCCTTTGAAGAAATTTACAAAATTACATAATACGTTTAAACAAAGAGTTAAGTAGAACTTTGTGGAAATAACCTAGTCTTCCATAACACCAAGTGAAAGTGTACAGAACTCTGATGCGGCTTGTTGTTACGTATAGCTCAGAGGCATGGGACTCTTGTGATGTTAATGCCCTTTGATCCTTCGAAAGAAGAATACTAGAACAATTTTGTACCTTGAAAGAAGTTGAAAACACATGGAGAATTTGTACTTACCAGAAGCTGAATGATCTAATAAATGGTCAGGATATTGTTAGATTTATAGTCTTAAAGACCCTCAAAGATTTATAAGAATGGACGATAACAGACTGCCAAAGAAAATGTGGAAGGGAAGGCCTACGAACAGTTGACTCACTCGGCGCATTTATCCGGCCTTAGAGCGCAAGAAGCCTTCGAAGAGTTTTAGGGTAACAGTCATTCTGGTAATGAGTTTTCACAATTAAAACTCGTTGTGCAGCAGTGTAACACGCCGAATCAAGTAACTGCAACAAACATGGAAAACAGAAAGGTAATAATGCTGCCAATCTCACAGCAACAAAATAGTGACCAATTCAAAATCCGGCGTTCTAATTGAGAGAAGAATAAATATAATAAATAAATAAAATGACCAAGCAGACAGTATACAAAATCACTGTTGTACAGCAAGAAAAACAAGAGCAAAAGTGAGTAGAGAAAATTGTATGAATATAATACTGTGCATTTCTATTTCAGTAATATAGAAAATTGTACAACAAAGTACGATCGGGGCCGGGCTGCCTTACCTCAGTGACGGTGCGTGTATCAAAGATGGTCGAGGTCAGGTTACCTCAGGCGAGAAAACACGTGATAACATCAGAGCGGCAGAACCAAAAGAGATTTTCGAGATTATTCGAGAAGTATCCGGCAGCTGGCGAAGCAACAAGCAGTGTTTGTGTGTGTGTGCGTGCGCGTGTGTGTGTATGCGTGTGCGTGTGCGTGTGTGTGTATGCGTGCGCGCGCGCGAGCTGCTTGTGTCGTCTCATCGTGAAGATAGCGAAGCAGTTATGAGTGGTGAGTAATTATATCGTCAGAGTTTGAGACAGAGAAAGTGAAGAAAGACAGTGAAAGGAGTGAGTCAAGGTTACGAGGAGAAAACACTTGTGGGTTTTATAACCACAAAATATTAAACGTTAGTAAAAGAGACCTGTGTATGGATGCATTCAGAGGAAAATAGTGAGAAAAAACACTGGGCTGGACTTTTGTCGTTCTTGTCACAATAAAAACCTCAGTATCGAATTTTTGGGTAGAATGCACTATGTATTATGTATGTGACAGAGAGTAAAATGAAATGAAGTTGAAATACCAATATTCAGACCAGCGTTTGGAAAACAATGATCCATTCATTAAAATTAATTGCTGATAATTTTTAATAAACGTAATTCATCAATGCCCACGCAGTGCTTTATTAAAAATAAACGCAAAAATTTGTCAATGCATGAATAGCTGCTCTTGTGTGTATGCAGCGGGAAGTGCTTACTGAAGAGCGAACTGAATTTTATTAGCTCCTTCCCAGCGAGCATCTGTACCTGTCATCTGCAGATGCGAATATTGTGAGACCAAAGCATCGTGTGCTAATAAAATCGCCTTCAAAGCACATCTTCATTCAGGGATTGTGTTCCCGGAACTCCAACACTCGTTGTTCTGTCTTGAGCATCTCTTTAAATTAAATCCCTTTTGATTTCCTTCCATTGTTCATTTCTCTTTGATTTATATTAGCCTTCCAAATATATGATGCTCAGCATTTCTTATTAGCATCGACAACTCGGGGGAGAACATCTTATCAAATTGGAAGAAATGCTTGGGCAGTTCAATTTCGCAGCAACGGCGAAAGTAACTCAGTAACTTGAGCTGAAAGCGATGTGGGATTAACACGTGAACCTAATCTTTGCGTCCGCTTTTACGCGCGTAATATTTGCGCGCGCTTGAGATATAAACATATACGGCTGAGACACTCGCGTTCTGTTCAGTTCTCAGACATGATGAAGTTATTGCTGTAATCTGTCTTGTCTATCTCGTATTAAATAGAAGGAAAAATTGGGCACACTCAATTAACAGTGATATGCAATATTTGCACTCTGTTTCCTCGACTCCTTGAACATAATTATTTTCGAATGTCAGCTTCCTCATTTGATGAATTTCTTTCAAATATAAAGGGACACTTCTACTAAAGCGCATTCCACCCTTAGATAACAGTACACATTAAATGGAGCGCAGTGTTGCAACATGTACTAGTTGCGAATCTTTCTCCGCGAGCGACTCGAGGTGGCCCGAGTCCTGTACTTAGTCCTTCAATTGCTGCTTGACGGACACTTTTAGCTTTGGTATCCCTACATGGCTTTGTTACTGTATGACCTAAATTTACAAATGACTCGTCTGTATAAACAATTGATTTCCTCTGGTCCCTATACCTTTTTACGTCTTTTAGATATTTATGTTGCCATCTGATGATATCGATATCGTATCTTTCTATTAATATGCACTTGTTACCCCTTCTTTCATATTCGAACCCCAAATCATGTAAGAACCGACTAAGAGTGGCCCTAGAGAAATTTGGTAGGGTCTCACCACTGTTGACCTGTGACAAAATTATATTCAGCGTGGATGGAATATTTGCAAACAGTAAAGAATGAACAATTCGCCGCACTCCACTTTGCACTATTTCATCATATTGCCTTAACCCCGCCCTTTTTGCTTTCTTTTTCCATTGCATTCTTAGAGGTCCTTTTTAATCATACACACTACTGCTTCTGAACATCCGATAGCCTTAGCTGTTTCTTTTACCGCCTTACTTACACGCATTTTACTTCAAAAATAATCCAACACATTCATAATTATTTGGCGTTCCTTACTTCTTAATTTACCAACATATCGTCTCTTCCTAGCTTCCCCCTCCATAAGTACAAATGTTTACAAAAATATTAAACAAATAACGCAATAACAGCTCACAGTTACACACACGGCTTCTTTCGAACTAATGCTAGTGCTGCTCCTTATACTATCTTCTGTGTCGGGCCTGGCGCGAGAATACGCTGAATAGATGAATACCTTTTGTTTGCCTTACTTTAGAAAAGAAAGAGGTTACGGCCTTTTGGTTTATTTTAAAAACTATTTCCAACCCTCCTCAACATTTGTTCTCGCTTGGTTCCCGATGTAAACTCAATAACAAAAAAGTTTCACACTACGTAACTTTTGCAGTGCACAGATGTAAATTTTCTGAAACATTTAATTTAAAAAAATTATAACACTTTACTGAATAAACATAGAGAATTCAAAGTGGGCAGGTAATAGCACTATGGTTTATTCTAGCTAAGAAAACAGTATAGACGTATTCTAGTAGTTAGTTTGTTAGTTAGTGCGTGATGAGTATAGAAACAGCACATGTCGGACTTCTATTGAAAAAAAACGTTTTCTGAAGAAATTAGGGCCTTTAGAAATGTACAATAACTCTAAAAAGGATATAACCTGATGGAAAAAAAATTCTGCGTAGGATATTGTGTTCAAATCAGAAAATTATAACAACTGAATATTTATACCATGCTATTAGGAATCTGGCAACAGCGCGAGGGTAGAAAAGGACGAGGCTAATGGCAACTCGTATGCGCTAGATAGAGACAGATATATCCCATTTACCTCCATACTGTCATCTTAGAGTGGGACAAGGTATAGTATACATCACAAGCGGTAACCCATAGTACAGAACGAATTTCAACCTCTCTTATTAATCTCTCTGTGTCCATCTTTGCAGTTGTAGATGCACTTGGAGAAGCAGAGCGCAAACAGAACGCGCTGAATGTGAAGTCTTTCAATTCTTAGGTTGTTATGCTAGTGAGTTGAGTGCGCACGCAGTTTTTAGATTACGCGCCTGCAAAGACGTGCGTTTACGCACGCTTTGATTTCATGACGATTACACACTGAGCATGTGTGCTGCTTCTAGTGATGGTAAACTTCGTGCATATTATATACCTAAAAAGCATGCAAAATAAACGCTCATATGTTGCCAGGGTAAGACGAGATTGTTGTTGTTTCAACACGTCCCGCATGGTCAATGAACATGATAATTGTAACAAATATGTCCAATACATGTATTTTCAATAAATAACCGTTTTGCCGAAAAAAAGTATGTATCGAATATTTAGAGCCATCTAGCTTCTTGGCTAGAAGTCATCTACTTCTTGGGTATAAATGGCTTATTATTTCACTAAATATTGTGCAAAAATTGTGTCAACAATGAAAGAATACACTTTTACGTTCATTCAATGAATTTAGTCATAATTTAATATTAAAATGTCGCACAAAGTTTAATTTCTAAGAGAAATGTGACAACGCCCTGTCACGTGTTTTCAATTTGTTCTCGCTGCAGGCACTTTCCGAGGTTAGGAGTGTGGCGTTACTGAAAGTGAGGAGAAAAGTTGAGGAACAATCTTTTCTCTAGTGTCTGTAGATGAGATCCTATGGGTCATTAAAGGCTAGAAAATGGTGAATTTTGTTTCTAATTTCTGTGATTTTTTGTTTAAGTGTCCTTTATAGCCCTTTTGTTTCATTTAACGGCGTGTTTTGCAACTTTGACTACCGCTGACCATGTTTTTCCTGTCCAACAGAGTGTAATCTACATTCCAAGCGCTTCTAAGACTGGCTGGAACAGATAGTTGGGAGAACTCTTTCTATTGTGTTCATGTGAGAAGCAGAAGGAATGTACAACTCCTGTGAGAAGCTACTGAACCTTCACTAAATACCCTCTTAGTTTTTACCAGCATTGACCCTGACCAAAGGTTAAGAGTTGGTGGGTTGTATTCGCTTCATATTTGACTGCAATTTCACAGTTTGTGCAAGAAAAACTAATCGTAAATATGCTTAAAACTAAGCTTAGTAAAATTTCTATTTTGAAGCGGAGGTATTTCCTATTGATGGAAATATTTTTTTTTTTCTGAAAATATTGAGGTTAAAGTTAGTGCAGAAAAGTGGTTCCATATCCAGCAGCGTAATGAAAATCACAGCTTCTATTAGGACAAAGTGCTAATGAATGTTCTAAGTCCTTTACATTTTACAAAGAACTTAGTAGAGCCATACTTAGCACGAATATTTCGTTTGCAAAGATAAATGTGTTAAATATGTAATTGGAGCTGAAATTATTAATAGTTAATTTTGGTCACCCTTTAGGTCCTTTTTTCAGCTTCTAGGTACATTTTAAAATATTTTTAGGTATCTTAAAAGGTGTTTTAGACAATTTATCCAGAATCCAAGTTAAGAGGAATTGGTCATTTGTAAAAATTACCTGCTATTCAAAAAATGGCCTTAGTATCCTTCCTATTACAGAAATTGCTTGCTTGTTTCAAGTGTTCTACGAGTAACTTGAACTCTTCATGATTTAAATCATTGGTGATATTTGAAGGAGTAAACGTTATATTACTTCAGAAGGAAGCGTCCCTTCTTAAAATGACTTTCTGACAATCTTTGGAAAAGAGGCTTTCATCCTTAAAAACATTTGCCAGAAAGTAGAGGGATTGAAACAGAATCGCTGAAGCGCATCCTGTTATATTATATCTGGGAAGTGGTGGTGTGAGGTATTAAAAGCACAAGACAGCATTGAGTACTTTTGGGCGCCGTTTTGAAGTAGTGTATTATACGCTAGGCGAGTAATGGAGGGAGTAAGTCTATCTGACGAGAAAATGGTGCTCAGTCAACGTTGAATGCAAGCGCGGTTGTGAAAAAGGATTACTAAAGCCTGAGGGATACGCAGCGCACGAGACAGGTAACAAACTGTGCACTAGATTGAAGCCTTTTTGTGTTTTCGTTCCATCTCTCCTTCTCAAACTTTTGCTCTTATTGTACACGTTTGGCGATAAGATATTTTACCGGGTGTGAACAGTATCCTAGCAACACCCCAGACAAATCTCGTGGCGCTTCCAGCCGATTTAACAAATGTGCGAGTCACTTACAGTTGCAAGGCAACCAGCAAAAAACGGGGAATTAAAGAATCGCTTTCGTTCGCGGTGTAGTTATTAGTTTTTCTACTACATATAGTGCATAGAGGAAGTATTGCATTCCTTCCAAAAATGTGATATCGAGATTTCAGTGGAAATATGTTTTGAGGTCCCCCAAATCCACAAAAAGCATTTTTAGAAAAAGGTCCGCGCGCGCGCGCGCGTGTGTGTGTGTTAGTCTGTGAACGGCATAACTCAATAAATATCCGATTTGTTGCACTCACATGACTTTCTCTACTCTTGTACTAACCATTCTTACAAACTCTTATTCCTATATCTTCTTCGTGTTAGTTGAGATAAACATTCGTACAAATTATCTTGTTCCTTATTTCCTTGTAAGTGCAAGGGGACTATTAGAATACAGCAGACTTTGTGCGATAGTCAAATGTTTTAAAGCTTTGAGATTCTGTTCACTTTGCACACTTAACTTATAAAAAACTGAACAACGATGATCCATTTCACATAAAGCTTTTAAGTTTACCGAAACTCACACACATAAAAAGGAATATCTCCGAAATGGTTCACCCTACTTAAAGTTTATTTAAACATAAATTGTGTATTTTAGCGAGATCTACATTTTTGTGAAATATGATTTGGTCTATCTCTAACGGTTTGCCAGTTATACAAATGTCGTCCAGAGTAAATACCACTACAGGGGCTATAGCCAAAAAATTCAAGATATACATTTCATTTGCCCAAAAAATATCTCAAAAATCTGACATTTTAATCAAAATCGTTAGTCATTTTCAAAAAAATCAAATTTTTCTAAAAATTTTCTAAGTAAAGGGCAGCTTAGGGTGAGGCTGTTTTCTTAAAAATCGTTGTGTCGCATCCTTGAAAGACATTAAACTTAAATGCCAACTTTGGGGCAGACACACACACACGAAATTTCTCTAAAAATGCTTTTTCTTTTTTTGAATTCAGGGGGTCTCAAAACATACATTTCCGATGAAATCTCGACATCAAATTTTTGGGTGGAATACAATACTTCCCCTACTTACCAGTAGACTTAAGTTTAATGTCTTTCAAGGATGCGACACGAAGATTTCGAAGAAAATTTCTCCACCCTAAACTGCCCTTTACATGGAAAGTTGTTCGAAAATTTTAATTTCCTTACAAATGGCTCTAAAGATTTTGATTAAAATGCCATATGTTTGAGATATTTTTATGGTAAATGAAAGGTATATCTGGAATTCTCTGGCTATAGCCTATGTAGTCCTATTTACTTTGGATGACTTTTTAATAACTCCTAAACCATAAGAGATAGGCAAAATCTTACTATACAAAAACTATAGATCCGTTAAAACACACAATCTATGTATGTCCAAATAAAGTTTTTTTGTAGAGTGAACCATTTCGGAGATATTCCTTCTTATTTGAGTCAGTTATGTGTTACTTTAAACCGTTTGCCTGGATCGATGAAACAATGTCTGTTAACCCCTTTTGCAAAACACTGATTCAGTAGAAAAAATTGGTATTCAAATACAAGTCTTTAGCTTCACTAACGAACAGTGGTTCTGCAGCTCACCCAAAACTTCCCTGAGAAATTCAGTGAGCATATAGAACAAAGGAAGAAGTAACTAGAGAGAATTATATTTACACGTTGGGGTCTGCAAAAAGAGGAAAACCCAGCGTCGCCTTATGAAATGAACGTCAATATCAAAAGCGTTCTGTCATCTATACTTTCAAAAGCGAGACCAGAAAGCTGAATCGATTGCTTGTACAGCAGGCATGTAATGAAAGGGAAAAGCATGAAATCACTCGAAAAAGAAATCGTGTACCGAAACATATTCAGAAGTAAGTAACCGGCGTTTAAGTGGCTTGTAATTAATACTTGTATATTACGGTATCTCTAATTTGATTATAATTCAACATGATTGACATTCCTTTGTTCTGTGACAGAGATGCACTAAATACTTTAAAGTTTATCAAAAATAACGTAATGGTCTCTTTATTACTAAGATTTACAAGGGATCACTCTCACAATGATGTCGCCCATGGAGCTGAAAATTTTAGTGAATATAGATCGACAATAAAAATACTCATTACTTAGGTTTCTGTTCCAAAGGCCGAAGATAAAAACATTACTTAAAAAGAAGGAAAGAAAGAAAGGAGAGGAAGGGAAAGAAGGAGAGAGGGAGGAAAGAAAGGAAAGAGGAGGGAGGGAAGGGAGTGAAGAAGGGAGGGAGTTAAGTGGAGAGGAGAGGGGAGGGAAGGAAGGAGGGCGGAGGAAAGGAAGGAGTGAGGTAGGAAAGGAAGGAGGGAGGGAAGTAAGGAAGGAGGAGGGGAAGGAAGGAGGGAAAGGGGAAAGGAAGGATTGGTGGAGAGAGGGAGGGACGGAAGAAGAGAGGGAGGGAAGGGGAAGGAGGGAGGGAAGAAAGGAAAACGAAAAATCTGATGAGTTGCATTCACATGACTTTCTCAACTCTTGCACAAACTGTTCTTACCAGACCTTATTATTGTACCTGTTTCACGTTAATGGACATGGGGACGGAAATTTCGAGCAAAACTGATGAAATTAACGACCTCTAGATTTTCACTTGCAATGTACACGGGAACATAAGAAATTAAATGCATGTTTAGGTCCAGTTCCTCTGTTTGAGATCGTATTGTAACATTACGAGCCAGTTCTGAGAATACAGGTAGGCCCTAAATATATTTGAAATGCATATTTTCAGAAAACTCAATTTTTTTCATATTTACATTAAATTTTTCAACACATAGAATAAAACTGGCTCATAGTTTTGATCCAATAATTGTAGTAAAAGTTTATATGCATACTGCGGAAAAACACTTTAATAAACCTAGTTATTATTTTCAGTTTATGACAAATAGCTTTTGTAAAGAAAAGTTCAAAATTGCAGCAAATAAGAAGCACATAACAGTAACTTACCTAAAAATAATGACGCCAGCTGTAATTTGAAAAGGAGAAGTATTTTACATTATTGATCCATAAAATAATTAATAACTCTAAGTAATAAACATATAAACGTGAAACTTACTACAGGACTTACTAATGACCTACTTAAAGACTCAACAAAATTTTAAGTCGGTGGCTTACATATTACAGAACTTTGAAATTTCAGTTCTGGTGTCCCTTAATCGAGACAAACATTCTAATATTCTTTTATCTGCAAGGGGAATACAGTAGGCTTTAAGTTATGGTAAAATGTTTTAGAAGTGGTCGGTATATGATGAGTTTGAAATTCCGTTCTGCGACTTACAGATAAATAAATTAATAAGGACCTCCCATTTAAGCATATCTATACGTGTTGCAAATTTCTGACAGATAACAAGCAATATATCCAAAACAGTTCACTTGAAAAAAAAAAAATCATTTGACACAAATTGTGTTTTGGGGAGATAAACGGTTTTGTTTTGTTTTTTTTTTGTTTTTTTTGTGTTTTTTTTTTTTTGTTTTTTTTGTTAGTAAGATTTGGTGTATATCTTACGGTTTTGCCAGTTAAGCAAAATTAATAAATTTCACTTGCCATAAAAATATCTTAAACATACGGCATTTTAATAACAACCGTTAGACTTTTTCAAGAAAATGAGAATTTTCGAAAAAGTTTCCATGTAAAGGGTAGTTTAGGATGGAGGAATTTTCTTCAAAATCATAGTGTCGCATCCTTGAAAGAGATTAACTTAAATGCCAACTTTGGTTTATAACCAACTATTCATTTTCGAGTTACGCTGTTCAAAGGCGCAGACACACACTGACACACACTCACACACACACACACTTACACACACACACACACATACACACACACCTTTTACTAAAAATGTTTTTTTTTTTATTTTTAATAGGGCTCCTAAAGCATATTTTTTCCGGTGAAATATCGACATCGTAATTTTGAGTGGAATACAAGACTTCCCCTACTTACTATACGTAGTGCAGAAAGTAAAAGCAACACAAATTGCCCGGAGAACAAAAAACTTACGAACGGGTTGCACACTGTTTTGCCTGTCCGCATCCTCGGCGCTTGTTGCCCTCTGCCGCTATCATAGAAAGGCGCGTATGAAACCATACAACATTTCTGAGAGTGCTTTCATAGGCTTTACTTACCAACTTTACGAAAGGAGATGTTTTTGTCATATCCATACATTTTAGGAAACTATCCATCACTCGCCGTACTTCACGTTGAAAAATGCTGGGAGATATTTTGTTTTTATTCTTTCAGGGTATGTGGGTTTGTTGTGTATACCTTGCTTTAAGTGTAAGGATAGTGAGTAGAGAAAGTCTTGTGACATCAAATTTTTTTTAAAAAAAATAAATGTTTTCTTGCAGGAGTTTAGAAGTTTAAAGCATGGTTGGAGGTCTAACATGCATATTGCGTAGTTGTAGAAAACTGCCATCCCTTTCACACGAAGGCACAAAAAAGTACATCATTAAATCAATATTAATAGTGGTAGAGTTGTAAGCGGTCAGCCGTCCTTTCCTCCAGAAGCTGGTGGTTCCCGCCAGTGTCGACACGGATTGGAATTCATGCCCCCACTTGGGACCCATTAATCAAGGAGTCCTACCACCGTGGTGGCAAGGGATTTTACCCCCTCCCAACCCTCCCTCCACGACAGAGTTTACTACAACACACGGACCAAAGAGCGGACAGCGTCACCGTGTTCATTACCCCCAACCCTTCCCATCTGCTGCCCCATATTTCAAAGAGACTATCCCCTCAGCGTCGCCAAAGCCAGGCAAAAATGTGTACCCAACCGTTACACACTTAATTATTCTACTTCTTCTTATTCTTGCTGTTCTTACATTGTGTGCAAATTACAATAGCTGCTTCTTAAGAACAGCTGATGTTCTTTTTTCTTACTTTTATCTGAGTGAGATATAGCTCTTACGGCACGATTTGTGTCTTAAAGCGAAATATGTAGCCCAGTGGCGGCTCCCACATGCATCTCTAGGTAGGATCCATTCGAGCTATTCCTTCAAACTACACTTTCATTTAGAACTTTGGAAGTTTTTGAAGTTTAATGAAATGTGAAATAAAATTTGATGTGTTCATTACTTAATCTACTCTTGTACTAATCATTCTTAAAAACTCTTATTCCTATATCTTCTTCGTGTTAGTTGAGATAAACATTTGCAGAAATTATCTTACTGCTTATTGCCATTTAGGTACAAGGGAAACATGGGAAAACAGTAGACTTTGGGCGATAGTCAAAATTTTTAAAGCTTTCAAATTCTGTTGACATATGCAAAATTAATGATGTTCCAATTTGACAGAGCTATAACTTTTCCAAAACTCACACAAATAACAAGCAATATTTCCGAAATGGTTCACTCTGCAAATAAGAGTTAATTTTTAAATAAATTGTGTGTTTTAGCGAGATCTACATGTTTTGTATACTATGATTTGGTATCTGTCTTACGCTTTAGTAGTTATACAAAAGTCATAAAGAGTGTATAAGACTTCATTGGCTATAGCCAGAAAATTCAAGATATACATTTCATTCGTCATAAAAATATCTTAAACATGTGTCATTTTAATCAAAGTCGTTAGAGCCATTTTTAAGAAAATCTAAACTTTCGATAGTTGTTCCATGTAAAGGTTAGTTTAGGGTGGAGGAATTTTTTTCAAAATCTTCGTGTCGTATTCTAGAAAGACATTAAACTTAAATACCAACTTTGGTTTTTAAATGACTTTTCGTTTTCGAGTTATGGTGTCCACAGACACACACACACCTTTTTCTAAAAATACTTTTTTGGATTCAGGGGACCTCAAAACAAATTTCCGGTGAACTCTCGACATCGAATATTTTGGGTGGAAAGCAATACTTCCTCTACTATACGTAGTAGAGAAACTAAAAATATAAAGTAATTTATTAACCCTCCCCATTAATTATCTTGCTACTTATGCCACTTTTCTTCTAATTGCTGAACCGACTTAGGTACCCCTGTGAGAGGCACCTTAAATGAAGTAGTTCAAATAGCCATAATTGTTAAAGGGTAGACCAAACGGACTGGTCATCCGTTCAAAGCAGAACGTTGAGATTTTGATTCCAGCATCTGCATCCTATAGTAAAGAATGGGGAGGGACCACGTAAAATTGTCA
The DNA here is from genome assembly GCA_030765045.1 of Tenodera sinensis. NCBI lineage: Eukaryota > Metazoa > Arthropoda > Insecta > Mantodea > Mantidae > Tenodera > Tenodera sinensis. The sequence continues at coordinate 36,486,770 of CM060961.1, read as the reverse complement.
GTGATATAGTGAGCGTAGAAGGAAGACGGAGTTGCATTAAACTGCAGCTGCATGGATTTTGATTTTTGAAAAAGAAAGAGAAAAACAGCTACAATAATACTGAAATAAATGTATAAATTTATTGTACAAATAGCTACCGATACCTTCATTTAATTGTTAACATTGTTATAATATTCTAAAACCTTGACTAAACTTCTGTGCATTAGAGCGTCCAAATTAAAATTACTTCTGAAATATTTATTTGGTGTATATTTTATTTTATCCTGGTTTTAGAGAGCATTTAAGTTTATTTAAATTAAAGTGTGAAATAAATTAAACCAATGATTTTATTTTACGTTGTCTTACCTTTTTGTTATACTTCAGAATTTATAAGCTCTTATTTTGTTTAAATTTTGTATAACTTATGTGATTTCAGTTTTGTAGTACATAGTATAGAATAATAAAATATAAATGTTACTGGTAGTATTAATGTGTGTGATTTAGTGTATTAGGTGCTTAGGCTACCTCACACCACTACGCGGCCTGTAAATACATAGGTTGTTTCTTTAGTTTTAGGTACTATTTATTTTCTGGACACATAGCATACACACGAGGTTATAAGTTTTACAGGCCATCGATGTAGTCACCAGCATTGCGTACAATGTGGTAGCCGTCGAATGCCGTCGGCACTGCCTAACCTCTGGATGGTATATACAAACCGACAAACTGCACTGAGAATGTCGGTCACTGTTCTCAATTTCTTCCCATGCAGTGGTTCTTTAACTTAGGACTGAGGTCGAAGTCCGTAGAGTATGGAGGGTGGTAGAGAACCCCCAATCCCAGCGATGGATATAACAATAATCAGACACCGCCCTTACAGTTCCGATCCGCTTCCACCAATTGCGGACACTGTCTGCACGTCATTCTCACTAACCGGTGGATGACCAGATCCAGGCATATGGACTCCACCTTGCCACTGTTCGGTACGGCAATGCATCTACACCACAAGCCTTGGTGACACCGTCGTACGTTTTAACCTCTATAACATTCAATTTTCAACCAGATTCTCTTCTCCTGCTTTGAAAACATTGTGCTACGTTATACTGCTGACGCCTAGATCCAAACTAATGACCTTCGGCTCATTATTGCGTAAGGAGGGGAGAGAAGGTACCTAACTTCACGTTCAATAAACCCTAGTGTTATTTGCATTGGATAATACAGTTGTCAAAACTAAAGAAACAACCCTTGTACATGGCCCACGACAGTGAAGTTACCGAACAAAGCGATTCCAGACTGTCCGAGAAACTTCTACTGCCGATTTCTGTGTGAGAGTTTTGAGAAGAATCCGTGCTACTCCATCCTCGTCTATATAAGTGAGAGTGTTGCGCCGGAAGCAATGAGTTTTTTGTGATGGAGCCGTGAATGTTGATAAAGATCACTTTTGGGATCTTTGATCTGAAAATGCTTATGTGTATTAAAATGCAATTGATAGAGGAATAAGCATTTGCAAGAATAATGTGTATAAGAGTAGGTATAGCTGTACATACAGATTTGTGAACAGTTTTTCCAAATTGAATATATTAAAAGTCTGTATCGCAGTAAGTTACGCGACGATGACTTGGTGGATTTTCTAAGGCTATGCCCAATATTGTTGGACTTCTTAGACGTAAGCAATACCAAAGACATCACTAATGGATCGATGCTTATCGTATAAGATTTGAAAGTATATCAACGTACAGCAACCCGTCACTGAAACACAATGGGTGTTAAAGAGAGGCAAAGTCCGTGTATAGTAGAAGGAGGTAAATCTACCCTTCCCTCTTTCGCAATCGTTGGACATCGCTACTATAGAGGATGTTAACAATATAACAGACGTGTTTTGTGCTTCAGTTTTAGAATAGAAATAAAGTGACAGAAAAAGAAAGTTATCTAATATTTGTCACTCTGGTGTTGAAAGTGGATTTTGTCACTAGTCATTCGATACAGTATAAAACCCAAAATAAAGTCCACAAAACCAATAAATATATGCAAAGTTAGCACCATTTCTAATAGGCAACCTGTTCCAAAGATAAAAGCCCGCCGATATGAAGAAGGAAAGAAAGAGTACCAGTTAACCAACCACAGCTGCAGGTTGTGCTAGTGGTTAAATATAAACAGATAGAGCCGCCACTGAGGTACGTGTTTAACCTTAAGATTTAAATCACACCGCAAAGTCCATAACTCAGTCAGATTAAAGTAAGAATGAAGTTCATAGGAAGTGGATATTGTAAGTCACACACAATGTAAAAGTGTGTAACGCTTGGGTAGACATTTTTTTCCTGGCTCTAGCAACTTACCTCTGATAGTCTTCCTGAGGTCACGGGAGACACTGGAATTGCTGGGCAAAGGTGATCAGAAAGAAGTTGTTATACTCTTGACTGTGTTCTACATAGTGGTAAGATTTGTCCAATTTACTAATTGTATAGAATTATACAGAGTTGTTGCAGAATGAAGAGATTTACAGAATATTCGCAGATGTAGGTCCAATTTTGACAAAAAAGTGACATTCTTGCTTTTCTTGTCACAAAAGTGTTCTGTGTACTTTTCTGAATGAATTGTAATAAATGGATTATTAAAAGTGGGTAATTTTTAGGCTAGTTAATCATTTTAAAGTGACTAATATTTCCCTAAAATTAGAAACCTTTAATATCTAATATCTCAGAAGTACATCGCCTGTTGTATATATAATCCACTATGTTTGAAACTAACAAAGCTAGGGGTATGAACTTTACACAGTTCAGGGTGATATATGATACACGGATTATTATAAAGATAAAGTGAATAACCTTAAGGCGCAACTTTCCTTTATTGTCATATCAATCATGCTTACTCGATAAATGTGGTATATGCTGCGGTGCCTGGTTGCCCTGATTCACAAATTCTCGAAGCTTCGATCATGTTGATCCAAAACTTCTACAGTTTCTTCAACGTCGTGGCACTTATAAGTAATGCAAGCTATTTGAATTCACCAAAAACCAACTGTGGATATTTCGCACTTCATTGTGTTCTGTGGTTACTTTTGGTGACATTCTGTTTGTTCAATTGACATCAAAACCACGAAATGCTCCTAAAATATACTGTGGTGCAGCGACTGTACCCAGCATTTCCTGGCAGCAGTCCCCGGATAAGGTGGGCCGCGTGAAAATGATGAGCTCTGGAGCCTTCTCGATGTATCGACTTATAGAATGTTCTGGAAAGTTCTTATGGTTGTGTTGGCGTTAGAAGTGATCCACAGTGTGTGCGTGAATGAGTCAGCAGATCATCAGGAGTGAGAGAGACGAACAACGCTGTTTCTGACGACTGTGGTGCTGTACAAGGGATTGGAGATGTCTTATGTTCATACCCAGCAAGTAAACCGTCTGGAAGAAGAAGCTGCGTCGGGTATACTTCGTTACGCTGCTACGACGCGGAGCCAAGTGAAAATGGAACTAGTTCAAAGCGAATCTCGGCGAAGTTTGAACAATATTATTAATAGACAGCAAAAACTGAGTAAAGTGACAGCTTGTAAAATTGGACCATAGCCTCAGTATGGTAGAGATAGCGTTATTGCATCTGTTGTACTGGTGGCACAAGTATAGTTTTGCAGGACGCCAATTGCTCATTTTGAAGTGGATAATTGACTGAGTAAAAGCCTTGAGTTGTTTTGGTGCTTATACAAGAGTTCTACACCTTTTAATTGATGTTTCTGCGACCCAATTACCCATCAAATTCAATTCCATGTGACATACAGCATGCCATAGCCAAACTGTGATAACAATTGCTTGAAGGACTTTAAATTAGTAATTTCCATGTGAGGTTGACATTTCGATTAAGAGAGTTAGTATAGATAGGAGGTATAAAATTAGTGATTTTTTATTATTTAATTCCTTTCTATTAAACAACCACACACAACTGCTATTCAAGTTTTAAAACATAATACATTTTCATGCTGATGAACCTAATTTCAACTTCAAAAAATTAATTTCGATGCAGTATTTAATTATTCAAATACTGGAACTAAATTTCTCCAACATATGAAATCTTTTTAAAGTTTTTTAATTCTGTTGTTTTATAGAAATGACTAGACTTAGGATCTGTCTGCGTGAACAATATTTGAACTTATTTTCAAATTTGCAACAAGCACAAAAAATTTCATTTAAATTTCTTCAGTAGTTTCTATTTTGTCAATGTTAACGCTTAAAAAAATCTGCTTTGTGGGAAATAAGCTTTAAAGTTTTGACGAGGGAAAATAATGGGAAAGGGTAAATAGTATCACATGACAGCTCACGATGATCACTATCTACATTAACTACATCAAAAGCTCCAGCGTCCTCTGAGAAAGATTACGGTTACATTACATGATGTCAACAAAGCTTAGGTCTTTCAGTAAACACATGCTGTTGTACTAGCAGGGCTAGCATAGTAACTCTAGCCATAATGTTCCTCAGACAACGCTGGAATTGTTGATGTGAAACTGAATCCCTCAATCCCTCCACTTTCCAAGAGCAGGAAAACGAGCACCAAACAAAGCGAATCGCGGAACCTGTCTGTTGATACGTTTTCTCACAGTTTATTGAGTTTAGTGTTACCACTTCAAGCTTTTCACAGACTGGATTGTCTTCAGTCCAAGTTAAATCGCTTTCGGCGAAGTATTTGGACAATGATATGGCAAATCTGAGATCACTTTTGAATGCTACAGACAGTATTTTCTGTAAAAATTTAATATCGAAATTTTGGGTGGAATACAATATTTCCTCCACCCACTAGATAATTTTACTGAACGAGGTGGTATCCTGGTAACGTGCGAGGTCCGCATAAGAGAGGTTTTGGGTTTGATTCTCGTCAACCATCTACCTTATCCTGATTTTTTTGTGATTTTTTTTAGGTCCAGAAGCCAATTGTGAGATTTTCTTTCCATTATTTCCCTTTCGTTCCGTTTCCTTTTTTATTTTGTCTACTAGGTATAGTAAAGTAGAAGAAGCATTGTATTCCATCCAAAAATTCGATGTCGAGCTTTCACTGACAATGTATGTTTCGAGACCCCCTGAATCAAAAAAAGCATTTTTAGAAAATGGTCCGTGTGTGTATCTGTGTCAGTCTATGGATAGCATAACTCAAAAACGGAAAGTCGGTTAAAATCCAAAGTTGGGATTTAAGTGTTAAGTTTAATTGTTTTCAAGGATGCGGCACGAAGATTTTGAAAAAAATCCCTCCACACTAAACTACCCTTTACATGGAGAATTCGAGAATTTCGATTTTTCTTGAATGGCTCTAATGATTTTGATTAAAATGATATGTTTGAGACATTTTATGGCAAATGAAATGTATGTCTTGAATATTCTGACTATGGCCTATGTAATCCTATTTGGTCTGGACGACTTCTGCATAACTGATAAACTGTAAGAGATAGACCAAGTTTTACTATACAAAAATGTGGATCTCTCTAAACCATACAATTTATGTCCAAGTATGTTCTTTTTTTTCTGAGATATTCCTTGTAATTTGCTTGAGTTTTGGTGAGCATACTTGGGCAGAGGTGGGGAACGCAGCGGCTGGGTGGCAAGTCTTGGCCCTTCATGGACTGTTGCGCTGGGGTTTAGTTTTCCTACACTTCTGTCAAATTCAATATCGTTATTGGTGTTTTATAAGTCAGTCGTGCAAAGAGAACAAAATTTGAAAGGTTTAAAAGATTTTAATATCGCTTGAATATCGTAGGCACGTTCTCTTTGTGCCTACAAGGAAATAAGCAATAAGATAAAGTATAGGAATAAGAATTTGTAAGAAGATTAGTACAAGTGTAGAGAAAGTCATGCGAGTGCAACACAGATTTTTCTTTCAGGACATAAGGTTTCTTGACATATGACGATGCCAGACATGACTCCCGGTGCGCTTTGTAAAGGTTTCTTCTTGGCGTCGGCCAGACTCCTCATGTACTTGCCCTCATTGTGCTTTGAGCGGCATCGGATGCATTCAGCCTGGAAAGGTTATGGACCCCATTTCCGGCTGCACAATTTGTTAGATCTGGTCATCCTTCAATCTCTCTCAATCCTTCCTCCCAGGAGTCGCTTTCTAAGCACAGAGGACCACATTGACCTACGTGAAGTGGTATGCCTAAGTTTCGAGGGCCACTGCGTAATATATAACCTTCCCTTTATTTCCTATGGACACTAAAGGGCTGCTTGGATGACGGGTCGCTCACCGCCACCTTTAACTGCCCCACCATCTTAATAGTCTTCGAGCATGTAACATTTAGGGACATCCGGAACTTTGTGCTCTGTCTGCGTGCACTTTGTAGCCTCCTGTGATTCCTTCCTGGGGGTTGTTAGTCACAACAGATCTATGTAGGTCACAGATCCTGAAGTCTTGCCCTCCATTTTATAGCCTTAAGGCTAATTTTGCTTCCAGGAACTTTCTTAGGAAAATTTCCTATCCCATCCTTGAGGGTTAGTTAAGAAATTTGGTAGGTATCTAGAAAACTCTCTTTAACAGAGTACGTTTGTATTCATAGGACTTCAAAACAATTATTTTCCTTGAAACTTTGAACCGAAATGATAGGATGGAATACAATTCATTCTCACCCTAACGGAGGTGATGGAAAAAATAAACAAAATCTGATGTATTGTTGTCACATGACTTTCTCTACTCTTTTACAAACTATTCTTACAAACTCTTATTCCTCTATCTTCTTCGTGTTAGTTGAGAAAACATTTCTAGAAATTTTCCTACTGGGTATTTACTGGTATGTGCATGGGAATACAGTGGGATTTGAGCGATAGTCAAATCTTTTAAAGCTTTCAAATTCCGTTCCCTTTGCGCGGCTAACATATAAAAACAGAAACAACGATGTTCCATTTGATGAAAGCTTGTTTTCCAAAGCTCACACAAATAACGAGGAATACCCCTGAAATGGTTCACTGCACGAAAAATCCAGTTGGGTGTTACTTGTGACATTTAGGAAGATCTACATTTTTGTGTAGTAAGATTTGGTCTACTACGGCTTACCAGTTATGAAAAAGTCATCCACACTAAACAGGACTACATGGACTGTAACCATAAAATTGAAAATACACATTTAGTTTGCCATAGAAATATCTGAAACGTATGGCATTTTAGTCAAAATCGTTAGAGCCATTTTCGAGATCAAATTTTCGAAAATTTTTGCATGTAAAGGGTAGTTTAGATTAGGAAATTTTCTTCAAAATTTTTGCGTCCAAACCTTAAAAGATATTAAACTCAAACACCAACTTTGATTTCAACCGACTTTTCGTTTTTGGATTATGCTGCCCACAAAGACAGTGACACACACACACACACTGACAGACACATACGGACCTTTTTCTAAACACAGAGGGTCCAGTGAACGGCAGGTGTATCTCTCCCTCTGTGAGAAGAGATGGCATTAGGGTGTCATCCAATGTATCTGCTTATATTATCTGTGGATAGATGGCACAGTGTTCACTATTACAACCTATTTTTATTTATGTTATTGCTATAGACTTGAAGTGAAACTTTGGATCGTGGTATTATATATCCAATCCGGTATTTACTTTGGTGACTCTGGGAAACCACCAAAAAAAGAAACTCTGATGTGTTGCACTCATATAACTTTCTCTACTCTTGTGCTAATTATGTTACAAACTCTTATTCTTCTATCTTCTTTGTGTTAGTCGCGAAATGTACAGTAGGCTTCAAGTGGCAATCAAACGTTTTTATGCTGGTAGCTATATGGATTTGAAATTCTATCTTCCTTGCACAGCCAAAGTATACACGAGTGAATAATGTTTCGTTTGAGAAAAGTATTACAAATAGCAAGGAGTACCTCCGAAGTGGTTATTGAACAATAATATTTTTTGGACATAAGTTGTGTGTTTTAACGAGCTCTACATTTTTGGTATAGTAAGGTTTACCAGTTAAGCAAGTCATCGAGATTGGTGGGCCCGTGGATTTGAACCCGGTACCTCCAGAATGCAAGCCGCACATGTTACCGCGGAAGCATCTAGCTCGGTGTGTTTGAAATGACAAGGATTTAAAGGTACTACTAAGATTGCATTATTTCTCATAGTATGTTTGTGCACTGTGTTAAGGGCTTGCTTCAGATCGAAGCGATTTCGTGCAAAACGCACTCTTACATGCCGTGATATTACAACGATTTGGCGCAGCTAACGCATATGATAATGACGAATCAATACATACATAAACATGTCATAAATTTTGCATTCCAGCCAGCGCCGTAAAGAGATTACATCCGCTTGGCTGGATATAAAACAAAATTGGCCACGTTTTGGACAAGACAGAAAGGCTTGCTTCTGAACGTCGCCAATTAAACATTCATTTACCCCTCGCAGTTTTTATTTTCTGTCTAGTGCCTCTAACAATAGACGTGCGTTACATGAATATTTCGGCGTGTTAATTTTTTACGTCTCTGTCCTAGAGGGCAGGCGCAGGATAAAATTAGGAAGCTGTGCTGGTGCTTGACAGTTATTATGATTTAGTATACGTGAGGAGAGTTTTGGTTTTTTCCCAAACTCGGGGAGTCGTCGTTCAGAAGAATCTAATTATACCACAATAGAAGATGTGACCGTCCGCTATTGTGTTAGTGAAGAATTGACTGGGTCAATCCGGTCCTGTAACACAAAGCCAAAGCACCTGCACGTATAAAACAGGTCCTTTGTCCTCTCAACCTAACAACGTCACCGTTATTTCACTTTGAAAAACTCTTGTACAGCCATGGAAAAAATGATTGAATGCATTTGTAGAACAGAAAAGCCCTACTCTGTGTTTACTTAACTGATTGCAGCTGAGTTTATTGATGGTCTATGTTCCATATGTTATGCCTGTCGGACTCACAACAAATAGATTGTGTGCCACAGGTAGAGTGAATAAGGGCACTGAAAGGAATGAGCAAGGTTACGAGAAGTCAAAGTTGTAAGTTGTGATAGCAACTGTAGGCTGTGTTCACGACGAGAAGAAAACTGTATCTGTGACAAAATTTTAGAATAAATATAGTAAAGGAAAGGTAACCGGACTAAAATTGTAATTTTGCTACATAATCATAGTTGTGTTAGCCACGTTTATAGTTGTGACAAAACGTATATAGGTGCACAGTAGGAAAAATAATTAGAGCGCTAATTACTCATTTTCGTCTAGTCAAATTGCTGAAGCTCTTAGTTCATAAAAGATTACTAAGCACACGCTTTTATATTTATTGCTGTTTCTGGTAGTTTTAATTTTGACAATGAGTAACTAATTGTATGAGTTTGTGTTCATGTGGTGCGTTGTTTGCAATAGGAATTACAGTGTATGTACCAATGAGGAAACCAAGAAGGAATCTCAAGAATCCTCGCTGTGCAATATTGGGCCCCATACCTTCAGCAGCACAAACGAAACTTGCTACAAAAAATGTTACCACGTTGGAATCCAAACAATACTGCAACAGTTATTATTTTTTCCCCTTCCTTCGCCCATTACAGCGTATGTGAGTGCATGGCCTTTGTTTTTATGCTGCTTTGTATTTGATTTATGGTCATTCCTCTACCGCAATTCTAACTAGCACCCATTCACACAACGTTTATCAAAATCGACCTTTGTTTACTTATCAAAACACACGGGGTAATAACTATAGAATTAACCGGGAAGCCTACTGCTTTGTCCCTAGACCTTGTTCCGTATTGGTTTTGTTTTATTTGTTTATTTTCCTTTTTCCTTCCAGTATGCTTGTGCCTCTTTTGAAACGCTCAATAGCTCCGTGTTTGCTGTCCATCAAACTGTTTGCCTCGACTATCGAACAGCAACCATGGAAATATCGAGATGTTCCCTCTGATTTGTGTGAATATGGATAGTAAACAAGGTAGAAACTAAGCTGCAATATAATAGGAAGAGAAACACACCTCAGTTCAGTTCGTTCGACTTCTATGTAACAAAAGACAAGCGGGAACCGCAAAAGCATCTCCGATATTGCGGTAATCTCGAAAGCTACTCTATTCCTCTCTCAGCGCAATGCCTACATATGTCCATGTGACGTTTCCACACCGGTAATAATGCTCCTTTTTCTGGGATGCGAATCCATAGTGCACAAACTTGTGTCTATTCCTGCACTTGGTAGGCGTTTGAAACTATCCTGTTTTGGAGAAGGGAGTATCGAAACATTATTGCAAATATTTATTGTTTGTATACGTAGATAATATTAATATTATAAATATTTTGTGAATACACGGTTTATAAAATTTGAATGACACTGAAAAATTTGAAAATAAATGAAATAATAATAAAAGCAGTTCAAGAATTATGTAAAAACTCTATATCCAGATAAAAATTGGATCTAAAACAGGTAAAGATTTTGTGGTACCCAAAGGTCTATGAGAAGGATTTTGCATTTCATCATCATTATTTAAAATTTACATACATGTAGCATTAAAGATTTGGAGAAGAAAGTGTTCTCAAATGGGAATTCAGATTGTAAATAATAGAATGGTGTCTTCAAATATCAACCAATAAATCTAAAATAATGACCTTTTGGTATTTATCTGATATTTCCTTTTTGGTGCTGCTGTTTACAGACAAAAACAATGACTCTTTGGATTTAAGCACGTTCAGCATACACCGTACAGCAATCGGAAAACTTGAGGAACTGGCCAGTGAACAACAAAATTATTTGGTACTTTCCTTTGGTATCGTCTTCGAAAGCATCAGACTGACTGAGGTTGCCTTGGGATGGTGGTGTCAACGTCACAGGCACTTCGGGGCTCAGCTGTGCAAGAGCTACAACCAGTGGGCCAAACACGACCTAATAATACATTTACACCCCTCACTTTGCTGATGACCAAATTAAAATCCCACTGCTGATGCTACTATTCTCTTAATACATTCCCCAATTGAAAAACACTTTTCTGTAAATCATTTTCTGTATATCATCAGCATATAGTAGCATATTTATTGTATTATTTCTATTTATTTTTATTCCTGAAGGAATTTTGCCATTTACCTCTCTAAGAATTTCGTATATATATTAAAACACTGTGGAGACAAACTGCGTCCTTGTCTTACTCCCTTATTAATTTTCATTTCTTCTGAAAATTGTCCATTTCTTAACCTAATCTTTATTGTAGTTGCTTTATACGTATTTTAATAGCTGTATTAAATATGTGGGGTATCCTTTCTCTTGTAATATTTCCCACAACTCTTTACTCTATCGTATGCCTTTTCTAAATCTATAAGGGCTATGTGTCTGTAGGTTAAAATCACTTCTTTTTTCTGTTACTTGGTTCACCGAGAAAATATTATCTATGCAAAAACGTCCTTTCCTAAAACCACTTTGATCTTCTAACAATAATGGTTCTGCTATTCTTTCTAAGCTGGCATTAATTATTTTAGTGTATAATTTATAAGCAGGGTTCTGGAGACTGTTTGAACATTTCGTTCGCCTTTCTTAAAAATTGGTATTACATTGGCTCGATATCATAATGTTGGAATTGCTTTACTTTTCCAACACGTATTTATGTACTTCAATAATCTGGCGTGTAGTTCTTTTCCATATTTTAATAACTCCGTATTAATACAGTCATTTTCTCCATCGCATGTTTTAATTCCTCTTCTGTGATTTCATCTATTGAATTATCAGTTTCTCCATTTCCTGTTGTTTTTTCTATGTTTTCTTCTGACTCATGCCGTAGTTCTTTATAATGGTTTATCCATCATTTTTCCGTAATATTATTGATATTACCTCTATTCTTCTCATCCATCTGCAACATTTTAATAACTTTATATGCGAACTGTCGCCTACCATGTATATCAATAGAATGTTTAATATCCTAAGGACACAAGAAATTGGTTATTTTAGGCAAACGGTTGATTTTTACAAAACTTTGGCAATACGTCTACCGTTCTTTCTGCAACATTTTGCACATAACTCTTCAGAAAATACTTTGTAATATTGGAAATTCTTGCGAGATGATATTTTGTTGTTGTAATGAGGCTGTTGGATGTGTCGTGAAATCTGGTTTCCTAAGGCAGTGGTGTCAATCGTGGCCCGCTCTGGGTATAGCGGGCCAATCCGTTAGAAACCAGTTCAGTGCAGTTTTCCGTGTGATGCAGGCAGAGCAATGGCCGCGCCCGAGAGCATAGATATGAGTCATTTGGATTCGCATGTTTCGAATGGGAAAAACAATTCCTGTGCAAAATTGTCGGTAGTAGTATTCAGTGCCTAATATGCAACCAGTATCTTGCGTTAAAAATGCAGCATACAAAGTCATTATGAACATAGATAAAGTAACTAATGCAGTAGTTCAGCTGGAACTGATAGAAGTATAATGTGATTGTTGCCTTCAAGAAAAATTGGACAATTCATGCTCAGACGCACTGATCCAATTTTACCGTACACTTCACAATAGGCGTTTCCCAAATTTGATTCCCAAAGGCAGCAAAAACTATGACAATGTATAGTAGTACCCATATTTGAGAACAGGATTTCTCTATAATGAAGCTCCTGAAAACTTGCCACAGAAACAGACTCTCGGATAGCAATTTGGCATCCAGTCTTAGAATGTGTTTTTGTAAACCAAATTTTGAAAAGTGTGTGCATTCACAAATACACCAAGTGACTGATTCTACAAATGTGTAACATGTGGTATTTTAGGTAAGTTTTCAGTAAAATTGTCTTAAATTTATTATGCAAACGCTTAACAATAAAATATGTATCTTTAAGGACAGAGTTTTCAAACAACTTGCATGTAGTTCTTTCCTTTAGTTTTTGAGGAAATCGCCAATCTCTGTTACTAATGTTTGGTGTTATTTCACTTATTTGAAGATAATACAAGTAAATATACTGTTATGTTTAATCAAAATAGCTAAGAATATTCAAGGGATAATAGGATTTGTAAGCTGCCATTTACTTTTTGTATAAATATAGGTATATCTGATACAAGTTCGTATGAAAATCACTATTATTAATACGGTGTAATTATTCTCTTATTTATTTATTCATTCATTCAAAATAGTTTGACATTTTTACGTATGGTATTGAAAGGAAATAAACACATCTATCTTTAAGAGGTATATAAGTGCGTAAATGCTGTACTTCACAGTTTGAGAATGCCAAACCAAGGGCTAGGGTCGGTTTATCAATACCTATAATTGAGCCTAATCATCAGAAAGTTGCAACCATTTCAATCAACTTGAATAACTGTCAAGTAGTTTTCTATTTACGGGTGAGAAGTACTGTTCCCCTTCGTAGACAACTCTGAAGGAAAAAATGCATAAGGTATACGCACTCTACGGAAGGTTTTATCCGTGTACGCAACCAATCTGCAAGTAAACAGGTGTCAATTGATGAAGTTTCTAGTGTTGATATGTATTACGTCATGTTTGGCCCACTGGTTGTAGCTCTTGCACAGTTGAGCCCCGAAGTGCCTGTGACGTTGATACCACTGTCCTAAGGTAACCTCAGTCAGTCTGATGCTTTCGAAGACGATACCAAAGGAAAGTACCAAATAATTTTATTGTTCACTGGCCAGTTCAATGTCAAGTCATTGTTTCTGTCTAAATAGCAGCACCAAAAAGGAAATATCAGGTAAATACCAAACTTACTATTTAAGCTCAGAATACCAGACATGCAACAGAACATTTTTCGCCGGAATCCCACGCTCCTGACTACCCCATGTTATATTTTCTTTTATAAAAATACCTCTAATGGTTATACTAGTAATTATTACAGCATACGTTTACAATATTCACCTTGATTATAAAATATATATTTTGAATTTTCTAGGAATAGTGTTTGAAATTAATTTCGTATATTTTATATAAGAAAGAGAGAGACAAAATAGTTCTACACAAAATGTTTTGGACGTTAAACCAAACGTTTTCTATGAAATGCGTTTGTAGCATTAGCCATTTCAAACACATCAGTGTAACTAGCTGTTAAATTGTGAATTATTGGGACACAATTTATGAGGAGAGGTCTATCAAACCGCTTTACTTTATTAATTTCTTAGATTTACTTGTGTCTCAAATCCTATGTTATGATGATACAGGATGGTATTTAGTGACCAATTAAAATGCTATATGTTGACAAAACTCTACATATGTACGCTTTATATAATCTGTATTAATTCAACTAAAATGATTAAGAGGAAATTACAGACACCGGTTGCAACTTGTACTAACAAGACTAATAAGGAATAATTAAATAATTTATTGTATATTTTCAAATGAAAGGGTGCAATTGAACAGTTTATTATGTGGTAAAAGGTTCATGTGATTACTTTAACCAGTTTCTTCTGCAATAAATCTTACCATGAACATGGTTTATTACCATATCTTTATTATCATTCTCAGAAATTTGGAAGTGGAAATTATGTGAATCGGAGTCTGAATTGTCATCACATATCCTTATACTACTCTTCCTCACGTTCACCAATATTCCTTGCCTCATTCAGCCATGCTACTTTTATGGAATTGAAGTCTTATTCGCTTGGAATAAACATTTCCGCGAAAGAATTTAACTCCTCTCGACGTAACGTAAATTGTGAGGTGCGTCACACAGACCGCAGGCACTAATAGTAATACTATAGTTGTCATTCACAAACAGCTGCAGAAAAACTGAAACTTCAACAATACTCAAGGACGTTAGTGCTAGGATTACCAGGTTAGTTTATATAAAATGTGTGAAACAATGGCTAAAAATGTAGGACATTTGGCAAAAATGTAGAACATTATCGATTAATACAGAAATAATGCTGGTGTAGCTATGTTGCTATAGCGAATTGCAGTTTCTGCTAATAGTCCATTATTCATTTCTAACGATAACTGCTGGTTTCTCAAAATGTGAGACATTAGAGGTTTTTAAAAAATCCGCCGGACGTTGGACAAATACAGTTCTTAATTTAAAACGTAACGAGTACACGGCGCTTCACCTCTAGCGACCTTGCTGGGTTCCCCCACTACCGGCTGTCGTTGAAGATCATTTGTCAAGAACTAACGCGCAACCTATACTTAGAACGAAATTTGTACCTAATGCAAGTACTTTCATAAACGAGATAGAAGAGCAAGTGTTTGAATAATAGTTTGTAGAAGAATGGGCAGAGAAACTCATGTGAAATTAAGACATTATTTAATCGAATAGGTCTCACATATATGCTTCCTGTTAAAACAAAGCCTACGGGTCAATAGGTAAACTTGTATCCTGTATTACTGTAGCGAAGTTGCACGTCGTAAGAATGGGCCGATGTATGAAGGAATCTGTCCCGTAGTCTCAGGCATGTTTGCAAGTTGACCTGTGCTCCCCGTTCTGGATAGGCAACTTCTCCGACACTGATGTTATACACCAATGCATATTCAACGCCTTCGCAGGGACACAGTTTAATGAGTTGCGAAATAACTTTATCTTGTCTCCGTTCTAATGTATTCTATCCGGCTGAATGGTGCCCAGTTTGACTCCTGGCCTCTTTATATTGTTTTCCTAATAACACAACGCACTTCCACCTTTCCTCCGAATTTAGCCAAGCAAGTAGAGTACTGCATTTGAAGCAAAAGTTCGATACTGATATTTCACCGGCTCACTGAAGAAATCACTTACAAAAATATATGTATGCGCGTGCGTGCGTGCGTGTGTGTGTGTGTGTGTGTGTGTGTGTGTGTGTGTGTGTGTGTGCGCATGTGTCTTACTGTCACTCCTGTATCTTTTCCATAACCTAGAAACAAAAGTTTCCGAAAAATACCAACCTTGGGATTTTAGTACCGTAACTTTAACATACGTTACACGTAAATAGATTTCCAAGAAAACACCAATTTCCTTAGTGCCCGAGTGGTCAACATTCTCTCTTCTTAACCTTGAAGTCCCGGGTTCGATTCTCAGTTGGAGTTGGGAAGTTTTCTTTCACCAAAATAATGCCCTCTCCCTCAAAGTGTCTGGAGTCTGAATGTACGTGTTTAATGTTAAAAATGATGAAAATCAAGCTATAGAACCTAAAGTTCATCGACTAGTGACAGCGTCAATTGTTTCTGAAGTCAATGCCCCCGATGTGATCAAAGAGGTTAAAAGGGAGACTAACTTCACTTTAAACTATAATACACATAGACGCTTTAGCATTAACTCAAGTCTAGAACTTTATATATCTAGATTTCACAGTGCCATTTATTCCTTTTTATTAATTTGTCTTAATTCTGGCTTTTACGTCCTTTTTTGGTATATTTATAACTATGCTATAACTAGTATGTTTATTACCTATTGAAATTTATTTCTGGCTTTTGCCATGACTTGTGCTTTTTAAGGGCACGAATGACCAAGGAGTTAAGGCTCTTAAACTTACATCATGATCACACATAGTCATCACGACAAAGGGTGCAACTAGCATTAGCGATATCCTAGGTTCGATACCTGGCGACCGCGCTCTCTTGCTTAGAATGTTCTTGATCTTCCTTGTGAATGTTGGGATGCTTGATTTAATTGCATGGCTTTCCTTCCTTTCCTTCTTCATTTCATTAAACTTGTTACATCTCAGGTCTGGTTGTTAGCGCGGTGGTTTGGGTGGCTGTGGACAGATGGTGCGGTTACTTGCGCTTTGAAAACTCTTCTCTCTTGGCCCTGCTTGGGATAGATGCGTGCCCCTGTCCGATCGGGCGCCTGAAGGACAATATAGCAATAAATAGGGTAAATTGTACAATTGTTTTATTATTTATGATTTCAATTTTCTTTAGCTAATATTGCTTATGAACGTTTAGAAAGACGAAATTTGTTAATTTATAAGTGTTTATCAAAGAGGAACAATGAGGAGTTTCAGACGATGTGCACGGAGTCTTTCTCTCTCTCTCTCTTTCTCTCTGCCTTTGCTAATTTTTATTACATTGCTTTATTTTCTAAAAAAATCCACTAAACATTTTTATTAAATAAAGTTATGGTTGTGCAAATATGGCTGTGAACCATGGGAAATGCGAGAGAATGATAGAAGAAAAATTCAGACAGCTGAGACAAAATTTCTGACGGAGAGGAAAGGGAAAATAAGTATAGGACGCCCGAGAATGAAATGTTCAGTTATGCCGGGACAAGTTATTGAACGTAATCCGTGAAGTAGAAGACTTTTTTGTAGCATACACCATTTCCGAGGTATCCGTTTAATGGTTCAAAGTGTTCAATACCATGTCACTCTTTTGGAGTTCTCGTCAACATTCAATTGTTTCTCACAATTGCATAAAAATAAGAGTTTGAGAAGTTGATACCAATTCTTAAACACTCAACTACCCCCTATTGCTTCTATTGTGCTGTGCAATGCAGGCGAAAGATTTATCTTGACTAAAAAGAGACGGGAAAATAAACTTCTGTAAGGATTTGTATTTCTCTACTTAGCCATAAGTGGTAGAGAAAGTCATGTGAAAGTAATATCGGACTTTTTGGGACTGAAATGTGAGAACTAACACAGATCGTCGTATTCAGTGGACCAAAACAGAGGCATCTGATTGGTTGCGTAATACGCAATGTCCATGTCCAGGCTTACCCTACCACTAATGATTTAATTTATGAAATTTGCGAAAACATTATCATACAAAAAGTAAACATTTCATTAACCTGAAACATTAATTAATTAAGGCTGAGATAGAAATTACACTGATGAAACAAGCCCACGAGTTTATACAGCCTATAACAAATCCTGATTCGTATTCATTTACATATAGGGGGCTTTCTATAGACAATATTCCTCCCTTCCTATCTTACCAATGTTAAATTTAGCAACTTTGGTATACCTTTCCTAAAAATAACTAATACGCATATGATTCTGATTTTTTGCTCAGGCTAGTAAAAAGTGTTCTAAACACGATTACATGGAAGTTTATGTATAATGAATGTCTTTACTGAAATACATTTTTACTAAAGCTCTCTTCCCACTGAATTTGAAACCAGAACGTCCAGGAACCTCTCGTATGGGGCTACAGATGTCACCCTACTGAACCAACCCGATCCAGTGTTTGCTTTTGTGCTGCCTTTGTAATCTACAATTCGTTTGCGGATTGATTTCTCGTATATAATATATGAACTAGATAATAACACTTATTAAAGGTACTCTTGCGATTGTTATGAATCAAAGTATTGAGCTGTGATTATTACTTTCTCTACTAGTAAGTAGAGGAGGTAGTGTATTCCACCCAAAAATTTGATGTCGAGATTTCATCAGAAATATACGCTTTGAGGCCCCCTGAATAAAAAAAAACACATTTTTAGAAAAAGATCCCTGTGTGTGCGTGTGTGTGAGTACAGCGTAACTCAAAAACGAAAAGTCCATTAAAAACCAAAGTTGATATCTAAGTCTTTCGAGGATACAACACGAAGATTATGAAGACAATTCCTCCACCCTAAACTACCCTTTACACGGAAAATGTTTCGAAAACTTTTATTTTCTTGAAAATGACTCTAAAATGACATTGTTTAAGATATCTTTATGAGAAATTAAATATACATTTTGGATTTTCTCGCTATAGCTCATGTAGTCCTATTTACTCTGGAGGCTTTTGAATGACAGCTATGCCGTAAGAGATAGACTAAATCTTACTGTAGGAAAAATGTTGTTGTTGTTTTCTAGTGCCTTGCATCTGGCAATGAAGCCATTAGCATTCGTGCTTTCCAATACTTTTGAACTATAGTTCCTTCTGATCTTAATGCTTCACAGGTCTTCAAGTGTTCTTCATTCATTTCTGCTGGATCGTTACACAGGACACATATTGGTGAGGATGAGATACCTATTCTGTAGAGATGACTTGCTAAGCAGTCGTGATTTGTCAGTAGTCGGAAGGCTGCAACAGCTGTTTTCCTTGGTCTCTGGGGGATTATATCTGGATTGGAAAGTAGTGTAATCCATTTTTTATCTTTGGCATTTGTTTCTATTTCTTGTAGATATGAATGACAAAAATTTTTAATGATCAAACGTTTTATTGAGGAATATGAGAAATTGAATTTAGACTTTTGTTTTATTGTTGTGCCTTTCTTTGCAAGTGAGTCTGCAGCTTCGTTCCCCATGACTCCACAGTGTGCTGGAATCCATTGGAGATGAACAGTCTTATTAACTTTTTGGAGTTGTGTTAACATTTTGTAGCATTCTCTAATTTTGTTGACTTCTTTGTAGTATTTGAACATATTCCCTGAATTGCAGCTTTAGAATCTGAAAGAATTACTGCCTTGTTAAATTTATTTAAGGGAAGATTTAATAAATGTCGGAGAGCAATGTATATAGCCTCTATTTCTCCATCATAATTTGTTGTGTCTCTGCCAACAGAATGATAAAAGGAAAAATGTGAACACGTAACTCCAGCTCCAGTAAGGTTTTCCTTCGAGGATCCATCAGTATATATGTGCAGCCATTCTTCTGTGGGATACCTAGTATTGATTGTTTCCAGAGCTAGAAGTTTTTGTATTTCTTTTGGTGTGTCTGATTTACTTATTTCCTCTATTAATTCCAAATTGAAGGTAGGTTGCAATAATTCCAATGGATTTTCTCTTATAAGTGTAGGAAAAATGTAGATCTCGCTAAAACACACAATCTATGTAAAGTGCATTTTTTGTAGAGTGAATCATTTCGGAGATATTCCTTGTCATTTTTGGAAAACAAACTTTCATTGTTCATTTTTGTATGTTAGTCGTGCGAAGAGAACGGGATTTGAAAGCTTCAAAAGATATGACTGTCGTTCAAAGCCGTTCAAAGTCGTATTCTAATACTCCCTTTGCACCTACAAGAAAATAAGCAATAAGATAATTTGTACAAACGTTTATCTCAACTGACACGAAGAAGATATAGAAATAAGAATGATTGGCACATCAGATTTTTAATTTTTATATTCAAATATGTGTTTACAAATGACATACGATATCAACAACGTGCACAGTGACGTCAGTACTGTATCCGGTGCGCTGTGAGCTGTTCACTATAGGAAAATCACATAACCTAAAAACCTGCTGTGTCGGAATGCTGGGAATGAAAATGCAATGTGGGCAACGAGTTATAAATGAGCATGTTTTGCCGCATGGTAATCCCACACACAGTTACAAAATGCATTGTTTATTACATTATTGGGGGCTGGTATCACACCACAGGCGGTTAAAAGTGGTTTTTGAGCCCAGTTTGGCGTCCACTTATTTGCTGTGATACACGTGTAGTTTCTGGTAATCAAGTTATTTGCATTGCACATCGTTTTCTATATGCCGCGTTGGATATAGGATGATAAATCAGTCCTGAGTACAACGGTGTTTCCGGAAAAAAGTATTAAATTAAAGAACATTTATATCTGATACTCTCTTAGTCACTAAAATGAATGAATCGTGTCGAGTCTCATAATGATAAATTTAAAGAAAAGTATACTTTATCACCCAATCGCGCAATTAAATAACTTACAATATAAAATTAAATTCTAAGGATAACATCAATTTAATAAACAATATTAAAATGTGACTGAATAACAAAACGATGAAATTACAGTGGGAAGAGCTTTATAAAAGCTTTCGTTAGAAAACAGCGAATTGCAGACACTATAACATTAGTACACTATGATATGTATACATACAGTACCTTCCATCGGGTATAGGCAGGCCCGAAATTAGGACCTCTGACGCCCCTGGAAAAAAAAAATTCTGCCCCCCCCCCCTAACTTGCAATACATACGCTACTCAAATTTTCACAACATAGTTTGGTTTCACTGGTTTGGATACTTAAGTATGAGTGGCAAACACTATAAGTGAGTTTATTAAAATTTATGTAGAAACATCTTTATGGAAAGAACTTATATCACCCCATATTAGATGTCAAAACATACTGTTTAAATAACAAGAGGCTTCCTCCTTGCCCTGTCATTTGCAAACAAGTTTATGAGTTCGTTAAGGTCTGTTACGTCAGATTCAATAGCAAGAACATCAAGATAACTAAGACGATCCTTCACTTGTGATGCTCTTAAATAATTATTTATGCGTCTTAGAGGAGAAAATGAATTCTAAGTTGAGCAGTTGGAATGAACGATACTGAGCCGCACTAAGTGTCTTTCTTTGTTGTTTTATTCATTGACAATCGACACTGAAACTGAGAAAACGAAAGAAAATGTGATAAAACAGTTGAAAAACTTAAAAGATTCAAACATAACCTACTACTTCATTTTGCCGCAATGTCGGCTCATTAAATATAAAAGAACTCAATATAATTACAATAATAATAATTCCTGTTCATTACCTCAGCTAACAATATACAGAAAATTAACGTTAATGAATAACAACACACACTTCTTGATCTTACAAGATTTTGCGTGTGTTAATCGATTCTCACTATTGGAATGCGTTTCGCTTTGTCTCCGCTACGTGCGCATAGCGTGCAAACCAATCAGCGTAGCCAACATGCGTCAATTAATATTCCTCTGCAAGCGGCAAATTTAAATGAACTTGATGTTTCAAGTCTATGCTTTTTTATTTATTTTTTTTATTATGTTTTTTATTTTTTTAAATTTATTTATTTATTTATTTATTTTTGTGTGCAGCTTTTGAGCAATTTTGCCGCCCCCTAAAATGTGCCGCCCTGGGCAGTTGCCCGGTTTGCTCTGCCGTAAATACGGCCCTGGGTATAGGTATATACAAAGTCAACGATTTTTAGAAAAGGAAAAATGCTAAACTCTATTCATAAGCAACAGAATGCGGTTCTGAACATTCGCAATGAAAATCGTTATATATACCAAACCGTGGTACATCTATAACTTGCTAGTACTATACAGTTGGCTGTCATATC
This sequence comes from Tenodera sinensis, assembly GCA_030765045.1. Classification (NCBI taxonomy): domain Eukaryota; kingdom Metazoa; phylum Arthropoda; class Insecta; order Mantodea; family Mantidae; genus Tenodera; species Tenodera sinensis. The sequence continues at coordinate 36,465,033 of CM060961.1, read as the reverse complement.
AAAATGATTTACGTGAAATTTCCTTAGAGAATACTGCAAGAAAGAAAAAGAAAAAAGTGTAGTCAAATCTAGGAAGGAAGAAATGACTGCAGTCTTGAAAAATGGAAGCGTTAATGGAATATGATATCATCTGAACCTAATGAACCGTACTAAAGTTTTGTCTGCCAAAAGAATTATTGATCAATTCTAGTGTTCTGTGAGTTATAATAACTCTGCCATTTCTTGATTAGATTTATGGCGTAGACCGCTAATGGCAAGAAGGTAAATAATAGTACATAAGATAAGGTAAAACTGAATAAAAGTAATGCATTATAACAGTACTGAAAATAGTTTAATGAATCTATTGATTTACGTATGCTATAGGATGTTGCATAAAGGACCGGAGAACCAAAATAAAGGTATTATGCAACTGTGTGAATCTTTCTAATAGGTAGTCAGCATAATATTCCCATTATTGTTGGTCTATGAATAGTAGATGGAGTATTCATTCCATTGATGTCGAGATTTCATCGGAAATGTGTTTTGAGGCCCCTGAGTAAGAAAAGAAAAAATCATCTTTAGAAAAAGGTCCCTCTGTTTGTCTGTTTCTCGTATGTGTGTTTCTATCAACAGCATAACCCAACAATGAAATCCCCAGAAGCATGTGAATGTTGCCAACTAGAATAAATATGAATAGCCAAAGACTTTTTGCACTGAGGGCTACAGTGTTTGAAATTATCGTTATTTATTCTTGTTTTGACGCAGTACTGGTATTTTAAGTGCGTTCATCTTTGTAATGTTGGCCACGCCCATTTCCTACATATAGTATTCAGTGAACCATGTAGGGCCAGTATGTTTGAGGATAACCTACATACATGCACCTACAATGAAATCGCTAACCTAAATCTTTCTCAAGCTATAGTAACCATCTTTCACACTCAATTGTATGTCTGTTAGCCATAAGCGACTAAAAACTCAACTCTAAAATATCCCAGTCACAGTAAATATGCATTAATTTTAATCTGATCGTGTAACAGCGTCGTCGAATAACGCTGATAAATTCAATGAATGATTCAACAACAATGAAGCAGTATTTAAGTATTTCCACTCACCATGGTTGTTTAGTAAGGAGAAGTTGGCCCATAAAATTCTTCTACTCTTCAAGCTGATCACTTTAAATAGTATACAACATTTCACTTCAAAAGAATCACTAATTACAAGACAAAATGGACGCGTCTCTGGTAAACAACAACGAATTTGAAATAAGTGAAAGTCTAGTGGGAACAGTTGAAACACGAAACTGCGCACAATCGAGTAAGAAAATCTGGTGCACTTAAATCTCCGATTGTTCCGACACAAGGTCTTGCATTTTAATAGAACATACTGCAAGAAAGCTTCTGTGTTGCACTCACATGACTTTCTCTACTCTTGTACTAACCATTCTTACAAAGTTATTCCTGTATCTTCTTCGTGTTAGTTAAGATTTATACAAATTATCTTATTGCTTATTTCCTTGTAGGTACAAGGGGAATATTAGAATACAGTAGGCTTTGTAAGATAGTGAAATGTTTTAAAGCTTTGAGATTTTGTTGTCTTTGCACACTTAACAAGATCTACATTTCTTGTACAGTACGATTTTGTCTATCTTTTACGGTTTACGAGTTATTCAAAAGTCATTCAGAGTAAACAGCACTACATAGGCTATAGCGAGAAAATTCAAAATATACATTTCATTTGCCATAAAAATATCTCACACATGGCATTTAAATAAAAAATTGTTAGAGAAATTGTCAAAAAAATAAAAATTGTCAGTACATTTTCCAAGTATAGTGTAGTTTAAGGTTGTGGAATTTTCTTCGTGTCGCATCCTTGAAATATTAAACTTATATAACGACTTTGGTATTTAACCGACTTTTTGTTTTTGAGTTGTATTGTCCACAGGCTGATAGACACACACCCACGCGAACCTTTTTCTAAAATGCTTTTTTTTTATTTAGGGGGCCCCAAAACATACATTTACGGTGAAATCTCGACATCGTATTTTTGGATGGAATACAATACTTCCTCTACTTTGCTATATGTAGTAGAGAAAGTAAAAATGTGAGCGGATTCTTCAAGTGAATAGTGACCTTCAACAATCCAAACACATAGGAATGATTCGTAGCGTTGAATACAGTGCATCAAGTGATACCTACTGATCCACAAAAACTTGCGCTCTTCAAGTGCACTCCAATAACATCAGCAGAAATGGAAAGGTCGTTCTCAGTGCCCATAAATGTACTATCTGATAGGAGGCATAACCTAAAAGTGGAAAATTTGAAAAATTATCTCGCCATTATGTGCAACCAAATGAGTGTTTGTTAATGATTGACAAACGTTATTGCGTATTAAAAGTGATACATTAACAAAAGCACTATTCATGCAGCGTTTTGGTTGGTCTGTTTTAATATTATGTGATTTGTGTATTAATCTACATGTATCAGGTATGTAAATCTAATTAAATATTTCATGATTAAAGGTTTTGTTTCATTTAGTAACAAGAGAATCCAAATGGTGTTCGTTTTTTACTTTCTCTATTACGTATAGCAGAGGAAGTATTGTTTTCTACACAAAAATTTGATGTCGAGATTTCACCGGAAATATATGTTTTGAGGCCCCCTGAATAAAAAAAGCATTTTTAGAATAAAGGTCCGTGTGTATGTCTGTGTATCTGTGGACAGCATAACTCGAAAACGATAAGTCGGTTAAATACCAAAGTTGGTATTTAAGTTTAATGTCTTTCAAGGATGTGACAGGAAGATTTTGAAGAAAATTGCTTCTCCCTAAACTACACTTTCGATGGAACATGTTTATTCTCTTCAACATGGCTCTAACGATTTTGATTAAAATGTCATATGTTTCACATGTTTTTATGATAAATGAATGTATATCTTGAATTTTCTGGCTATAGCCCCTGTAATCGTATTCACTCTAGATGACTTGAATGACTCCTAAACCGTAAGCGATACACAAAATCGTACTGTCCAAAACATGTAGCTCTTTCTAAAATACACAATTTATCTCCAAATAATTTTTTTATAGAGTGAACCATTTTAAAGATATGCCGTGTTATCAGTTTTGGAGAACTTATTCTTCTGTCAAATGGAACATCGTTACTCATGTTTATATGTATGTTAACCGTACAAGGAGAACGGAATCTCAAAGTTTTAAAATATTTGACTAGCGCTCAAAGCCTACTGCATACCTATTCCCATATTCCCCTTGCACCTATAAGGAAATAAATAATAAGATAATTTCTGCAAATGATTATCTCAACTAACACGAAGATATAGGAATAAGAGTTTGTAAGAATGGTTAATACGAGAGAAGGGAAAGTCATCTGAGTGCAACACATATACATTTTGTTTTTGCATGTAGCTGTAAAGATTTTAGTGCCTATTTTTGCATTTTTACTGTCTTTTTTCCTGCCTATTTTGAACTTTTTGAGTGCCTAAAATCCGGTCTCTACTTATCATTTTACGTCAAGAACACTGCTATACTGTCAAAGCAAAAGGGATACTTTCATCGAGCAAGAGACAAATGCTTCAATAGCGGTCACGTGGTACCGGTGCAAAAGATTTTGCGCCATATAGCCTACATGTTATCCGTGATCAATGGAATTATACATGCCCCTAAGAACACTTAGGCATTCTAAGACTAGATGTTAAATGCTGTAATTTATGCTTAAGTATTGTGGTGAAAACATTAACTCTCTAATGAATAATGTTAATATTCGGCAACAAAAATAAAGTTTTGGAATATTTTAACAGTGTTTTTTGTTATTTTCAGGTTATGTTGACATTCAACAATAAAACAGCTATTTATGTCAAGTATATAAACTTATTTAGTATTATTGTAGTTACTTTTATTTCTTTTTCAAAAACCATAATTCATAAAATTTTAGTGCAATGTAAACCCCTGAACATCCTGGGCATTTTACGTGGACTTTCCCCATCCTTCACTACACACACATTTAACAATTATACCCATTCGAATTACTTGCTTTAAGGTGCCTGTTACAAGGATATCCAAAACGGTTCGAGAATTAGAAAAAAAAATGGAAGATTATTCATACAATAGAGGATTAAGTACCTACTAATCTTATTTAAATTACTATCCATTTTGTGGATGCTAATGAAATAAATATGATGTAAATTTAAGTTTGACTATTATTCGTGAATACCTTTAACTGATTTGATTCTCAGCGTCCTATTCTGTATATTTAAATTAATGTAATGACCTCTTTTCCACCCGTTATAGCATAAACTAAAGAATAGAGAAATGGGAAAAGGAGTTGGAGGGAGTATTTCGGGAGAATGGGAACAGAAAGAATATTTAGACAAGTAATAGATTATAGACTTACAGGAAGGAGAGATAGGGGAAAGATGGCTATTTTGGAGTCCGAACAGACTACAAGTCTACGCCTTGAAGTGAAGAAGAAAAAGAAGAATGTAACAGAACTCTTCCTGGACGAAATTCGGGTGCAGCGGCGCGGGTAATACCTAGGCAATTGACAGCGTGGTTGAAAAACTCCTCTTTTAACTTGAAAGCGTATCTTCTTCACAGAAGTGGTGCTTGAAATGGTGTTGAATCCAATTTCTGAATTCCTCAGAAAGGTTCTTTCTTGATTTTTTCCTTCACCTCTAAAAGGTGAACAGTTGGTAATTCTGAGGAGATATGTAACTCGAGTCTCTTAAAAGCAATATGGAGCTAACAAAGCATATTCGTAGCTTCAGACATTTATTTCCTGACTATTGCAAGATGGAAAATTCTATTTCCTTTCAGCTAGAAAATAGAACGTGAAAGAGAGAATAAGGCTCCATTAATCCTTTTTACTCTATTTTCCTTCCCCTCTTAAGGCAACTCCTATAACCTTCATATTTCGTTCTGGTTTTATTATTTTTCTGCTCGTTTTGTTTATTCCTTTTTTAAAGCTTTTCCGCAGCGATATTTCAAAGCAGCACTTATTTTCGGACTATAAAAATAAGAATGCACGAGTCATAATAACCACTTACGATCAACATGTGATGATATTCACTTTCGTGGCATGTTGGTGTGCACCGCCTTCCTCTATTAAAATTGACTACTTTCCTTTCTATTTTATCCGTCATATCGAAAGTAAGCCCCAGTTCACGGGCATTTCTACAAAACCCGATGTCTAAAAAAACTAAATGTCTTTGCTGTCAAGATTTTTAATCAAATTACTCACACAAAATCTGCTTTAACCTCAATTCAGGTGAAAATATTTATGCTTTCTCTCACCCACTCACTCAACCACTCACTCACTCACCCACTCACTCACCCAGTAACTCAACCATTTACTCAGTCATAAACGCTATATTTTAAGCGCGATTATAAAATTTGTGCTACAAATTTGGTGCTTAAATGAAATTTTGGAAAACAATACGAAGGTTCAAAAGATATTTGTATTACATTCACATACGTACTTCATAAAACTGTCTTGCGAAACAATGCAATTAATAGTTTTTCCACACAATAGCCCTGTGTAGGACAGGATTAGAAACAGTGGAATGAGACAAAAAATCGATGTCATAGTCGAGATTTGAACCAGGGATCTATCGATTACCGTCCGGCTGCTTTAACTTCTAATGGTGTAAGTCGCCATATGAGTTTAAGATCTCCTTGTGTGGTTTACCGGAAAAAATACGAGTTAACCGGAGAATTTAATGGTCGTATCCATAGGTTCGCCATGGTAGTAGTGGTTAGAGCAGCCGGACGTAAACCGGTTATCTGTGCTTCAAATCCCGGTTATGGCACTGAATTTCTTTTGCGAAAGCTTATATCTCTTACGTAGAGAAAACACTGTATTCCAGCCAAAGATTTCATGTCATGACTTAACTGGAAATATAATATGTTTGGAGACTACGTGGACTCGAGAAAAGCATTTTTAGAAAAGCCTGTGTATAGGAAAGTAGGTATATCTAACGAGCAAAACTAAAATGATAAGTTGATTAAAACCCAAATTAGTATTTGAGCTCTGCATCTTTTTAGGTTGTGGAACAAGGATTTTCAAGGACATACTCTGACACAAAACCATCCTTTATAAGTAATATTATCAAAACGTCGAGTTTCTTAAAAGTGGCTCGAATGTTTTTATGAAAACACCAAGATTTTAAGATATTTTCATGAGAAATGAAAAATATATCTTGAATTTTCTGGGAATACCCTTTGAAGCCGCTTCATTCTAAACGACTTTTGCATATTTGGTAAACCGTAACAGACAGACGTACAAAGTTGGGACTCTCGTTCAAGCATACACTTTGTATTTTTATTTGACTATTTCCAAATTTGCGTTTTAAAATAGATGTTTTCTAGTCGTTATTTTTCATTCTTTCTTGCTTGCTTTCTCTTTCTTTCTTGCTTGTTTTCTTCCTTCCTTCCTGCATTCCATCCTTCCTTCCTTCCTTCCTTCCTTCCTCCCTCCCTCCCTCCCTCCCTTCCTTCCTTCCTCCCTATCTCGCTGTCCTAGTCATCTAAAGAGGATGGAATGTCAAAGCCATCACATAGCAACCAGTTCTTAAAACATTTGACTGTCATTTAGTAAGCTTACTGTCTTATCGTATTCCTAATATACCTACCACGAAATGTATAATAAAACGGTTTCTCCAAAGATACTAGATAGATTTCGAAGATAAACTGCAATATCCACACTACCTAAATAAAACGTGAAAAAATATAAATTTAAAAATTTAATTTAAAAAAACAAAGATCCTGGTCTTTAAGGGTAAACACCCACTCAGAAGTAAAATAATATGTAATACAATGGAACATATTTCTATGTTTAACTACGTAGGTACGATAGTTTCATATGATAAAGAAATATCTGATGTGTTGCACTCACATGACTTTCTCTGCTCTTGTATTAACCATTCTTACAAACTCTTGTTCCGGTATCTTCTTCGTGTTAGTTCAAACATTTGTATAAATTATCTTATTGCTTATTTCCTTGTAGCTGCAAGGGAATATTAGAATACAATAGGCTTTGACTGATAGTCAAATATTTTAAACCTTTCAAACTACGTTCTCTTTGCACGCTTAACATATAAAAACAGAATGAACAAGGAAGTTCCATTTTACGAAAGTGAAAAGTGCTTTCCGAAACTGGCACAATTAAAGAATATCTCCGAAAAGGTTCATTCTATAACAAATTTATTTCGACATAAAGTGCGTGTTTTACCGAGATCCACATTTTTTTGTAGGCTATAGCCAGACAATTCAAAATATGCATTTTATTTCTCATACAAATATCTTAAACATATGACATTTTAATCAAAATCGTTAGAGCCATTTTCAAGAAAATCAAAATTTTCGAAAAATTTTCCATGTAAAGGGTAGTTTAGGGTGGGGCTATTTTCGTCAAAATCTTCGTGTCGCATCCTTGAAAGACATTAAACTTAAATACCAACTTTGGTTTTTAACCGACTTTTCATTTTTGATTTATGCTGTCAACAGACTGACACATACACGCACGGGCGGACCTTTTTCTAAAAATATTTATTTTAAGTATTCAGGGGCTCTCGAAACATATATTTCCGGTGAAATCTCGACATCGAATTTTTGGGTGGAATACAATACTTCCTTCTACTTACCGGTAGAGAATGTAAGAATTAAATATCAACCAGTAGGGATTCGAGGAATAGGAAGACCGAGGAAGAGACGGAAAGATACTGAGAGACGGGAGGAGGAGGAGGAGGAAGCAGAAGAAGAAGAAGAAGAAGAAGAAGAAAGTAAATAGAAGAGTAAGCACTTATAGGAATAGTTTGTAAGGAGTGAGTAGAGAAAATCATGCGAATGTTATACGTAATATTCCATTTCCGTTTCACGTGAATCGAGATAAACATTTACAAAGAGAATTGAGGATAAAACCATAATAATCAATTCTTTGAAAGCAGGTCCCTCTGTGCAGGCTTTGAAATTCTATATTCTGTCCTTGACAGCACGGGAAGTAACTGAATATCAGTACCACTTCAAAGGACATTATTGTTTTGAAACATCAAAATAAATAACAAAAGATCCTGGAAATGACTGAGTCCGCTGAAAAGGGGAAAAATGTTGCATAAAATAAATTGTACGTTTGTAGTAATTTCTGGTATATTTCTGGTGATTTACAGTTATACAAAATTACACAAAGGACCTTCCGTTTTACTTCCTTTACTGGTAAGTATAGCAAGTGTTGTATTCCATCCAAAAATTCGACCCCCTCAGTACAAAAAACGCATTTTTACAATAAGGACTTGTGTGTGTGTGTGTGTGTGAGAGAGAGAGAGAGAGAGAGAGAGAGAGAGAGACAGAGAGAGAGAGTGTGTGTGTGTGTGTTTGCGTGTGTGTGTTTGCGTCTGTCAGTCTATGTGCTTGTATATCAGTCTGTGGACAGCATAACTTAAAAACGAGAAGTCGGTTGAAAACCGAAGTTGGTATTCAAGTTTGTCTTTCAAGGATACGACATGAAGATTTTAAAGAAAATTGCTCTACCCTAAACTACACTTTACATGGAACATTTTTCGAAAATTTTGATTTTCTTGAAAATGGCTCTAATGATTTTTTATGAAAATGCCATATATTTTAGATAGTTTTACGAAAAGCGAAATGTATATCTTGAATTTTCTGGCTATAGCCCATGAAGACCTATTTAATATGAAGACCTTTGCATAACTGGTAAACCGTAATAAATAGACCAAATCTTACCGTAGAAAAAATGTAGGTCTTGCTAAAAAAAAAAAAAAAAAAAAAAAAAAAAACAATTTATGTCTGAATAAGTTGTTTGTAGAGTGAACCATTTCGGTGATATTCCTCATTATGGTTCTGTCAAATGGAACATCGCTATTCATTTTTTTATATATATTAACCGTCCAAAGAGAACGGGGTTTGAAGGCTTAAAAGATTTGACTATCGCTCAAAGTCTACTGTATTCCCACATACCCGTCGCACGTGCAAGAAAACGAGCAATAAGATAATTTCTGCAAATATTTATCTCAACTAACACGAAGAAGATATAGGAATAAGAGTTTGTAAGAATGGTTAGTACAATAGTAGAGAAAGTCATGTGAGTGTAAAACATCAGATTGTTTGCTCATGCAATGGCATTTAGTGTACACGATTTGGTTTTTCCGCAATCCACTGTTGTTTTATGTCGATATATGGCTATTTAAATTAAATCATGCTTCGTCTATGAAGAAAATTAAAATGTAGGTGAATTGTGCAATCGTTAACTTTAACACCCAATTGCAGAAATTTACTGGCATCGCGTGGTTGTTATTCCTGAAAGAATATAGGAAGAGAAATTGCCGCAATTTCAGAAGATGAATTAGTGCAAGTGCCAAAGGTGTGACATGTGTGGCGGCAAAGGGACATCATTCCCAACACTTCCTGTGACAAAGATTATTGTAATTATCATTTGCATGATAAGCTTATGCGCTTGAATTTAAAGGTCTGTGAAAAGTTGACTCTCCCGGCAAGCAGCTGCCCGCTCGCCGCTAGAACCCTCCGTTGGCAGCGCGGATCACGGTTGAAAATATCGCACTGTAGCAAATTCAACGTTCAGTCCCAGATCACCTAGTATAATATCCTAGTGTTCACCTCCAAATATTACATGATTTAAAACGCACTGAAACAATTGGTTGTGGAGTTTAAAATACATAATTCCTTATTACAAGCAGCGCATAGCATGGAAAAGCTAGATAAATATTTATTTTTGCATAGTCAGATTAGAGTTTTAACCAATAATCCAATGCGCAATATGAATAAATAGTTAATCTACTTACTAAGCAAAAATAATAGTGGCCTCTGATTGTACTAGCAAGGATTAAAATAGCCGATTGAAGAGCGCTGAAACCCGGAAATCGAATCACATATTATCCGGCTGAAGCAATTAAATATTTTTCGCCTCGATGTATTTGCAGCTCGAATAGTGACTAACCAAACTGGGGTTATAAGCGAACAGTTTATAAATATTATAACAGGTACTATTGTGATATTGGTGATAAAACACTGAAGTAGCAAGTAGGGGCTAGCAGGAGCTGGCTAAACCGCGTTTGGCTTACATTGTGGTCATTTCATCTGCTGTTTAACTACTTAACGTAAAGAAAATATTACATTCGACTCAAAAATTTGACAAAGAGATGATATCGGTAGTTTATTTGTTAGTAAACTGTTAAATTGCAAACCCTCCAAAAGCTTTATTTGAATCTGTTCCTACTGTTTAATAATGTTTCTTCCAATTTACTTAGCATTTTACTTATACTCCGACACAGTACATTCTGTCAATATATCTATCTAGCCAACCTTCATACCACCAAATTGACAGATTCCTCTTCAAGAATTATTAATCATATTCTGTGTCCTACAGGCATCCAAACTAAACTGCCATTTTTAATCCTGCCTGTCTACCTAATATAGAGTGAACCATTAAGAATGCCGGCTTTTAATTGTGCGCTATTGTTTTATTGTTATCATGTTTTGTTAACAGGATTTCTTGCAGTTAAATATCAGGGAACGTTTTACAAAGTAACAGGGAATATTGATTATGAAAACACATTACAAACCTTGTGACTGTTACACAGAAACTGCGTGAAAGTTTTGTGTGACTTTCGGTCGTCATAATGTCAAATGTGGAGTCAAAAGTTCGTAGGTTAATGACAACATTTCATACAACGGTTCATTGCTAGAACAAGCGAAGTATTTTATCTAGGTACTTAGCATGAGATATTTCTTATGCATATGACGGAGGTTTAAAGCAAAAAGTATATAAATTTCAAAACATAAGTTGCACTATAAAACAAACATTGAAAAATAAAAGAAGAGATACCATAATACAATTTTATAAAACTATGGTAGTGCCCATTATATCTTATGGAGCCAAAACCTCGACCTTGAATATCAATGACAAAATATAATCGAAACGGACGAAAAGAAGTTTTTAAATATAATGTTAAAAGGAAAGAATAAGAGAACAACTAAAAACATTTAATTTAAACGACAAAATCAGGGAATATAAAATTAAATGGCAAGATAATATCTCTCGAATGCCAGAAGAAAGACTTACCAAACAGGACTACATCTGTCTGAAGGTAATAGCAAATGTCATTTAGAGTTACAACAAACAGAACAAATCATGGAGACATATGCCAACAATTAAAAAGCGGCGTTTCATTCTTTATAGGCTTCTCCACCACAATTCAATTTTTTTCCGGGGGGGGGGGAACAAGAAGGTTTAATTTTGTACTGGCATTATATTTTCGGTTAACTGAATGTATGCACATGTATATACGTGACTTTTACAAAATAAATAATATATAGATTCCCCTGGTATAGATGAACGAATAATCATAGCTGCAAAGGATCTACTTGTTCTGCCAAAGAAGCGATCCAAAAACCTAATGGCTGATTCATTAATATAATGTGTTGCACTCACATGACTTTCTCTACTCTTGTACTAACCATTCTTACAGACTCTTATTCATATATCTTCTTCGTGTTAGTTAACATAAACATTCGTACAAATTATCTTATTGCTTATTTCCTTGTAGGTGCAAGGGGAATATTAGAATACAGTAGGCTTTGAGCGATAGTCAAATGTTTTAAAGCTTTGAGATCCTGTTCTCTTTGCACGTTTAACATATATAAAAAATGAACAACGATGTTCCATTTCACGAAAGTTTTTAAGTTTTCCGAAACTCACACACATAACAAGGAATATCTCCGAAATGGTTCATCATACAAGAAAATTTATTGAAAATTGTGGATTTTAGCAAGATCTATGTTTTTGTATAGTATAATTTGGTCTATATCTAACGGTTTAAAAGTTATGCAAAAGTCATTCAGAGTAAATACGACTACAGGGGCTATAGCCAGAAAATTCAAGATATACATTTCATTTGTCATCAAAATATCTCAAACATATGATATTTTAATCAAAATCGTTAGAGCCATTTTCAAGAAAATCAAAATTTTCGAAAAATTTTCCATGTAAAGGGAAGCTTAGGGTGAGGATACTTTCTATAAAATGTTCGTGTCACACTCTTAAACTTAAATACCAACTTTGATTTTTAAACTAATTTTCGTTTTTGAGTTATGCTGTCCACAGACTGACAGACACAAAGACACGCACACACAGACACACACACACACACACACACACACACACACACACACACACACACACATGCGCGGACTTTTTTCTAAAAATGCTTTTTTTTTGGTTCAGGGGGTGTCAAAATATATACTTCTGGTGAAATCTAGACATCGAATTTTTAGGTGGAATACAATACTTCCCCTACTTACCAGTAGAGAAAGTAAAAAATAGTCAAAACTTTTCGTTCACTGAAACTAACAGTTTACTAAAGTTACTCTTTTGCCACGCTAGTGAAATATTCTGTCCATTTTAATGGTCGGTTTGTCACGAGCCTGCATGTAGCAATACCGTTGGATTTTTCTCATGGTCGTTCTCGTACATGATCCGGAAATGTTTCCGAGTGGTGTAACAAACAGCATGTTTGGGGAGGTGGGTGTTCATATTAGTGTCATGTAGGAATTTGGTCTCCTCATAACACGCGTTTCATGGTGTAATAATGAATGCAATCACTATGTGCCAAGCTGTCGATGGAGAATTCCCTGGTCAGCCTCCGCAGGTATTTCGGACCCTAACATACCAACAAAGCTTGGCTACACAGGGTGCAAACAATGTTCAATTGGTAAAAACTCTTGAAATGGAATGCTTTTGATTAATTATGTTCACGGATCGAACTTCCATACGAGTTTATTTACAAAACCTTATGCCGAAATTTAAATACATAGTCCAATATAAATTTCGGGCACAACCCCAATCGTTTGCAGCGTTTATCCATTTCTAAAAATTTGGAGCCATTGTGAAAACAACAAATTTACTGCTTTGATTTAATATCTGGTCATGTTCCAAGGTACTTCGCACCTGATGTCTATGTTAATGCAACTTATGTCATTTTTGGATGAAAAACCTTAATTCTTGGAGAACCAATTGATCAATTTTCAACTAATACACGCACATACATACTAATAACTAATATCTTTGTGGTAAAATTACACATTTTGTATGTAAAATAAAATTTTATATTGTAATACTGACGTCATGTTCAAAATGCATACTTAATTTCAGGCTTATAACTACAAACACAAAAATATTTATTACCTAAATGGATGTTTTTAGTAATTTAAATTTGATAAAGATACATTTTGTTACTTATTCAATGACACAGTCTCCTTAGAAAAATCTCAGTTATACATGGTGGGACGTTCTATGAATACATGGCTGAAATATCAATCCTATGCCATAAGCGGAAGCCGCATTTCGTATGCTCACAATTTCAATTTGTGAATATTTTGTGCATCTTTTCTCACTTTATTTGTTGCATGTGGAAGAGATGAAATATTTAAGGAAGTAGCAGAACCTGCAGTTCCGCTTGCGTCATTGCTTCGAACTGTGGAGTTTCTTTTCTTCTCCTTTCCTCACCGTCCTCTGTACTCTCCACCCTTCTATCTTCCCTTTAGAACTTCTCTCTTCCTTCTTCTCCCTGTATAGGACATCATCTTGAGAGATTGCTATATTCCAGGCGTTCCTAACTAAATGGTACCCTATGTTGACAAGAAAGTGACATAACACCAAAGAATTATATGTGCAGTCACATGACTTTCTCTTCATGTTAATTGAGGAGGTATTTCCTTAAAATCTTCGTGCTGCTTAACCCTAGAATACATATGCAGGGTTTCCGAGGTCCTATATCCTAATAAGTCATGGACCATGGTATCGTTTTTAAAGTGTGGTTGCCGAGCTTCTATGTAATCCTCAAATAAAGCCTAGGCAGTCTTCTGTTAAGATATCAGTAATATATTTAATTTATTTTTTATATTATATGACTTTTATATACACTCCGAGGGCTTCCAAGAACCTATGTATGTCTACATAAGCTTCAATTTATGTGTTATAGCAACAGTTGGGCAACAATGCAGTTAGTAGACCCTATATTGCAATGTTACAAAGGTTATTGTAAAATGAAATTAGTGCACTGTTGAGACATTTGAGTATTTTTCGGTAGTTAAAATTTCCAAATGAAAAAATGTTAAAGGAGAACATGTAAATGGAAATTGTACCATCTCAGGTGTTTCAGCTCTGCAGAATGCTTCCAGCCGATGCGTTGTATTACTCGCACACTGTGATGCACTTGTTATCAGTGCTGTAGACAAACTCTATCTGTAGGAATTCCATAACATGAAACCTATTCTGACAAAGCGCATTTCTTCTTGCACGATGGTCTTAGCGTGAGACATGCGTAACTTACTTTTTGAAGTACCCTCGTACGTACTTTTAGAGAAAGCAATGAAAGCTGCTACTGAAATGTAGAGCCTAAATAAAGAAACAAATCTGACGTCTTGCACTCACATGACTTTCTCTATCCTTACAAGCTTATTCTTCTATTTTCATGTTAAACTTGCAGACATTGCTAATCTTCTTGTAGGTGCAAGAGAAATATGGGAATACAGAAGCTTTAAGTGATTCTCAAATATTTTAAGAGCTGGTCGCTGTGTGAGGGCTTTGAAATTTTCCTCTCTTTGCATTGCTAAGGTATAAAACCAATTGAGAAAAGTGTAAGTATTGGAAAATTCAGATATATAATATACCTCCGAAATGGTTACTTCAAAAAATAGTATTTGACGTAACGTGTTTTAAACAATTTTTGTCTAATAAGATTTTGTTTATCTCTTGTGGTCTACCAGTTGTATAAAAGTAATTCAGAATGAAGAGGCTTTTGAGAACACCCCAAGAAAATTCAAGATATACACTTCATTTGTCAGAAAAATGTCTCAAACATGACATTTTGATCAAAATCGTTAGAGCCATTTTCAAGAAAATAAAAACCTTCGAAAAATTTTCCAGGTAAAATGTAGTTTAGGGTGGGGCTATTTTCTTCAAAATCTTCGTGTCACATCCTTGAAAGACATTAAACTTAAATACCATCTTTGGTTTTTAACCAACTTTTCGATTTTGAGTTATGCTGTCCACAGACTGACAGACACAGAGACTAACAGACACACACACACACACACACACACACACACACACACACACACACACACACACACACACACACACATACAGACACACACAGACCTTTTTCTAAAAAATGCTTTATTTTGGTTCAGGGGGTCTCAAAACATATATTTCCGGTGAAATATCGACATTGAATTTTTGGGTAGAATATAATACTTCCTCTACTTACCAGTAGAGAAAGTAAAAATAAACTAGCATTTAAGTATTAATATCTGTATTTATTAAAAAGGCATATTTACCATTTTATCACATTAAGAGGTCCCTACTGCTGTCCGTTATATTTCACTCTTGATTCTGCTGTTTTCGTAACATGCTTATCTTGAAGCATTGATATAGTTTTCCCCTGGAAATGACGGATGGTTGGTAAACATTTCAAATGAAAGTGTTTCTGCCCACATAGGAAAGAAACGCACGTGCTTTGCCACAGAAAGACAGAAATAGCTGGGGGTGCGTGTTTAAGGATGGCTGCTCCGGCTGGCTCTAAATCAAAGGCGTGTATAGCACAAAGTTTCGTGACCCTGTTGCAAACGTGCGCTACTTATTGGTCCCGGCGAGAAAATTCATCATAGCACAACGTGTTAAACAAAGGAAAGCGCCATGTTTTCCCCTTAATTTACTATACCCTATGTGTCATCTTTAAGCGTGACGTCATTAAACAGGAATCAAATTGGCCCCAAGGGTTAATGTAATATGGTTAATATGGTAAGAGTTTATTTCTCGTATATAGGGTGTCTCATTAAAACAAAAAGTAGGGTACAGGCGGAGGAAACGGTCAAGCTAACAACATTTTTACTTTCTCTACTGGTAAGTAGGGGAAGTATTGTATTCCACACAAAAATTCCATGTCGAGATTTCACCGGAAATATATGTTTTGAGACCCCCTGAATCCCCCCCCCCCAAAAAAAACATTTTTAGAAAAATGTCCGTGTGTGTGTCTGTCTGTCAATGCATGTGTATCTCTCAGTCTGTGGACAGACTCAAAAACGAAAAGTCACTTAAAAACCAAAGTTGACATTTAAGTTTAATGCCCTTCAAAGATGCGACACGGATTTTGAAGAAAATAGCTCCACCTTAAATACCCTTTACATGTAAAATTTTTCGAAAATTTTGATTTTCTTGAAAATAGCTCTAACGATTTTGATTAAAGTGTCATATGTTTGATATTTGTATGACAAATGAGATGTATATTTTGAATTTTCTGGTTATAGCCTATGTAGTCCTGTTTACTCTGGATGACTTTTGAATTACTCGTAAACCGTAAGAGATAGACAAACTCTTAATATACAAAAATGTAAATCCCACTAAAAGACACAATTTATGTACAAATAAAGTTTTTTTGTAGAGTGAACCATTTCGGATATATTCGTTGTTATTTGTGTCAGTTTCCGAAAACTTTCAACTTTCGTGAAATAGATCGTCGTTCATTTTTTATAAGTTAATCATGCAAAGGGGACAGAATTTGAAAGCTTTTAAAGATTTGACTATCACATATTCCCATATTCCCTTACACGTATATATAAGGAAATAAGTGCAAACATCAGATCTTTTAAAATAAGACCACATGTGTAAGGTCCCGAAATATGGCCTGCCCTTTTACTGTTATTTACAACTCTCTTGCGTAGTTGGCGAGAAGCACGATGCATGCTTTCTTATGCACTCATGTAAGCTTATAATTAGATATATCACTGTAATAATAACTTGATTTAGATGTGAAATAATGATGAGAAAATCTGCTGCGCTACACTCACATGACTTTCTCTACTCTTCTGCTAACCATTCATACAAACTCGTATTCCTATATCTTCTTCGTGTTAGTTGAGGAAAACATTTGCATAAATTTTCTTATTGTTTATCTTCTTAGACTTTGGGCAATGGTCAAATCTTTTAAAGCTTTCAAATTCCGTTCCCTTTGCACGATTAACATATAAAAATTAATAACGATGTTCCATTTGGCTGAAGTGTAAGTCCACCAAAACTCACACAAATAGAAGGAATATCTCCGAAATGGTTCACTCAACAAAAAATTTAGACATTTATTTCGACATAAATTATGTGATTTAGCGAGATATACATTTAATTTTATAGTAAGATCTGGTCTAGTTCTTATGGTTTATCAGCTATATGAAAGTCATCCAGAGTAAATAGGACTTCATGGGCTGTAGCCAGAAAATTCAAATATATATTTCATTTGCCATAAAATAACTGAAACATATGGCACTGTAATCTAAGTCGTTAGAGCTATTTTCAACAAAATAAAAATTTTCGTAAAATTTTCCATATGAAGGGCAATTTAGTGCGGAGCAATTTTGTTCAAAATCTTCGTGTCGCATCCTTAAAAGGCATTAAATTTAAATACCTTCTTTGGTTTTTAAACGACTTTTCGTTTTTGAGTTATGCTGTCCACGGACTGATAGACACACGCATGGACCTTTTTTTAAAAATGCTTTTCTTGGCTTCAGGGGGCCTCAAAGCATATATTTCCGATCAAATCTCGACATCGAATTTTTGGGTGGAATACTTCCTTCTACTTGCCAGTAGAGAAAGTAAAAAAATTGCCGTCACCAAACTATCTTAGATGGAAAAATTTTCAGCTTTATTTTCTCAAAAGTAGATCTATTGGTAGCACCGTGGCCGAGCGGTTAGAGCGTTCGCTTACCAGCTAGGGGCCCGGGTTAGATACCAGAGACCCACATTGTTGTTCGTGGTGGACGAAGCGGCGTCAGGAGGATTTTCTCCGGGTTCTCCTGTTTTCCCCGCCACTCATTCCACCAATTACTCCATTATCACTTTTCAAATCACCGATTTCGTCTGCATTTCATATGATCCTCGTCACCACTCCCATACCTGTTGCTTGGCTGACTACCGGCTTCCAGGTCTTCACTGTCTGGTCCACAGGTTTCTGTGCTTCCCAACAGGCGTCTGATCCTTGTGAGTCCTAGGGAGAGTAAGTCCTAGATAAGGGGAGGGCAATCAGATAAAAGGAAATAGCTCTATCGATTTTAGTTAAAACATTACCTTATGCTTTTGCATTCCGAATGTTCTGGTAATAGGCTGCGAAGACGTCTTTATTACGAAGGAATTTTGTGTAAATTTGTGTAACAGGTAAACCATAAAAAATCGACCTCTTTAAAACTATGCCTTCGCGATATTTCTTTCACGATCGTTGAGATACCTTTATTAAATTTATATGAACTTTGTAACATCCTCACATTTTCATAAAATATCTCTTTTTAGTTGTTTCTTGCGATGCCATATATAGGGTATCGAATTTCATATTCAGTATATAAGGACTGGCTTTGAAACATCTGACTATTGATTCAGTTTCGTATATTGCCTTCAAAAATGTGCAACGAAAGGCTTTATTTGGATTCATATGAAGAGGTTAGAATAGCAGGCATTTGTAACAAGCTAATAAACCTAAACAATATTGTCTAGAGAAAATCATATGAAGGTAATTAATTAGCAATAGCAAATGAAATATACTTTGAATAACCTTTTCACTGCCAGAGCCCTAGGAATACGGATGAGCAGATTTAAAAATCAGGGAGAATTTTACGCTTGAACGGAAGAGTCGATATCTCGATAGTCTGTTCGACTCAAAAGTGCTGTCGCAAACAATTACAGCAACTGTTTCGACAAGCAAACAGTTTAACACAGAAAAATGTCGTTTTGACAGATTTACGCGCACAGCTAGGGCACCACCATGCTATGCCACATTGTCTCGTAAAATTAATAATGATACGCAATTTGACGCAGCGGCAGCGAGTAATGACGTAATATATGTGTAATGCGACATTGCCAGCTACTCCTCTCTCCCATTAAATATACAAATATCATTGTACTGTTAACCTTTTGCCTGAGCCATTTTTGTTTGTGTGCGGTGCACTTGTCATTTTAAATGGCTCTGCTACACCTTTCATTTTGTTTTCTGTGCTTAATGCCGACATTATATCCTGCCGCTTTTTCACTGACAACGTTAAAGAGAATGTAGCAGAGTTTAATTATCTGGGCTAAGTGAATGTAGGACAATTTGTTACGTTCCTTAAACACACACACACACACACACACACACACACACACACACACACAGAGACGTACACGCATATATAACACAGACGAGAAAAATGTTTGGAAGTCCTATTCAATTAAGAAGCAGATACAGCTTATGGGGTACATAAATCACTGAGTAGGAATAGAAATGGGAAGAGGAGAGATAGGGAGGGGGTTTGCCACTGAAGCTGTGTTTATTGTACCTATGTCCAAAAGGGAGGGAGGATGAGGTGAGGGGAGACACGGGGCGGCACAAATATCGACAAAAGTCCGTAAAGTTTATAACTTTGACGACTCCTCGAGGTCTTCCATGTCTTCCCAAGGAACCCCAACGGGGTCCAACGCCCGCTTATGCCGCCCCCCCTCCCGGATCCCAAGGACAACCAGGGACGGAAGGAGTTCCTTTGCAAAGCATATATTATTTCTGCCAAGCTGCACCTAACGCCTCTGTTGACACTTGCTATCCTTAAGGAAACAACGGGAACAAGGATGAATGAAAGCAATGGAAGGACAGGAAATTCGGGGGATGAATTATCCTTCCCAGCATTGGCCTAGCGACCCAGGGAAAGTTGCTACTGAAGTCCTAAATAATTCCCTTTTCATGCAGGGTGAATATAATTTTAATTTCACAAAATTAATTGTTATGTTTAACTTAATTATTCAAAATAGTATCTTGGTATGCTGAGATTAATATTTACCCTAATATACTATTTTTAAAGATATTCCCATTCTTTTTGTGTTTTTAATTTTAAAGCTCAAACTTTGTTTTTGGAAACTACCAAAAGTATACTTCTATCAATTTTACAATACTTGTTACGTAAGGTAATCATTGCTAAGATATATTTGGTAGTGTAAACTAAATTTGCAATTCATTTATCAATTACCATGGCAACAAGCCTAAAGCTGGCCTTTAATGGTTAACGGTGTCAGTAGGAAATGATGTCGCACCCAACAGCATAATATAAAAAAAATAATTTTTAATGAATCCTTAACAAAATATACAAAGGTATGAATTATTTATTGATTGAAATATCAAATGTGCAATTGGTCATGTTAACATTAAGAAGCGATTTAATTATTTTTATTTCTTTAATCATCGTTAAGTAGTACATGCATTGACCGCCTCCGTAGTGCAGTTGGTAGCGCGCTTGCCTCTGGTGCGGAGGACCCGGGTTCGATCACTGGTACCAGCATGGGGATTGTATCCCCTCTGGGAGGTCTGGCACGGGGTGCACTCAGCCTCATTAGAGGGTACCAATTGAGGAGCTACTTGATGGAGAAGTAGCGGTCCAGGTCAAGAAGACCGCATAACTGGCCGGGAGGGATCGGGGCGCAGACCACGTCCCACCCTCCAGTACTGCACCCCACCAATGACGCCTGTAGTGGGCACAGCTGGTGGACGCAGTGGCTGGGCGGTAGGCCTTGACACTTCATGGGGTGTTGTATGTTGTAGTACATACATTAGTGATTATTAAAAGCATACAAATGTTCCTTGGAAACGGAATTTTGTGTTGAAGTCCTAAATTTTGAAAGAATAATTTATAACTCTAATTATTATCGGTGTACCTAAAAATAATTCAAATAATGCACCTCCTAGGTTTACACAGTTACGATAAACCATATATGTAGAGGTTTCGAGATTCTATTTCAGACCTGCAGTTGTAAAAAAACAATTACCTACTCAAAAGGGACGTATCAAAGTCTAGAACAGTAAGCAGATTCCAATATCTACTAGTTTTGTGCTGCTGATTTGAAAACGTAGCCCGTGCTTAAAAAAGAACACACGAAATTAATTTCTGTCAAAAACTATGACATATAAATAATTTGTTACATGCAGTTTTTGTTTGGTTTGAATAATTCATAATTTCTCACTTCATACCTTTTTAAATAATGCCAGCGCAAGCATTTTTAATATTTATATGTAATTTAAACTAACATGAATACAAATGCGGTTATTTTACTCCGTTTACCAAATCGAAACCTTGTGTAACCGAGGGTGTCAACCCTGCAATGACATCAGAGACCCCGCACGTCAAGTAATATAGCAGTTTGGGAATACAGGCTGTCTAGTAATCTGAATATTCTCGGTTTAACTCCCGGGTGGGAACTTAGATTCTAATCGCTACAGGGATACGCTGTTAGAGAGAGCACCAGGGGATTCACGTAATAACTGGCCTGCCCAATAACCCCTAGAGAATAAACCTCATTTAAAGATCTCTGTTTTTATTTAATTTTTGAAATGATAAGAATAATAACTCCCATTATAACAGGGCTCTCATCAAGAACAGACTAAAACATGCATATTATAAAGGAATTCTTTGTGATTTGTTACATTCATTTTACTTACTTTTTCAAATATAATTTATTGATGTATTGCTTCTATAAATTATTCTCACGGAATGAGTTCATGTTAACCGAGATAAAATATTGCAGAAATAGCTTCATTACAATTTCATTATAGATACAAGGGGCATAGAGGAAACCAAATTGATAAATGTTTAAAGCTAGTGGTGAATGACTTCGCATACACACGTACTCTGTTGCTTCTGGGTAAAGATTAACAACTTGTTAAATCCGCCAACCAGTTATTACACGATATTTAGTATTCTGTAACGTCGTAAAAACAAAATATTGAGAAGTAAATTATGATTACTATTACTACCGCCACCACTACAACCACCACTACCACTACTACCACTACTACCACCCCTACCACCCCTAGATTTATTTAAACGTCATAGTTTGCGAACGAGCCTACCTATGTACTAGGACATCTAGCAGTACGCTGCAAGATGACTAATCGACAGTTATGTGTCGTACAGGTCAACCAGACCCTGCACGCCTACTCTCATTACATATTGGTGACATTTGTTTTTTATCGTTAATTGTGCAATATTTTTTTTTGCCATTGCAAGTAGTATGCTATTACTTCTTATAAAAGTATGATGTAGAAATTCTCAAAGAATTGGAAGATTTGTGGTGGTGGTGACGGTGACGGTGACAACTTGTATGCATAAAATGATTTCAAATCTGAAGCTAAACTGAAAACAAGATCTTTACTTTCAGAAACTGATCATGAAGAAGAGGATGCCGGCAACTAATGTAATAACACGTATTTTATAGGTAACACCATAGGTTTATAAAATTCCTTATTATTGAGTTATAATGAGTTCTTGTTGTCCATAATACATTTTTGTTCTTTGAGAACTAAATTCTTTTCTGTTCCACATAATTTATAAAGCTTTTTCTAAATTTATTTTCATTCCACGTTTATCATATTCTTTTAGTAACTTTGTAAGCATAAATTCTATATCTTCATACTTGGCGCAATTACTACCTGGTCGTCTGCAAATAACAGTATATATACTTATTGTGTCTGCTGATATATCTCCAATTTGTACTCCCATTCCTGAACATTTGTTCCAATTTGATAACGCTTTATGTATAAATAACTTAAATAAGTGGGCGATATGCTGCAACCCTCACGGAGGCCTTCGTTTCTTCAATTTCTTTTGCTACAACTTTTCCAGTTTTGATTATAGATACAGAACTTTTGTACAGTTTATATTGTATTAACTAATTATTAATTTGTTAATATTCGTGTATTGTTTATTATGAATATTATTAATAATAATTGGAGTAAAATGTTTTACATAGAGCTAAAAGATTAATATATCAGTCATTATTTCAAAGTACATTATACGGCGCTGAAACATGGATCGTAAGCAGACAATAAGCAAACAAATTGACGGTACTGGGAATGAACTTTTGGAGACGGACGGCACGAAAATCCAGGAAAGACAAAGTTTAGAATAATAGAATAAGGGAAATTATGCTAGTTGTCAAAAACATCTTGGAAAGTGTAGAGGAAAGGCGCCTGAAATGGTATGGACAAGTACTTAGAATGTCAGAAGACAGAATACCCAATAGCATTCTAAATTGGAAAGTAGAAGGGGAAAGAATAAGAGGGAAACCTAGGAATTTCTGTATGGATGGGGGAAAAGGAGTATGGAAAGAAAAGGATTAAAAGAGGAAGGTGCTATTAGACAGGGACTTATGGAGGCAGAAAATCGTTTTCGGATAATACTTATAATAACTAATAATAATAATAATAATAATAATAATAATAATAATAATAATAATAATAATAATAATAATAATAATAATAATAATAATAATAATAATAATAATAATACATTTCAAACTAAAAGTTGTGCAGCTGAACATTGCAGTTTATTTTTCCAGGCATTGTAGAACAAATTATGTGTGTCGTAATTAAACTACATTTTAGGTATCTTTAATTTATCTAATAAAATAATGCTAATAAAAATCATGTATATTTAAACTAAATGAAGCTGAAGATGGAAATGAAGGAAAATTAAATTTAAATGTAAACATAAGCATAGCATGGGTCTGTCAGGCCCCGTGCGACTAATGGTGCGCCTAACGGAGGATTAACAGTGTGAAGCTCGCTAGCAGAGCAGCGAACCATTTGCCAGTGCACCTTGTACCGAATCCAGACTACATGCATTGCGCTCTTCACTATGGAGAAGTTGTTACTGGAAATAGCAGAAAAGAATGGACTCTCCCTTGAGCTGGATAAAGGGATTAGGGTAAATACGTCCTTTGTACCTCTCTGCGATGTCGCTGTGAAAATAAAAGCTGCCCAGCTCCGCGTAACATGCAGCAAGCCTAAAAAAATAAACCATATATATGTATATACAGAGTCCGCAATAACATCGAGTTTTCTTTGTGTCTCTTTTGAAAGCTCGTCCGTGCAAATTGCAAGCACGTTTTCGCGCAACTTCGTATTCCGACAGTGTACCAAAACTGCATGGAATGGTTTCAAGTTAATTTTCAAGTTTTTTCTTCCCTCTAGGAATGGGTAATTGCAAACGAAAACTGAGACCTTGCGATCGACCGAAAGGGGGAACAGAGTTGCAATTTTGTTGGGCTTGAAATGACTTCAGCTCAAGTGGGAGTGTGCGCAAGGCAAATCTGCCTTTGTTGGTTAAGGTAGGACCAGTGCTTTCGTTTCACATCTGTGTCAGTAGAAGAAATACGACATTAACATCTCATAAGAAATGAAAACACTAGTTACTGCTAAACACATTTATGCCCAACGCAAGCATGGAAGAAGAATATTTTATTAAAATGTGGAAGTTTAACATTATGCTCATTGTTTGAATGCCTGCCTTAGAGGACGCAACCTTCACAAGAAAATCCTGGGGCTCTATCCTGCGCCATGTGGCAGAGCACTACAGCTGGGCGCTCTGGTTCCCGGCCACGTAACTCACCTGGGATAGAGTGACTCAGTGTGCACCAGGTATAATACCGATGTCCACTCAGCATCGTGAGAAAAGTAAAGAGTTCCGATAGGCAGCGGTCTATCCAAAAATATCAACATTTTAACTGGAGGATGCATGATGCTGACCCTATTACCTCTTCCTATTGGTTGGATGATCGTGCACCTCTGCAGCAGGGCTTGGGTATGAGGTCGATCGGGACCTTGCCCTCTGTTGTAGTGTCACCCATGTCCGGACACCCTTACTATCCTCTCACCTCACCCTGCCCTCAGGGGGATACCCTGCCAGGGACATGAACACAATAGCTTTCATTGTTCGAGGTGCTAACCACTCCTGCGAAGCTTACCATGTCTCACATGAGTAGTCGCACCATCCTGTTGCATTCACGTATCTCTAAGGCTGCTCGTCTCTCTGCCATATCAGCGACAAGGTTTAATTCCCTTTCGATTGAGCTAACGATACATCTCCAAATAGATGTATTACCCCCCGCCGGAACTGAATCCGCCACCTGGGGACTAGCATGTTACTTCTACACTACGGAGAACGACAATCACTATGCAGATGATCTGATGCAGCATACATTAGTCACCTCTGTTCAGTAACCAATCGCAGATGATGATTCAGCGTTCCTTCTACCTTAAATACTGCTTAACTTTTCTCACAGGTCTCTGTGATCAGACTTGACGTTCAGATTTCTATTCCCCTATACATACCTACAACAAAATCTGTACTATATGCATTTCTGCACACATTCTTGATTGACATGAAAAAAAAAAAAAAAAAAAGTTTTTACAAGTGCACGAGAAGGTATGTGCAAAAAATGGTTAAAAATATCGTGGAATAAACAATTTCTTTGCATGCCTAATACAATTCTAGAGATAAAGTTTTAATTGGTAAGGAGTGCCGTATGAATTACACCCAGCAGATCTATTCACCTAAACTCTACTTAATTTGTATTCAATATAAATGATAGTAATAAGAATAGGTTTCACTCGCATGACTTCTACCCTTGTCCAAAATATTATTAGAAACACTTATTCCTCCACCTGCTTTATGTTAATGGAGATAAACATTTGCAGACGTTATCTTATTGCTAATTTTCTTGTAGGTACAAAGGTAGTAAGAGGACTTAGGAGCCTTTAAGAGAAACTCAAATCTTTAAGAGCTATTGGCTATATAATGAGTTTAAAATTCGTATATGTATTGGATTATTCAGAAAAATAACCATGTTTCCAAAATGGTTCCCCCACAAAAAGGTGTATCGATTAAATCCTGTGTTTCACATTAATAATAACAATAATAATAGTAATTATGGTAATAATAATAATAATAATAATAATAATAATAATAATAATAATAATAATAATAATAATAATAATAATAATAATAATAATAATAATAATAATAATAATAATAATAATAATAATAATAATAATAATAATAATAATAATAATAATAATATAACAGTAATAGTAATAATAAAAGTAATAGTAATAATAATAATGATGATGATGAATATGATGACCATGATGATGATGAATATGATAATAATGATAATTTCTTTCACTGCTTTGCTCTTACGCGTTTTGTGGTATATTCACACTAGACTTGCTAGTAGTATGAAATGTTGTAATCTCTTCTAATTTAATAAACCCAATATTTCAGTAACGTCAAACCGAGGGAACTTTTTCTCGGTCCGTTACCTCACCTTAATCCTAAAATAACTTGGAACGAAACACATTTACTAAATTAAGTCCAGTCTAAGTAATTAGCGAATTGGGCCGCAAGATCACGCGCGAATCACTACCAATAGTCCAGCAACAAGTCCGCCCCCCCCCCCCCCCCACCTTCACATCTTCCACAGCGTCGCACCCATAGACGAGAAACAGAGCGTGCCGACAGCCAAATGAAAGATAAACGGCATACAAATTCCATGAAAACTCCATTATACTGGCGTCCAGCAGGCGTGAAGAGCCGGAAACATGCATTGTGATTTATTTCTCTCGGCTTTACACACAAAAGGGTGCACATTCGAACCTTGACTACCGCCTAGGAAAAAATTTACCTTCCATTGGAGTTTTCTGAGAGAGTTGAGTTCACTTTATTAGCACTGTAGAGTTTCAACTGTCTTCTGTTCGGTACATAGGCATTTTCCAGTTTCTTCACCACTTAATGTCTAGTGGAGGAAGTATTGCATACTTTCCAAAATTTTGATACCAATATTTAACCGAATTTCACGATTTAGACTCCATGAGCCAAAAAATTTGTGACATCAACATGACTGAAAAACGGTTAAAGTTGGTTAAATACTGACCTTGGTATTTAGGTGTACGTCTTGAATGAAAAAATCACACCAATTTTCAAACCAAAGCTCCATTTAGCTATCATTTTAGTACATTTTCTTGTTTACATTGTCTACTGCGTATACTAAGCAAAGTACTGTATCCCCTAAAAATTTTATCTTCACCCTAAACTACCCTTTACATGGTAAATTGTTCGAAAATTTGTATTTTCTCCAAAATGGCTAACGATTTTTATTAAAATGGCATTTGTTTACGATATTTTTATGGCAAATGAAACCATATTTTGAATTTTCTGGCGATAGTCCATGTAGTCCGGTTTACTCTGGATGACTTTTGCGTAACCGTAAGAGACAGACCAAATCTTATACAAAAAATGTAGATCTTGCTAAACTACACAATTTATGTCTAAATAATTTTTTATAGTGAACCATTTCGGAGACATTCCTTGCTATCTGTGTGTTTTTATTAAACAATATTTGTGAATTTTTAATAGAATATCCCCTCTGTCTTATAGATAGAAGAAACTAAAACGTATCACTTGGTGCATACACAAAGACAAGATCTTGTGTCCCAATGTCAAATAAGTATTGCAGAAATATCGAAAATGTAGGTATTAGAGATATCCCATGATGTGATAGATACATATTCCCTGACAAGTTACACCCAACAATTCAACAAACGCTTTCGTGACAATTTAAGCCCTAAAGACTAAGTTGTGCTGATAGTTGGTAATTTTCTGACCACTTTATGTTCATCAAAGCGTCGGTTGCTGCCTCACGTGACAATTAATTTTCCTCACGTGACAACCTGTAGTCACGATACGTCTTCTGAAGCAGCAGTGACCGTCGGAGACTCCTGCTGTTATGTGCTTTTGGCCAACATTTCTCTGAACAGTTATGTACTCATATGATATTCTCGTGACAAACTGGTATTTTGAATGTCTGACATTGCCTTCTTGCTTAGATGCAAAGCGCCTCAGCTTGCTTGTATATAACATATTTGTTCTATAAATACAAGCCTCATGTTAGCAATTTCTAAAATTCTTCGTTTTAATTATCGTACTAACAAATCCATGGACACTATAAAATTGGGCTCCATTTGCGGTTTCGTTCTATATATTTAAATGCCCAAATGTGGCTTTAACGCACGTGCGCAGTTGTTCAAAAACAGTACGTGAAATTTTAACCTTTAATACGTCATAATCATATTTTCGTACGTTTTGGCAACTTCAAATTAATATCATGTAATTAACCTTCATTGCCACGCACTTGTGCATAGGTATAGAAGTTATTGCATTCCATCGAAAAATTCGATATCGAAATGTCATCGATAATACGCGTTTTTGTGGCTCCCTGTAACAAAAGGATATGTATTTAAAGAATGAACCTTTTGGATGCTCAATATCAACAGTTACGCTTATTAGCTGTACCGTTTAAATAAAATGACCACATTAGAAAATATTACTAAACCCCAGCGCGACAGCCCATAAGGGGCCAAGGCCTACCGCCCAGCCGCTGCGTCCCCCATCTCTGCCCACTACAGGCGTTATTGGTGGGGTGCAGTATTGGAGAGTGGGATGTGGTCAGCGCCCCGAGCCCTCCCGGCCGGTTATACGGTCTTCTAGACCTAGGGCCGCTACTTTTCTATCAAGTAGCTCCTCAATTGGTCCCCCCGGGACCTAACGAGACTGAGTGCACCCCGTGCCAGACCTCCCAGAGGGGATAAAATCCCCATGCTGGTACCGGGGATCGAACCCGGGTACTCCGCGCCAGAGGCAAGCGCGCTACCAACTGCGCTACGGAGGCGGTCATTACAAAATATTATGTCTTGTAAACCCTGAGTTTTGGTTATTCATCTCCATTAACATTTCTCTGAATTAATTCCGGTAAAAGGAGTATTTCGTATGCGTTTCATTTAACATATTTCATCAAATTACAAACAGATGCTTGATTATTTGCCTTATGCACGTGTGTGAGTGCATTTCTTGGTCCCACATTTTCTTCGCGGTTCTTCTTTCTGTACTTTTTTACAAGCTTTGACCTGTGAAACTGTGTTATGTTTCTGTAAAAACGTGCACATCTTATTTTTGAGTTATCCTATTACCCTACCCAACGGTAATTATTATGCTCCTTTCACGCAGATTTATCATGGTTATTAATAGAGATGAAACATTTCCTTCGTAAGCAAGATAGCGTGTCGTCAACGCGCACTAACATTACGTCATTGGGAGGAGGTTCTGTGTACTGTCTTGTGCACCTGGAACCTGTTCTTGTTGACCTCTGACCGGGTGCAAAGTTTAGAGTCAGCTATAGAGTATGGTTTATGTGTAGCTAACCTCCCGTTCATTGAAGGAATTGTTTCATCTCTCATTCTGTACATATAAATAGGACTATCTATACTCTAACAGAAATTAAAATTTACTATAAATTACTTCACCTTCTTTGAATAAACTGTCAGAGTTTATATTGCATTGTTATTTCTGTACATCATTCCAGGGTTTAATTGTATTTATTTATTATTTAACAGCTTCCCCCATGAGGAGGCTACCTCAAGGACAAAATATACAAAAACACAATTTTGTAGCACGAACATACACAAAGGTGGTATAAAACATAATAACTCAAAGAAAATAACAAAATTACTAACAATAATAATTCAAATAAACCCAAAACGAATAAACAAACAAATAAATATATATATATATATATATATATATATATATATATATATATATATATATATGGTTGAGTGGGGTTGAGGAAGAAGAGGGAGGGGGAGAAAGAGAGGAGGAGGGGTAGGGGAGAAGGAAGATTGTATGGAGAGTTTAAGCGTTAAAGGATTTTACATTTTCATCACAACTTATTTTCTTGGACAATGAAGTATATGGGATAAAAATTCAAAATGGACTCGCTGAACTTTCAACAAAACTTGTTGCGTGTTAGTTCTGCTAAGTTAATTGCTATGATGCACGACAAGGGAATAGATAAAGGTGTCATACAGGAGTTCGGACCTGAAGTTTATTAACATCGAATCCACATGTAACTTGTAGGTTGGTTTGAAGTGAACGGAAGTCCTCTACCTGTGTTGAGACTTATCACAGGCATTAAGGCACACGAATTGGGTGTTGCCTTATACACATGTTCATATCTAATTACTCCCCAACACGTGGACCTCCGTGATTTTTGTGCGCACCAAGAAAGTGTTCGTGACAGCAAAACTTTACATAATTCCGAGGTCTTTCACTCGTGGCGCCCTCAGCTACTAAAGTCGATATCTAAATTGTCGCTGAGAAAAATCAGGTGCTTTCAGCGCCGCACTTAAGAGTGTGATAACGTGGGTAATGCCTAGCCCGTTTTATACTTCGGAATCATAGAACAACAATGCGTGTTGAAAATAGGTTATGTACGAGTATAATTTTCAGTGCTACTGATCGGATATAGATTTAAAAACCTAATTGCTACATTTATATGGCTTTCTCTACACAATGTCAGTTATTTTGATAAAACTTCTGCCTATTTTTTTATAAAATCTTTTATTTTTTCTCTCTATTTTGCATTACTAGAGATAAACATTTGCAATATTCCTTTGACTACGGATTTCTTTATAGATACAAAGGGAATGGAAACAACTAAATTATGACAGCATTGAAAAAATACCTAAGTGTTATATTCACATCACTTAACCATTCTTAAACAGCTATATTTTTACAAAAAGCATATTCTTCTACGCACTTCATTGTATCGAAATGAAGACTTGTAGAAAAGACTATCACGCATATCCATGTAGGTACAATGACAGTAGGAGAATTCCGTAGACTTACGAAAAAATTAAATCTTTTAAGGACTTCATATTTGAAAAACTGTAGTATTGGAAAAATCAAACCAATACCACGGGGTATCTAGGAAGTGGTTAATTTCACAAAAAATGTGACTTAAGCTGTGTGGTTTCACGAGTTCTGCATTTTTTCGACCAGTAAGATTTTGTGTATTCCTTGCGGACTTCAGAGGCTCTTCCCAGAAATTTTAGGACATAAATTTCATTTGTTAGGAAAACATCTTAAACACAAATATTTCAATCTAATTAGTACAGCCATTTTTGATAAAATCAAAATTTTACAAAAATGTTCTGTATAAAGGGTAGTTTGTGGCGAAGTGATTTTCTTAAAAATGTTCATGTCACATCCTGAAAGACACAAGAGCTAAATGCTCAATGTGGTACTTAACCTACCTGCGTGGGCCCGCCCTTTTCTAAAAATATATTTTTGTTCTTCTTGTTATTCATTTCCGGTGAAATTTTGGTATAGTATTTTAGGGTGGAGCGTCATATCTTCTCTATTTATTATGTTGCATGTGGTAGAAAAAGTATAAGGTGTAATAAATAACACAACTGAGTAGAAAAATCATTGTTTCGATAATACTATTACAAAAAGATTTGTCAAGTATACCATACCAATATCACTGCTTAGTTATGCTAACATATAATACAACTGCGACAGTAATCTAGTATTATTCTAAAACAGAACGAGAAGATCGCCTCCGTTGCGCAGTTGGTAGCGCGCTTGCCTTAAGTTATTTTAAAGAGGCACCAATTTTGTGAAAATTTTCGTTATTTGAAAGGTCTTTAATACTAAGATTGATGTTGATCTAATTTTTCATTAAAGCTGTCTTATATAATTTCTGTTCATTGAACTTAAGAACAACTGAGATTGTTGAAAATTGATTTTTTAAAATTATTGTTCAGCTCTTGCTCTATGGGAAAGTAATATTACTCCCATGTTGCACCATTTTCAAAAGGCAATCCTTGCCATCCTAAGACTCGACATGCCAATTGCTGAGTATGCTCAAGATGACATATTGACATAAATGGTGAAACATCTTGAAAGTAACCTGAAAGAAGCCCCTTTATAGCATATTCGCCTGTAAACTGAGTTCAATAGTGGTTATGCCTTTGATTGTATTTCTCCCATCAACACATTTAGTTGCTGTTTTTTCATTAATCATATTTTTGATATTGTTCGTCCTGTATTGTTCCTTTTGCAGAACCCTTTTTGTGATACAAGAGTGCAATTTGGCACGAATTCGCATGGGTACAATGAATAACAACTTTTCTAGGTCAGGGATGCTCAACGAGCGAGCACACGATCGCGTTCACTACACAAGTTAAGGAGATGATTTCAGCCTCCCCTAACTTGCACCAATGATCTATGTTTTATTGTGAGATGCATTAAATTATAATTTTTCAATTTTGAAACACAAAAAATTAAAATCATTAGGCACAAAATACTTACTGACAAATTAAAAATGTAAATTCCATACTATATAAGATGCACGAAAACCTATGGGCAATTTTAAAACGTACATGTATTGTGAACCTAGGCTAAAATATACACGGACCTTTTAACCTGTAACAAGAAAATAACAAACAAATGTACCCATAATTTCTAAACCATTACAAGAAAACGGATTAAATTTGAGTTTAAAATATTTGTTATATAATATTGTAATATTCTTTATTTCGTTTCCTTTACTTACATGCGTAAACTGGCCTCAACACAATTCTTAATGAACAAAACTAACGCTTCCCAAAACATAACTCAAAACTATTTCATTCCACCAATAAAACTGCTTGACAACGACCATAGAATAACAAAACTAACCGCAACTCTCCTTCCAAGCTTCTAGCATTCCCCGCCGCACGGCGCTTTTCAACGTTGCCTGTATTTTAGTTCTTCTATGCCAACGTGACAATATATTATTTCTATGCTACAACGTTCAGAAATCAGTGGTTTATGTACTCAGTCCTTAAATGTACATTTACACATAAAATGAGTATTTGGAATGTAATTAAGCATTCGGTTATTATTAAAATGTATAATTATAACTGATTACAGAACAACAAACACCAGACCATTGATATCGAGTAGTACAATATTTCATCTTTACGTATCTAATTACGTGACCCATTTTGTGTCCTATTTGCATATGCATTAAAGAAAGAAGAGGGTAGACATTTGAAGTAGCGTAGTGGCCATTCTTTTAGTTGCTGCCACCACAAAAGGTAGGTACTGTGCATATAGGAGCTAATTTCTGGTCCGCAAGTGCTGTGTGGAATTTTTCATCTCTTTAATACGTCAGAAAATGGGTCGACAGTTAAGACTGCTGTAATGAGAAACAGTTTGAGCTACTTAAATTGCTTGACAGTAATAACTTTTTTTATCCTGCAGAGTATAGAGTTTTTATTTTTCCAGAGCAACCGAGGTCGATCTGAGAGTTAGAACCAACATGTATATATAAACCTTTATATGCACTTCACACCGAAGCTATTTGCTTAACTATAAAACCTGCTTGTTATAACAAGATTGTTCTCTCTTTTTAACATAGGGTGACCTTAGTTTATGTCTTCAAATACTGCTGGTCCAGAATTACCTGTTTTTCTTTTGTTTTAAGAAGAAAAATTATAGTTTGCTTCCATTTTTGCTAATGTTTCAGCTGAATGGTTTAGTTTACGCTGCTGGAGGCAAATAACTTAACCACTTTACATTTACATGCCTTATTACTTGCTGATAGCCGAAGGGAATGGCTATTGTAATATCTCTCTATAAGATGAACTTTTAGAATCACTGCCCTGAGCTTCCACATTAGTACCTTAAATACACTCGGAGGCGTCTGTATTTTCCCATAGGTATACTGCACATGGACTTAACTGTTATCGCCCGCGCATAAACAACTGCAGGTAGGTACAGGCTGACCGTGAAAACCGCTTCATTGCAGTACAACTTACAAGTATCACGTGAACACTAAGGAACTCTATCACTCCTCGTCTGCAGCTCACTGCGAGAAGAAACAAAACAGTCGCGTTATACTACATCTTGACCTTGCGTGTAAATACACCTGCGAGGCAATGTTTCACTAGATCACAGAGCACTACGTTACGTTGTTTTGGACTCTTACTTCTAGTGGCAGTATTCAGACTTTGTCGGTGCATTACATCTTACATGTGGCAAATAGATATATTTATAAACCTAAAAGTCTGTAAATATATGTAAAGTGTACGTAGCGATAAACGTTTCAATGTCCTTAGGAGAACGCCACGAAGAATTTATATTAGAAAAGTGAACGATAGGTTTAGGAAAGGTCTTTTCCTTAGAGAGGTGGTAGCACTACTATTAACTCAGCACAACAATGCAACATGACTACTAAACTGACGGCTGTGTGCTTAAAGTTATTTAAACGCGTCTGTTTCATTGCCATCACCGACATCAGATTGGGTCGAGTCAGTGAGAAAACAGAATATCTTTTTTTACTGGGCCGACTATTTTTTACATGTTGTGCTTACCTTTATTAGAACACGATGTCTATTAAAATCAACAAAATAGTCGTTACCAACAATCGGTCGTGTGCGCCTTGCACTGCGATTGTAGTAACTGGGCCGTCATTTGTTACGGTATAAAAACAGTTGCAGGAGTACTTATTGGGTGAATCCCCCAGAGAGAAGCAGAGCGGCTTAGTGTTGACTGGCCAGATGAAGTAGACCTCAGAACAGTGATAATACTCACCGTCTCACTTTTTGTAGCTTCCTTTCCTTGAAAGCATCCATCACCTTTTGGAAATTAACTAACCACGTGCCAGTCTCAAAGCTCGTAGAAAGATTTAAACAAAACAGGGAAAATCAGACATGTTCAAGGAATGAATGGGGGAAGATTATCCAAAGTCCGAGGGGCGTTCGGAAATGATTTACAGTAATAGGTTTTTTATACCTTATTTGTTAATCAATACATCTTAACCACTTTCCTGGTGACTTTATTATCGCGTCACGGAACCATTGGTTGGGGTACTACTCGTGGATAGATGCCTACAATTCCTTATTGTTGCCGAAAGTTTACCTTCGCAGCGCGTCATTCATGTTATTGAACAGTCTTTCTCAGATGTAGTGAGTGACTCGTCACCAGTTTTTCCAAAATATGTCGGTCTTCGTTTTTCACTTCCAATGGTCAACAACACACCCGGATTCAAATCCCAGGGGTCCGCATGAAGGTACCTCAGGGCGGGTTTTCTCCGGGTTCTCCAGTTTTCCCCGCCACTTATTGCACCAATTGCTCCATTATCACCTTTCCAATCATCGATTACGTCAGCATTATATCATCCTCTTCCTACTATCGCACCTGGTGCCTGGCTGACCACCTATGTACTTCCTGGTCTTCACCCTGGTCCACAGGTTCCTGTGCTTTCCTACAGGCATCTGACCCTAGGTACTGGCTTGTAAGTTCAAGGGGTTGTAAGGGGAGAATAATCAGGTAAAGAAGAGGAAGGAACACCACTGACTTCCACTATCCTTCTGGGCCTGTGTCAAGTCTGGTGGAACAAGCACCTTGTTTACACCCTTTTGGCTCCCTTTTTCCACAAAAACCTTGCAGTCCATCTTGGTCCATGGGTTTCTCTACTTAACAACAAGCACTGTTCTTTCACACAATACAAACCATTATAGAAGCGGAATCATTGGAAGACCAAGATGTAGATGGAGAGATGGATTTGATTAAATGCAACATCTTGAACTGGGTGCAAAGCTTGATGATGAAGATGATGAAAGTGTGTTAATGTAAACACCACCTTTACATACGAGTTGCTTCGCGACACTTGCAAGAAATGTAAAAGGCCAGATTTGAGCCGGCTTACACACAGGGCCACTTGTGAGAATGGTCCTCGAGTTTCAGAGATTCCTTAATAGAGAGGTGGAATGGCTCTCACTGCTAATGAGTAGCTGGCACTTGGTTACAACTCCCTCAGTTTCTTTTATTGATCCGCATGCAAAACACTGTAGCTCCGCTAATGAGGCAATTCCTGTTCTTCATCGCCACTCCTTACAACACTAAACGCGGCCGTGTTTCTTATCAGCTGTTTTAATGGTGTTTATGGGGTGCCCCGCTCTCTACTGCCCATACTTTAAGGGTTTGGAACCACGACACCCTTATCATGCAAGGTAGTAGCACACGCCCTAGCCTCTCGCCTTTCCTGCGATATTCACTTCCGCAATGTGCGATTTTCTTTCCTATCTCCGCTGAAAACAAAACGTACGGCGTGTGTATAACATGTTACCTTATAAACAACGGTATAGCCTTGCCTTATTAAATACAACAACGTTTCCTAATTCAATTTCAGTCAAACTACATTCGTTTAAAATGTAAACAAGAGATATGGAGTAGTTCGGAGAGCAAAAAGGAAGGGAGGGAATGGCATGAATGGGTGCAACCGTAACGGGTCTAAGAGAATAATACAAAAGTGTGAATTATGCTGGAAATGAGGGGGTATCAAACATTATATGACAGAATGTAACAGATAAATGGCGGAAAGAAATGCAGAAAATCAAATGGCATAACGTAAATAAAATTAAAAGACATTGCTCACAGTTGACAGGAAATAAGAACAGGATAATAAGAGATTTGCTGAGAAAACAAAAGCAAAATGGGGTAGGAAACTTTAAAATTAGGGGAAGGAAGAAAAGAGCAGGAGTACTAAGGGAATAAGGAAACCTCTCGAGAAGCTGGAAGATCAGGGGCCCAGGTAAAAGAGACAGCAAAGTCCTTTATTAATGGATAGCTTTAAACAAAAAATATGTAAAATATGTAAACTACGTATATTCCATTCCAATCCATTCTACTCCACTCCATTCCATTTCATTTCATTCCAATCCATGCCAATCCATTCCATTCCAAACCATTTCATTCCCTTTCACTTCATTACATTCTATCCCAATTCATTTCATTCCATTCCAATCAATTCAGCCCATTTCATTCCAATCCAATTATTTCAATCCCAATCCATTCCAACGCAATTCATTCCATTCCAGTCTATCCCATTCCATTCCGTACATTTTGTTGAAGAATGGATAGAGAAGGTCACGTGAATGTAATATATCAGGTTAAAAGAAGTATGTGTGCGTGTGTGTGTCTGTGTGTGTGTCTGTGTGTGCGTGTGTCTGTATCTGTGTCTGTGTGTGTGTCTGTGTGTGTCTGTCTGTCTATGTGTGTGTGTGTGTGTGTGTGTGTGTGTGTGTGTGTGTGCCTTAAGTTCAAATACGAAAACGTAGATTAAATACTGAGTTAAATGACTAAATACAGCATCCCCCAAGGATGGTAGACGAAGATTTTTAAACAAATAAGTCACACGCCAAACTACCCGAAGGTGGAACATGTTAGTAGTTTTCATTTTGTAGAAAACGACTTCGACGAGTTTGATTAAGCTATGTGTGTTTGAGATATATGCATTACAAATCAAACATATGTTTTGAATTTTTTAAAGAATAATCTGTAAAGGCATTTTCATTATGAATTTATTTTATGTTACCGCTAAACCATAAGGGATTCAACATCTTACTACATTGTAGATCCACTTAAAGCATGCAATTTGTCAAATGCATTTTTTGTATCATTATTCATGTCCGAGATACTCATTATTACTGATTTGAGTTTGACAATATAGCTAGCTTTTAACCTTTATTTCCGATTTTCACCATCATCTATGCCTCAAACGCAATGTACACATAATGGAATATTCCTCTAAATGTTTATCTTTATTAAAAGAAGTTAGGTAAATAAGCCTTCGTAAAAATGCAAATAAAGATAGTGCACAAAGAAAATAAGACGAATGTAATCCATGAGCATTTTTTCGATACTTTCTTAACCCCAGCTGCTTTAGCGCTCTTTCCACACATTTTTCTTGAATTTTCCATGTCTCTGGAGAATATTTACATATCGAAAATAGCCGTTCTACTTTCAGATTTTAATGTTTCATGGAACGCTTTGTACATTTTCCATGTACCTTTGGTAAACATGGTTATGTACGCTTTTTAAACTAATTATGTGTTTGCTTGTTTTAGAAAACATGTGATAATAGTAAACAACACCACATAAAACCTGGTCACCTGTACCACGGCCACTGAACGATTATTTATCGCCTGACTAACCTCTCTAAAATTACTGTATAGTGCATGTAAGCTGGACTCACTCTGCTAATGCGATAAATCAATATCGATCTTTCATATGATTATTTAATGTTGCAAAAATGACAAATGACAAATCCCACTCCTGACACCATATGACCAAATGGTAAGTCAGTTGCCTTTCCTCTGTCACTTTATTTTGCTTCTCCACCACACAAATCACTTCTCTCCCCAGCTCGCCTTGCTTATATAGACGAGAATGAAGTAGCATGGTTTTTTCTCGACGCTTCTCATAAACAAGCCGGCAACCGGAAGTTTCGCTTTGCTCTGCCGCGCTCATTGTCGTCGGTCACCTGCTTACAAGCAGTGCTAACAGGCATCTCAATATTCTAAGGTTATTCGTATACTTAAAATGCTGATTTTTGCAAATCTGAATCGCTTAGTTTTCCCTACTATGAGTAGTTAGGTCCTCACTTTTTGCGTTAATTATTTCTGAGATATTCTTTAATATTGGTTTGAATTTTAAAATAGATATTCCAAATTTTGAGTCGACATTCGTTTGTTCTGTTGCAAGATAAAGACCGTGAGTCATGTAAAGCCCTTTAATTGGCAGTGTATCATATAAGATACGACATATAAATTTATTAAGTTTTGAGATACCTTATCGGCTTTCTTTCTAATTTCTGGTTATACTAAACTAAATAAATAGAATTCAAGTATTTACAGCTGTCTCATATCTCCTAAAAGTGTAGTGTTTTATTTTTTGGGCCCTCCCCTTCCTTTACAACGGGTACATTTTACTGCGGCTGCTGACTTTGAATGGATTGCCAGTCCATTGAGTATCGCCTTAACCATCACGGCTATTCGGATCGCTTCGGATATGAAAACGGGTTTAGGAATTAGAGGAAAAACGGTACATGTAGCAAATTAACTTGGCAATTAGTGTTAAAAAGTATGATTATATCTTTAGCCTATGTATTCTTCTTTTGTATAGAACAATCATGTAAAACTAAAAGATAAGCTGTTGTAATAATACCATAGCTGGGAATAGAACGACAAATCTTCGGCTTTCCGTGCTTTTGTTCTAACCAATAAAGTCACCATGGCAATGTGCCGGCGAGGTATGAAACTTCCCAACTCGCTCGCAGTTTCCTCGATAAACCACAGAGCATTCTCAGTCATTTTCAAACAACATCGAAATGCAGACTTCAAATCTCCTAAGTATTGTAAGCACCGGCTTATCACAAATTAGCTCAATCAATAATATTCAGCATTATGTAGCAATGGTTTGTAAAAGAGGGGGTATAGACAGACGTGGGAATGCAAAATATTATATTTGTATTAAAACAGCTGCATTCTATGCCTGACATTTACATATCCTCATAAAGGAAGCTGTAACATAAACTAAAAATAATATAATGCAGTTGGAGTGAAATAGTTAACAATAATATCAATGGAATTTTTTATATACCTAGAGAAAATGAAGTATATATGTAACTGTAACAGACCTCACCCCTTCATAACGATACTGCTATCCACCAGTCAAAAATCCATATGTAGCAATCAATATTTTGCCGTCTGCGCACATTCCCACGCAGCTGAAAGCAAAGCTATCGATCGTATGTTCAATCGAATAACAACTAGTTGATGTTTAAAATAACTAAATATATCGGACACGAGAAAAAAGTGATATACAATATGTGACATTCCATCACATTTAATTTGTCTTTTCATTGTGAAGGTCTACTAACATGTATTTTGTGTGTCATTGGTCAAAAACAAGATAATAAGTAAGTAATATATTTAGCCTATCAATTCTAGTTATACAAATATACTCTTAGTCGAATATATAATAGAATAAAACAAATATAATTCATTATAATCATATTTCTTACAATATACAATTTATTCCTACCTTTTAGGGTTGCTTATTTGTATTACTTCCCTTACATTTAACATTTCATCCACTCACTTACGATATGACACTACGTTGGAGGGCATTAATAAAAAGTGCTGAAAACAAATGACTATCACAAGCAAATTAACATGCTAAGAAGGTGTCAGAAATCGATTAACGCTAGAGAGGTGGGAAAAATGTCGGATAACCAGTCATGATTTGTTGAAATATTTCGTTTCGTAACAGACTGTGACGCCGGCCGGCGCACAACAAAGGACACGTATCAAACCAGCTGTCAAGCTTCTCCACAAGCGAGCAATCACGTGACAACAATGAGCGCGGCGCCTTAAAGGGTGTTTCCGGATTATTCGAGAAGTGTCCGGCGGCCGGCGCATTAGCACAAGTTCCGGGAATGGTGAAGCTCGAGAAAGATCCATGTTAGGTGATCTTCGCGAGCGGAGTCAGTTTTAAGTTTCAGTGTGTTTGTGTGCCTGCGAAGCATGTCAAGCTATTGTATCGCCCAAGTCAACTGACAGATAGAGAAGGTGAAGAAAGACTGAAAGTGATGAGTAATGGTTATGAGAAGAAAAAAGTTGTGAGTTTCAATATCACGAAAGTCTGTAGACTGTATGCACGTCAGTGAAATAGAAATATGTTATGTTAAAGTTTTAGTAGAAAATAAAGTGAGGAAAAAAATAACCGATTTGTTAATTTTTAGTTTTGCTACAATAAGTCAATAGTAGTATGGCATAATGAGAGTGAGTAGGATAGTCATAAAAATAATGTTAGCTTTTATCACCTGCGTCATTCCTGAACGGTTATAAACAACTTTTTGCTCTCTCTACTAGTATTGTATTCCACCCAAAAATTTACTGTCCAACTTTCATCAGAAATGTATATTTGAGGCCCCCTGCATAAAAAAAAGGAAAACACACATTTTTAGAAAAAGTTCCGTGTGAGTGTCTGTGGACTCAAAATCGAAACGTTTGTTAAAAACCAAAGTTGGTATTTAAGCTTAGTGTCATTCAAGGATGCGACACGAAGATTTTGAAAAAATTGCTCCACCCTAAACTACCCTTCACATGGAACATTTTTCGAAAATTTTTATTTACTTGAAATGGCTCTAACGATTTTGATTAAAATGCCAGATGTTTACGATATTTTTTATGACAAATGAAATGTATATTTTGCATTTTCTGGCTGCAGCCCATGAAGTCGTATTTACTCTGGATGACATTTACATAACTGGTAAACCGCAAGATATAGCACAAATCTTACTATAAAAAATGTATTTCTTACTAAAATACACAATATATGTCCAAATACATTTTTTGTAGAGCGAAACATTTCGGAGGCATTACTCGTTATTTGTGTAAGCTTTGGAGAACTTATACTTCTGTCGAATGGAACATCGTTATTAGTTTTTTATATGTTAACCGTGCAAATAGAACGGAGTTTGAAAGCTTTAAAAGATTTGACTATCGCTCAAAGCCTACTGTATTCCCATATTCTCCTTGCACGTGCAAGGAAGTAAGCAATAAGATAATTTGTACAAATGTTTATCACAAATAACACGAAGATATATGAATAAGATTTTGTAAGATTGGTTTGTACAAGAGTAGAGAAAGTCATGTGAGTGCAATACATCAGGTTCTTTACATCATGTAGATAAAATTAGGTTAAACATAATATTTGCTTTTGTTCATCACTATGAATGTAATTAAGTGAGAGACACGTGATTTTAGAGAAGGGTTTAAAACTCCCCGACGCAGCCGTTGATCAGTTGTGACTTTGAAAGCATCGCTGGAAGGGCTGCCAACAAGCCAGAGAGAGAGAGAGAGAGAGAGAGAGAGAGAGATAGGTATGACTGATGAGTGACACAGGGATTTGCTGCGACAGAAAGATCCATCAATATAATGCCACTGCTGACATACACCGGTGTTGATCTTTCCCCCTCCCTTTTTATCTGCTTCACCATAACTTATGACGTTTCACTCCGAATACCCCAAACATGGCGCCGAGGGCGAATCGGAACCTGTCACTGTTTCTAATGTCCCTCCATTAACTATGCATTACGTTTTATACAAACCGCTCATTAGTCCTGCGGCAGACGACGACATTAAAGTTCAAGGCAATGGAAATTTCCACACTCATGACAAATAATTGATTCTGATATTTTAAAAAGTCATTGTTTAATCCATGCTCTCCATCCCTTGCTTTCAATAAAGAGATGGGAGGAGTGAGTTAGAGATATTCGGCACAGTTTATTGGCAGTTCCCAAGAGTTCAACATGGCCGACGTTACACTAAACAGCAGACGAAAGTATCCGAAAAAGAGGTACTGCCAACGTACATATAAAGGGCATTTCTAACCTCAAATATCACAGTTTTAACAAGAACGTACTCACCTTTGGCAAATCTTGTTCTGCAATAACACTTTGGCATAAAATCACTTCCGAACGCTAAATATCGTATCATTTACATTTAATGCGCTACTGTGTATCGAACACAAAAACAACAATAGTAACTATAACAGCAGATACTACTCCAAAATAATTCAAGATAAAATCACGCAAACGCGTCCACAGATTAATTAATTAATACGTTGTCTAAACAGAATCCTGTTTTTAAGACCTATCAGTTGGCCTTTGTGCAACGCGTTCATAAACAAGGGCTTCTGTGGCAACATAACAGACACAATAACACCATCTATAGCCGTAGCTTTACCATGGTTATACGTTACGAACAGTTGACGGCAATAATGCAACCTAACGGATGGAATATCACCAAATATAACCAAGCAGCACCAGAAGAGAAAAAATGTCAGGTGCCAAATCAATATGGGTTAAACTATAAGCTAGGGACCAGTTGTTATCGATACTCGATATCGATACATGATATTTTCCACGATACCGGATACTTCGATACTCCATACCGTCTAGTACTTCTAGTTCAATATAAAATAGAATGTTGGGAGAACTCTTGACAATGGTAATGAAATTAATGAATTAGGTGCACATATTTAATGAGTACAAATTTAAAACCATTACTGTACTTATTTTCACTTTCTCTACCAGTATAGTGAAGTAGAGGAAGTATTGTATTCCACTCAAAATTTTGATGTCGAGATTTTCCCGGAAATATATGCAAGTCCGTGTATGCGTGTGTGTGTGTGTGTGTGTGTGCGTGCGTGCGTGCGTGCGTGTGTGTGTGTGTGTGTGTGTGTGTGTGTGTGTGTGTGTGTGTGTGTGTGTGTGTGTGTGGACAGCATAACTCAAGAAGAAAATGTCAGAAACGAAAGACATTAAACTTAAATACCAACTTTGCTTCTTAACTGACATTTCGTTCTTGAGTTATGCTGTCCACACACACACACACACACACACACACACACACACACACACACACACACACACACACACACACACACTTTCTCTTCTTGGATTCAGTGAGCCTCAAAGCATATATTTCCGGTAAAATCTAGGCATCGAATTTTTGGGTGGAAATCAATACTTCCTCTCCTTCACTATACTGGTAGAGACAGTAAAAATAATGTATTCACAAAATGGATAAATCTCGCAGCTATCTTTTATATTATTTCTAAAAAAAAGTGTTTCTCATTCATTTATTTCTCTTCCTCTAACAGTTTTCCAAACAACCAATCAGACAGAATAGTTACTACGTGATGTCTTTCGCGAGGTCCTAACAGCGCCTGTCGTATAGACTACCTTTTTTGCTTCGCACTTGATGGATGGCCTACTGGTCTAGGTATTGCGAAGTAATTGGTCTTGCAGAAAGTATTGGAACTCTGTTCCGGTACCGATTCGTCCCCATGAGACCGCCCACTCTGCGTCAAGCCTTCTGTGGCAAACCTAGTACAGCTTGACTATGTAGACTGACTCTGCAGAAACGCAGTTGAGGAGAAGGTAGTGTAGGGTAGGGGAGAAAGAGTCGACCTACGTTTGTTAGCTGCATTGTCCACACATCCGCAACTTGCCTACTACCGACCCAAAACCCTTCCCATAAGATAGTAGACTAGTCTAGCCACTGCGCATACAGCCAGGAGGGTAATAAGTAAAATTATAGGTTCACAAATGAAGCAACTATTGATGTAATGTTGTTTATTGCACTGTTCTCAATTACCACTAAATTTTTTGCACTTGTACCAGTTATGCTAACCTGCACATGCTGTAGATTAAAGTGGTGGTGATATTTTACACCCTTGTATTTCTAAATTAACTTTAAGTTTCTTCGTTCTTTCCTTCAGAGTATTGATTACAATATTTGTGCTCTTTAAATAATGTGCTTATAATTACGTTTATTAAGTGTAGGAGATTTCCTTTTTTTATCCTGGTGTCCCAGACTTGTCTTTAGACTCCATATTCTATTGGATGAGAAATTGTTGCACAGGTTCTACATAAAGCATAAGGACACCCATTGCTATTTTTAAATATGCTCTTCGAAAAACACATTACATTATACATCATTATAACTTTATAACATATTGCTGGAAACATACATTGCAGATGATTTTACCTTTTATTGGACCTCCTCGAGCTTTCAAACACAGTTTTACTGTATTCGGATGTCTCTCGAAGTTATGGCCGTTTTTTCACCCTAAGATCAGCTGCTCCTCTATATTTCGATCTCATACGGATATACCTGCCATAGTTCTCTCCTCGTGAGGCGATGCAACCCTTGGCCTACCACTTCACTCCAGGTCTGAA
The DNA here is from genome assembly GCA_030765045.1 of Tenodera sinensis. Classification (NCBI taxonomy): domain Eukaryota; kingdom Metazoa; phylum Arthropoda; class Insecta; order Mantodea; family Mantidae; genus Tenodera; species Tenodera sinensis. The sequence goes on along the minus strand of CM060961.1, from coordinate 36,420,698 downwards.
AATTTGTCGCTTTTCCTATAGCTTCCTCTGAAGTTGAAATGTTCTTTCACTGTACATAAAATATTACTAAGCATAGCATAATTATATTTCCAACGTAATTTCTATCACTTAATGTTGTCTTTCTGCATATTTTATTCACTAACATGAAGTTCATCTGCAACACCACTAGATGGCATGCATATCTCATTTTCTTCGAAAATATATCTTAGTATGTTCTTCCTATGTGGTCTTCATTTAATAAATTTAACATTGTTTGAATATTGAATAATTAATCAGTTGAAAATATTTATTAAGAATTTTAAAATCTTAAAACGTATTAATATATTTTAAAATTATGAACTAGTGAAGTAGCTACTGGACATTAGTAGCTGATAACTGCATTTATGTTGCACCAGGAATTCTCAGGACGTAGAAGCTGCATTTGACCGGTGCTGGCACAATGGCCTCATTTACAAACTGCACCACAATTTCCCGGCACTCCAAAATTATCTATACCTGCTGCACAACTTCTTAGAAAATCGACACTTCTACGTCCAAGTGGACCACTCCTTCTCTCGGGAGAGAGTGTTGCGTGCTGGCGTCCCACAAGGGGCAATCATGTCACCGTTCCTGTACATCCTGTTTACAAATGATTTCCCAGTGGATGCCAGATGCAAGGTCGCCATGTATGCAGACGACACTGCAATATACAACCACCACAAAAATCCTCGTTTCGGCATTGCAGAAATGCAAAGATACACAAACAACTTCCTCTCATGGCTCCATGACTGGAAAATCAATATTAACCCCAATAAATGCCAGCTAATACATTTTTCAAAGCGGCATCACACTTTGGCAATGGATCTAACGGTCGGTGATCAAGTATTGCAATGTCGCCAGAATGTCAAATACCTTGGCGTCACCATGGACCGCACGATGTGTTGGTCCACCCGCATAACAAATACGGCCAACAAAGGCAGACAGCGCATAAAGTTGTGCGCCCCCATCTTCCGCAGCAAACAGCTACAACTTAAATTCAAGCTGATTTTATATAGGTCATTTATACTCTCGGTGGTCCTGTACGCATGCGTGCCCTGGGCAAATGCCTCTAAAACCGCCCTCAAACAAATTCAAACCCTCCAAAACCTCTCCCTTAGAAAAATCCTCTCTGCTCCACTCCTTACCACTAACCAAAGTCTTCACCTCGAAACTCAGATCCCGTCCATCCCAGAGGCAATAGCAAAAAGAGCAACGGCAGCATGGACGCGCATTAGGAACCACGAAAACTTCGTGATCGCCAACATTGGCAAAGGCGACCCGAAGCACCGCAAACATACTAGAATGAAAATGTTCTAGACACGGCACGGCTCGCAGACTAATGCGTGTCCATGCAATCTCGCTCTTAGGCCACACACACGTTACGGCAGAGGCCCTCGCCGCGGAAAACACCCAGTAGCTACACCCTGCCCGCGCGGGAGGACAGAGGGAAAATGTAAATATTGTAAATAGTGCAGTGCGCGAGCTGGGACGGATTTTTCTGGTGTGCCCAGTGAACGTGTGTGTGTAAGCGTGTGAATGTGAGTGTGTGGGTGAATGCGTGCGTGTATGTGTGTATATAGATGTATATATGTATATAAGGAAAAAAACAAAAACAACAACAAATAATAGGAATAGAAACCAAACGACTAATGAAAACTATTCTCGGTGGCCTAAAGATGGCCACCGTATGGGTTTTTGGTGATACCCAAAACTATAAGGTTGTAAAAAGAAAAATTGTAAATGTAAATTTATAGCCTGTAAGACGGGGCCTTTGTACCGGCACCAGGCCAAAATTATGAATAAAGAAAACTTGAAACTTGAAACAGGATAACTCGGCAAACGTGAGCCGAAACATCGAAAACACGCAAGAATTAAGATGTTTTAGACGTTACTCGGCTCACCGACTGATGTGCGTCCACGCAAACAAGGGCCCCAGGCCGCACAAACGCTACCCCAGAGGCCTGCACCCCAGGGAACCAGTGAGGAGCTGCAACCTGCCCGCCCAGGAAAACCGCGGAAATGTGTAAATAGCGTGTGTAAATAGTGTTTTTAATGTGTGTGTGTGTGTGTGTGTGTGTGTGTGTGTGTGTGTGTGTGTGTGTGTGTGTGTGTGAGGGCATATCTCACGATATGCCAGAGTGAAAGCGGGAGTGAATGTGTGTAAATAAAGAAACAAAGTGTAAATATGTATATAAACAAAAAACAATATCAAAAACACTATAAACTAAAAACCCAAGACATTACAAGAGGGAACTGTTCTCGGTTGACCAAAGACGGCCACTGTATGGGTTTCCTAAAAAAACACTGTATATAGCATGCAAACCAAACAATTGTATATAAAAATGATAATGTTAGTCTGTAAGCTGGGCCCGTTGTACCAGCACCAGACACAATTGGTTAAAAAAAAAAAAAACAAAAAAAAAAACAGGATAACTCTATCATCTTCTCGGGCATATGTGCTACCTTTCTTACTCGTGAGAGCGTTCATTCATATAACCATAAGACATTTCCACAGAGTTCCAAAAGGTTCTGGCTGTTTTATGATGACGTTTCCGATGTTTAAGCTGCGCGACCTGTTGCTTACTTTTTGAAGTCGACCACGACAGGCTGGTCGAAACGTCGGTTTTACCCAACTTGATAATTTTAATGCTGGTCGTGGAAGCTTGAGAGAATATTTTCTGTGGTTACGTACAGTTCTTTATAATATTTACCAATCTTCTTTGTCATTTACATGCAGTCACCGTATTTTTCTGTCTTGCTTTATAGAGGAACAGCCCATGACTGTCAGACCATGATTATTTTACGAAAGCTGAGGTTTCTCACGTAGAACTGTTATAACTGTCGAAACCGTGTGGATATTAGGAAAGGATCTTTTAATAGTCACCCAAGGAACATATATAAAATTCAGCTTTTGTACTATAACATAAGAACAGTTACAATTGATTAAAGTTTAAGCGGGTCCGGCGAGGGTTTGCCACGAGAAGTACCTGGCAATGGATGAGGTGATTTCTAATACTATCCGGAAGAAAATATGAGAAAATTAGGACATACAATTTTGGGTTGCTATTTTATAGATCTTTGCTACCTGTTGCCTGCCAAAGCCACGATGTTCCAAATTCATAGCAGCCCCATCGTTCCCACCTGTGTTGGGGACGTGCACTGAGAAACTTTCAGCTTTTATAAAATAAGGAAGGTCTGGCAGTCACGAATTCTTGCTCTATAACTGTTTCATAAATTTATATTGTTTCCCTGTAGGAGTGACGGGCTGTCATTTGCGTTACTCAAGAGGAAACCGCTACGTGGTTGTGCATGTTGTAATTGTTGACGACTGAAAGAAAGCATTTTTTCAACCCCTGCTCCAGAATGCCTCGCCTGTCCCTGGTTGGTCAGTGCCGTTTCTAGGTTCACGCCACGGTGGTGTTTCCATTTTGCTGAGTCTGGGTGTACAATATCCCCATCGATTTGATCATTTGCTGTGAAGATAACGCGGCAAGAAGAATCCAATGGTGTTAGGTGAAGCGAACCGGCTGGACCCACTCTTCCGATCCACATCGCCGGAAAATGATAATGGAGGATATGTGAGGTATACCAACGTACGCACTTGAAAATATCTGCAAGCAAACACAACAGCAAGTTCTACATTCTGACGCATTTAATACTTTATCTGAATATGCGATGAGAAGATCCTAATATTACCACGAGAATCTATGAGTATAACTTACAAAGAGCCATACATGAATTAAATAATATTACAAGAGAATATAATCTTCAAATTTCATATGAAAAAACAGAAATAATGGCTTTTATAGGAAAAAACCATTTAAGAGCAAAAATTTGCATAAATGATAAACCCATCCAACAACAAAGTGATTTTAATTATCTTGGCTATATTGTGTCATATACCAGCAATAGAGATATACAAAACAAAATAAGAAAATTCCAAACAATATGTGGCACAAAAAAAAGCACTTTTAAAAATTGTAATCGTCAAACTTTGTTGAAACTGTATAAAATAATGGCGATCCCAACCCTGCTTTATGGGTGTGAAAACTGGGTCTTGACTATCTCACAACAGAAGAAAGTGGAGGCTGCTGAGATGAAATTTCTAAGACAGGTGGCAGGTTATAGACTCGTAGACAAGAAAAGAAACGAGGATATTAGAAGAGAATTTGAAATTCAGAGTATAAATGAAACAATCATTGCATACAGGCAAAAATGGCAAGATCATGTGCAGAGATTGATCGAAGACCGTACACCACAAATAGTGCACAAGTATAAACCTGTAGGTAGAAGAAATGTTGGCAGACCACGAATGAGATGGTCCGATCAATTTCCTTGAAGTCGGAACGAGCCACAAGGCTTATACCGTGATGATCTATGAGTACAGATTCAAATGTAGGAAGGTAATATTATGACCCGATGACCCAAGGGTAAAGCGAAATCAGCCCCGAGGAGTGAAGAGTTAAACGGAAATAAACAGCCAGTCGCCCAGCTTAAACATCGAAAACGCCATCGCGAAATAACCAGAATCTTTTGGAACGTTCTGGAACTCTGTGGAAATTTCCTATGGCTATATAAATAAACGCTCTGAAGAGTAAAACGTATTCATGATGTTTTTGTAGTGAATAGGAGAGTTATCCTGACGACGACGCCGACGACATGCTGGCAGGCTGTGGTTCAGCCCGATGATATTTTGCTGCGTACCTACCCTTAATAGGGTTTAACCGCAGATAGAATTTTTGGTATAAAGAGTGATTAAGGGTGATGTTTTTGATTTTGGGTTAAGGCTTATATAATAAGGAGGCTATTTTGCCCCTTTGCTGATGACTCACAGAAGTCAGCAATGTCTGCATTCTGTGGAAATAAAAGTTTTTAAACAAAGTTTTAAGATCTTTTTGATCTTTTAAATTTTGAATTTTGATGGTGGTTTGAATTTTGAGCCGAATAGCTCTTTGTTGGGATTATTTTGTAGTTTAGCTTTTGCTGCTGATGGGTGAACTACTTTGTTATGGGATATACCCGCAAGCCTATACGACCTGAAGCGGCGTGTTGTGGGGTCATAATCACCTAGAGATCTAACCAGGACGCTTTGATGGTTGGGTAATTTGGCGTACAATTTTGCTGCCCGGCGCCTAATTTCATCCTCCACGTATGGAAGAGATGAGGCTTCGTGAAGTAGTCTCACGAGGAAGGATAAGGGGACAGAGTAGATGGACCGAAGTGCTCTGTTCTGCGCCCTCTGGAGCCACAGGAGCCAACTACCCGCTGCCATGCCCCACACTTCACAGGCGTAAAGCATGAGGGGGATAATCAGAGCTCTGAATAGGTGTAGTTTCAGGCGGACTGGCATCACAGATTTCAGCATGGGTTACAGAGAGGCAATAGCCCCCTGCGACCGCGCCGATAGGTCTCTAATATGTCCTCGGAATGTTAGACTCCTGTCTAGTTTAACTCCCAGATAGGTGACGGTGTCTCTCCACTGGATCCTTTGACCCCGAAGTTGGAAGGTGGGGCAGTCTGCAGGTGTGGGACGTCTCGTGAACAGAATGGCATGGCTCTTGTCTGGATTGACAGACATTCTCCATCGTCGACACCAGTCTTGGACTAGGCGGAGGTGTCTTTGTATAGGGTTGAAGGCTCTGAAGATGTGTTCAATGGTGCAGTATAGTAGTACGTCATCTGCATATTGCGCTAGATTGACCTGTGGTTCTGTTGGGGAGTCTGCCATGAAGACACTAAAGAGAGTAGGGGACAGAACAGAGCCCTCGGGGACTCCGCCTCTTATTGGCCTTATTGTGGAGGTTCGTCCAGCAACTGTGACTATGAGGGTCCGGTGTCGGAGGAAACTGTGTAGGATGTGTATGAGTTGTGTGGGTAGCCCCAGGTGTATCAGCTTGTGAAGTAGCCCTGTGTGCCAGGTGGTTGAGAAGGCATTTTTTACATCCAGAGACACCGCATCAGTGAATGCGCGTTCCTGAAAACCCAGGGCAGCAGCCTCCACCACACGCAGCAGTTGCTGAGGTGTAACTACCCAGGTCGAAAGCCGAACTGATGTTCTGGGATGGCTTGCATGTTTCCCAGTAAAGGGGATAATCGGTTTTGGATCATCCTCTCTAGAACTTGCGAAAGGATGGACAAAAGGCTTATGTAGTTGGAGGTATGCACCGGGTAGTTATCCTGCCACCACAGCAGATTTAGTTTATTTTAAAAGTATTGGCCTGGTGCCGGTACATTGGGCCCGGCTTACAGGCTATATTTACATTGATTTACAGTTGACTTTGTTCATATTTACAGTTTTCGCTATATACAAAAACCCATACGGTGACCATCTGTAGGTCACCGAGAATAGTTTTCTTTTGTCTTTTGTCTGTTTCGTCTTTGGGTTATATATACATATGTACATATTTACAAATTATATACAGACACATACACGCACGCATTCACCCACACACACACTCGTACACACATACACACACATCTTCACTGGGCACACCAGAAATATGCGTCCCAGCGCACTACACTATTTACAGTTTTGACACTATATACACTGTCCCGCGGTGGCAGCTCCTGAATATTTTCCGAGGCGAGGGCCTCTGCCGGAACATGTATGTGGGTGGCTTAGGGACGAGGTTGCGTGGACGCGCATTAGTCGGCGAGCCGAGCCGCTTCTAGAACATTTTTATCCTAGTATGCTTGCGGTGCTTCGGCTCGCCTTTGCCGATGTTAGCGATCACGTCATTTTCGTGGTTCCTAATGCGCGTCCATGCCGCCATTGCTCTTTTGTCTATTGCCTCCGGGATGAACGGGATATGAGTTTCGAGGTGAAGAGTTTGGGTGGTGGTGAGGAGTGGAGCAGAGAGGATTTTTCTGAGGGAGAGGTTTTGGAGGGTTTGGAGTTGTTTGAGGGCAGTTTTGGAGGCATTAGCCCAGGCCACACATGCATACAGGACCACCGAGAGAATAAATGACCTATATAGTATAAGTTTTGACTTTAGTCGCAACTGTTTACTACGGAAGATGGGGGCGCACAGCTTTAGCCGTTGTCTGCCTTTATTGGCGCTATTTTTTATGTGGGTGGACCAACACATTGTTCGGTCCAAGGTGACACCTAAGTATTTAACTTGCTGACGGCAGTGCAATATTTGACCATCGACCGTTAGGTCCGTTGCCAAAGTGTGACGCCGCTTAGAAAAATGAATCAGCTGGCATTTGTCGGGATTAATTTTGATTTTCCAGTCATGTTGCCATGAGAGGAAATTGTTCACATAACGTTGCATTTCTGCAAGGCCGAAACGTGGATTTCTATGGTGGTTGTATATTGCAGTGTCGTCAGCATACATGGCGACCTTGCATCTGGCGTCCACTGGGAAATCATTGGTGAACAATATATACAGAAACGGGGACATTATTGCCCCTTGTGGGACGCCAGCCCGCATCACTCGCTCCCGTGAGGAGGAGCGGCCCACTTGGACGTAAAACTGCCGATTTTCTAGAAAATTGTGCAGCAAGTATAGATAATTTTGAAGAGCCGGGAAATTGTGGTGCAGTTTATAAATAAGGCCATTGTGCCAGCACCGGTCAAATGCAGCTTCTACGTCCAGAAATAGCGCCAACGTTGAAGCCCCATTGTTAAATTGCTCTGTTACGTCATCAGTTAGTCTGAGGAGCTGTAGTTCAGTGGAATGTCCTTTTCTAAAGCCAAACTGTGAATTTGAGAGTTCATGTGTTGCGGAGACTTGTTTTTGAAGCCGAGAAAGGATACATTTTTCCAGCAGTTTACCAATAGTAGACAAAAGACTAATGGGACGGTAGTTTTGCGGTTGTCTGGTGCTTTTCCCTTGCTTTGGGAGCTTGATAACCTTAGCTCGTTTCCAAGTAGAGGGGAAATAGCCTTGCTGCAAACAGGCGTTAAATATCTTTGTTAGTTGCACCAGAGCTTTTCTCGGGAGATGCTTAAGTTCCTCATTAGTCACTTTGTCTGGACCGGCAGCTTTCCCATTAGGCAATTTCCTAATGAGCTTGTAAATTTCCTGCGGTGTTATGGTGGGTAGTTGTTGCTCTTGCTTCTGCGCCACCCAGGTTGAGCTCCTGGTGGAACATAAGTGCAGTTATCAGCTACTAATGCCCGGTAAGTACTTCACACGTTCATAATTTTAAAATGTATTAATACATTTTAAGATTTTAAAACTCATAATAAATATTTTCAACTAATTAATATCCAATATTCAAACAATGTTAAATTGATAAATGAAGACCACATAGAAAGAACATTCTAAGTCATATTTTGGAAGAAAATGAGATATGTATGCCATCTAGTGGTGTTGCACCTGAACTTCATTTTAGTGAATACAATGCGCATAAAGACCACATTAAATTATAGATTACGTTGGGAATATATGCTATGCTTAGTATATCTAGGGTTTTACAGTGAGAGAACATTTCAACTTCAGATGAACGGTTCAAAAGTATTGTATGTTGTTATAGATGACGTTACTTATGAAGCAGGATATGCCATTAGAATGTTTATGTTCGATATAAACAAAGGCTACCAGACCTATTAAGGAGATGAAGTAGTTCAATGTTCAAAATGCACAAACGTTCCAGCTTCAATGTCGTCTCTTCTTACTAAACGTGGAGGTAAGATTGCTTCAGATGAGTTTTTATTCCTCACTTCTACCAGTAACTACTGTCAAGTAATAAGATTTGCAGTTCTCAGGAACTTTGATGCACTGAAGCTTAAAACTTCTTTTCAAACCTTCCTCACATATAACACAAACTATAAAGTGGATTATTTAATTTTGGACTTACACGATACTCGAAGTAAAAGATCTGATGTTCTGCTCCCGCATGAATTTCTCTACTCTTGTACTAAGTGTTCTTACAAAATTTTATTCCTCCATATTCTTCATGTTAGTCGAGATAAACATTGTGGAAGTCATATTATTGGTAATTTTCTTGCAGGTGCAAGGGGAATAGAGTAGGTCGATATATGCAGGCTTCAAAATTCCGTTCTCTTAACACGGCTAAGACATAAATATACTGAGTAATGATCTTCCATTTGAGAAAAGCTTAAGTATTGCAAATTCACACAAATAAAAAGGAATGTCTGTAAAATGGTTCTCTCCATAAAAAATGCATTTGGACACAAGCCGTGTACTTTAACAGATGTATATTTTTTGTACCCCAAGAATTGGTCTATCTCTTACGGATTATGAGTCATGTAAAAGTCATCAAGAGTAAACAGGACTACAGCCCGAAAATTCAAAATATAAATTTCATTTGTCATAAAAATATATTAAGCATATGGCTTAATATTAGAGCCATTTTTGAGAAAATCAAAACTTTTGAAAACATTTGCACGTAAAATGTAATTTAGGGTAGATGAAGCTCCTCAATTGCTCTCAGGGATCTAACGAGGCTGAGTGCACCCCGTACCAGGTCTCCCAGCGGGAGAAAATTTTCACGCCAGGATCGGGAATCGTACCCAGGTAAGCAGCAGCATTGCTGCCGCGCTAAGAAGACGACAAATAATTCTTGTAATTATTTAAAATATGCCGCCATTTTGCATGTTACTTACCGGACTATATTTTCATTCGCGCCTGCTGCGATGGAAGTTGTGCAGTTCGATCAACCAATGAAGAGTTACACTCAAACACGTGCTCTAGTTCACATTGCTACCTATAGTGAGGTCGGCGAAGCTTTATCAGAATGGAACCAACGGAAAACGGAATATGTTGTACTACGTAGCTGTGGCTGCAGGGCACAAACCCTGTCATTCTCTTCCCTACAAACCCTGTAAAGAATTCCGAAACTGTGTTACGTCACACGACTGTGATATCTCACACTTAATTGAGTTAACGGACTGTTCTAAATAATAATTGGCCAAAAAGCAAACATGTTAACACAGTCCCTACCAAACCTACATAGTTCACCAAAATACCCTCTGTCCTTAAGCTACTTTTCAAAGACCTTATCTTATTAAAGGGCCTAAAATAAAAGCATCACTTATCTTAATAATGCTGTAAGTTCTTGAAAATTCCAGAAAACTGTTTCCTGAGGATTATCTACCACATTCTCAATGGTCTATTTAAAATAGCAATCATAACTACAGACGCTCAACTATTTATTATTTATGTGTCACCAACCTCTGAAAACAAAAGCCTATAAATATAACCTATCAGAGGAATTTAAAAATTCACAATGCGATTCTTGTTTTTTAAAATGAACATATTTTGCCAAACTATTAAACCTATAGTTGTATTTAATTGTTTTAATAATTTAACCTCTGGATTTATTTCGTGATTAAATGACCAAAAATGATCTGTTACAGCTGATTTATCAATCTGTTTAAATTTAATATTTCTGAAATGGTCCTTCATTCTGGTTTAAAAATGACGTTTAGTTTTACCAGTATAAATTCTGTTACAATCCAAACAGTTAAATTGATAAATGCCAGATATTTTATAATTTTGAATTTTATCCTTTTTAGAAACACTTGGTAAATGTTGTATATTAAATTTATTTTTAGGGACCAAAGTTATTCTGTATTCCTTAACATTTTTATACATTTTTATTAGCCCAAGGATGATACGATAAGTTTTTAAAAATACAGCCATCTTTTATTTCCTTTAGGGTAGAAACTTCATTAACTGCTTCTTGATATTTAAATTTGTCTTATCTTTTTATATATAAACTCTGTATTAAAACCATTGATTACCACAGTGTTAATAATGTGTTTATATTCCGTGTTAAATTCTTTCTTATTAAGGGGTATATTTATTAAATTATAAATTAAACTATTGAAAACAGAAAATTTGTGTAAAAAATGATTAAAACTTTCATTTCTTTTATTTTTATGTGATTATCAGTATGACATTTATAGAAAATCTACTGATACTGATAATTACAGAAAAATAATAATTTTCATCACATACGTGAGGAATGTTTATAAATATGGCATTGTTATCATATACTGTTTACCAGCAATTGACATGATTTTTATAGCTTTAAAACTAATTGAAAATATTTAAATGATCACTATTTGCCAATGGATTAAATCCCATGATGAATGAGCCAGCGAAATCGGAGTGGTGTCTGTTTATAGTGCATTGCTCATACAACAGATCGCACCACTGAATGTTGACATTGTTATTATGCCATGACACTCAGCTGCGTTGTAGCTTCCATGTTGTTCTGTAGAGAAAGTGGTAAGTAAAAACGGAATTGTTAGTAATTGGTTTTCATAACTGCAGCAAGGTATACCTAGATATTGCTGTTCAACTCGGGATAACTAAAACGTGTGTAGCACGGACTAAACTATAACAAAAGCAGCAATTTTTCAGACCTGGAGCGAAGTTTACAATAAATAACTTGAACTTGAACTTGGTAGGCCAAGGGTTATATCGACCCGAGAGGCATTATCCGAATTTTGGAATAAATTGTCGCACAATAGTTTTAAGAATCCAGTAACGAGCATCTCACAGATGTGTTTGAAAGTCAAGGAAGGCCCAGTAAAGTATAGAATCACCTGTAAAGTATGTTTGAACCATTTATAATAATGTTTAATGTTATGTGTTTGTCGAAGAGAAAATTTCAAAATATCAATGGGTGTCCTTAAACTTTTGGTATATGGAGCGAGATGATTGTACCTTTTTTATGCTTGTGGTTATCTAAATAATTTTCAAGTGTAGCAGTAAATGAGCAAGTCTATGGTGTTCATTTCATGCACAGATGACGATACCCTGTAGAGAAGTTCCATCCAGTAGGTCAGTGAGAGAGTCCATTCCTTTCGCATTAGCTCAGGGATTTGCAGAGATCTCTGGTTCCATCAATGTCCGAGCGCTGTGACAATATTTCTCTTTTGGTGCTCCCTCTCCCTCCCTCCCTTCGTGTTGGCGGGGGAGGGGCGGACCTCGCGTGACAAAAGATAAAGTGACTTTTATGGGACAGTGCTATTCGATGAACTGGACTGGCTCTATCACCGCCTTCTTCGCACACCTGATGCGGATATGTGATGTCATCGATTTTCAAAACGTCCAGACTAGAAGGCGCTTAAAGTGGACATGTCATATAAAATTTGTTGGGAGTGGGGAATGTTATACAGAATTTGGGCATGGATAAAATTATACTATAATATGCAACGAGAGCAATTAACGTGCGAATATATTTTATTAAACGAGCGGTAGTGAGCAATATGTTCAACTTTCATATGACTTTATGCTTAAGCATGAGTCAAGTATAAAACATTTATAAACTGCATGTTAATGTCGCTTGTGTCTGACATTTTAATCATGTTATTCGACTGTACATACAGTAATCGATTGTTCCACCTTCAGTTTTTATAATTTTCGCCACTACGTAAGTAGAGGAACCCAAAAATTTGATGTCGAGATTTCACCAGATATATATGTTTTGAGACACCCTGAATCCAAAAAACAGCATTTTTAGGAAACGTTACGTGTGTGTGTGCGTGTGCGTGTGTGTGTATCAATCTGTGGACAGCATAACTCAAAAACGAAAAGTCAAATAAAAACCGAAGTTGGTATTTAAGTTTAATGTCTTTCAGGCTGCAACATGATGATTTCCCTTTCCATGGAAAATTTTGATTTTCTTGAAAATGGCTCTAACGATTTTGATTAAAATGCCAAATGAAAAATGAAATGTATATCTTGCATTTTCCGTCTATAACCCATGCAGTCCTATTTACTCTGGATGACTTTTGCATAACTGGCAAACCGTAAGAGATAGACCAAATCTTACTATACAAAAAATGTAGATATTTCTAAAACACACAATGTGTGTCATATAGCTTCTTTGTGAAGTGAAAACCATTTCGGAAATAGAGCTTTGCATAGCGTTCTGAAATGGGAGGTGGTTATTAATTTTTTCTCTCCTGGTCACGCAAAGAGAACGGAATGTCACGGTCATCATATAGCGACTACTCTTAAAACATTTGACTATCTCTTAAAGTCTTCTCTTCTCTTAAAGCACCTGAAAGAAAATTAGCAATATGATAATGATGTAGACTGTTTTTTTAGCTTGCATCATGATTGCATGGGAAATGACTTAGTGACTTGCGACACAGCTTTATGTGTTACGCCACGTTATGAAGTTGGAAGAAATTGTAATTTTATTTAATGGCATTCGTTACAACATTACGTCACATCATCAGCCGGAACAGATTTGCTTCATCACAATTCACAGAGGGAGCGGTGGCGGGTAACTGCACCTCCTCCTCTGACAGGTAGATGGCATTAGTGTTATCCGGGCTACCTGTTTGCATTATCCGTGGATAGATGGCACAACCCTCACTATTACCATGTATTTTTAATGTATACTATTGTTTTAGATTTACGATGGAACTTTGGGTCGTGGTATTAAATATTCAATCTAGTATTTACCTTGACGAATGAGGGAACCACGAAAAAGGCCAGTCAGATTTGTTGGCCCACTGGATTTGAACCCGGGAACTCCCGAATGCGGAAACGGACGCCACCGAATGAGTCTTCTTGATCAGGTAGCACCTGGAGTATCATTGGAGCCTCTGGAGTATTAGTACACTATTTTATACTGTTACCGCGCCCGCCGCATCTAATTGCCGACAACAGCAGTGTCACCCATCGCATTATTGTCGGCACTACCGCAAAGGAGCCGAAGGAAAGAGACAGAGCATGGCCGCATTGTTGGGGCGCTTGCCGAAAGAGAGAAAAGGATAGAGACTTCGAGAATCTTCTCTGCTTTGTATCTCACCGCAATAACTGAACGTTCCTGAAGCTTCCAGAATAGTGCCTGGGAGATATAAATAGCGGTAAAGTGCGACAGAAGAGGCAGTCAGACGTATGTGAAGCGTTGAGTACTCGTGCCGACGGAAACAAGAGACGTATGCGAAGCATCGAGGAGTCGTGCCGACGGAGAAGAGTTCTTTGTTACGAGTTCGGAGCCGTGCTGTTGGAGAATCGGAAAAGACTTTCTTGTTGTTGCAACGAGTGTACAAAGTTACTGTTTACGGAAATAAAAGTGTTTCTTTATCTAGACTACATCTGTCGTCTTTACTTCACACCCAAACCAAAGTCACAATACATATGCGTTGTGTGTTGTGAGTAATTAGGTACATAACTTGTGAAATTGCTTCTAAGTTTGTGCATAAATGTGTGTGTTCTTCAAAACGTAATGTCACCGCGCCCGCCGCATCTAATTGCCGACAACAGCAGTGTCACCCATCGCATTATTGTCGGCACTACCGCAAAGGAGCCGAAGGAAAAAGACAGAGAATGGCCGCATTGTTGGGGCGCTTGCCGAAAGAGAGAAAAGGACAGAGACTTCGAGAATCTTCTGCTTTGTATTTCACCGCAATAACTGAACTTTCCAGAATAGTGCCTGGGAGATATAAATAGCGGTAAAGTGCGACAGAAGAGTCAGTCAGACGTATGTGAAGCGTTGAGTAGTCGTGCCGAGGACAGGACAGAGGTATGTGAAGCGTTGAGGAGTCGTGCCGACGGAGAAGGGACAGTTCTTTGTGTTACGAATTCGGCGCCGTGCTGTTGGAGAATCGGAAAAGACTTTCTTGCTGTTGCAACAAGTGTACAAAGTTACTGTTTACGGAAATAAAAGTGTTTCTTTATCTCGACTACATCTGTCTTCTTTACTTTTCACCCACCAAAAAAGTCACAGTAAGTTTCAAGCAACATCAATAATTGATTAAAAATGCCAGCTTGTTTTGTACCAGGGTGTCGTTCAGGATACAGAAACTGCTCAGAAGCTAGACATTTTTTTACTCCAAAAGATAAAAATCTGTTTTACAAATGGGAAAAGTCTATTCCTAGGAAAGACACTAAATTATCTGTTAAATCTAGCATTTGTGACAAATATTTTCCAAAGGACTTTTTAGTGAAAGTTCATTCATTGGTTGTGCATGAAAAACTAGTTGAAATCCCTAGAATTAAATGGCGGTTAAAGCCAGGGGCAATTCCCTGTATATTTCCTAATTTACCCAGGTACTTAACTACAGTGCATAAATCCCGAAAATCTCCACAAAACAGAGACAAAAAATTACTGAAAAAGCAATGTTCAACAATCAGTAAATTACCAGATGCACGATCCAGTCAATCAATTCTTATTTCAAACGCACCGTCCTTCAACAATGAGGAAATCACAGAAAACAGTTCTAATTCGTCCAAGGTCAGAAACACAAGTGTCAATAATGAAATTGTTACACTTAAGAAAAGAATTAGAAACCTCAATAGAAATTTAGTTAGAACTAAAATCCTGCTATCTAAACAGAGGGCTAAATTAAAAATAGTACAAAAGAAATTCGCTACTAATTGTTGTGAACATAAACGCAATTTAAATTGTTTAAGTAGAAAAAAAGCTGGTTCTAGATACAATCCTTAAAAAATGTCAGACGAGCTCGAAGGGGATGCGTTACACCAAAGAATTTCTATTAGAAAGCTTGCTATTTAAAATTAAAAGCCCTAAAGGCTATAGACATTGCTTAACACATGAATTGCTGCCCCTGCCTTCTGAAGCCTATTTAAGGAAATTATCTAAAGGGATAAAGTGCACATATGGTATAAATAGCAATGCTCTAAATGCGATTTCTAGTACATTCAGTGAAGAAGAAGATGAAAACAAACGTCTTGGAGTTGTAATATTTGATGAAGTCAAATTAAGAGAAGTCGGGTTAAATGCTAGCTCATTAAAAGTGGACGGATTCGTGAATCTAGGTGAACACACTCCTGACAATCAGAAAAATTCTATGGCTAACAATTCTTTAGCTTTTATGTTTGTTCCCTTACTACATAATTGGAGCGAACCAGTAGCGATTTACGCAAGTAGAAATGCTACACCCGGTGATATACTAGTTAAGCTCCTTATAGAAGTAATTATCCAGTTAGAAAACTCAGGGACAAGAATTGTTGGTTTCACTATTGATGGAAGTCAATCAAACAAAAAAAGTATGGAAAAATTTAGGAATAGGAGCAACATGTGAAAATGTACAGCACCCACTTGATGACAAAAGAAGAATATGGGCTTTTTCAGATTGCGTCTACATAGTAAAATGCATGAGAAATGATTTTCATGATAAGGTGGATGTCTTATAGAAATAAGAGCATCCAATATAATTTTTATAGATATATTTATGAAGCTGACACTTCTCCTAAACTTGCTGGTCTTAGAGTTTGCCCGAAATTGACCTTATCTCACATAGACCCCACCTCTTTTCAGAGAATGAATGTGAGACTCTGTTTTCAATTGTTCAGCAACAGCACTGCAAATGGCATTGACTTCTTCAGGAAAATTGGTTTTGAAAAATTTAAGGGAAGCGAAAATACAGAACTATTCACAAGAGATGTAAATAATCTTGTAGATGCAGTAAACTCCACAGTTCCAATTAAAGCACTCTATAAAAATTCGCAATCTCACAGAGTACTAAAAGATTTCTTTCGCATAATAACGTCTGAAAATAACACATTCTGCTCAACTAGGACAATGGAATCTCTTAGAGTCACCTTAAAAAGTACTTTGGAAGTGTCCGAGTATTTATGGAATAGAGGATTTGCATACGTCTTAACAGCAAAATTCAATCAAGACCCCCTTGAACGGCACTTTGGAATTATGCGTTCTTTAAGCTGTGATGGCCATCCTTCCACAGTTGACTTTTTACATTTACACATGCTACAGGCTGTGTATGTCCCTGTAAAACTTGCACTGTCAAATGCTGCTAATTCTGAGAATAAAGTGGAGCCATCACTTACATCTTTTATGAATCAAATTCGTATATTGGCAAAACAAACTGAGCAAAAAAACCGTGAGCCTTTGGATTTTGTTGGAAACAAAATAAAAACAAAACTAAAATACTTGACTGGGAAAGTGAAGTTCTCGAACTCTATAAGGACAATATTTCTAAAAGATGCTTAGTACACAACTTAGGGAGTTATATAGTAAAATAGGTGCTCGAAAAACTTAGTTGTGAAACCTGTGCCTCTACTCTGTCCACCGATCTACCCTCTGACACTACAATAAAAGGCTATGGCACCCTAAAAAATTGTCGGTATTTAATCTACCCCTCTGAATGTGTGGCTAATATTCTTTTGCAAGTCGAGGCTATTTTGGAGAAGCAAATGTGCTCGTCTGAAAGTTTGTGGGGTGATATATTTTACGAGTGCTTAGATAACATAGACGAAATCATATTAGGACCCAGTGGAATAGGATGCTTCGTGGAACACAAACTGGATTTACTTGGAAAGTTAACACTACATTACATGAAGTGTCGCTTCTTTTTTCGTACCAAGGAAATCAGTAGAGAAATGACGTCATCGAAGTCAGCAAAATCAACACGTAAACTCTCCAAGGTTTCCAACATCTAATTCCACAGTGAGTTTCGATATTTTATATACATAACATATATAATTTGCATTGTGCTTGAATTTATGCTGAAAAATTAATGTAAGCAGATATTTCCCATTGTTCTTCATTAATTATAATACCCATTATTGTAAAATAGCATCCTATATTATGTGTCAAGGAAAGACGATGTTTCAAAACACTATTTCAAATATTCGTGCTTACGATGTTAGGTATTTAAAATGCTAATTAATAATATGAAACTCATTTTCACCAGCATTCGTGAACTAAAGTAAAGCGACCGCGACACCAGTGCCATCTTGCGAGCGAACCATAGTAACTCCCGAAGAGCTCACACTATCTCTTCTATCACTTAACTCTGTATTAAATTTAAGCAATCCTTGATGATGTTGCATTTTTTTCCGTCAGTGTATTAAGAATGCGACACGAAGATTCTGAAGAACATTGCTAAACTACCCTTTACGTGGAACATTTTCCCAAAATTTTGATTTACTCAAAATATGGCTCTCATGATAAACATCAAAATGCCATATGTGAGTCATTCCACGTCAAATCGAACAAAATAAGGCAAAAAATGACCTTGATCTCTCAGATATTCTTGAAAATTTTTTGGGGTGTTTTGGAACAAAATATATTTGACCCGTGTTTCTTCGTTTTATATAAAAAGAAATATTTTGGCAGATATTAATTTTTGAAATGTCCCAAAAATCGCGCGCCACTCTTCGATCAATCATACCTCCGATTATAATAAAGCAAACTACTTGATCTTTGCTCAAATTAAAGATAAGTTGTAGTATTTCGTGAGGTATTTATTAGAAAATTTTATTAATTATTATTCATATTATATTTTATACGATTAAAGTTTTAAAGCTTGACAATAACATAAACTCTACCATTTAAAAATCTGAAAAAAAAACTAAAAATACAATGAAGTTTATTCAATATTCTGAGAAAAAATCAGAATGGAGTCTCTAATAGTTCACTTGTAATTAACTTTCCAAATCAGTGCAGCGCACTCGCGTGGCACGGCTACCGTAACCTCTCACAATTGCCACCTTCCATTGCGGCAACTGTCCACTGCTTGAGGTTCCCTGCACGTTACAACAGTACAGTAAGGAGAACACTGCTAGCTGACACTATTATATGTACACTATTAACATCTTGAAAACGTTTTTAAAATATGTATTTTAAACTGTTTCCATACAACACACAACTTTACCTCCTTCTTCGAAAGAAAATTGTTTCACTAAAGCTTCAGTTTTTGACAAAGGAATGAAGGAGTGTAAATTTAAAGCACAGCTGGGACCTTCGTTCTTGGCCCCTGACCTTGACTGGAAGTCCTGTTGGCGAACCATAGCTTGTCTGTTTCATCAGCTCATATTGTATAATTTTGGGAATGAAACCACGCACATGGGGAGGGAGGGGGAAGGTAGTGATGTCTGCGTGATCTGAGAGTCTTGCTAATTCACACGTGCTTTTTAGTGCAGCGTGCAGTTGAAGACATAGATCTTTGAGATAAATAGTGAATATAGTGAATTTGTGAGACATTGATCATAGCGTAAATCAATTATGCGAACCTGTAAGTTCTAAATTAGGGATCAAAACATTACACAGTCAGAGTAGAGAAATTATTTCGAATGTATGGACGTACATGAAGGAAGAAGTTAAAAGCAAAGAACTGCTTACATCAGATTTTTTCAAAAAAATTCAAAAGTTGAAAAGCGCGTATCAGATGCCACAGGAGTATCAGAAAGATTGTGGAGACATTTTTCTGCATGGACTGTACTGCCTTAGTAAGAAGAAGTTATAAGAGTAGCATAGCTGACGCACCAATTCGCATGCTGTCTGCAGTCGCCGGCGTTACTCGCTTTCAAGGCAAATCCAGCTGTAGAAACGGATCGCTACTTCATGTCGTCCGTGAGCGCTTGCACGCCTCCAGAAAAAAATTGTAGCAAATGCACTAATGCAAGCTCCATAGTTTTCAACATCTTATTTTATAGATAAAATGTCAGGGAATACGTGTGTATTTTTTTAGATTTTTAACACAACGATTTAAATTCGAGTTTTGGTTTTACAAAATATATCATTACAAAACAGTCCAAAATTTGTGTGTAATAATGATCCATCGAAAGTTGTTAAAAGTGTTATATTTAACCTTTCCAGTGCGCCAAACCCCAACTCTCAACTCTATATGGCCTTAGAGTAACAAGTGATTTTATATTAAGGTGCGCGCAGAAATTGCATAGTTTCTAATAGCCATAACTAAGCAAGTAATTTAAAAATACGGAAATAAAAAAATACGGGTCTCCTTATTTTATGCCTATTATTCATAAAAAAAAATTGAACCTCCTACGAAAAAGTCGTGTTTCATGGGTGTTCGATTTGACGTGCATTGGCCCATGTATGAGATATTTTTATGGCGAATGAAATGTATATTTTGAATTTTCTGGTTATACCCTTTATAGCTCTGTTTACTCTTGGTGACCTTTGAATAACTCGTAAACCGTAAGAGATAGACAAAATCTTACTATATAAAAGATTTAAATTTCGCTAAAACACACCTTCCTTGTTATTTATGTGAGTTTTGAAGTAATTAAACCTTCAAATGGAATTTCGTTATTCAGTTTTTAGTTTCTTAACCGTGCAAAGAGAACGGAATCTCCAAGATTTAAAACATTTGACTATCGCTGAAACCTGTATTCCCATATTCCCCTTGCACCTACAAGATAATAAGCAATAAGATAATTTGTACAAATATTTATCTTAACTAACACGAAGAAGATATAGGAATAAGAGTTTTTAAGAATGGTTAGTACAAGGGTATAGAGAGTCATATTAATGCAACATATCAGACCTTTAAATTATAAACCCACAACCCTATTATACAAATTGTAAAATAGAGTTTATCTGTGGAATAAATAATTTCAAAGGAAGCGTTAATTTAAAACATTATTAGGGCTTCTTATATGAATAGTGTAATATATGAACGTTATTTCTGATGGGTAGAGAATTCCATGTGAGTATTGAACACCATTTTCTTTGCTCAATTCTTCAGCTATGAAATAACTTTTTAAACTAGGTAATGTAGCATTTAGTGGTGCACAATGTTTAGGATTTAAGTTGATGGAATGAAAGGCCAGGTCAATCCTGATTCAGATATCAAAAGCTGTAAAACACAGGGCATCAATTCTAATCGCGCCTGGGTGGAAAATGACATCTAGATCGTCCTTTGTTTGGGTGCTTCCGTTTTTGTGCATTCGATACGAGGCATTATGCCGCTTCAATTGACATTCCCCTTTTGTGCAACAACTCTGCGCATGGTGGCATCATAATGGTGTGCATTATGTCCGAAGCACTGTCCGCGGAAATTAGATCCGAGGTGCTGCCGCTGTTGATATTCAGAGATATGCTTACAAGAAAGGGAGGGACCCGCGGCGATTGGCCGGCCGGCGCTCGCTATATAACCAGCCGAGCGGGCGGGCGCGCCGCGCGCGCAATTACCTCTGTATAGGCCTGCGTTTCTCATAAAATACCACATGTTATATACAAGGGTCACTTCTTACAAACTCTCATTCCTCTATCTTCTTCGTGTTAGTTAAGATAAACATTTGTACAAAGGGGAATATTAGAATACAGTAGGCTTTGTGCGATAGTCAAATCTTTTAAAGTTTTGAGATTCCGTTCTCTTTGCATACTTAACATATAGAAAAAATTAACAACGATGCTCCATTTCACGAAAGTTTTAAGTCTTGCGAAATTCACACACATAACAAGGAATATCTCCGAAATGGTTCACCCTACAAAAAATATAAATTGTGTATTTTAGCAAGATATAAATTTTTGTATAGTATGACTTGGTCTATCTCTAACGGTTTAGTAGTTATGCTAAAGTCATCCAAAGTAAATACGACTACGGGGGCTATAGCCAGAAAATTCAAGATATACATTTCATTTGTCATAAAAATATCTCAAATATATGACATTTTAATCAAAATAGAGCCATTTTCAAGAAAATAAAAATTTTCGAAAAATTTTCTATGTAAAGGGTTTATGTCGCAGCCTTGAAAGACATTAAACTTAAATACCAACTTTGGTTTTTAAACTACTTTTCGTTTTTGAGTTATGCTGTCCACAGACTGACACGCACGCACACACACACACACACACACACACACACACACACACGGACCTTTTTCTAAAAATGCCTTCTTTGGATTTAGGGTGTCTCAAAACATATATTTCAAAGTATTGTAGTTGACCCAAGAACTCGATGTCGTGATTTCACCGGAAATATATATTTTGAGGTCCCCTGAATTAAAAAACGCATTTTTAGAAAAAGCTCCATGTGTTTGTGTGTGTGTGTGTGTGTGTGTGTGTGTGTCTGTGTGTGTGTGTGTGTGTGTGTGTGTGTGTGTGCGCGCCTGTATGTGAGTCTGTGGACAGCATAACTCAAAAAGAAAAGTCGGTTAGAAAACAAAGTTGGTATTTAAGTTTAATGTCTTTCAAGGATGCGACACAAAGATTTCGAAGAAAATAGTCCCACCGTAAACTATTCTTTACATGGAAAATTTTTCGAAAATTTTTATTATCTTGATTTTCTTGGCTCTAACAATTTTAAATAAAATGCCATGTATTTGAGGTATTGTTACGACAAATTAAATGTATATCTTGAATTTTCTTGCTATAGCTCCTGTGCTCTGGATGACTGCATAACTGGTAAACCGTAAGATATATACCAAATCTTACTATACAAAAATGTAGACCTTGCTAAAATACACAATTTATGTCTGAATAAATTTTTTATTAAGTGAACCATTTCGGAGATATGCCTTGCTATTTATGTGAGTTATGGAGAACCTATGCTGTGAAATGAACCATCGTTATTCATTTTTTATATTAACCATGCAAAGAGAATGGGATCTCAAAGCTCTCAACTAACACGAAGGAGATATAGGAATAAGACTTTGTAAGAAAGGCTAGTACAAGAGTAGAGAAAGTCATGTGAGTGCAACACATCAGATTGTTAATTATATTCTATGAGACTGGAACGAGCCTTGATAGCTTTAACCGTGAAATGATGATGACGTAGATGAAATATGTGTTTATTTAGCCTATAGTGTAAACATAGCGCACGCAAGTTGGGGTTAGTAACCGCCATGGTGTAAAGTCAGTTGGTGGGTCACAGTTGTTACGTGGTCTTGACGTCTTTTCTAGAACAAACAAAAACATATCAAAATGGCATGTTGTACCTAGCTTCTCGAGGCAGCTGAACAATATGGTCACCGTAACGGAAATACCGTAGGGAAATCTGTTGTCCTATAAGCGGAAAATCAAAACTTAATGCCCTGAGGGAACCGACCGGAATGGGCATAATATATCGGAAACAAACCATGAGACGCAACAATTCTTATATAAACACAATTTCAAACAACTGTAACTTCATGATAACAAAACATGGAACTTTTGTCAATAAACTAGCAAGAAATGACATTTTGAAACATATCACCACACACCTCTAATAAATCTTTACAATTTGTACACAAAAAGATCTTGTTATAACATGCAATGTTATGTCCAAATGCATTTTTTTGTGTAGGGTGAACCATTTCGCAGATATTCCTCGTTATTTGTATGAGTTTTGCAATAAAACTTTTCTCATTATTCATTTTTTTAATCTCTTGCCCGTGCGTCGGTCTGGGTGGCTCAGTTGGTTAGACGCTGGCCTACGGATCCCAAGTTCGCGGGTTCAAACCCGGCCCAGGCCGATGGTTTTTAAGTGTGTCAGTAGATTTACTGGCATGTAAAAGAACTCCTGCGGGACAAAATTCCGGTACACCGGTGACGCTGATGTGGTCCTGTGACAGCGTCGTTAAACAAGAAAATAATATCTCTTGCCCGTGTAAAAGATTTGAATGTCGCTCAAAGACTACTGTATTCCCATATTCCCCTTGCACCTACAAGAAAATCAGGAATAAGATAATTTCTGCAAATGTTTTTTGTAAGAATAGTTAGTGCAAGAGTAGAGAAATTCGTGTCAGTGCATTTCAGATTTTTATGTGTTTTTTTTTCTCTGCCATCTACTTAATGTGTGTGTGTGTGTGTGTGTGTGTGTGTGTGTGTGTGTGTGTGTGTGTGTGTGTGTGTGTGTGTGTGTGTGTGTGCGCGCGTGTCAGTCTGTGTGTGTGTCTGTGTGTCTGAACAGTTAATCTCAAAAGAATATTTAAATTCAATTGATTCCAAAGACGTGACACAAATATTTTAAAACTATTCACCCAATGTCAAATTGTTTTATTGCATGGCGTTTTATCTTTTTTTTTTTTTTTTTTTTTTTTTAAAGATCCATGAGTAGGCGTAGGCTTTCACGGCCGGTGTTCGAAATTCTAACAGAGTCTTCCGGGCTGATTTGCCGTGGTCTGCTGGAGTAACTTGGTCCAGACGTTTCGTCCACTACTGCGGTCTGGACCAAGTTACTCCAGCAGACCAAGGCAAATCAGCCCGGAAGACTCTTTTAGAATTTTAAAAGATCCATTTAATATTTACACGAAAAATAAAACTGAAACACTGAATGTTGTAGAGTTTTGCGTATTTTAATGATCCTATATCTTTAAATACAAATTTTTGCAAGTAACGTTTCGTAGAATTAACTATTTCCAAAATTTACGCTGTTAAAGTTCCAAATTTTAAAGTGCTATCACAATGCAGCAGTTTGTGGGATGTTTACTGAAAGACTATGGAATTTCTAGTCCGGCATATAGCTGCTAGCTTTTAAATATCTGGCAATCGATTCGGTTTTCTGCATTTCCCTTGTAGCCATGAGAAAATGTGCAGCTGTTTATGTGAATTAAATGAAGTAGATAGAAAAATTAGGTTTTGCAGGTGTAATGTATAGCACTGGATGTAAAGAACGCTTTTTAAAGAGGACTAATTAAATTAGAATTATGTGACTCATTTCTGTGTACAACAGAGATAGTATAAGTTTTTTGTGTAAAGGCCAAGGTCAGAGTACAATTCTCAGTCCAGAGGGACAAATAACCTTTAGACTATTGCGTAACATCGGTCCAGTACTGGGTTCGAAATCCTTAATACTTTGAACCCTTTACTCATTACGCATTGCGTTATACGCGTAATCAGTCATTACTAGGTACCCCCTACTCTAAATTTACACACGATGTGTGCTGGGCTAACAGCTACACACGGCACTTGACATGCGCAGTGGCTTGATGCACACTGACATTGGCCTGATATAAATATTGATGTAAAGTGTACTCTTGCGAGGGAAAACTGGCTTTTGTTAGATTCCTCACATACATGTCTGCTGCCTAAATACATGTTTATCTGCTGGACTCGTCGAATTTCTCTGTGTTGCTAGCCACCTCAGGTTCTCTGTGAGAAAGACTTAGCTCTTTCTCCTTACTTACTCCTATCCCAGAAAGAATACCTCTCTTAAATTCCTAACCAGAAGTGAACTTCAAGTATTCCTAAATCCTATCCTTAGAAGAAGAAAACTAACCATATCACCTGGTGAACACGTTACATGGTGGCAGCGGTGGGATAGCAGAGAGCCATTCACTACCAACCAGAGATTTCTTCTCGACTGCTGGACCAGGCTGGAGGGACATTGTCTGACCGAGGTGAGACGAAGCCTACTTCGAGGAGTCAACGCTCCAGAGGACTCCGAAGGCGCCGCGGTACCTGAAGAAGGCAGCTGGGAACGAGTCCGTAGGCAGAAGGCTGCTATAAGCGACCATTGTTGCAGCCCGAGGGACAACTTTGGTGACAAGCCAGCAGCAGCACTCGACGCGAGAGGAGACTTACCCTGAGGGGAGCTTCACGGCCATCACTGGGTCTCCGAACTTCGAGGCTTTTGTCTACCCTTCAAACCCAGGTTAGTCCACATCCACTATGGCAGAAAATGACAATGGGGGGATTGATTCAGAACTATATATTTCTGTTATTGAGGCATCTAAACTTATATCTAGAACCTTTGACGGTAATCCAAAACATCTCAGAGAATTTATAGATGGTGTAGAGGCAGCTAGAGAAGTAGTACATCCTCACAAGCAACAACTGTTTCTAAAATTCATTGAGTCAAAAATTACCGGGGATGCTAAAGAAAAATTATTAGCTAGAACAGAACGACATTCTTGGGAGGATGTTAAGGCAATTCTTGAGGAGAATTATACAGTTAGAAGAACATTAGAATACTACACTGGATTGCTTTTTACGTCTCGACAGGGACAAGCAGAAACGGTAGCCCAATGGGGATCCAGGATAGACTCTATGGGAGTCGATCTAAGGAGAGAAGCTCGCAGTAGATTAGAGAGAATAGATGTGGGGCTAGTGGAAGGAGGGTTACGTCTAGTAGGCGAATTTTTAAAAGGAACTTTTGTTGCGGGCCTTAAAGATGAGAGGGTTAAATATATTGTAAAAACACGTAGTGAGGATGACTCATTAGCTCAGCTAGTAGAAACTGCTTTGCAGGAGGAAAGTGAAGTAAGGTCAAATAGGTTCAAAGGAAACCCTAACCAGGGATGGTCGAATTTTGCAGGTAATGCAGGAAAAAGGGACTTTAAATCTCAAGTAAAGAAGGAAGTAAATATAGCTTCAGTAGGTAACTGCTATAGGTGTCAGGAAAAAGGGCATATAGCTAAGAATTGTGGTAATGCACCCAAGTGTGCAAAGTGTCACCGGCAAGGGCATGAGACACGCCAATGCCGGAAGGGAAACTAAAGATTGGGCTGTCTGAACAGTCACAGATGGCCCATGTAGTTGGCTGTAAGGAAAGTTGTGGCAAGGGGTCACGACTTATAGATAATGCGTGCATTAGTGGTAACAAAAAATGTTACATGGATTCTGGTGAGCAGGGGGACGCCTCTCGCTCATCAGGTAAACAGGGGGACGCTTCTAGTTTACCAAGGTGTAATATAGGTGTTAAAAATGTAGTTTCAGGGCAAGAAACCGAAGGTAAAGGTCTAGGACCATATGAGATTTTTGTACTAAGTCCACAATTGGTGGGAGAGGTAGGAGTAGCTCTTATTGATACAGGCTCACAAATTTCATTAGTTACACAAAATTCATTGCAAATGATTAATGAACAAAAGAGTGAGATGGAAATCCAAGGGATAAGTGGGAATAAACTAAAAGTCAAAGGAAAGGTTTCTCTTGAGATAACAAACACATTAGAACCCGTTCAACTTACTTGTTATGTGGTAGAGAAATTACCAAGGAATTTAAATATGATCTTGGGGCAAGATTGGCTTTCACAAAATGGCTATGTATTAACTAAGTCAATTACGGTACCTCCTTATAGTGAAACTGTGGTACAGTTCCCTACACAGGAGAAAGGTGTTAGGTATATTGAACATCAAATTTACAGCCAGGTTTGATTTGTGCAGCTAGTCTAGTTATGTGTGAAGACTCGTTCACCTGTATGTTAGTTAATGTAACTTCAGAGGTTTTAGTAGCGAATACTGTTCCCAAATTGATAAAACCTCCCACACAGATAAGACCTGAAAAACAAACAGAAAGTCTACTCACTGCACAAAGAATAAAAGTTTTGAATGATAATCTAAGGCTGAAGCATATAAACGAGGGGGCCGAAGAGATAAGACAAATTTGTCAACAATTTGTCGATGTCTTCAAGTTACCAGGGGATAAATTAACAGCTACTACAGCAGCCGAACATTCAATCCCTACTCCAAGTATTCCAAAAGGAAGGGCAATTACACTAAAGAATTATAGATTACCGGTAGCCCACCAACAAGAAATTCAGTCGCAGGTAGAACAGATGTTAGAACAGGACATCATTACTCATAGTAAAAGTGAATGGAATTTCCCTCTTTGTGTAGTACCAAAGAGAGAGGATGCGTCGGGAAAAATAAAATGGAGAATTTGCATAGATTTCAGAAAATTGAATGAGGTCATAGTAGGGGATAGTTACCCTTTGCCTAATATTCAGGATATCTTAGATAAGATCGGCAGATCCCGTTACTTCTCTGCCCTAGACTGTGCTAGCGGTTATTTACAGCTGCCAATTAATCCTGAAGACCAATGCAAAACAGCATTTAGCACAGGAAGTGGTCACTTTGAATATAAAATGATGTGCTTCGGATTGAAGTCTGCCCCCGCAACGTTCCAGCGTATGATGAATGCTGTACTTAGAGAATCCATTGGAAATAGGTGCTTTGTATATATGGATGACATTTTAGTTTTAGGAGAAACATTGCAGGAACACAACGATAAGTTAATAGACGTACTCTCAAAATTAAGAGAATACAATATCAAAGTTGAACCTGATAAATGTGAATTCTTGAGACCAGAATTACAGTATCTAGGCCATGTAATAACAGCAAAAGGTGTCAAACCTGATCCTAGAAAGATAAGTGCTGTTAGCAACTTTCCCACTCCAAAGACGCCTAAAGACATAAAATCATTTTTAGGTTTAGCTGGTTATTACAGAAAATTCATTGATCAATTCAGCGCAGTAGCTAGACCTTTAACAAATTTACTTAAAGGAGATAAGGAATGGGTTTGGGATGAGGCGGAACAGGCCAGTTTTGACTTACTAAAGTATAAACTTACACATGCGCCTCTCTTACAATATCCAGATTTTGAACAACCATTCATCTTGACTACAGACGCTAGTGGATTTGCGATAGGTGCTATCTTGAGTCAGGGTAAACTGGGGCAAGATAAACCCATAGCCTATGCGAGTAGAACGCTTAATACGGCAGAAGTAAATTACAGTACTACTGAGAAGGAATTGCTAGCAATCGTGTGGGCTTGTAAACACTTCAGACCCTATTTGCTTGGTAGAAGATTTAAAATAGTGACGGATCACCGTGGACTAGTTTGGATCTTTAATGTTAAGGACCCCAGCTCGCGTTTAATGAGATGGAAACTACTATTGGAGAAATATGAATACGAAGTACAATACAGGGCTGGTAAGAGAAACTGTAATGCAGATTGCTTAAGCAGATACCCAGTGGAATGCCTTATAGCTAGTAGTGAGGGTTTAACATGGGAAAAGAAGCAAAAAATTATTGAGGAAATGCACAACTGTCCCGTTGGGGGTCACCAAGGCATTCAGAGGACAATTGAGAGGATTAAACTGTACACATCTTGGCCAGGAATTGAGCAAGATGTAACAAAATTAATAAGGGAATGCAAAATTTGCCAAGTTAATAAAGATACTAGACCTAAAATTAAGCAGCCTTTAGAAATTACAGACACGCAAGAGGCACCATGGAACAAAATCTATTTAGATATAGTTGGTCCTCTTCCACAGACAGTTAGGAATAATAAATATTTGCTGACATGCCAAGATAATCTAAGTAAATATATCATAGCTACACCCATCGAGAATCAAAGTATAGAGGCAGTAACCGTTGCCTTTATGAAATACATTGTATTAGTTTCTGGAATACCCTCTAGCATTGTTACAGATCAAGGTACCAACTTCATGAGTGACATGTTTAGACGATTGTGTAAATTACTTAAAGTAGAAAAGATAAATACTACAGCGTACCGACCTGAAAGTAATGGAGCTTTAGAAAGAACTCATAAAACTTTAGTGAATTACCTAAGATGTTTCTGCGAGCCTAAAAATCCCGACTGGGATGAATGGATACAGTTCGCATGTTTTACATATAACACTACTCCTCATTCAGTCACCAAGTACACTCCTTATGAGCTTATATTCGGTAGGAAGGCTAATATGCCGGGTGTGTTACAACAAGTACCACAACCTCTCTATAATTATGATGACTTGGTGCAGGAAGTGAAACAGAAAATGCAAAACTGTCACCAGATTGCCAAAGAAAGGTTGATACAATTCAAAAAGTCTCAAAGCGAAAGAGTGAAAGCCAACGCCGCTAATTTCGATGAAAGCGACTTAGTGCTGTTAAAAGTAGAGGCAAGAAATAAATTAGAGCCTCTCTGGTAGGGTCCATTTGAAATTAAGAAAATAAAGGGTTCTAATGCTGTTGTACAAGAATTAGGAAAGAGAAAACAACACGAAGTGCATATGAATAGGCTAAAACCATACTTCTCTTCAATTTCAGGGAATAGCAAGTATTTTAAGGACACAGTTTGCAATAATAGCGCTGCTGGCACTATGGACTAAGTGTGCAAACTTGCAAGATGTTCAGAGCGTTGAATCAAGAACAGGCATATACTTCGATGAAGTAGGCACTATCATGTTCTACCCTATGCAATGGAAGGTTATCTCTTATGTCAACCTTGAACCAACACGTTCAATATGGAAGCAAACTAAAGATCACCAACGTCAGATATCTAAATTCTGTTCAGATTTAAAGACTAAAGCATATTACCATTTGACAGATTGCGGGTCGTTTGAACAATACCTAAGGGCAAAAATTAGGTATATCGACAATTTAAAAGATTTAGTGGGGGAATACCTTAAAAATTCAAATTCAAATCATGCCGATGAGGTTGGGAAGTCAACTAGAACAAAAAGAGGCGTGCTGAATTTTGTAGGTGATGTTGCCAAAATTTTATTTGGTACACTATCACAGTCAGACGCAGAAGAGTATAATAAACACATTTCTCATCTTGAAAATGAACAGGCCGAGTTTTTGCATATATCCAAGGAACAGTTGACAGTAATTAAATCCACAATTAGTTCAGTGAATTTAACTTTACAAAGAGTTGACCAAAATGAAAGAACATTAAAATCCGACCTTGACAAATTAGTAAAATATACTAATAAACAGATGAGTAGCCTAGAGGAAGAATTTAAGATGGTACGTCTAATCAATGAGCAAATAAGAGTTATTCAGAGGGGATTATATGAGAGTCAGCATGGTTTCGAAATTTTAATAGATACATTTGTTCACGCTGAACAGGGAATCTTTCAGCCTCAGTTGTTAACAATTGAAAAAATTAAGAAAATTCTGCACAGTCATAAGCTGCCAAGTGGGTTGG
The DNA here is from genome assembly GCA_030765045.1 of Tenodera sinensis. Taxonomy (NCBI): domain Eukaryota; kingdom Metazoa; phylum Arthropoda; class Insecta; order Mantodea; family Mantidae; genus Tenodera; species Tenodera sinensis. Next base: position 36,390,371 of record CM060961.1, on the reverse strand, counting down.
ATTATCCTAACTCTAACTTTCCTTTTTCAGAACTTCAACGAATCATAGTACCTCACACCTATGCATACAACCAGTATTTAGTTTATGTATTAGACATTCCTATTATATCTAGCACCATATATCATTTGTACAAAACCCTTCCCTTTCCCGTGAAACAGGGTAACAATTGTTTTTATAAATTCTAACAAAGAGTACATTTTTTCTGACCCTATACATCAACATTTTGGCAAGATGTCTCACAATGAGTTAACGGCTTGTTACAAGCCAAACCATTTACAATTTGTGTGTAAAGAAGAAATCCCAATTCAAACCTATGTACCTGGCACAGATTGTGAAGCCACTTTATTGCATCCCTCTACTATAAAATTTCCAAACATCTGTGAGCTTAGGATGTTAAAAATTCAAAAAACCTTCTGGATACCTTTACATTTAAGCAATCAATGGTTGTTTGTAGCTCCTTACCTAGATACGGTAACAATTCTGTGTACCTTAGAAACAAAAAAGGTGGAGATAAAAGATGAAGAAAAACTCACTCTTGCACAAGGGTGCAAGGCCTTCACTTCCTATGTAACCTTGTATGCAATCACATCAACTGATATTAATTCCACAGTAGACTTTATGCCTACTGCACCCCTAAATTTTGATTGTTGCTTCGACAATGACAGAACCAGTGATTTTGATAAGTTACAGTTAGAAGTGCCATTAGTGAACATCATGTCGTCAGCGGATGACTTGCGGATCGCCAGCATCAAGACCGACGAAGTGCAAAAGTTAATAGAAGAACAGGAACGCCAAAATTTTGCTAAATGGTATGCAAATATACCCTCCTGGAGTTCAGTACTGGGAGTAATTATTGTGATTGTTGTAAGTTTATGTTGCTGCTTCTGTTACTGCAAATGTTGCAGAAATTGTGTATTTTGGATAAGAGAAAAATCTGTAACTGATAATTGCCTTCGGCAAACACAGGAGCGAGTATGTTGTGTTAATGTTAACAATTACAACAATGCAAGGGTTCAGTACACTCAACCAGGGAGTAGTTCGCCAGCTGTGTCTCTTCACTCGTTGTCACATCTTAATGAAGCAGCCAATGGAGAAACACAGACTGAAGCAATTTTTATGGGTAAGGAACCCATCTCTAATAGGACCAGAAGTAAGCAAAAGACCTTTAGGTAATTAAAGTTCTCACCAGCTAAGGTGATAACTTTTTATAAGAGGGGGAGTGTAATGTATAGCACTGGATGTAAAGAACGCTTTTTAAAGAGGACTAATTAAATTAGAATTATGTGACTCATTTCTGTGTACAACAGAGATAGTATTAAGTTTTTTGTGTAAAGGCCAAGGTCAGAGTACAATTCTCAGTCCAGAGGGACAAATAACCTTTAGACTATTGCGTAACATCGATCCAGTACTGGGTTCGAAATCCTTAATACTTTGAACCCTTTACTCATTACGCATTGCGTTATACGCGTAATCAGTCATTACTAGGTACCCCCTACTCTAAATTTACACACGATGTGTGCTGGGCTAACAGCTACACACGGCACTTGACATGCGCAGTGGCTTGATGCACACTGACATTGGCCTGATATAAATATTGATGTAAAGTGTACTCTTGCTAGGAAAACTGGCTTTTGTTAGATTCCTCACATACATGTCTGCTGCCTAAATACATGTTTATCTGCTGGACTCGTCGAATTTCTCTGTGTTGCTAGCCACCTCAGGTTCTCTGTGAGAAAGACTTAGCTCTTTCTCCTTACTTACTCCTATCCCAGAAAGAATACCTCTCTTAAATTCCTAACCAGAAGTGAACTTCAAGTATTCCTAAATCCTATCCTTAGAAGAAGAAAACTAACCATATCACCTGGTGAACACGTTACACAGGAATAGTTCTGGAAATTGTAATAAAAATAAACGACTGTGAAAGTGATGTGAATGTAGAATATCAGTGTTTTATTCACGGGGTTCTCCAAACATGCCAGGCTTTGATTCATTACATGTGATAACCAATTTATCGATTAGAAAATTCAAGTTCATTTGATCGTTGATTCATTATGTATATATTCTCATATAGTTGAACAAATTTAAGGAATAAACTCATATGATATTAGTTTAATTCACATTTAGTAATTGTGAATTCAACCTGTAAGCTTTTGGCCGTACATAACCTCATTTACTCTGTTATGCAGCTGAGCATTGACAACTCAGAATTACCAACTGGCGACGAGCATTATCTCTCCAATGGGATTTAGTTTTTTCCCGTATAACAGGATAAGTAACTATAAGGTTATAATAGAGTATTAGTGCTGAACTAGTGTAAGTTCTTAAATATTTTATCAATTTCCACTAGTAACGAGACTCGAAAAAAATGTATAGTGAATTATATACATATATATGCGTTCAACTAAAAGGGAATTTGAATGGCAGCAATTATAACTGTCGTTTTATGAATTTCTAATGATTTCAAACGGGCAAAATGGATTTGAGACACGATGTTGTGTATTTTAGATCAAATAATTAATAATGCTTTAATTAATAAGTAATTTATTTTTAAATTTTATTTTGTTAAGTTGGTATCCGTGCTCTGTATGTTTTGTTTACATGCTAAATACGGTGTCAAGGTTAGGGTAGTCATGGAAGTCGTTAAACGAGGTAGCAATCTAGAAAATAATTATTTGATTAGCGATAGTGGAATGCTCAGGAATTAAAACCAGTAAAAAAGAAGGAAGCTATTTACAGTATTTGTAGATTACAACAAGGCTTTTGACTAACTGGAGAGGAACCTTATCGTGAGGGAACTAAATAGGCTTATTGGACTTCATCCAATATCCTTAATAATGCAGAATATCTTATTAGGCATCTGTGTCACCATGAACAATAACACAACATCAGGAGACAGAGCCAACTGGAATGGAGCGCTTTAGGATGGCCTTCTTAGCCCTCCCATTCAACGTTACGACATGGGACGTAGTAAAGAGGCCAAAAGAATAAGAGAAACGTGAATTTCTATCTTTATGTAGATCATACGATAGTTAATTTATTTCATTCTCCAGTCGTGCCTGTTTATATCACATAGAGCTCTTTAAATCTTCGCCGTTAACGCAAGCAGAGCTGCGGATTCTGATATCTTTTTAATAATAGAAACACTGCAGTAAGGCGAGAGAAAAACAAACCCTTGGAAAGCTTCTTACCCACGTCGCAAAACTGGTCACTTAGCTGCAACAATTCCCTTCCTACTTTTCGATTATTTCTTCCATCCAACGAGGTTTATGAAATTGCTTCTGAGGTCTGCATTGAACAAAAATAAAAAGAAAACAGAGGGAAAGAAAAGAAATCACGGCGGTCTGACACTCGTTGCCGAGTTTTAGTCCCAGCAGCAATAAAAGAGTTGTGAAACAGAGAAAGAAAAGTAGGTCAAGCCCTGGGCAGTAGATCAGAAAACCTTAAACCGAATTTCACCTGTAGCGGAAGTCTTCAAGTGGCTGCTCCCGAAATAGAATCAAATAAAAGGAAAACAAAACACTGTCGACGCTCGCTCAACCAACAAGTTTATTACGGAATGTAGTCTACGTTATACAAAGTCAAATAAATAAGGGGACAAAAAACAAAGAAAGTGGCGGGAGAAAAAGCAGAGAAGCACCCTCTGCCCTTAGAGCACATGGTGCTGGTTGTTTTGTTTCGTGGGGTGGGTGGGAGGGTAGAGGAATTAATCTAGAAGGGCTTTAAACGGCGTCGTCGTATTTAATCCAAAAGTAACATGAAATTAAAACTTTGTGCGCGTTTTGTTTCAACAAAAAGAGGTACGTTTCTGTGAATGCCTCCAAGTGCAGAGCAGTACAGTAAACAAAGGACGACGTCTGGTCAGTTCAGCGAGGACAAAAGACCCTCAAGCGATCTGTGCAAACATTAGATGTATTTATCCAACCATAAATAATTTTATCTTTTCACGTATTTTTTATTATTACTATCGATGATGATAATATAGCTATGGCTGGCCCTGTAGATTCAGCAGCTACTTTCTGTTCAAGAAGTCCCGCGTTCGATTCCCGATTGAAAGTATGGCAGTGATTCTTGAACTAGGATTATCCCAATCCTTCCTAGAGTGTGGTAGAATGAATGGGAGTGTGAAAGTGTGTATACATTTAGTGTAATAATTCTAAGCAATAGAAACCCAAAATTCATCACTAAGCGAGCGAACAAATTGCTGTTGAACAATTGTTCCAAGAGCTTAATTGTCGTTGGATGTTAAAGGTATCATATAAATGCAACATTAGTAAAAAATGTAGTTACACATTGAAGCCCTAAACAATCACATATAAGGGTAACGTTTTACATTTAATTTTACCTACTTTCACATCGAATGTACACATATGCGATTAGTGTACTCAGCGTTTCTGGGTTTATATAGATATATGAGGATACTGAAAATTAATGCGTTAAAATAGCATTGCGTTAATTTCCGCAAAATGTTTTCTGGATGATTATCTTGAACTATACTTTTTCTACTGCTTACATAAAGTACAAGAACTCTGCATCCTCGAGATTTTACTAAAAATACACATTATGAAGACCCAACATTCCTGCTGGTTGGAGGAGTGCTAGTTCTTCGTTTCTTAAACTCTTGACAGTGGTGGATTGATACTTTTATGTGCAAATTTTCCCAAGGCTTTGTCAATCCCATTGTTGGACTAACGTTGTGATGTTTTAGTTTTTCGCCCTATCTTTATTATATTTACAGCGATGTCATATTTGAACTTACTGTGTAAGACTCCATGGATAAAATATTTTAACCGAAATCATTTGAACTGTTTTTTATAACATTAATTGAGGCTAATCTGAGGTAAGGGATTTTCTTAACTTAAATATCAAGGTTGGTACCGCGCGCGCGCGCACACACACACACACACACACACACACACGCACACACACACACACACACAGTAACAGACTGAGATTTTTCTAAAAAGGGAGTATATACATATTTCTGATGAAATTTCGATATCGAATTTCTGGGTGGAATACAACACTTTTCCTACTTAGTAAAGAAAGTAAAAGGGGGCGTCTAAATACTTTTATAATTTCACTGCCACTTCGAATTCTTAGAAAAGTTCTAATTAGCCTTCAGCTCCATGGACAGAAGAGTTTTTTCAAAAGAACCCAAATACAAAGAATGGACCGTCATTTTCAGTTCATGTGACTTGTGTTCGCTATTAGATAAAAGAGCTCAAAGTAAAAGAGTAGCCTTTGAACTTGAGGTCATAAAGTGCGGTGAACTGTGACACGAGCTGTAGTCAAATGAACAAGTTCTTGCTGCTATAAAGAAAAGTTTGAGGACATATAATGCCAAGTGAGTGGTCATCTCTATTTTAAATACTACCTCAAAATTGTTTATTTGCCACCGACACATCATGTTTAGTTTTAGTATATGGGAGGAAACGGCTTTTCAGTGGAATTAAAGCATTTTCATGTTTTATTCCAGTATAAATATAGCGCCGCATGTTAACCATTAGAGTAGCCCGATAATAACAATTTTGTGGTGACTTGAAATACTGAATGCCAAAAATTTTAAAAAAGTGAGGAAATATACAAAAAGCGTATGCAAAATAAATGACAATTCAATTTTATAAGAATATTTGAATACTGAAAGTAGAGGGGACCACATCAAACGCACATGTAACTCTTTTAATTAAAAATCTATGGTTTTAATTTTGAGCAACATTTTAACCATACCAAAAGTGCATAACATGAGAATAAAAATATGTCGCATTATTTGTGCTCGACGCGAATGAAATTTTTGAGGTTATTTGTGCTCTACTTAAATAACAAGCACAGGGTGTGAAGACATATTGTGCTCAATTCGACGGCTCTGGGAGGAAGGGATGAAGTGAAGGAACTATAGGAGGCCACACCGCAGGCAGGGGACAAGTCCTTAACAGTTTCAAACTCAAAGATCTTGTAACTTCTCAGAGAGAGCGATAAACGACCGAGCAAACAAGCAGCCCCCAGTGAGTAGCGGAATATTGTATCCTTTCAGCAACCATCCGCGCCATCTTTTCGGCACTGCTATACGCTTCAAAACCTATAAGCATACCCGAAGGACGAGAAGAAAACAAATGAAGGATAAGTGATAAGATAAGGATAAGGCAATCGTTATCACCCAATATTGATATACTTCTTAAACGTAACCAGTACCAAAGAAGTCATTAATGAACAAATGTTTATCGCAGAAGGTTTGAAAGTGCTTTTGGAAATCAATCGCACGTATGAGTGATTCAGTCCACATAAAGTGAGAGGAGGTAAATCCAACCTCCCCCTTTTCGTAAAGTTAGACACCGCTGTGGAAAATTATATTTAGGAGCAGACTCGCAATTAATTTGAATATCAGTGCTTTGCTTCATACAGAATAAATTATTTATTTACAGTCCAAGCCAGAGGTTTTACAACACACGTGCTATACAAAACAACTTTTAATACGTATGGTGATGGAGAAAATATTCATAACTGTTTTAGGTGTGCGTCAGTATCAACACGTTAAAGTGTTTGAGCACTGAACTGAATTTATTCTGTTTATTTACACAAGATATGTGTGGAACATGAGTAAATAACAGTATGTGGAAGAAATATATTTTTTCCCCTGCTCGGCTATTCCATTAGCATTTACAAAAATATTACCACTTGTAAAACCCTTTTTCCTCCTTACTGAAATACAAACAGAACCAACTTCATTCCCCCTCGACTCCAGTCTTGGCTTTTAACGCACGTTTTGCATGCATTGTTATTAAGCATGATTCTGCAGGAGTCTTTTGTTGAATGCTTCCATTCCTCTCTTGTTTTTATAATGACGTGATATCGCCCGCCGCTACACCTTCTTCCCGGCCATTATACATGCAATATTTTCGCGCTTCAGTGATCAATTTTACGAGACAACATCCATTATATCCGAACGTGTTGAGAAAACAGAAGTTGAAAAGCCAATTACGTATGCATGTGAAGTAACTTCCATAAAAACTTGTGATACAGCATATAACTGGCTGACAATCACACCGGCTTCATCAATGACAACGGCTCTTGCTGGAATATTCATTCTACCTTCCTGCAGTGATTAATATGTATTGGGATTTAGTATACAAGCGGATTTGAGGGGTGGCTTTGTGCAAAATTCAGCTCAAGGGAGGATTATATGTCCTATGGCAACAAATTCGTGACCTCAGAATGTATGAACCTCTTACCTGCATTCAATACACAGATAGAGCTGACTCTGATGTGAGATATTATTGTTGTTCTATTGTGGTATACTGAATATGCTATGAATCAAATTTGACTTGCCCCTCGACAGGACAATGACCCAAGGCATTGGCTTGAAGTCCTTCAAATATGAGTAATCTGAAGAAGAAAATGCATTATATGCTTCTAGGAAATCAATTATGGGAATATAAAAGTTAAACGGCCATCAATTCTTGATATTAGCGCGTTTACATAAACAAACATACAGACACTTCCTTTATGTGTATATAATTAATAATAAACAAAGAGCGTCCGCTTTGTATGCTTGATGAAATATTCACGAGGTTAATTAAAACAAATACATATTATAATTAAACAGCATAATTATTAACGCGGTATGTTACATTACAAGTCATCAATGAAGCGAATTCCCCCACAGCAAGCGACCCTGTTTAATATCTCCACTTAAAAACTGACGCAATTGTGAAAAAGCTGATATGTGGCTGCCACTTAACTTTCTACACTCAGTCTTGTATAAACTGTTCCTATATTTCATGCTAATCCACATAGATGTTTGTAGAAAGTTTTGTTATACATTACCCTGTAGGTACAATATGAATACAGTAGGAAGGGAACTTGGGGACTAACCACTTCCCATCATTTAGTGCTGCACCTCATTCATGCCGCCCGTTGGGAGGTAAGGGACGCAGCAGTTTTGCAGTTGACTTTGACTTAGCATCGGACTGTCGCGTGCAGTTTGTTTTAGTTCTGTAGGCTTAGCCCTAGCATTACCAAGGGCGAGGGGGGGGGGGGTTCTGCTACTGAATTGCATAATTGTTTCAGTTTTCATTGTTGGTCTTTTTGAGAAACTACGAAATTTGAAGGTGGTTTAAGGTACTGTCCTATAAGTGTAATGCAATTCTTATAAAAAGTAAAAAAGAAAAAGTCAAGCAACGTTAAATTTTGCTTTATAAACATGACAAGATATAACACCCAATTCTGAAACGAATTTTTTTTAAAAAAAGTAACTGCTGGGACATTTTGTTACCAGTGGTGGTCACTTCCGTTGGTTACCTAAGTTCTGTAATAAAGATTGACATATTATCTAGTATAATTCACGTAAAAAAGTAACAAAGAAATAGTGAAACAGTGTTAAATATTACCTTGATAAGATGTAATACCCAAGTTTAAAATAAGTTTGTTTTAAAAATTGCTCAGACATATAACAATAACAAGAAATACCTCGGAAACAATTAATTCCACAAAACAAATCAGTGTGCTCCAACGAGATATTGCCTATCTCTTACGGTTTACCGTTAGGCAAAAACCATGGGCGTCCTCTTTTCTTCTTCCGTTTGGGAACCACTTTATGATCATTTCCGGCAATCTTTCTTCTGTCATGCGGCAAACATGTCCATATCAATTGAATTTCTTTTAAACTACTTTGTTCCTTATTGAATAATCTTCTAATGTTTTCGTATTTTACCCTTTGCAGTCTAGATTTCATTGCAGATCTCCGTAGAAAGCCTATTTCCGTTGACAATAGTTTATTTTTCGTCTTTCCATTTACTTGCCAGAGTTCCCATCCATATACAATTTTCATCATGGCTCCAGTATTTGTCTTTGCTTGAATTATTCTTGAATTTATCAATTTTGTATATGACCATGCACTATTAATCGTTGTAATTGCTTGTTTTCAAGGTATTAACGGCTTCACAACGGGACAGCCTTTACGGCCCATATAAAAGTACAATGAGATTTAGTGAAACTTGCGTGCCGTTAAAATCTTCGTAAAATGGCTCATATATTGACGGCACTTGTGAATAAAATATAGTACACCGTTTGACCTCAATCGAACATTCCAGTTCATGTCCGTCACCAGATAAGCAGTGGTAATTTCCTATAGTAGGAAATAACCGTTCTGCAGTCGTCTGTGAAAAATATATCACGAAAGTTTGATAATAAAGGCAGTTATTATTTGAAACTCCGAAGACTTGCGTGTGAGTGGTGGCCAAGCCTTTTACTTAAGTGGGTGGCATCAAACGTTCCAACTTAATTTTAGAACATTTCCACGTCTCCTTTCAGCCTGTTAATATTAAGAGCCTGGAATGGCTACTTCATGTTTTAAAAACTGTGACTACTCAAGAAGCTTAATTAGTAGGTAAAAACTCATTTTATATTTATTTAGTACTGTGAACATCAACATAGACTTCGTGCCCAAAGGATTGTCCAAATATGTATTGTCAAGGTGACACTTAACTGCAATCCAGACAGTGATTTTCGTGGTTTTTATCTCACGTGGATTGGCAGCTGCCGTTTGTTCATCAACTATTATTTATAACGTTCTTCAAATATATCTTTGATTTCTACTTTCGTCTTTTAATTCATTTAATTTCACCAACTTTGTATTTCCCATTTCCCTAAATTCTTTGTCATTTTAAACTGCCCATTTCATTCTAAAATTTATTTGCAACCCCTCCCCATTTTTTCACTGTTACATAATAATTCTTACACCTTCTTCTTATCTCTTAATGACTTACACTTCTTTTCCTCACCTATCACTTCTATAATGCCTACTTGACTTTATGCCTTAAATTGAGAATTCATTTTTCCTAGCACACCGGACTACGGTTCCCTTAATCATTTGTTCTTCCTTGTCACACGTCACACGACAGCAATTTCCTCTCTGTTCTTTGATTCCTTATATATTAACACATTGTTACTATCTGCTACCCACTTTTGCGAAATATTATCTTTGCAAATACCTTCTTCCATCCCATTCTAGTCATATACATAATGCTTGTATCACTATCCAACCACTTCACTTCGTCAAACACTATATATCCGTACCGACGCGGTTCATTTCCACTTTAATTTGAAATTTCTCCTTCGTTGTTTGAGTAATTTGCACCAATATATGCACCTTCAAGGTCACTCACTGCTCCGTCGTTTATCTTCTGCTTTTTCCCCACTTTCATCTTCATTCTCCTACGAATTGCCCTCCTTTTCTCCTCTTCATGGCTTAGCTGTTAATTGCACTTTAATATTTCTTCTGCCCATTTTGGTACGATAATATTAAACAGTTCAGAAATATCGCTGGAAATAATGCTGCGTATAGTTTTTAGACTGCCTCGTTTTGATTAACTTTAACTTCTGAAAAACCAGTTTTCCAACTCCGCCACCACCACCACCATCACCATCACCTCCACCACCACTACCATCACCACCACTATTACTACCACTACCATTAACACCACGACTACTATTGGATGAAATAAGCAGGATTTATTGAGTTAAGTGATTCTGAGGTATAAGAAAAAACTTTATCTTTAGAATTACAAAAAATGTGTAAAGGTTTAAGTAATTTATGGCAATGTTACATTAAAAAATATAAAGACGTTCAATCTTTCTACAAAGTTTCTCTATATTTATACTGAAATATATATTCGTATCAAAATAGCTTTAAACGTGTTTTTCCATTACGTTATATTATAATAGAGTTTCTGCTTTCAAATAAAATATTTTCTTCTACTATCTATGCAATAAGCCGTATTAACATTTAATTACATTTCTGTGAATTTGCAGAACTGTGTTACCAGCTTGTCTTAGACCAATAATCTGGCCACGTGTAGCTTCTAATGTATGCGACATGCTGTGACCCAAGCAACAGTTGTAGCTTAATGAGTAACGATTTACTGAGCGACTAGAAAAAATCAATACTTCTCTTTCAGGTTATAATTACGCCCAGCCAGTAGTATGAATACTGTTGTCCTTGGAGAGGGGTAAAGAAGATGATCCTAGGAAGGCTCCGTTAAATAATCGAAACTCCCTTTCATTTGAATAAATTCGTTTTCTGTACCTACAGAAAATATGTAATAAAAGCATTCATGTAAACGTCTATTTCGATTAATTAACATAGAAGGATGGGTGCTTCAAGGAATAGTTTTATAAGAGTGAGCAGAGAAGTCCATGTGAGTGGACTACACTGAATTGTTTTACTAAGAGACGGCAAATGCTACGCGCTGACTTTTTGAGCACAGCATGCTGGTCTGTTCGATTACCCGCTACTTTTTCTCTTGGTACTTTATCATTTACATGTTGTGGCGGAAAATCGCATTTCTCAACGTATACGGGAGCTGATCTAAGAAATCTCATTTCCATCGCCAATAAATCTCCTCTTATCTTCGCTTCTTCTGCAAGGTCCCGGGCACGGCGATTGTTACTTGTTTATTGTTCTCTCCACTATGATTGGTATCTCCTCTTTCCAAGTAAATTCTACTCCAATTAAAGTTGTGACCCGTAGATAGAGGGTGCTACTGAAAGGTCAAGCTCGATGAATGACAGATTATATCTTCAGCAGTGTCTCCCAAACCCCCACACCACACTCAACAGCAGTTAATTACTGGATACTAAAAGTGAATACACAATCTGACAAATATCTAAGTAAATAATTAAACTAACCTCCCGGCCGCTGCGTCCCTGCTACAGACGTGCAATACCAACTGGTCACCGCAGGTATAATACAACTAGGTGTCGCCAATTATCAATCCAGCAGCCCTCCAGTTGGTCCCTCAGGGATCTAACTAGGCTGTGTGCACCCCGGACCAGGACTCAAACAGGGATAAAATCCCCACGACGATACCGGGGATCAAAACCATGTTTCCGATTAAATTAATAATTATTAAACCTTATTGATTGTTTTATTTAGGTCATAATGTGATGGGCGATTCAAAGTAATAGGGTCCGGAGTGTATGGCATAACGTGAAGGTGCAAAACCGTTACTTTTCCTTGGGTAAATATTCTAATGTTACCACCTCACTCGGAGAACACACTTAGAAAGGCCACATTGCATCATCAACTTTAAAACCAAGGGAGGGGGAAATTTTATTTACGTATGTACGGCGTCAACTGCTGACTCGAAAAGAACTGGTCCTATAACTCAGAACCCAATATTGTCAAGAAAACGTGTGATTAAACTATTTGTGCAAAAATTATATTAACAAGAAGTAGAAGCTAAAATAAGATTTGGTAAGCATGGCTTGTAATAGTTATATAAAAGTAAACTATAGTGGGTAGAGAAACTCATGTGGATATTTATGATAAGGGCTTTTATACATTGCACAAGTATGTATTAATAATCTCAGACTTTTATAGATAATAAGGCCAGCCGAGACAAGTAAACAAGGTAATGGTGGAGCGGGCCGGAAAAAAGACAGATTTTAGACGGTTCAGGAAGCTTTCGATTGCGGCTTGTCTACGAAACGTTTCCAGAAAAGTTGTATTTTCCAGAGAATTCGCCTGCACTTAGCCTGGACTATACAAGTGAGAGAACATGGACACAGAAGCAGTTATTATTCTGTTGAGCCAGTGAGTGAAGTGGTTTTTCATGAGTGTGTCGTCGTATGTGGGTACAGACAGGCTTGTGAATATCATGGTTTTTTTATAAGTGTTTTTGTACAATACACAAATATATATTAATAATCTCAAATATTTCTGTAGATAATTTAATCTCACATTTAAAAGTAATAGGCACTGCGTATTTTTATTAACTTCTAGCAAACGGCTCCATTCTATTTTGCTATGCTGGTGTATAATTGTGTGGCTTGAAGTACGTTCAAAAAGCTATAGCAAACAATATGCACCCCCTGATACCATCACAATGGCCTGGGGTTCCGTTGAAATCTTAACGTGAATTTATGGCTGATTGGTTCCCTACCCTGTAATGTCTATTGTAACAGGATATTGCTATTTAATGTCGCCCTCGAGTGCAACTGCCATCACGACAAAAAACTGGATAATTACACTGTCGACAACACACATAAAAAGGCAACTATATGTCATTAAGCTTCGAAACAAAACAGGACCAATACAGAAAAATCTAATTAATGAAAACCAAACCAGAGGTTGAAGAATTACCGTGGTACAATGTTTGTGACCATGGTACAAGAAGCACTACTCTGGTAGAGTAATCTCCACAAATTACATACCGCCATTATCATGCAGGTACTTCTACCACTGCTAAATTGAAACCGGGGATTCACAGTTCATTAGACACGAAGCTCTTCGCATTGAGAGAGAGAGAGCGCCGCGTGGCGGTGGTGTTGAAAAGCTTCAGCGTGGGGAAGGGATTCTATTCATGCTTTGGAATAAACATGACGCCACTAATGTCAAAGAGGATCAAATGAAGTTGAAACAAAAGAAATGCTGCGATTTTTAATGTACCTACATCCGCAGATGCACCGATAAATATATTTTTCTGTTGCTTTCCTCAATTTATTGCTGGTGTTAAAATATATGTATAGTGTGGGAAGTTCTTTTAATGCTCTGTGGGGCTTTATCTCTGCGCTAGCGAATGCAATGAAACGTTTATAGGGTTGTTTTGTGACGTTGTAAGCCACAGAGATCTAACTAACAATCTACATACACTGGAGTATACCACTATACTGTAAAACACTTCAGTAAAAATCCTAAAATGTAGTAATCACACAAATTACTCTATGTACTAAATTACTCTATGTATTAAATCATTCTTGCAAAACATACAGCTGGTCAAACAGTGAGTTAGTCATAATTTGTACAAAACAAAAGAATGTCATAATTCGTGTATGAAGCTTTAAGACCTCTATGTGCGAAATAATCCAGAAATTCCTGCATCGGAACCTGCACATTACTCAGAAAGTTCCTCAGTTTTTACTTACCCAAAGATGTTTCTTAAAATTTTGATTAAAATATATTATGCTTAAGATATATGCATGGAAAACTTAAAAGTTTCTATTGACTTTTCTGGGAATATCCCCAATGGTTATCTTCAACTTAAATTACTTTTATATAATTGCTAAACCTTAAGATATAGAAGACATTTTTCTACAAAGGAGATGTAAATCCATCCAGAGCACACGGTTTAGATCTAATAAACATCTTATGTGTGGCACTCACATGACTTTCTCTACACTTGTAGTAACCATTCTTACCTACTGTTATTCCTATATCTTCTTCATGTTAGTTGAGATAAACATTTACAGAAACTATCTTATTATTTCCTTGTAGATGCAAGGAGAATATTAGAATACAGTAGGCTTTGAGCGGTAGTCAAATATTTTAAAGCTTTAAGAACCCATTCTCTTTGCACGGCAAGCGTATAAAAATGAATAACGATGTTTGTTCCATTTGACGAAAGCTTTGTTTTCCAAAACTCACACAAATAACAAGGAATAGCTCAGTAATGTTAACTTTACAAACAAATATACTTAAACATAAATATTGTTTTAGAAATACCTACATTTTTGTGCAGTAAGATTTGGTCTATCTATAAGAGGTTGAATCAGAAACTGAAAAATTCAATGCCATAGCCAGGATTTGAACCTCGGATCTTCCGCTTATCGAGCGGCTGCTCTAACCATTAAGCTACCATGGCCAACTTGCCAGTACGAAATTAAATTCCCCCGCTGATTCGTACTTTTACCGGGTTAACCACAAGGGAATCTCACATCACAGATAAATACCACAGGGCGACTTACAACAGTCCTTTATGGTGTTTTTAACTTGTTTATGTACTGAGCTAGGGACAGTGACACCAACACAATCTGCAGTGTTGCCACGTTATTTTCGACAAAACTAAAATATCATTGTAGGAAATGGTCAGAGGCAAAAGCGTAAGATACAAAATGTGTTCCAAAATTGCGAGAGCTATCTCAGGTTTAAATTAATTAATGCCTACCCTTCCACGCCATATTTCTAAGGCAGCATCTCAATTCCTTACCTTTTCATTGCTTGTTGTGCTAGTTCTCTCTCAGTTTCAAGTCTTGTCTGCAGTCAGCTACCAAAAACGGTATTGCTTAGACCATTTCATCTGCTTATTGTCTTTTATATTTATTTATAACCCTCTTAGAATACGTACTTCACAAACTATAACTTACTTTTCACTTTTACATTCCGTTTTCTAACCTAATACTGATTTCACCGAACATAAAACGATCGGTTACCAAAGCCTCCACAGTTTTCATATTCCTTTGAGGGCTTAGAGATAAACTAACTATGCAGTAGAGAAAGTAAAAATGTGTTTGTGTGTGCTTTTTTTTAGAGAGCCTGAAGACATGTGTGGTATTTCCATATAGTTTTTTGAGTAGAATATAATAATTCCTCCACAGACTATAAATAGTAGAGAAAGTAAAAGGTGGTTATGGCATATGTTGTGTATTTTAATTAGTTGTACATTTTCCTCTACAAGTTTTTTTTTTCTCTCACTAGCATTTCCGCTAGTAGAAATAATATATAGGTATATATACTCATTAAGAATACAGCAAGCGAGGTTTACAATTACATTTGCGGCCTGCCACATGAACTGATGCTATCACTAGGCACAAATATTGACACAAAACAGAAAAACAACACGAGTATAACATTTTCCCTCATTAAGTTTTCCAACCACATTATGTAAAACATGAACTAGCAATTTCCGATACAGATGAGGGCATGTATGTCGACAGGTGCACCAACAAATCAAACAGAATGCATAATGGATACATGAGGTAACCCGATTTCCTCGCAATCATGATAAAATCCTTTCGTATTTATTACCAGCTCCTCATTCACTCAATGCTTACACGTGGTTAATTAAAATAATGGTTTTTTGAACCAAAAATAGCTCCGAGATTTTGTTTAGATTTAGATAGGTCTACAAATACCTGTGAGGTAGATCAACGTAAGTTGTCGAACATTCTAGTTTTAATTTCATCAAAGCTTTTAAGGTAATCTCCATATTTACAGTAAATTCACAATTATTAACGAGAATAATTACTTCAGGTGGAATTACCATGCTATTTTCTCTTGGGATGTTAATCTAAAGTGATGAGATAATCCCAATTTACAGCGCTATCAGGGAATTAAAATGAATCAATGAAATGAAATTATTATTTTTCCCTGTTGGATTAACGCATCAAAACATTAAGAATGTATAAACTGCAGGGTTTTGCATTCAGGGAAAAATTGATTCAATTTTGTGTTGACACAAAATGTATGTGCGTTACAATGAAAGAAATTTTTAGACTCTCTGCTACTTAACCATATATTAGAGAGAACCATTCTATTCCAATCGAAAATTCGATACTAATATTTCACTGAAAATATCTTTTCGGAGTTCCTTGAATATATAAGGTAGAATTTTTAGTTTCTCTACCAGAAACGTGTTAGGTATTGCATTCCACCCAAAAAGTTTGCACTAATAATACTCGTTTTGAAGTCCCCTGAATAAAAGTAGGAAAAATTTTATATCTGTGCACCAATCCGTATGTGTACATAGCTGTGAACAGCACAACTCAAAAATGAATTCTTTAGGACAATTCGTCACCCCAAACGATCCTATACATATGGAAAAATCTGATGTGCTGCACTCACATGGTTTTCTCTACTCTTGGACTAACCATTCTTACAAACTCGTATTCCTGTATCTTCGTGTTAGTTAAAATAAACATTTGTATAAATTATCTTATTGCTTATTTCCTTGTAGGTACAAGGGGAATATTAGAATACAGTAGGCTTTGTGCGATAGTCAAATCTTTTAAAGCTTTGAGATTCCGTTCTTTTTGCACACTTAACATATATAAAAATGAACAACGATGATCCATTTCACAAAATTTTCAAGTTTTCCTAATCTCATACACATAACAAGGTATATCTCCGAAATGGTTCACCCTACAAGGAAATTCATTGAGACATAAATTGTGTATTTTAGCGAGATCTACATTTTATGTATAGTATAATTTGGTCTATCTCTAACGGTTTACCAGTTATGCAAAAGTCGTCCAGAGTAAATACGGCTACAGGGGCTATAGCCAGAAAATTCAAGATGTATATTTCATTGGGCATAAAAATATCTCAAACATATGACATTTTAATCAAAATCGTTAGAGCCATTTTCAAGAAAATCAAAATGTTCGAAAAATGTTCCATGTAAGGGGTAGTTTAGGGTGGGGCTATTTTGTTAAAAATCTTCGTGTCGCATCATTGAAAGGCATTAAACTTAAATACCAATTTTGGTTTTTAACCGACTTTTAGTTTTTCAGTTACGTTGTCCATAGACTGACACACAGACAGACAGAAAGACACACGCAAGGACCTTTTTCTAAAAATGTTTTTATTGGATTTAGGGGGCCTCCAAGTATATTTCTGGTGAGCTCTCGACATTCAATTGTTAGTTGAAATGCAATAATTACTCTGCTTTACTATACGTAGCAGAGAAAGTAAAAATCTGTTCAGTTAATAAGATAGAACGAAACACAATGAAATAAAAGGATTGTGTTAAAAGAGTGACAGAAAATAGATTGATAAAAAAAGTGAATTATCGTAAATTGGAAAGAGAGATCGGGGTAAACCTTGTAAGAGGTGGACTGACGACAGATGATCATAACACTTAATGCTTGAAAGAAGAAGAAGAAGAAGAAGAAGAAGAAGAAGAAGAAGAAGAAATAAAGTGACACTAAAGTAACTCGACTTGTTGCACTATATTCAACGTGACGTCACGTTAAAGATAAAGGTGTCTGTCTATTCTTGTACTAGTATGGTACTTAGGGGTGAAGTAGACGAGTTGTGTTGGCCGTTTCAGGAAGAATTGCTCTAATAAAGTGACTCTGTCTTGGACGTGGAGGATGAGGGTTATTTCCTGGAGGTGATGACGTGTTCGACCTCGCAGCTGTCACGTATCTTAACGCTTGCTTCCTTCCTTCCCTTCCGTTCTTCCTTCTGCAAAACATGACACCTGTTGCCCCAATACTACCCTACTGCCAATCATTTCCACACCCTAAACCTATCGGACTTCTCCCGCAACGTGGACATATTTTATTTCCTAGGTTCTTTTACTCGCTCTCTCTACTACTTACCGATAGTACCTACAGGAATGTCTGCATTCGACCCAAAAATTCTACGTTAGACTTTCAACAGAAAGTGCTCTATATAAAAAAGGATCCTTTTTTACTTTCTCTATTACGCACAGTAACTATGGATGTATTAAATTTGACCCAAAATTTCGATGTTCAGATTTCACCGGAAATATATATTTTGAGGTTACCTGTATCCAAAAAAAAAATTTGTTAGGAAAAGGTCTGTGTGTATGTGTGCGTGCGTACGTGTTAGTGTGTGTGTGTGTGTGTGTGTGTGTGTGTGTGTGTGTGTGTGTGTGTGCGTCTGAACAGCATAACTAAAAGACGAAAGGTACCTTAAAAGCCAATATTGGTATTCATCTTCACATCTTTTAAGGATGCATTACCCTCTACATGGATAATTTTTCGAAAATTTTGATATTCTCGAAAGTGACTAAAGATGTTGATCAAAATTTCGCATGTTTAAAATATTGTAATGACAAAAATATAAATCTGATTAAAATACGTAATTTATGTCCAAATCAATTTTTTTTTTTTTTTTTTTTTTTTTTTTGTGGAGTGAACCATTTCGAAGATATCCCGGGCCCTAATGACCTAGTTGTCGACGGGCCCTTAAACCCAACTAACTCACTCACTCACTCGAAGATATCCCTTGTTATTTGTGAGTTATCTAATAGTTATTCAGCATTTTTATACCTTAGCCGTGCAAACAGAAAGGAATTTCAAAGCCTTCCTATAGCGACCAGGTTCAAAAGATTTGACTATGGTTGCACCTACAAGAAAATTAACAGTAAGATAATTCGTAGAAATGCATATCTCGATTGTCATTGATACGATAAAGAATAAGAGCTTGTAGGAATAGTACAAGAGTAGAGAAGTTAAAACCATGTTGGTATTTCAGCCTAATATCTTTCAAGGATGCGACACGAAGATTTTGAAGAAAATTCCTACACCTAAACTACCCTTTACATGGAAAATTTTCATTTCTCGAAAATGGCTGTAAATCATTAAAAATTGCATATTTTAAATGTATTTTTATAACAAATGAAATGTATATTTTGAATTTTCTGGCACTAGCCCATGCGGTCGCAATGATTTTGTTTGTAGAATGTACCATTTCGAAGGTATTCCTTGTTTATTGCGTGAGTTTAGCAACACATAAACTTTTCTCAATTAGAAGTTCGTTATTCAGTTATTCAAACTTTTCCCACACACGGCTTGTGTATTTAAAAACACCAACAGTACGTTTATTGACATAAATAGATAATAACAAATTATATTGTATACTATTTTCATACTACTTTTATGTATATTTGATCTACCTACTAAGATAATATAATTAAAACCATGTACATTTAACATAAATAAAGCTGAACATGGGAGTGAAGAAAAAATTAAATTAACAAAAAAATACAAGCACATACGCACTAAAGTATGGTGCGGGCCTACTAGATCGTACAAGGGCACGCCCCTAATGGAGGGTTGAAGCGGGTAAAGGTCTAAGGAGTTTATAACCTATGTAAGTTTACGAATAAAAGCCCAAGTTTATGAAAAGTATTATTTGAGAGCAGAGCAACCCTAACCTTAACCGCTGGCACGTTGGATGGAAAATTGTGCAGTTTATTGTGTACGTTTATTTCGATTGGGGGCATTAATTACTGTTCTAGCGAGTTCGTGTTACAAGAGGTCAGTAGGTCACTAGTATTAAACATCCAATCTTGCTAACAATGCCTTCAAATGTGCTATCGATCCGAAGCTTCAAAAGCAACTAGATGAATGATTACAATCTCATTCCACGACCCTTTAATAAGTCCAGACCCTTTTTAAATGTCAAATGTGTACTGTGATTCACTGCTTTCATTTCCTTACCTCTCCCATACGTAAAGTTTCTGCTCTTGGCAGAGGTTCGGTTAAGTGAAGCCAAAATGATATGACAGTTAATTTTGTTCAGTATTGTAACAAAACGCAAAGTCCAGTTACTTTTCTATCACTTTATTGTCCTAAATGTTGCTAAAATTCACAATTTTCTTCTCGTTGTTAACACAATTTATAGTCTTTTCTGCTATTACAATTGTTCGTGTGATAATTTTTGGTCAGTTTTTCAATGCCTTTCTCCAGTTCCTCTGTCCCTTATATCTTGACTATTACGATACAATCACTCGACGACACACACATACTGACAGGCTGGCCGACTCACTCTCGTAACTCGCCGTGTCTGTGTGCTACTTATACTGAAGCCAATGTGAAGTGACTTTTGAGATATTTCCATGTGCACGAGTGCAATGACTCAGCGAGAATTGTAGAAGGCTCTCCACTCGTAATCCTTTGTTTTACCCCATCATTGTTTATGCTCAGGTACACACAGTCGCTCGCCACATCCAAGGCCACCCTGGACCCCCTCTCGTCCGTATATTGTTGTACGGCCAAAGTAATAGTATTACTAAAATTTTAAGGACACCTCCCAAGTTCACCAAAATGCACTCTGTTCTCAAACTATTTTGTGCAGCGGCCTTATGCCTCGTCAAAATGTATCTTATTAAAATATACATTTTAAAATAATTAAGTAAATGTCGTTTTTTAGATAATTATGAGGTTTAGGAAAGGCGAAAAGAAATTATGGTTTTTAAATCTTTGTGGAGATATGATCATAAAATTATACAAGATATTTTTTTTAAGGCAATGGCACTATTTAACGAATATTTATTTCAACTGGGCATAAGTAAAACGTGTGTGGCATAGACAACAAAAATATATAGAAAATATAATAAATTAAGGTAAATGTTTTGCACTTAAATGTGCTTTGATCTAATAATTGGCAAAATATTAAAATAAAAAGTATTAATAAGGTAAATACATAGTTAACCTCGAATTAGAAAGCCCAGCTCTTGTATCTTGTTTTGCGTCATTTTCCTGTCGAATGCATGCGAAACTGAAAAAAAACAAGTAATTGCTACTGCCCCGAAGCAACGATTTTCAGCCGTTTTACGTTGCCGGATGTATATTACGAACTAAGGTTAAAGCTGAACTAAAACTCGATGGTCTTAGATTAGTTTTATTTCAAGTAATTCTCCACTGATCTCAGTTTATGTTCTGAACTTAGATTAAAGATCATTTTTAGCCAGCGATATTTATGTAACCGCAAAATTTACCTCATTAGCAATGCCAGCGAAGAGCCTTTTTAAAAATTTGAGTGTTCTCTGTTATTTTACTTTACAAATCTGCCTTGTTTGTTATTTAAAATTAAATCAAACAAACAGATCCAAATACAATGTGGATATCCATGGTTTGTTGATGATAAGTACTGATTATTTGTTTTGAATTTAACCCAGATTTTGTGGAATCATTGTGGATTTATGTCATAAATGAAATTTTACCAATAAATGGTTCATGATAGGATTGAATCACAAGGGCATGAGCCGTATTCTATTCATTAAAATATTGTTGGCTGTTATGAACACAATGTTCAAGTGCCTTGGTGCTTTATTTCCATGTTTTATGTTATTAATCAGTTCGTTTAATAAAGTCAATTTAAAATCGATCATTGGAAAGAACAAGTGCTTCATATATTTAAATTTATTTAATCGAGATATTAAATTGAAGTTGATGTTTTGTTTATGAAAAATCCTTTAACTGCTATGATTTTCATTGTAGTATTATATTGGAGGTGAGATGTCCCTTAATTTTGCAGAACACATAAGAGTTGTAAACTTTGCATATATGTACTTAAAAAAACACAAAAGCATATTTTGACCGAAACTGGCTGAAATTTCAGCAATGTCCCCCCTTAAGTTAAAACATAGGTATATTGCTTTTATTTACCATAAATGCTGTAAAACACTACTTTTTATAGGTTGTCATTTTATGAACTAAGAGTAAAGCCAAACATAGATACTGCCTTCCGTAATTTTGGAATCATTCATCTCGTATATAACTAAAATGCAGCTTTGCTGAATTCCCTAAATAAAGTTAAAAGTCAAGTGCTTCATTGTTGGTTTTCATAGTAAGTTTGAACAATCGTTATCTGATGGTTTACTACTAATATCAGTTAATTAATGAAAGTTTAAAGACCTAGATGCCTTTAGAGATACGACGCTTTGTTGGTGTCTTGCTTCTCGCAGACTCAACAAGCTTTTTGTCTGATTCTTTCTACTGTCTTGTACATTAGGAAATTACTGACGTCTCAGTAAAAAGATTTACCTCGTGTCTTTGGCAGATTTGGCAACCCTTGTAAGATATTTAACTTCGTTTAGTAAACAGCAATATTTTCAGGAAAAGACGATAAGATACGATGAAATTGTTGTACTGCCAACTAATTATGTGTTTGTTCAACGTATCTCTTAGCAAGTATTCGTGTTAAACTAATGGTTAAATATAAGAATGACTAAAACTGTCTAAAGCTAGAAAAGCTTCAGAACATTAAATATAGCAGCTTAAAGTAAAGATATTTTGACCTAATCGGCGCACAACAATGCCAAGATGCTTCACGCCACATACCGTGCGAGATAAGGACGTTCAAGACGGGGCTGGCTCGCGGGACTGCTGTGTGCACGTGACTGTTAACAATCGAGGCGGCAGAAACAAACAGGCGTTGAGAGCGTTCGCAAGACTTGTAACTGTTTAATTTCCAGTGCGCTCGTGTGAGGTCGCGATTGTACTGAAATGAATTGGTTGCCTATAATATATGTCATCTTTGACTACCGCCCAGCCGCTGCGTTCTCCACCAAGGCCCGCTACAGGCGTCATTGAGGTGGGGTGCAGTACTGGAGGGTGGTACGAGGTCAGCCTTCTGATCCCGCCCGGCCAGTTATACGGTCTTCACGGCCTGGGGCCGCTACTTTTCCATTAACTAGCTCCTCAATTGGTCCCCCCAGGACTAACGAGGCTGAGTGCACCCCGTGCCAGACCTCCTAGAGAGGATAAAATCCCCATGCTGGTACCGGGGATCGAACCAGAGGCAAGCGCGCTACCAACTGCACTACGGAGGAGGTCGTCAAAGATAGCTCAGTGCAATGAAAACAGGATCACCAGAAAACAGCATTTAATGCTGTTCTTTGTCCTAGCCAAATCTCCTCATCGGATAGAAACTGAAAATGTAAGTTTTTGAAAATGTTTGGCACTAAGTGTTAAGCCTGGGGGTATGATACACGTGTTATCTCAACAGCAGGGAGGTGGAATGCTATACTTCACAAAATAGCTGAATAACGACAAGTTAACATTCTGTGAAGTGGTTAGGAAGGGAAAGCCTGTTTAGCTATGCGGGTTAGTGGCGTTTTGCACCAGCAGCTTTGGCAAGTTTGGTCTGGATATCAGAAGATGGTTTATTCATGCACTGCCGTTGCAGAGGATTTATCCGATAAGCTATCGGCGTCTCCAGGACTTGTGCCACAAGACAGATTATCTGTGCGGTCAAGCATTTTGGATCACCAAGAATACGCAACCCGCTACACGCGATCCCCAACTTCTCATATTCACCAAAGGAAAACAAAAAAGTGTTGTATTCAGAAACTTCAGTACTTCTAACATTTCTTACAGTTTGTAGCGTTTATGACTAAATAAACAACGAAAAGGGTGCTATTCACATCTACTTTCTATTGCTTATTATGGGTATATGCTTTTGTATTCTTCATTTCAATCAAGGTAAACATTTACCGAGCGGGATGGCTCAGGTGATAACGTCTGTGGCCCGCATTGGGGAAGTGGTGGGTTCGATTTCTAACCTTGGGCTTCTGGTTTTTTTTCCGAGTCAATTAGGCAAATGCTGGGAAGAATATTTTCCTTACATCCCCCAATTCACTCCCTTTCATTTCATTCTCTCTCTAACCGATCCTTTCAGATTATGTCAGCGGGGTCACCGGTGGGATGCGCTGTGGTGGTGCTTGCGCTCTGGAAGTACGGTATTCGGCTGAGGGGAGGCGCTGTGATCATATATTGCATGCTTTAATAAGATCTACATATGGGTGTAGTAAGATTTTGCCTATCTCTTAAACTTTACCAGTTACGAAAAATTCATCCAGAATGAACATGTCTAGAGGGGCTGTTCCAAAAGAATTTAAGATAAACATTTCATTTATCATGAGGATATGTTAATCATATCGTATTTTAATCAAATTTGTTAGAACCATTTTTAAAAAAAATGAAAACTTTGGCAATCTTTTCCATCCAAGGGGTAGTTTGTGATTGAAAAAATAAATTCAAAGTTAAACACCAAGCTTGGTTTTTGGTCACAGTGTTCACAGACACTGAAAGCGTTTTTATGGAGCCTAAAGACATATTATCTTCGCTGAAATATCGATATCAAATTTTTGGTTGGAATACGATACCTATTTCCCCTACTTCCTATACGTAGTACAGAAAGTAAAAATATAGAGAGTCTGGATTCGTGTCAGACAAAAAGAAATAGGGATAGCCAACAATTGTAACAGAGGAATTAATTAGATGAGATAGAGGTTGTCGTGGAAAGAATTCCGAGAAAATTCCTGTCTCGCAGTGCAAGGAATCTAATGTCAGAGTAAGTCACTGCACTGCTCGCTTTCCAGGACTTTTGTGTATGTTTGAAATATAAATGTTACGTATTACATTCACACTGTAATCTCCATTCTCTTTTAGGTAACAAATTCACATGTCTTTGTATACTCATTCATCTAAAAACAATTTTCGTGAAAAAACAACGCAATTTTGCACCAAATAAGATTATACCCTCTTTTACAAATAAGTGATACGCTTTTCTGTATGAAATAGAAGTGCTATGTATTACATTCACACTGCTTTCTCTACTTAATTTTAAGTAACACATTTACACCTCTTTCTCCACTCACTCTTCTACAAAAAGTTTATTGTCTGTACAGATATACAAAAGGCATGTTTGCACATATAATTATGTAACCCTTACTCTGTGAAACACTGTGAAATTTGCCACATATATGCATTTCTTCATGGAGAAGGCTTTTATGCTAGCCATTTCACTACATATTACTTTCATGTGGTTTTCTCTACTCGCTTTTTTACATGACACATTCACATATCGTTCTATACTCGCCCTTCAACAGTTCAACATACAAATCACCCTCCTATTTTTTGCTGTTTTGATAATATGCCATATTACAGTACAATTAATTATTATTAATCTGTGCAGCAATAGAATTAAATAATGTAAATAAACTTACGCACTGAAAGAGTGTTTGTATTTTTCTATTGGCCTAAATAATTGCAACCAAACTGTACACGTTTTGCAAACATAATTAACATATTTAAACGGAAGGAATTTAAGTATTAATATGTAATAGAACATACAAATTAAATAAATGTGTCAGTACTTCTAAAACTAATCACTATGTTGTAAATAAGTATTCAAAACGTTATCCAATGGAATCTGTAGCTGAATCGAAGGTGGACAGTTTGGCAGCAGTGGGGCACATACATAAGTTGGAACAAGCAAAATGAAGTTTCTCTTCTTCAATTTCAACAAAACAGATATTAAAACTAGTCTTTAAAAAAGGAAAAAAAAAAAAAAAAAAAAAAATTGGTGAAGAAATGTGAAATTCGAAAACTAAGGACCACCCTAATGGGTGCTGGGGACTCTTCATTTCGTCACCAGGGTCTCGCTAATCAGCCACCGGTCATTGCAACGTTACCCATCCGCCGAGAACAGCAGTTACACTTCGCAGCAGCAGACTCGCCCATCGCCAATACTTGCGACCCTGAAAGACCGGTTGGAATAAATGTGAAATGAAAAGAGAAACGAAAATTCGGGGATATTATTGTCTTTCCCAACATTTGCCTGTTGACTCGGGAAATCCCAGAAGGTCGGCCGCGGGAACCGAACATTACCCGAAGTATTTTGGTCTCAGAGTATCGTAAAATCTATTTCTGGTAATATCTCGATATAGAACTTTTGGTTGGACTGCAATACGTCCTCTACCTCTATGTAGCAAGTAAAAATATATTACTTTAAGACAGGAAATCAGTCAATGTGATTCCATCTTTGTGTAACAGTCAGAAGTTTAATGTATGTGCTGGTTTCTTAGACAAGCGAAAGACAGGAACTTTATGGTCAATAAGGAATACATTCAGTCAATATATTCCGTATTAAGAACAATAAGCTCTGTTTCGTGAAGAAATGCACTGGATATAAACACGCGCTCTACAACCTGTCAGACACACTTCTACGTCTGAGAGTGAAATTTCCTTGTAGGAGTACTTGGCACGCAAGCAGGCAAATTGAATTTTGGAGAGGTGGTGTGCGATCCATAACCAACTCTGCCGGTTCGAGCACCGAGCCAGTCTCCCCTCCCTTCAGATTTATGTCGATCCAAGTCAAGGTCCTTTCTGTTTTTGTTCCCAGATACGGCTGACTTTGCGAAAACCAAAAGGAGCCTTATTTATGCCCCCTTCTGCATAAAATCTAGGAAGGAGGCCCGCAAGAAGCCCTTCCACGAGACTTGTAACTCCTATCTTGCGGTGTTCTTCTGGACTGTTCAAGCAACTCCACGTGTTTTCAGAAAAGTTACGATAAAGCGGATCAGCAAATAAATCCCATAAATTCAGAGGAATGAATCGTTTTGGATAAAAAATTGTGCTGTAAAATATAATAATTGACCTACCACGGAGAAGCTGATTTCATAGTGAAAATAAATAAACTGAACTATATGACAGATATTAATAACAAAGCCCGTAAAGCCCTATAAATATTTGGCAGTACCAACTCTGATGAATATTTAACAAAAAGATATAGTACAAGAATACAGACATCAGAAATTAAATTTGTAAGAGTAATAGCTGAGTATACTAAACAAGAATTGGAAATTGGAAAACGCATTTGATAGAATAAATGAAACTTTTGTAACTGTATTGCATCTTAGTGTGGAGTAAAACAAAAGCTGTGTAATGCCTATAATATGGGGATGTTAAAGTCACAATAGTCGTTGCGTCAATCTTCCTCTCTTTTATTATAGGTCTTAACCTGTTTTTCTTCCAATATTTTGTTTACTTGCTGTTATATCTATAGTAAACTAGAGAACTGTAGTATTCTACCCAAAGGTCTAAGTTGAGATTTCACTGGAATGGTATGTTTCGAGGCCCAAAATATTATTACAAAATGTGCTCTCGAATGTGAGATAATACTTAACTCAGAAGCAAAAATTCGTCTGCATACTAAAGTATGATTTTCTTAAAAGTTCCTCTAACGATTTTGATAAGATAATACCATGACCAATGAAATCCATAGTCTCAATTTTGCGGAAACAGCTCTGAAATCCTCTTCAGGATTACTTTTGCCTAACTGATAAACCGAATGGACAACACATTACTATACCAAAAAAAAAAAAAAAAAAAAATAGATTTTCTTAGGTGTATAAAGTATGTAAAAAATATTTGTGTGGACTTAATTATTTGTGAATTGTTCCTTGTTATTTGTTTGAATTTTTTTTAAAAAAAATCTCAAATGCATAGTCATTAATCGCTTTTTTCTTCTCCAGGCCATGCGAAGATAG
The DNA here is from genome assembly GCA_030765045.1 of Tenodera sinensis. Taxonomy (NCBI): domain Eukaryota; kingdom Metazoa; phylum Arthropoda; class Insecta; order Mantodea; family Mantidae; genus Tenodera; species Tenodera sinensis. The sequence continues at coordinate 36,362,787 of CM060961.1, read as the reverse complement.
TAAATTTTTTTAAGTTATTAGAAAACAACGTGATCTTAAAAATCCCCCACCCTAGACTAAGCTTTAGATGGAACAGTTTAAAAAATGCAAGATTTTCTCAAAAATGGCTATAACGGTTTTAATTTAAATAGCATCAGTTAAACATACTGTTATTATAAATGAAATGTATATACTTTCCAAGAAATTGTTGTGTGGTTTATTTGAATTTTCCAATACTTATAATTGTTCTAAAATCGGAATGCCTTATTGAGTTTTCATCTCTTGCGCATGCAAAGAGAACGGAATTTTAAATTCGTCACATAGCAGTTCCTCTTAAAATATCTGTGTACCGCTTAAAGCACATGTGTCATTTCCGCTACATGGTAGTTTTAACCCCGTCCACTCTGATACACATCAGTCAGCTATCAGTCCGTGCCCCGCTGTTATCCATCTTCCTCAGAGAACCGGCCAATCTCTCAAATTGTGACAGTGCTAATCGTGTCGCACAAGGAGCTAAAAAGATACTTCAAAGGCGAATGGGAACATAGGTATCTTTCTGTTCCTAAGAAAAATAAAGCTTTGTGTTTGCTATGACAAAATAAAATGTATGTAACGTAATCACAAAACCAATACATAATGTTGCATTCGGTTCCGCCACTGCACACCTTGAAACTTGCCTTGTTTGTAAGCACGTGTGTGCACATAAGCAGAATCAGAAAAGAGAGGTGCTCTGTATTTGATGATAGAGTAAGTGGAGAGGTAAATACTTCATAATTAACCTTTAAGTGCATGCCTACTTCTGTAATACAGGTATAGTTGGGCCGTTCTTTGCGTTGCCATTTCGGCTTCTTTGATTCTGGCTTTGCGGTAGCTTGACACATAAATAAAGTGGTCACTTTGTAACGAAGTGGAAAACCGATTTTCGCTCAAACTATACACGTATGGTGTATTCCATGCACCACACAACAGAAGTGTCCAAAGAACTATAATTATGGGCAAAATTGTTAATTAAACATTTTAAATGTACCTCACATATATTTGCAGTAAACAGGAGCTGTTGTTTTTATGTCATAGTACTACAGGAAATGTTGAGCTCTTTCTGTAACCTGTGGCTTCATCAAAGATCGATATAAGGCCCTCGGGTAATTTCTTCTGTATTAAATATAACACTGCAAACGACAATGTCTCTGCCAGCGGTCATTCTACACACTCCAACAATGAATTATGTGGCTCTAAAGAGTGACAGGAATAATTTGAGTAATGGAAATAACAAATTTAATTTGTGTGGTGCATCCTGTATACCAGCGCGTGTACTTAGAGGTTAAGAAAATAATACAATGCGGCTTAGTATACAATCACATTGGTTAAAAATATGACAAGATATATATCAACGTTGAGTCTGATATATGAAATAGTTTGTTACATAATAGGTCATGAACTTAATCGATTCTATAGGCCTCATGAAGCAGGTAACGTGACTGTTACACGTTAGCTGGTTAGATGTGTGACATGTAGGAGAAGAGAAGGCGCGAAAAGATGAAACTAAATGCAAGTCTAAACCGATTTCGATTTGCCAGCACTATCACCTATTCGCATCACAAGCGCCTTGCTTCTATGCATGTCAAAGCGGGTTCTGCTCGTACGTAACCTTACCAGTCAAAGTGTTCCACTTTACGACGAAAAATTTGTGCACGAAGGGGAAACATCGCGCAACGCTAAGAAAACAATACGTGGGAACTTGGGTGTGTGAGACCTCAAAGGAAGATTGCAAATGCCGCTAAATAAAGCATGCATTATTGAAGAGTAGTGGGGTATTACTGTGCCCGCAACAAAGGCTTAGAGGAAACCGACAGGGAACACCCGCCTCTTTTCATTCCAGGCAGATGTCTCTGCTGTCACGTTTCGCTAATTGTTTCAATGAGATGTCAGAACGGGAGCGAATTCCCTCGTGTGTGCAAGTTGGCAATGCTGAGCGTTAAACCGGTGCGGCGAGCCGAAGATACGCCAACTTTCAAATGAAACTTTTGTCTCAAAAACACTTTGAACCTTAATTTGACGTGACATGCGTTCATGTGCGAGGGACTGTAAGGGCTTTTAAATTGTCATCTCTGAGAGAGAACAGAAAAAAAATTAAATACAAGTTCCTACTTTCTCTTCCAGCACTTGGCTTCAAAGAACACGTTGAATCTCAAACACTTATTTAAACTAATGACGGATTTAGCTTTTACCAATTTTTGTGACGTGCTTGCAGCTCGTGTATGGAATATTTAATATGTAGATACCAGATTGGCCAAAACTCCCTGTCTCATAATTTCTTCATATGGGCACACGTTTTTAACATTTCATAAAGCAAAAATTATTACAAGTAATTGCGCTGTTTCTAACTGGTACTGTTTTCCTTTCACTGTCCCTCCTCTCCGTGTGCCAACTAATCAGATGACGTAAACTCTATGGTGCACAGAAGGTGATTCGTTGTGAGACCGTGTATTTTAGTGAATACTGTATAGGCCAAGAAGTCCGTATAGTGTAGCACAGATAGTTTATCTTGCTGCCAACATACTGCACAGTTTTCTGTTATAGTCTTTTCTGCTATCACAGATCACAGCTATTCTTCTGATAACCTTTCTCAGTCTTACAATGTCGTTCTCCACTTTATCTTACTTAACTCTTAATAGATTTAGATCTGTTCTTGATAGGAAACGGAAAATAAATCGCCGTATTCTTACAAAGAAAGAAGTCGATGTCATCGAGAAAGCTTAGACCGAGGTCCAAGAAAATCCCGGAAACATCTTGCACAGGAATTTCTTGCAAACCTCATTTTTTATAATTTTATATTCATCTCAAAATAGTGTACATGTTTGGGAATCTTCAGATGTAGACAGTCTGTGTTTCGACACGTGGCCCATTTAATGGGTAGTATCCTGGCACCGGGAAGCGCCGTGTTTTTCATAGCCCCTTTAATTCAAACCCATAGATTTATCATGCAAAAAATAATATGTAATTTGCAACATGTAGATTTAATAACAGTTCGTATACATATTATTAGTAACTATACACACATAACATACCATATTTTTCTTTCCTAACTCCTTGGCTATAGGAACGTAACCAAAAACAAGAACTAGTTGACAAAATCCACTACCTGAGCTCAAAGTACTAAAAACTGGTGCGCCCATCAGAGCTAACTGCAGTAGCCACTATCATAACAGCAACTGTAATCTGCCACTATGAATTTTAAGCTTGAAATGCAACTACGTAAAACTGATTTACATTCTATTATACTTGTTTAACCATTCAATGGAAACAGTTTGCTTTGTATTATAACTAGAAATACAAATTTCTGGCCTGAGCTCAATTGTTACACAGTGTTCTCTTGATTGTAAAAAAGGTTGTGTTTGTTTAGCATTTTCGGCATAGCCTGATGAAACAAGGGTTCTTTTAATGAGACTTTTTTAATTTAAGCATCCGGGAGATGCTGGTATATTGGGTAAAGGGGTATAAATCTGTCAGCTATGTTTAACCATTGTGAGGGTACCTTGGTAAACTAGAATACCAATATACACACACTCTGTAGTCTGTCATGCCTAAAGCATTGAAATACAGCAAAAATTCAAACGTTTCTGCGTACCTATAAAGCATTTATCCAACTAATTAGATTTTCCGTTGGAAGGGAGTAATTTATGAGCGTCCTGGGAAACTGTTGAATGTAAAGATGGAATTAAGCTCTTGTGCTGTTGTGGTGTTCATAGAGCTTAAGCTGCGTTCACACGAAGCGAAGAATGCGTTGGTAAAGGCCCCCCTCATAAGCTCTCTTGTCGTCCTCCATTAGGTTGCCATACGTCACGGATTTGGCGGACAGTGCGTGATTTTATGCTAAAACACGAATGTCCCGGACGAAGAGATAAATGTCCGCGTAGAGCAGTGACTGCTAAAAAATGCTTTTATTATTAACTTGAGTTTTATCGCCAAATGTGCAAGTATCTTACCAATGTTTAGGTTGAAGCTTAACAACATTCTGCATGTTTTATACTAAAGAAAAAAATTTAACTTCATGACTTCTAAAGTAACAGAATTAATCCAGATGTGACACAGCATCAGCAGTCAAAATTTTAAGAGGAAATTGTGGCATTTTATCAGACAGTTATAGATTACTTGATGAAATGGAGCAAGCGTTTGTTCCAATTTGAATATCTTCACTGGATAGTGTTGAAGGGAAAATTTATAATCTTCATTGAGGTACATACAAAATGGATCAGAGTTTGTTGTTTGACCGGGTAATAAAATTGAAACGTTTTCTGGAAGAGGGAAAGAATTAAAATCTGGTGATAATGTATGGTTCATAAAAGTGGGTGGAATTCTTTGAAGAACTGCTTGCAATTCTGCAATACTATTTCTCCATTCCAGGGTGTAGTGCTAATATGGAGAGGGTATTTTCTTTAGTGAATCCACAATGGACAGAAGAAAGGAACAGGCTGGCATTAACATCAGTCAGTTCAATGCTCCAAATTCAGTGTCAGATGAAGAATGCAAGTTGCACTGTTTTTCACATACTCGTCCAGAATGAGAGAAAGTTCCTTTCCCCTGTTCATCGCTCAGAGAAATATGACACAACTCAATGTAAAACAGATATCAATTTTTATTTATTCTTATGAACATAACAGGGTAGGAAACCGAGCGGGATGGCTCAGGCGGTAACGTCTGTGACCCGCATTTGTGAGGTCGCGGGTTCCATCCCCTTGGCTGTCCATGGGTTTTTCCGTGGTTTCCCCATATCACCTAGGCAATTGCTGGGGTGCTTTCATCTCTTCTCCAGGGCTTCCTTTCCTTTCCTTTCCTTTCTCATTTCCTGTCATTATCATCTTTCAGGTTCGGTTGGTAGTGCGGTTGGTTCCGGCGTCAGTGAACAGATGGCATAGTTGCTTGCTCATTGGAAACACTCTCTCCCTGGCCTCCTTACAAGTTGGTGCCCGGGCCGCTAGGGTCGACTTGTTGCCCCTTGGGTGGATTGTAAGCCTCTGGGTGTGCGCCGGGTGTCACATACTGGAACTGTTAGGACTTCTGTACAGCTGGATTCACAGTTCTTGGCCCCTGACCTTGAGTGGAAGTCCTGTAGGTGAACCTATAGTTTCTGTCTCTCTCGTCATCTCATATAATTCTGATTATGAAACCAAGCACAACAAGTGGGGCGGGGAGGGGGAAGATAGTGATGTCTGCATTTCAACAGTCCCTGCTAATTCACAATTCATTTTTTGTTCAGCGTGCGGTAATTAAAGACATATTAAGATGTTTGTGATGAGAATGAATATAGTGAATTTATGAGACATTGATCATAGCATAAATAAAGTATGCTGCCATTGCTTTCTAAATTAGGATCCAAAACATTACACAATCAGAGTAGCGAAATTATTTCAAATGTATGGGCATTCATGAAGAAAAAAGCTAAAATAAAAGAACTGCTTACATCACAAGAGTTTTTCAAAAAAATTAAAAAGTTCAAAAACGCGTATTAGGTGCCACAGGAGCGTCAGAAATAACAGTGAAAAGAATTGTTCAAGAACGCGAACAACATGAAAATCAGAACACGTCTTTTCGAACTCCAGGCAAAAGAAGTTCTGAAATGAGTAACGGATCTAGATGACTTCGATAAATGTGTCGTTAGAAGAACGATTTATAATTCTTATGTTTAGGAAAAATGTGCTTTTTCTCTTTTTTCTTTTCTTTTTTTTTAATTAACGTGCTCCAACGTAATGTCATATCGGACGGTGAATGAATGAAATGGGTGAAATGATGCTCAAATGAGCACGAGGCCCATGGAGCTTTAAGTTACCCGACATTGGTCTTCTCAGGATAAGGGGAAACCTCGGGGAGAAAAAAAAACCTTACCTGGATAACTTACCCTAAGCGAGATTCGAACTCGCGACCTCTTGAACGTGAGGCATCACGCTACCGAGGCGGGCAAAAAAGAAGTGCTCCTACAATAGCCAAATTACTTAGAATTTTAAGAGAAGGCATTAACTTCCAGGGCAGCAAGTCATCTTTAAACAGAATAGTGAGAGAACTGGGTTTTAAACGGAAAAAGACCAAATTTACAATATCTGCAGTGATGCATGTATTACTACAAACACATTTGCACAGCTAATTAAGCTAGGCACATTAGACATTTTTTCTGCATGGACTGTACATACTACTTGAAGTAGAACGTTATGTGAGTAGCATATGACGCTTACGCACCAATTCGCTTGCTGTCAGCAGTCACCTGGCTTGGTAAGTAACTCGCTTTCAAGCTTTGCATTTATTTCCTTCATGGGCCAAGAACGCTGAATCCAGCAGTACGTCTCTAAAGCTTTGCTTCATCCTTTCCCCTGGGTGGTGATAGCCCGCAATATATTCACATTGGAGTCGCAGTGGGCGAGGTATCCCCCTCCGTTACATTCACCAGCACAAATCGTTTTATCGGTATATATATAATTGTTCCTTGATACTTCACACTTCTTCGGGTGACATTTATATTTAATCTAGAATTGTGTTAATGTTTTTATGTTCATAAACCTTAAAGTGGACATACCGGGTTTAAACAAGACCAAAAGTAAGGACATAAAAAAAGGAACAAGCACTTGGAAACTACATTCATTTCCTGAGTGGAGTTCCCAAATCGGAGAGAGCAAAATCTCGTATTCATAAAGAGGAAATAGAAATCTAGAATAAATAATTGTAGAGAAATAAGTGGCAGTATAGTACATGCATTTACGAATATATTGTAGAAGTATTAGGAGTACGTTTTTAAGATTGTCAGAAAATTCCTCCAACTTCAACTATCCTTTATATAGAAAAATATTTAAAAATCTGTAGTTGCTCAAAAACGGCCATACTATTCTCAAATAGGAAACCGTTATTGTTTCTCTTATATCCTGGGTAACCAGAGATAGGAATTTCCAAGTCATCACATAGCGGCCCGCCCTTAAAGGACGTAACTATCGCCTAAGCCTGCTGTATTTTCCAATTCCCTATAAGAAAACGTGCAATAAGACAGTTTGTGCGTTTATTTTGATTAACATGAATTAGATGAAAGAATAATCCTTTTTAAGAATTGTTTGTACATGGTTGATAGAAAACATTATCTGAATGCACACATCTCATACATACCTTCTGACACATATAGGTTGATGCGAACACTGATATCAGTCCTCCTAAAAAGGCTTTCAAATGTGGAAATGCGTCAATTGGCAGACAGTTGTAAAAACCAACCAAATGAACTTCGTTCCATTTTTTCAGTAGGTTATTGCGCTCTCTACAATTTGACGCGTTGCACTCACATGAGTTTCTCTACTCATGTACTAACCATTCTTACGAACTCTTCTTCCTGTATCTTCTTCGTGTTAGTTGAGATAAACAATTGTATAAATTATCTTATTGCGTATTTCCTTCTAGGTGCAAGGGGAATATGGGAATACAGTAGGCTTTGTGCGATAGTCAAATCTTTTAAAGCTTTGAGATTCCGTTCTATTTGCACACTTAACATAAAAAATGAACAACGATGTTCCATTTCACGAAAGCTTTAAGTTTTCCGAAACTCGCACAAATAACAAGGAATATCTCCGAAATGGTTCAACCTACAAGAAAATGTATTGAGATATAAATTGTGTATTTTAGCAAGATCTACATTTTTTGTAAAGTATGATTTGGTCTATCTCTAACGGTTTACCAGTTATGTAAAAGTCGTCCAGAGTAAATACGACTACAGGGGCTATAGCCAGAAAATTCAGGATATACATTTCATTTGTCATACAAATATCTCACACATATGGCATTTTAATCAAAATCGTTAGAGCCATTTTCAAGAAAATCAAAAGTTTCGAAAAATCTTCTATGTGAAGGGTAGTTTAGGGTGGGGCTATTTTCTTCAAAATGTTCGTATCGCATCCTCGATAAACATTGCACTTAAATACTAAATGTGGTTTTTAACCGACTTTTCGTTTTTGAGTTATGCTGTTACAGACTGACAGACAAAGACACAGACACACACACACACACACACACACACACACACACACACACAGACACACACACACACACGCCCACCCACCCACACACACACACACACACACACACACACACACACACACACGGATCTTTTTCTAAAAATTCTCTTTTTTGGATTCACGGGGTCTCAAAATATATAATTTCCGGTAAAATCTCAATATCGAATTTTTGGATGGAATACAATACTTCCCCTACTTACCCGTAGAGAAAGTAATAAAAAGCGATGTTTCATTTGACAGAAGTATAAGCCTACTGTATTCCCATATTCCCCTTGCACCTACAAGGAAATAAGCAATAAGGTAATTTCTGCAAATGTTTATCTCAACTAACACGAAGAAGATATAGGAATAAGAGTTTGTAGAATGGTTAGTACAAGAATAGAGAAAGTCATGTGAGTGGAACACATCAGATTTTTAAAAATATAATCTGGATTAAAATCTAGTAAATTTGGAAGTGTTTGAAGTGTTTAGTTCAGAAGCGTTATAAACACCTTTCACTGAATCATCTAAACTGAAGCATGCCCCATTTTACAGTTACAATGGGGGACATGTGGCGGTCAGGTTGCAGGGAGCGCGTATGCTTGAATACTGCATGACCGCTTGATGGACTGTATGTATCTACGAGCAGCGTCGTTTAAACGGCTAAATTTACTGCAATTACCATTGATTTAATTGTAATACAGGACCTGCTGGAGGCCATTAAATATCATGTTCCCATGTGGTGGTAGCTAGCATGACTGTGCACCCGCTCATTTATCTACCTCATCTACTCCATCATGACAAACTGCATGCTTACCTTTCAAGGGACCCTCGCACTGAAACTTAAATTTTCTACATTTTTATAGGTATGTAATAAATACTTTTGCACACTTAACGGTGTTTGCTATAAAATACTACACAAGCAATTAACTATTAGTGTTCAAAATACTCCATGGGCATCAAAAATATCACAATAGTTTTATTCTTTTATAAACTCTAATTGCCCAACAAACACCATGAATCTCTGGCAGAAAAGAAAAATAGTTACTTTCAAAGTAATTAATTTCTTTGCTTTGATAGACATTGAAAATAGTTTTTAGAACCTTCATTTTGCTGTATTTATTTTGTTGAAGCTTAACAAATTTTCAGATTTTGAAACCAAAGAGTGAAGTTGAAAGAGATCAATGTTGGAAAAATTGTAGGAGCATAGCACAAAATTTGATATGCATGGAAAAATGGGTTTTAAAAATGTAAATTCGAGATGAAACCAATTTTTCTACACACATGCAGCATGATCAGGAGCATCTCATTGCGCGTAGACGACGCTTGACAAGACTGTGGCGGTACACCCGTCAGCCTGAATACAAAGTGCTAGTAAAAATGGCTACGCAACGTCATTTGGCAACAAATTAAAATCAACAAAATTAAACAGTAGGGAAAAAAACTGTTGACTACCACCCATTCCGACTCTTCCTTGTGGAAATTATCAAAGACTTTATATGTCTCCACGAGCGCTAACTACTCAACTGAGGCGCTGCACACTCAAGGTGGCCTGCACTTCTCTGTAGAGGAGAAGCCGAGGACTTCACTGACTGTCTCCAAGAGAGATTCAGCGAAAACCCAGTGACCAACCGTGACGTAGAACGGGAGGTCCAGACATGAGTACAAACCTGGGTGGCGCAGAAGCAAGAGCAAGAACTATCCCTTATAACGCAACAACAAGTTTGCAAGCTCATTAGGAAACTACCTAATGGAAAAGCTGCCGACCCAGACAAAGTGACTAATAAGAACCTTAAAAACCTCCCGCGAAAAGCCCTGGTACAACTAGCGAAGATATTTAGCGCCTGTTTGCAGTACAGCTACTTCCCCTCCACTTGGAAGTGAGCCAAAGTTATTATGCTCCCAAAGCAAAGAAAAAGCACCAGACAGTCCCAAAATTAACGCCCTTCTCTTGTCTACCATTGGTAAATTGCTCGAATTCAAAAGCAAATCTTGGAATTACATGAACTTTCAAATTCACAGTTTGGTTTTAGAAAAGGACATTCCATAGAATTGCAGCTTCTGAGATTAACTGATGATGTAACTGAGCAATTTAACAGTAGGACTTCAACGTTGGCGCTATTTTTGGATGCAGAAGTCGCGATGGACCGGTGCTGGCACAATGACCTCATTTATAAACTGCATCGCAATTTCCCGGCCCTTCAAAATTATCTTTACTTGCTGCACATTTTTCTAGAAAATCGGCGATTGTACATTCAAATGGGAAACTCCTCCAGGGAATGAGTAATGTGGGCTGGCGTCACACAATGGGCTATCATGTCGCCTTTTTGGCTAAATTATTTAGCAATAATTTCCCAATGGACGCCAGATGCAAGGTCGCCATGTATGCTGACGACACCGCAATATACTACCACCACAAAAATCCTCCTTTCGGCCTTGCAGAAATGCAAAAATACGCGAACAACTTCCTCTCATGGCTCCATGATTGGAAAATAAAATTAACCCCAATAAATGCCAGCAAATGCATTTTTCAAAACGGCATCACACTTTGACAATGGACCTAATGGTCAGTGGTCAAATATTGTACTGTCGTCAGCATGTTAAATACCTAGGCGTCACCATGGACCGCACGAAGTGCTGGTCCACCCATATAAACATAGCGCCAACAAAGGCAGTCAGCGACTAAAGTTGTGCACTCCCATCTTCCACAGCAAACAGCTGAAACTGAAATCCAAGCTGATACTGTACAGGTCATTTATTCTTTTGGTGGTCCTGTATGCATGGCCAAGCCCCCAAAACCGCCCTCAAACAAATTCAAACCCTCCTAAACCTCTCCCTTAGAAACATCCAGTGTTCCACTCCGAACCACTAGCCAAACCCTTCACCTTGAAACCCAGATCCCATTCGTCCCAGGCGCAATAACAGACAGAGCCAAGACAACATTGGCGTGCATTAGAAACCACGATAAGTACGTGATCCTCAACATTGGCAAAGGCGAGCCGAAGCACCGCAAGCATCCAAGAATTAAAATGTTCTAGACGCGGCGGAGCTCGCCGACTAATGCGCGCCCATGCAATCCAGGCTTCACACACACTAAGGCAGAGGCCCGCGCCTCGGGAACCACCCAGGAGCTGCAACCTGTCCGTGCAGGAAAACAGCGGAATACTGTAGATAGTGTACAAGATGAAGTGTAAATAGCTCAGTGCGCAAGCTGGGACGTGTGTGTGTGTGTGTGTGTGTGTGTGTGTGTGAGAGAGTGTGTGTGCGTGCGTGCATGGGTGCGTGAGTGTGTGTGCGCGCGCGCCTGATAGGATATGCAGTTCTGGTATGCTCAGGAATTACTGCGTGTGTATGTGTATATAAATGTGTAGATGTATAACAAGAAAGGAACCGAAACAGAGTAACATCTACCACAAAAAACTCTTCTATATAATTTAAAGTTGGTCACCGTATTGGTCTTTTAACAAAAAACTGTAAATAATCCTGCATAGAACTCCATGCCATACTATATTGTAAGTCCAAACTATGGCTAAACTAAATGGATATAACTAGGCGAGATGGCTCTGGAGGAGTCCAGGAGTGAGTACTAGTCGTCTGGGTTAACCCAGGTGGATGGTAAGGTGGCCACGGTACCTATCCGTTTAAATACGGATTTACCCGTGTGGTGGTATAGGTTGGTATATGTTACAGGCTTTTTGTCTTTGTAATGTCTGATGGTGCAGGGTGGGTTCCTGTATTGTCACTGGCGGCGGGATCTGTCGGATCTTGGATGTCTAGCCATCCAAGCGACCATTTCCCTACTGATTACTTCGTCAGCCATGGCCGACGAGCAATGCAGTGCCAGTGACAGGAAACCGAGGGGAATAGGTGATAGGTGTGGAGGATGATGAAGGCAAAGCGGTAGCTACCAGCCAAGGGCGTCCTTGGGTAGACGGTAGCTCTGTCTCCGCCTAGGGAGGCGATGGTCATATTGCCCCAGGGTGTTCACCAGCTGGTTTGGGTGAGGTGTGAGTTTGTCATACATTGTGCGAGTCCTGTCCCGCACTACGTCCACAATGTATGGGATGCCGGAATGAGTGTGAAGGATGTGTGATGGAAACCTACGGTCGGTACCGTAGATCATCCTAAGCGCCCTGTTCTGCACGGTCTGTAGCCTGCGGATGGTGGAACGAGCCACCGTACCCCAGACCTCGCACCCGTACAGGATCAAAGGCGGGACGATCGCACGGTACAAGCGTAGTTTCAGGTATGTGGGCATGGTTGATTGGAGTATGGGATATAGCTGTCTCAGGGCGCCATGTCCCTGACCGACCTTTGTTGATGGCTCTGTCGGTAACGTCTATGGCCTATATTCGGGCCGTCCGGATTCAAATCCCATGGGCTGACCAATCGCGCTCAGTCGCCATGGTAAATGTCGCACTGGATATTTAATACCAAGGTTCAAAGTTCTACCGTAAGTCTAAAACAACATCAAAGGTGAAAATAGACAGTAACAGAGAATGCTGTGCCATCTATTCATAGATAAAAAAGCAGATATCTTAGATGGCAGCCTAGTGCCATCTGCCCGTCACGGGCAGAAGCACAGTTCCTTGCGCTGACCTCGTTGTGTATGGTAGATGTCCGGCACAGAACTATCTACGAGGTAGCACTTAGGAGATCCGTGGCAATATGACCATAGAGCTAAAACAACGTAAAATAAATAGGACACCAATGATATTGACTACCTCTGTGGTCTGGTGATTAACATGCTAGCTTCGAAATGCAGTTCCAAGCCTGGTACTATGCGAGATAGTGTAAAAGTGTGTGCGTGTGTGTGTTTATTTGTTTGAATTTGAACTAACCTAAACAAACGCTAATATATACAATAGTAACATGCCAGTTCCCTCATACTTACGGGCTGTTTAATTGTGTGACTGCGTGGTTATTTACCCATAATTTTAGTCCATTTTAACCTTTTTAATTTTTTTATCCTTCATAACCATTTTCCTTAAACCTCTCAGCAAAATTCCCTATCTTTCTGATCTTTCTTCTTCTTTCACTATAAGAATTTTAAGACACTTGTAGTCTCCCATTTCCCCCCATATTTTTGTACAATTTCCTAAAACATAACAGTGAGTAAGTGAACATCTTCGGCAATCAGCAAAGGTAATGCTGCTGATATAAACTAAAGGAGAATTTATTTGTTTTAAGTTTGATGTATTTTTACTTTCTCTACTACGTATAGTAAATAGAGGAAGTATTGTATTCCACCCAAAAATTTGATGCCGAGATTTCACCGGAAATATATGTTTTGAGGCATCCCGAATCCAGAGAAAGTATATTTATAAAAATACCCGTGTGTGTGCGTGTGCGTCTGCGTGTGCGTGCGTGCGTGTGTGTCACTCTGTGGACCATAATTTAAAAGTGAACAGTTGGTCAAAAATAAAAGTTGGTATTTAAGTTTAAAGTCTTTCAAGGCTGCGATACGAAGTTTTTGAAGAACATTACTCCACCCTAAACTAACCGTTACATAGAAAATTGTTTGAACATTTTGTTTTACTCCAAAATGGCTCTAACGATTTTGATTAAAATGCCATACGTTTAAGATATTTTTATGACAAACGAAATGTATATTTTGAATTTTGTTAATCTAGCACATGCAGTCCTGTTTACTCTGGATGACTTTGGATATCTAGCAAACCGTAAGAGATAGACCAGATCTTGCTATACAAGAATGTAGATCTTTCTAAAACACACAGTAACAATTTTTTATAGAGTGAACCATTTCGGTGATATTCATTATTATTTGTGTAAGTTTTGGAATACTTAAAACTTTCGTCAAATGGAACATTGTTCTTCATTTTAATATGTAAGCTGTTCAAAGCAAACGGAATTTGAAAACCTTAAAAGATTTGACTATCGCTCAAAGCCTACTGTATTCCCACATTTCCCTTGCACCTACAAGAAAATAAGGAATAAGATAATTTATGTAAATGTTTATTTCAAATAACACAAAGAAAATAGAGCAATAATGGTTTGTAAGAATGGTTAGTAAAAGTGCAGAGAAAGTCATGTGAATGGAAGACATGAGACTTTTGCCTTTGTAAAAGCTGCTCATTTGCAATGATGTTCACTCCCTTTACAGTGGTGTTAATCTTTGCATTGCTATTGCTCTTGTTTATTACATTAAATTCAAACACCTCCATTTTTCACACTTTCAAACTCTAGGGAGGATGGCCAATAACCCTCGCTAATGAAAGTTTCTACCCTCCAGCCGGGAATTGAACCCGGGATCTTTTGAAGGTAAGCATGCTAACCATTAGACCACACAGGCTACTTCCTCAATAAACATAAACATTTACGTGTAACCCTCTCTTTCAACTTCTATAAGAACAATTAGGTATTTATAGTCTAAATTATTTATACAGCAAGAACTTAATGCGGTGATTGGTGTGCAGTGGATGGGAATAGCGAGAGACAGAGTAAAGTGGAAAGGAATGTGGTAGAGGATAAAAGCATAGTTTTCGATAGTGCAGTGGAAAAGAGTGGAGCGAAAAGTATGGGAGCCATAATATCAATATAAATGGAAGATAGATACAATCACAATAATACAACTAGCAAGAAGGGTGCAAAAACAACACTGTCCAAGGGAAATTTAACTAACAGAGGCTAACATCTTTCATATGACAGAGATATTGGTGTGCATAAAAACCTATATCTTTCAAAATGTTTGTAGTACAATCCATAGATCCTTGAAAAACAAAACACCGAAAGATACAGGGATAAAAGTTTTTAATACAGCCGCTGTACCCATACTAACTTATGAAAGTGAAGACAGAAAAATGACAAAAAAAAATTAATCAAAATTCTAGGCAGCCAAAATGATATTCACGAGAAGAACACTAGAATGTAAAATACTAGATAAAAAGAAGAATACAGATATCCGGGAGAATATTATTATCATTCTCATAATTACTTTCGAGTAAGATATTTGAAGTTCTCATTCTTGCAAAGTAATGATACGATTTTCAGGGACATCTTCCAACCCTAAATAACCTTTCATGGAAAATAACTTGTCTGTTATTTTTTACTTTTTTTTTTTTTTTTTTTTTACGAAAATGGCTCCAATAAGTTCGATTAAAATCCACCCGTTTAAGGTATTTTCTTGGAAATAAAATGCATATCTTGATTTTTTGGAATACCTTCAGAAGTTATCTTAATTCTCAATGACTTTGAGCACTTGTGCTCTCCCATAATTTTAATACCAAGTTTTTTTATATAATACATGTACATACGTAAACCTTAGGAAAAGAAAAAAGCAGTAGTGGTATTTTAATGCGCGACAGAGATACAGGATATAAAAGAAGAGCAGAGCATGGCAATGACATGAACCAGAATAATAGGTTTTCCGCAAGAACTGGCGGGGCGGAGTGATTCCTACATCCGTAAGGTTGGTGGCACTGCCAAACCTGCAACAGCTGGAGGAATAAGGGAAAGTTTGCGTTTTGCGGTGTTGACCGAGTTTGCCAGATGACTTATCGTTACCAGAGAGTGAGAAGCGGGCTGCTGACTTACAGGCGCGTGAAGCGAAAGCCAGCAATTTCAAACACCGCAACCAAAAACAGCTCTACCTTGCTACCAGCCGTGAAATATTGCCCCGACCAGAGAGTAGCAAAGATTTTCAAGTCCACTCACTCAGCTTTTTGAATTAGAGAGCGCTGGAAATGAATTATAGATCCCTTTCAACACGCCCGTTATTCAAAGAATCGTTTCCTTGCTGAGTCTTGTTTATGACAGAGGAAATTTCCTCTAAGTAATGAACCGTAATCTCCCATCAACACATAAACTAACTCCAACACAAAACTTTTCCCACAAAGCAATTTTCTTCCAGAAATAAACAAAATCGAATTTGACCTACTTTTGTACATTTGGTGAAGAAAAATACTGATTCAAATAATAAATGTCAATAGAAACGTTCAATTCAAAACCTCGTTAATTGTGGCGTACAGATAAATATTATAATAACACTTTTATCTGCACTGACAAGAAGACATGTGTTCAAGACCTTCAGCTCAATGTTAAATATACCAAATCAGAAGTTATTTCAGACTTTTTACTTGAATTAGATGCATTCCTTCTAACTAAACTCATATATGTTTATCTAATAAATCTGTTGACACTTCTTTTCTTAATTAAACATTTTAAGCGAATCGGTAGCGAAAGGATTATATGCACGTGCACCTGATCCAAAAAGCATGAATTTTTCTGGCTATAATTTATTGATCGAGAAAAAAAAACTATATAATCTGAATATAGGTCTATGTACCCTTTATGTTTTATAAACAATATTTTAAGAACAAACTTGTAGTTTAAGAAAAGGTTTTCCAGGTTTAGCATTTTTTATTTCCTTTTCTTAGAAACCAGTTGCAGCAGAGCGCTGGAATTTTAAAAAAAATACATAATTTTAATTATTTTTAAAGGGTTAATATTTTAAATAACCAATAACCTATGTATTCTAAAGCAGAAAGAATCACAGAGCTTTTTCCGTTAAAAACAAGAAACACCAACTTTTGTCATTTTACACTACTATTTTGTTTAACATTTATAAACTACTCCATTTTCGAAAAAAAATAGTCAAGAATATTATTAACACCAAAGATGGCCCACAAGAGATCGGATTCAGTTTAGCTTTCTTCAATAAAGAGAACTTGTCATTTGTATCAGAAAATGTCACATATAGAAAAAGATGTACAAAGCAACAATGAAGAAAACAAACACGCATATATTTACAACAAAAAAAGTTTCATAGCTTGGGCACACAGAAGTTGATATTCTTAATGGTACTACCAAGTAAAAAATTTATCCTTAAAGAAGTAAGTCCTATAAGATAGGAAAATGGGTTAATGCTTTCTTACTTACGTGCCCGATTGCCCGGCTGCCTAGTATGTTTTTCTTTTCCCTCATCATACAAAGGGAAGGAAATATCAAAGCCATCACATAGTGAGCAACTCTTAAAGTATACGATTCTCGCTTAACCTTGTATAGTCATATATTCCCATTGTATTGGTCTGAATAGCTCTGTTGGTTAGGCGCTGAGCTAATCATCCCAAATTCGTTGGTTTTAAGCTAAGCCCATTTAAATAGATTTACTGGCATGTAAAACAACTAACTGCTGGACGAATTTCCGGCCCATTTCTTTGTAGCGTTTTTTCAGTCATTTCTAGCTTGTTTTATTTTGTCTGTTAATTCAAATATGTTTAATTTTCGTCTTATATCTTTACATTTTTTCTATGTAGGTGGGATACCCTGCAACAGATCTCAGAAATTCGTTTCCACTGATTCAATTCTCCTTCACCTCCCACTTGCTTGTCATAACCTAAAAATCGGAGCCGTAAAGCAATTAGCACTGCAATTAGCTTGCTAAAATTTAATCTTTCTTTCCTTTTACGTATTTTAAAGATATATTAATAATGCCGCATAGCTAACTGAATTTATTGATTTGATTTTGAGTATCATGCGTTCTTCCAATAGTACATATTGCAGTCGTGGTTATTAAAATTTTTATTTGGTCTACTATTACGTTCTCTATAAAGTATTGCATTCCACCCTAAAATTCGTTGTGGAGGTTTCACCGGAAATAAATGTTGGTTAAAAACTAAATTTGATACTTAAGCTTAATGTCTTTCAAGGATGTGCTACGAACTTTTTGAAGAAAATTTCTCCGCTCTAAACTACCCTTTACATGGAAAATTTTTCGAAAATTTTGATTTTCTTGAAAATGGCTCTAACGATTTTGATTAAAATGCCACATGTTTGAGATATTTTTATGACAAATGAAATGTATATCTTGAATTTTCTGGCTATAGCCCCTGTAGTCGTATTTACTCTGGGGGACTTTTGCATAACTGGTAAACCGTAAGAGATAGACCAAATCTTACTGTACAAAAAATGTAGATCTTGGTAAAATACACAATTTATGTCTCAATAAATTTTCTTGTAGAGTGAACCATTTCAGAGATACGCCTTTTTTGTGTAGTTTTGGAGAATATATACTTTGCCAAATGGAACATCGTTGTTCAATTTTTTGTATGTAAAACGCGCAAAGAGAACGGAATTTGAAAGTTTTAAAACATTTGAATATCGCTCAAAGTTTATTGTATTCACATCAGTTATTTTTTCCTTTCAAGGCAATTTTTATTCTTTGTCTGTCCGTTTGTCTTGCTAACTGAATATTTTTATTAAAATTTTACTTATTTAATTTCATTGAAATAACGCCCTTTATGCGGTTTTTTCAGAAGTAGATATTACAACCTGGTCATCTGCAAAGAATCTAATAATATATAGGTATTTTTTCCCATGGCATTAGTTGCTTGATTACCTACTCGATTACTTCAAGGTGTGTTTTCTGAGCAGCCAAAGGTTTAGCTAACAACACAATCAGTGAAAATACTTCTCAATCACACTGGATATCCACGTGAGGCCTGTAGCTATGTGGATATGCATTTTTTATGTGACGTTTGTTTCAGGCAAGATGTCATGCCTCAAGGCATCCTGCACATATTGTGTGAGAGGTGATTAATGAGTGATCCGTGTTGGCTGTGCCTTTGTCCATACATCTGTTTGTCGGTCTAATTCTCACGCCACCAACATGCCTCAACGGTAGGAATTATTAACGCCCCTGTCCGGTGTAGCAAACACCACTTCCTCTGAAACCAAAAAGACGTCAAACAACCACGACTGTCGGGAAAAAATACCATTTCTCTACCTTTGATTATTAATACATACCCAATACTCGTGGCAAATTAATTATGTGGAGGTAATTTCTGCCAATATTTGCCTAATAATGGTGTCTTGAATTTATTTATATAACTAGTGTATAATCTGATTGTGAAACGAGTATATGCTTAGCACGTGAA
Source organism: Tenodera sinensis (assembly GCA_030765045.1). Taxonomy (NCBI): domain Eukaryota; kingdom Metazoa; phylum Arthropoda; class Insecta; order Mantodea; family Mantidae; genus Tenodera; species Tenodera sinensis. The sequence goes on along the minus strand of CM060961.1, from coordinate 36,343,895 downwards.
TGAAAGCAAACCTTAGCAGTGTCACAATGAAAATATTACACGCCTGTTACATACGTCAAAATACTAAAAATAATTAACAAATTTGTTATAGAGATTAAAGGTTATTATTATTATTATTATTATTATTATTATTATTATTATTATTATTATTATTATTATTATTATTATTATTATTATTATTATTATTATTATTATTATTATTATTATTATTATTATTATTATTATTATTATTATTATTATCATCATCATCATCATTATCATCATCATCATCATTATCATCATCATCATCATTATCATTATCATTATCATCATTATCATTATCATTATCATTATTATCATTATCATTATCATTATCATTATTATTATCATTATTATTATTATTAATATTATTATAATTATTATTATTGTTTATTATTATTATATAAAAATAAGGGACAGTTGTTAGAGAAAAACAGTTGAATGTAACACGTCTTAAATATATGAAATATCCGAAGAAAATCTTAGTCCTATGAATTTAAAAAAATATAACATTTTACTCTTACACCTTCCACTGGAATTTCACCTGTATAGGTGAACTCATAATTATAGAAGGGCCCACGTGATTGCGTGTGCAACTCCCCGAGGGGCCATTAGTATAATATTGTTCACTTGCAGCTCTGATGACGTCATTCTCCGTGGTCTATGAGTAGCTTGCTAGCCTGTTTCCGAGGTTATGGGCTGAAACCTGGCGGATTGATTCCTTAGGGTCCAAGAAATCCTAAGCATAGCTTTCTTCGGAGGGAAATTAAGGCAGGTGCGCATATTTACGCCACGTAAATCAACGGCAAGCCTTATCAACATTATTTTATACTAATATGTAATGGGATATTTAAAACCATAGTGGTTAAAGAGCGTCAATAAATAAAACCTTAATTATTGTTAATCATAAAACACAATCTTATTGCTCCCGCTTTTAAAGTATATTTCTATGAGAAATAGCTGAAAGCTTCAACTTCGTCAGGAGTGCTGTTTATTTTCAGACCTCGACCAATAACCCAATGAATCTGTAGCCACTTCAGAGAGTTGTGTGACAAAAAGTAGTGCGGTTAATGCAAGGCAGATGTCGCGACCTCGAACAAGATGACGTGTTGTGATCTGGTGCCCATATTCCTAGTGGACCAGGATAGGGTTCCCAGCACAGGCGCCTAAATTAGAGAACAGCACGACAGCTGCCTCTGGCGTATACGCTGCGATTTCAGAGGGAGGCGCATATGTTAGGAAAAAGGGGGTTTGGGACAGCTTTTAGGAAACTTAGGTTAAGTTTCAGGAACACTTTAGCCAGTTTCGTCATAGTGATCTACACATGAAAAATCTGATGTGTTGCACTCACATGACCTTCACTACTCTTGCACTAACCATTCAATTCATTTATCTTCTTCGTGTTAGTTCAGATAAACATTTGCAGAAATTATCTTACTCTTTATTTTGTTGCAGGTACAAGGGGAATATGGGAATTTTGTAGGCTTTGAGCGATACTCAAATCTTTTAAAGCTTTGAGATTTGTTCTCTTTGCACCGCAAGGATAAAAAAAGGAATCACGACCTTCCGTTTGACGAAAGCTTTTAGTTTGATACAAATAACACAGAATATCCCCAAAATAGTTCACTCTGCAAACAATATATTTGGAATTAAATTGCGTTTTAGCAAGATCTACATTTTTTGTACAGTAAGATTAAGTCTATCTCTTACGGCTTACCAGTTAAATAGAAGTCATCCAGAGTAAACGGGACTACATAGGTTTAGCAGGAAAATTCAAAATATTGCCATAAAATATCTCAAATTATGGCATTTTAATCGATAAGCGGAAGATCCGTGGTTCAAATCCCAGCTATGGTATTGCATTTTTCAGTCCTGATTCCACCTCTATTTGTTTTTGTTTACAAATAAATATTATGTAAATGTTGGTCGTTCACATAAACAAAAATGGATGTGGATACACTAGGAATTAATTTCATGTAAAATGGTTAGAAATGAAAGTACTTTATGTGGAGAAAAGCTAACAGTCGAGAAAATAAGCATTAAAAATTGCGTATCTGGCACGCCTTTGAAGTCCATAACCCTTAAAGGTTTGTCAGCTTGCTAATTATCATTATGTTATTGAAAAACAAATAATTTGATGATATATTTTGAAGTATTTACAATTTAATTCAGAAGTAAAAGTATTCAGCTTTGTCGCAGTCTATTTATGCCAACTCCTTCCTAAACTAACATATGCCTGCTGCTTACGTAACATAGAAAGTAACAAAAGACGGTATACGACTCATATTCCATTGATTTATTTTCACGAGAGTAAGGGAATCTGCATATGTAAAGAGAGCAACAGTTTGTAAGCTGAAGATGATTTTAAATGAGACGCTTGTGATTATCCTGAGGCAGGTGGACAGCCCAGAGGATTAAGATGTCGTGACATTGCATCAGCGGCACTCTCCTAGCATTAAAGGATTACTGCAGCAAATCCCTCCCGAGGTATTCGCTCCGCTAATGGAACGCACCATCAATATTGAATACATATATTATATACCTACTCCACTACCCACATGCTCTTGCAACTTAACAGGAAAAATATGCGAACAAACTTCTCGGACTGTTAAATACCACTTCTAACGGTATACGGCACGGCAAATAAAATAACTAATGGCTTACATTCATACACATAACCGCATGTTTTATACCCCATAACAAGAGACAGGAGTTTTTTGTTTTAAACAATAAATAAGAAAGTTGTTCATTTGGCTTGCATGTATTTGACATAGTCGTAGCCAAGGCCACGGTGAGTGCAGTTTGAGGCGGCAAGGATCGGCACGCCGACTCTTCCGACCCTAAGGCGACAATTTGATCTTTAAGGGACGCTACCATCTCATCAGAACAGCTACTCAATTGTCCCTTCAGGGACGTAACTAGGCTGAGTGCACCCGTACCAGACCTCCCAGCGGAGAAAAAATCCCATGCCGGTTCGGGGATCGCACCCGGGTCCTGTGCTTGTTTTACTCTATCAGTTTAAATATGTTTATTTTTCTCCTTATATCTTCGCTCCTATCTAATAAGGTGTATCTCGCAAGAGATCTCAAAACCTCATTTCTACAATTTAAATTTTCCTTTCCTGCTTTTTCGTCATAACCCAAAACTCTGAGCTGTAATCTTAGTTTCCCTTTTATAGAGGCGAATTAATAGCGCTGCCTACGTAACTGAATTGACTTCGTTTAGACATCATCGTTCTTCATGTAGGAAATACTCGGTGGCCCAACTCATCCGGCTTTGTGATAAGTAGATATCCCTTCGTGGGTTAAACAGTTCGAGAACGCAAGAAAATCATCAATAAATCGTTTCTGAGCCGTGTTTTCGACACCTCTGAAGAGTGGTTTTGTATAGGTTAGATAAGAAGTCCATTACTCAGCCGAAATTGCCATTTGCTTGCTTGTACAGCTGTGATTATGTTTAAACAGTGGTACAACTGCAAGAATGAATACTGCAGATAGTGAATTTCAACTAATTAATAAATGTTAACATTTTATAGAGCTTGATAATGGATAAACTAAAACTAAATCCCGGCGCGACAGCCCACAAGGGGCCAAGGCCTACCGCCCAGCCGCTGCGTCCCCCACCTCTGCCCACTACAGGCGTCATTGGTGAGGTTGATAATGTATGTTGAGTTAAATACGACACAAATAATAGAACATAACAAATCGATTACGTAATCTCTAATATATGTAACTTTTTCCCGCCCAACCCTTCATGTCATTTTATGCACTAAACGAATAAGTATACCTTACGTAATATATCCTAAAAGTTTGATATGTGTATTGTTGCAACCGTCGAATGCAGAGTGTATTTTATCTAATGATTAGTGTTTCACACGTCAAGACCTTTACAAGGTAACAAGTAATCTAGATAACAAGCCTGTTTACAACTTTATAATTTTTAAAATGGATACTTCCAACTACAATAGTGAAGAAATTTTTCCGCAATTAGGAAAAAAAAACAAAAAAAACCTGGAGTTATTATTATTCATGATGACACAAATGCTACAGAAATAGGAAAATTACAGTGATTGTTTAAGAATTTGACATGACTTATACTACAACTAAATCTACTACCTCAGCTCACCTTGACAGGAAAGTGTCTATATTTTTGCATTTCATATTTTACTATGTGAAAGCATTGTGCGGAAAGAACAAGAAGAAAAAAAAAGTTGGCACAATAGTAAGGTTTTGGTGTTCTTGAGGTCGTTTGTATAAAGATCACTAATCATAGCTTAGCAAGCAATTGGCCATAAACATTTATTCGTGTTGTATAAAATTAACCCAAGATTATCAAACCATGAGTTTGTATTAGCCATGGATTACATAACAACAGCACGAAATGGGAGGGAAATTCGTGTGTACGAGATGTTAGTCAACTGTTTAAGTGACCAAAGAAATTAATAATGTCAGGTCTCCTGATTGTATTGTAATACTGGCGACCAGGCATCGAGATATGGCTCATACTTATCTTACCAATTGTTCATTGTTTCGCTTTAAAATGGATTTAAAGAAGAGAGTGTGAACTACAAATTTCAGCAGTAAAAAAAGAGGCCTAGTGTGAAACCTGATAATAAAATTATCTTATTATTAATGCAGCGAGTGACTTGAAACAGTTTTGGGAAAATAAATCGTTATTCTACTCCAGGACGCCCCACACCCTGATACATAGATAAGTCATCCATACAAGAGCGACCTAGGGAAAACCTTGGAGTAACAAATTATGAGGTACTGAGTGGGGCGACTCAGTGAAACCAGGTAGCCTCACTTGACGCATATGCTCACAGCTCTACTACTCCCTGTTTCTCACAAACAACTGGCTCTGACGATAAACTCAATAAAAGTTGCTCCCCCCACAACAAACTACGACGCGATGATTAAATGTCTAAATCTATCTATGACGATATTCAAATTCTCTCAATACTGACTGTCTTCTCTCGCCGTTCCGACTCGCTTATATAGGCCAGACGAATCACCGGCAAATTCTTTCGAAAATACTCATTTTCTCGAGGAATTTCTCGTAAACAAGCTTATGGTCGGCTGCCGGCGTCACAGTGCCATGGTTATAGTGCATTTATTTAAAAAGTCACACAAATATTCACGGCTAGGTTGAAACAATTTTAATCACATAACCTACAACGGAAAATACGTAAATCCGTAATCTATAGAAGTGAAAACTACAACATTATGGATACTGCTTCTATATAAAATTAAATTTCAATAAACTCCAACTCCAATGTATATATATTGCTAAACTCTGGTTAGCATGATTTAGCTGGCGAAAATTATAATAAAAACGGTATGAAACATAAAGCAGCTTTAAATAATTAATTTTCAATTTAGTGTGAAATTATGATCTAAATACTTTTGATACCACTGTTAGAGTTTTGGGTATTCATCTTACAGCGATTTTGATTAGAAATTGCATATATAATTATAACTAATAAAGTACCTATAAATCTTTGTGTTATGAATTCTTAGACAAAATACAGACGAACATATTTACGAGAAGCTATTACAGTGATATATTTATAGTCATATTGACCATGGAGTATTCCTGTAGGGCAGTCGCAGTTACATCATTAAACTACTGTGAGAATTACTAGTGGCGGTTCACCAAATTACTCGTTGAGAATCGGTTTTTATTGAAGTTGCATATATATATATATATATATATATATATATATATATATATATATATATCAATCAATGCTTTACCTTCTCCGCACACATCCAAGCAGTTGAAACCGAAACTATCTATGCTTGTATGTTCAATGAAATAACAAGTAGTTTAGAAAAATTAAAAACCTGTGAGACGAATGAAAGTGATACGCAATTTACACCGTTGTAAATTTCCGTGAAGGCATAGGGCGTCATGAATAACCTGGAGTGTAGAAAATCAAAATGTATAACCTCATTTACAGAAAATCAATAGTTTAGCAGTTGAAGGCGCAACTGCCGGTTCTCGCATCTACAATCAAATAACAAATACATGATTAAAATGTCGAACCCAGTGACAATAACATGCAGCATGCAATATTGGAAACATTTTATAAATGTTTTAAACTTAGACACATGGTCGAGCATAAATAGTCATATGAAACTTGAATATATTCGAAATTAACATCCCGTCCTAAAATATACTGTAATGGTTTTTGGCCTACACCAATTTTTGCATGTCAAGGAGTTTAGTTATATTGATTGGTTGTATTTTAGTAGGTTTCTGAAGCTGCTATACATCCCACATATATACTTCTATCTGTGACTGTCTATGAAGCGATCAATGTTGTAAGTCTATAGAACAATGGTGTCGTTGTTACCGTTTCTTGTCACGATGGGTGCCTGCCCCAACACAAGAATACAACAGTTGCTGTGTTGAGGCTAAAGAATTATGGCGTTATGTGATGACGTTTCCGAGATAAAAGTTACTTCGACAGGGCTGCAACTGACCAACAGTAAAGATATCGTTGTATACAAGAACTAGAATGTAGTGGTAGCAAGAAACAAATGCCTTCTAATGAAACAAAAACAACTCAACAGCTAGAATCACTCAAGAAAATGGTGTTCTCAGCTTTGATTCAAGCAAAACATTGTCAAAAACTTGTATCTTATTTTACTAAGTCGCTTAAAAAGTCTCTTGTGGGAAAAAATTACATTTTGAACCGATATTTTAACCCTAGGTTCACAACACATGTAGTTTTTAAAAATACTATTACCATAATTGTCAAAATAGATTTATGTGCGTAATTCAATTTTTTTTTCAATGTATCTTTTCGCCTAAAGCGTTGGAAATTTGTATTTGAGAATTGAAACATTATACTGTGGCGGTATGGGTGACTCTATTTGCTTAGAGTTGTGGGGACATCAACTTATGGATGCTTTTGAACTGGGGGGACTGCGAGTAAATATGGATAAGCCTGAATATCTGGTAGTAGGAGGAAGTAGACATCCCAACGAACTGTGAAAGTCGTTAAAAAGTTTAAATATCTGGAATCGTTTGTTGATGAGTCAGGAAGCTGTAAAGTGGGTTAGGCTAGAACAAGCACGAAAAGCCATAGAATGTTGAATGGGCTTTAGTGGAGTAGAATCATGCTGAACTGTACAAAGAAGAGGATTTTGAAGACCGGTGGAAAGTATAATGAAAAAAATGGAATATAAAAATTTTACCAAAAGCTAATTTTTGCCCAAAGCTCGATTTAAACGTTTTTTCAAAGCATTGGTTTACCTACAGTATTAGTGAACTTTGTAATCAATTATCTTTGGCTACCTATGACTCTTTAGCATTCTGTCTGTTGAAGAAACACCAAGACGTTTCTCTATTTGCACATCTGTCATGTCAAGGCCTGCTCCAAATTGACATGCAGTGTCCTAGAGGCCAAATATTCACTTTAAAAAACTCTTCATGAACTTTAAAAATTGATAAGAAATGCTATCTTCTATTAGGGCAAAAAAATAGACTTTTATGAGGAAAAATACTATTTCGGACCATATTTATAAATTTCAGTTGTAGGTATCTTTAAAGATAGTATATGGTTATTCCAAATTGTTGTCGGGGTTACAAAAATTCGTAACTCACAGTCCAATTGACGTAGGAAAATGAACCTTGTTTTATTGTTTGCTGTAACTCATAAACATTTTTACATACATTACACGCGCTCGATGTGTGCGCCTTTTGTCACTTTACAGACAACTAAACTATTCGATAGTCCATTGGCGGCGCCGTGGCCGAGCGGTTACCGTGCTCGCCTACCACCTAGGCGGCCCGGGTTCGATCCCAGGGACCCGCATGTGGTATTCGTGGTGGACGAAGCGGCGTCAAGGCGGGTTTTCTCCGGGTGCTTCGGTTTCCCCCGCCATCTCATTCCACCGGTGCTCCATCTTCATTCCATGTATCATCAGTGTCACCGCCTGTGGTGCCGTAGTAGTAAAAGCGGGCGTTAAACACTACAACAACAGATAGTCCATCTCTTCCCACACACCAGCCAAAATGGCAACGGTGATGGATTCGAAGACGGCTCGGCTCGTATGTACTGCTTTTCCCTTTGCACAAACAACTGTATCCACAAATTGTCCGTATACCATCTGCGAATAGAGTCGGCGGAGGGAGGCTCCTCTCTGTATTTGGTCCGAAAATGGCGGACTATGGGAAGTTGATGATATTCAAGGGTACAAAAGGCTTTCTCCTTAGCGCTAACCGCCATTTTGTTAAACACTTCTGTTACTGCCATCTGATGGTAACTGATGTCACTGCAGTCGATACATAACAAAACTGAGAGTTTGTCTGACCGTTACTGCAACAATAAAAAAATCTGATGTGTTGCACTCACATGACTTTCTCTAGTTTTCTACTAACCATTCTTACAAACTTCTGCGTGTTAGTTAAAATAAACATTTGTGCAAATTATCTTATTGCTTATTTCCTTGTAGGTACAAGGGAAATATTAGAATACAGAAGGCTTTGTGCGATAGTCAAATGTAAAGCTTTGAGATTCCATTCTCTTTGCACACGTAACATATACAAAATGAACAACGATGTTCCATTTCACGAAAGTTTTAAGTTTTCCGAAACTAACACACATAACAAGGAATATCTCCGAAATGGTTCAACCTATTTATTCAGACATAAATTGTGTATTTTAGCAAGATCTATATTTTGTGTACAGTATGATTTGTCTATCTCTAACGGTTTACCAGTTATGCAAAATTCCTCCAGAGTAAATAGGACTACAGAGGTTGTAGCCAGAAAATTCATATACATTTGTCATAAAAATACCTCAAACATATGGAATTTTAATCAAAATCGTTAGAGCCATTTTCAGGAAAATAAAAATTTTCGAAAAAGTTTGCATGTAAGGGGTAGTTTAGGGTGGCACTATTTTCTTAAAAATCTTCGTGTCGCATCCTTGAAAGAAATTAAACTTAAATACCAACTTTGGGTTTTAGCCAACTTTTCATTTTGAGTTATGCTGTCCACTGACAGACACAGACATATAGACAGACGCACACACGGGGCTTTTTCTAATTTTTTTTTTTTTATTCAGGGGGCCTCAAAACATATATTTCCGAAGTCTCGACATCAAATTTTTGGGTGGAACACGATACTTCCTCTACTTTCTGTACATCTTGTTCTTACCCTCCCCTTATGTAGAACTGACAAGCCAGTAACTAGGGTCAGACGCCTGTCGGGAAGCACAGTAACTTATGGACCGGACAGAGTGAAGACCTGGAAACGGGTGGTCAGCCAAGCACCAGGTATGATATTGAGGAAGAGGTTGATATGAAATGCAGGCGAAATGGATGAACGGAAAGGTGATGATGGAGCAGTTGGTGGCATGATTGGCGGGAGAAACCAGAGAACCCGGGGAAACCCGCCCAGACGCCGCTTCGTCCACCACTAATACCACATGCGGGTCCCTGGGATTGAACTCGGGCCACCTAGGTGGTAGGTGAATGGTCTAGCTGCTCGGCCACGACGACGTCCCTGCATGCGAGATGCCATCAGAAATTCTCAAGAATCCGAGAAACAAAAATGTTTAGTGTATTCCATAGATTTGATAGAAATATATTGAAGTATATTTCCAAACCAAATTACGCTTGACAGAGAGACATTTATGTCATTTTTCATTTTCTAAAAACAGCCTTAACGGTTTTAACACCAAACGAGACATTCACATGATAAATTTCCTGCAAATAACGTTTACAGTCTTGCTCATGATGATCGAGGATTTATTATACTCATCTACAACAAAAACCACAATAAGATCTCTTTAAAAACTATCAAATTTCAAAATCAGTATTTAAATATTTGTCTATAGCTTCATATCTCCTTTATCTATAATTGCAACTAAATTTTCGACAGTTTATCTCGATTGACGTGAAGTAAACATAGGAATAAAATCTCATGTGAATGTAACATGCAAGTTTTTTGCTTTCTCTACCAGAACGAAGACTGTTGCTGTATTTGAACAGCCCGCTAATTGTTTACTGCGCATGGACACTTCAGATGTAACCAAAGCTATAACACCACGACCAAGAGGCATTATTGGAAAAGTCGAGGAAATCCCTTACTCTGTATCCTCTACTTGGAACAATTTTAAAAAAAATTTATTTTGACAAAAACTACTAAAAATGTTGATTAAAATAGAGTTTTAAGACATTTTTACTTTCTCTGCGTATTGTATTCCACTCAAAAATTCGATGTCAATATTTCACCGGAAATATATGTTTTGAAGTTCCCTGAATAAAAACAGAATCTATAGAAAAAGGTCCGCACGCACGCGTGTGTGTTTCTGTGTCAGTCTGTGGGCAGCGTAACTAAAAAACAAAAATTTGGTTCAAAACAAAAGTTGATATTTAAGCTTGATATATTTTAAAGACGCGACACGAAGATTTTGAAGAAAATCCCTCCACTCTAACTATCCTTTATATGGAAAAAATTTCGAAAATGTTGGTTTTATCGAAAATGGCTCTAACGATTTTGATTAAAATGCAGTATGGTTAAGATATTTTTGTTACAACTGAAATGTATATTTTGAAATTTCCATAGAGCAAATCTTACTGTACAAAAAATGTAGATTTCGTTATATCTATACACAGAATTTATGTCCAAATAATTTTTTGAGTGCAACATTTCGAAGACATTTCTTCTTATTTGTGTGAGTTTCGGAAAATAAACTTTCGGTAAATGGAACAAAAAGAACAGAATCTCAAAGCTTTAAAGAATTTGACATCGCTCGAAGTCTACTATATTCCCATATTCTCCTTGCAGTTACAAGGAAATAAACAATACTTGCTGCAAATGTTTTTCTCAACTAACACGAAGAAGAAAGAGGAATTAGACTTGGTAAGAATGGTTAGTAGAAGAGTAGAGAAAGTCATATGAGTGCAACACATCAGAATTTTACACTTCTTGATCGTAACTAACATCTGTGTATTTCAAGCAACTGCGATTTCGAAGAGCAAATTTAATTATCCAAGTAGTTTTAATTAAAATAAGAGACGTACGCAACAATTCGCAGCTGTTAATTATGGTAAAAAAATTGAAAGGTGTAAAACAAAAGGGAAGTCATGGTCGCTACATGAGATAAGATTGTGAACTGCACGGCTCCCCCTATTGTTGTGGCTGTGGAGACGGCGGAGGCAAGGGGAAGCCGCACGTATGCTCGCCGCTGAACTCTGTAGCATCGGACCTCCCCACCACGCCTCGATCTGCCAGGGTTAATATAAACCCGTCAAGCAAGGCTTTCCTCCGTGAGAGTTCAGGTTATTCACATTTTACTAATTTGTATGGTAATATATTTATATAAAATTAAATTAGCATCGTTTTAAATATATTTTTATTCTCTTTGGTTGTTAGTAAACTATCATTTCCTATTAACGCGCAAATTTATGTAATACCCTTAACGGAAAGGTTGTGGGTATGTTAAAACTTCATCATATCATCGAAATAATCTCTCCCTATCATTTTGTCTGCCCTTTATTCACATATCCTCTCTCTCACACGCTTTATCGCTCTTCCTCTATTACTGTCTCTCACACTTTCTCCCTTTCTACTCTCTCCTTTCTTCATGACATAGAAGAAAGTTCTCTGGAAGTATCCTATTAAGTCTTTTTTATTCTTACTGCACAAAAAAAAAAAAAAAAAAAAAAAAAAAAATGTAAATCTCATTAAAGCATACATATAACGTATGTCAGATAAATTTCTTTGAGTAGTTAACCTCTTCCAAGGCTATTCCATGTTATCGGTTCGGATTTTCCAATACTTGTGCTTTTTTTAAGCTAAGCATCCAAAATGAATGAAATCTGAATAAATCACTTAGCAATCTTCTGTTAAAAGATTGTGCTATTACTTAAGCCTGCTTATTCCCCTATTGCTTTTGTATCTACAACGAACATAATAAAACCACTTGTCCAAATGTTTATGTCGAATATCGTGAAGTAAACAGAAACTTTTGTGAGTATGATGTGTTGAAAGATAAGGTAAAGAATTAAAGATAATGGCGTTTAAAGGAAATACGCCATTAAGAGCAAAAACAATAAATAATAATAATAATAATAATAATAATAATAATAATAATAATAATAATAATAATAATAATAATAATAATAATAATAATAATAATAATAATAATAATAATAATAATAATAATAATAATAATAATAATAATAATAATAATAATAATAATAATAATAATAATAATAATAATAATAATAATAATAATAATAATAATAATAATAATAATAATAATAATAATAATAATAATAATAATAATAATAATAATAATAATAATAATAATAATAATAATAATAAATATAAAGTCAATAGAACAAGTGAACCAGTTCAGTTACTTGTGATGCACGATCATACATATTAATAATACAGAAATAGAAGCCCCAAAGTTCCATGAACTAATAGGCACAATAAAAATAACTTTATGTAAAAAAGCAAGAAAGGAGACCATATTGAAGTTGTATAAAATAATGGCCATGCCAACAGAGGTCGGCAATATGGACCTTGACCATGCAACAGAAATAGAGATTGGAAGAAGCTGAGATGAAACATCTAAGACAAGTTGCAGGATACAACTTACTGGACCACAGACGTAACGTCGACATCATTGAGGACCTGAATGGACCCTGCATTCTAGAAATAATATAAAAAATCAGATACACTGTACTCTTGCACTAATCACTCTTGCAAACTCTTATTCCTATATTTTCTTCGTGTTAGTTGAGGTAAACATTTGTACAAATTATCTTAATGCTTATTTCCTTGTAGGTGCAAGGGGAATGTTAGAATACAGTAGGCTTTGTGGGATAGTCAATCTTTTAAAGCTTTGAGATCCCTCTCTTTGCCCACTTAACATATAAAAAAATGAACAACGATGTTCCATTTCACGAAAGTTTTGTTTTCCGAAGGAATATCTCCGAAATGGTTCACTCTACAAAAATAATTTATTCAGACCAAAAATGTGTGTTTAGCGAAATCTACATTTTTTGTATAGTAAGATTTTGTCTATCTCTTGCGGTTTACGAGTTATTCAAAAGTCATCCAGAGTAAATAGGACTTCATGGGCTATAGCCAGAAAATTCAAGGTATTCATTCCATTTGTCTTAAAAATATCTCAAACTTATATTTGAATCAAAATCTTTAGAGCTATTTCCAAGAAAATAAAAATTCTCCATTTACTTTAGGGTGTAGCAATTTTCTTCGAAATCTTCGTGTCGCACCCTTGAAAGACATTAAACTTAAATACCAATTTTGGTTTTTAAGCAACTTTTCGTTTTTGAGATATGCTGTCCGCAGACTGATAAGACAGACTTTTTCTAAAAATGCTTTTTTTTTTTTTTTTTTTTTTTTTTTTTTTTTTTTTTTTTTGGGCTTCGGGGGGGGGGGGGGGGCCTCAAGACATAGTTCCGGTGAAATCTGGACATCGAATTTTTGGGTGAAATACAATACTTCCTCTACTGTACTATACGTGGTAGAGAAAGTAAAAAAGAAATGAAGGTCGTTCAAGCTATTCCGCAAAATACCTAGGCCCGTGTTAATCAGCAATACGAAGTTATATTCGTTTTACAATGTATATAAATACAGTTTCAGTCCGCACTTTTATAGTGACACACTGATGGTTATGAAAACAGAGATGCATCGACAAGGCTAGGTGGTCCAAGACAAAAGCGCTGTCTCACACTTTATACCCAGTACCTACCCAAACATTTCCACGTGGACTGATAACTCACTAAACTAAACTTTGAACTTAATAAGTTAAATGGGGTTCACGAAAGTTGATAGTACCTACCTCAAGAAGATGTGAGAGTGAATCACTGTTTTCGCAGTCAGGGTAATGCATTCTCGTGTAGCAAATAAACTCCCCAGTCAACCTTAAATCTATATTAAGCGGAGTAAGTCCCAAAGTGACAAAACCTGCGCCTTCTAACAACCCCACAAAGTGCGTTCCTCAGGGCATACAAATCCTCGACATCGCGCTGTCCTACGCAGTTTCATTTTGTTCACAAGTTTACCCTGGGCTTACGACTTTGCTTCTGCTACAGTGGATCGATGATGAGGTAGGTATTTTCAACAGAACACTCCCTGTGTTTATTTTTGGCTCCTCTTGATGCGAATGCTACTTATGTATGTTCCCTTCCTGGATAGAAACAATCTGATGTGCTGCATTCACATTACTTCTCTACTCACTCTTCTACAAAGTATTCTTATGAAAACGAATTCCACTATTCATATTATTAAACAGCTAAACTTTCCTAACATACCTATTTCGTGTGGTATAAGAAGTATGCAGTCTAAAACAATTCTCAAGATTTCTTCTATCTGATGACTGAAATTCCATTCCCCCCCCCCCCCCCTCCCTGCTGAATTACATCGCAAGTGCGATATTATATCAACAGGTTTATTCCGCTAAATGAAGTAAAATAATTTCTTTGAAAACTGTGTCTAACATAGTGACATGGTAAAAACGATATTTCCGAATAGGTATTTTTAACCTATACATGAACACCATGTACCAATTCACCACTTGAACAAATCTGATTACACTCACATGACTTTCTCTACTTTTGCAGACACAACTTTTACAAACACTTATTCCTCATGTTAATCTAGATAACAATTTGTAGAAATGACCTTATTGTTAAATTGTAATTTTTTTCTAAAACTCGCTGCTACGTAAGCCTTTGAAATTCCGTTCTCTTTACATGGTCAAGAAATAAAAGAAGAAAATCGACTCAGTGAAGGCTATCAAAATTTTAGGTTTAACGTTTGATGTAACTCTAAGCTGGAAACATCACATTGATGATATGAGAAATGAATGCCTCAGAAGATTAAATGTCCTAAAAACCCTAAGCTGCAAAAACTGGGGTTTTGACCTCAGTACCCTCTTACGAACGTATCAAGTTCTCATTAGAAGTAAACTCGACTATGGAGCCCAGATCTACAATACAGCTAAATCTTCAGTTTTAAAGAAACTAGATACAATTCAAACAGCAGCTCTAAGAATATGCTTGGGAGCTTACAGAACCAGCCCTGTTTCTGCCTTAACAATGGAAATCGACGAGCCACAATTGAACGTCCGCAGAACAGATCTGAGCCTAAAATTCGCCCTTAAAACTTTAGCAAGACCCGAATCAATGATATACCAGTACGTCCTCCCTGAAACGTCCAACCAACGTTTACAGGCTAATTCACAAAAAGAAATGTCATTTAAATCTAAAATAAGCAAATGCATTGAAGAATATAACATAGAAGTTCCTGCCATAATGCCCAGAAAGTTTCATTGTCTACCACCTTGGAGAATACCAACTGCTCAACTAAATTTGAATATTACAGCTTACCATAAATCTCATACAGATGCATCTTGCTATAAACAGCTGTTTCAAGAAATAACAAATGCCTACCCTAACCATACATTTATCTACACTGATGGTTCCAAAACGGACAGCGACAATGGATGTGCCATAATTACCCCAGATAAGAAACTTCAGCTGAAACCCTCTAAATACTATTCCATATTCTCCTGCGAACTTTCTGCACTTAAGCAAGCTTTAACATACATCATCCAATCTAGTGAGAGTAAATTTCTTATAATTTCTGATTCATTAAGCTCTCTCCAAAGTCTCAGAGATCGTTCAACTGACCTCCAACTGCTTCAAGATATCCACAGTCTTTATTCCATTGCTCTAAATAAAAAGAAAATAGTTACTTTCATTTGGGTCCCTTCACAATGCGGCATTAAGGGCAATGAAGAAGCGGACAAAGCTGCTAAAGAAGCAAGTCGGTTAACAGACACACATGAACAGCAAGCAGTACCTTATCGTGATATTACAAAGTACTTCTCCAGACTAATAAAAACAAGATGGAAACAGGCCTGGAATCAATCGCCTCCAGAAAAACTACACATGGTAAGGAAAGGAGACACCAATTCTTCCCCTGTCTATTCTCTTAGCAGGAAAGAGCAGGTGATTATCTCACGTCTCCGCATTGGTCATACAAGGTTAACCCACTCATACCTCCTCAGCAAAGGCCAGCCACCACAATGTGAAGTCTGCAACACCCGCCTCACAGTAAAACATCTCCTCACAGAATGTAAGCAATACGCTACACAACGACAGCTTCATCACATCACTGGAGACTTATCCACCACTCTGAACACGCCATCCAACTGCAGAAGGGTGTTATCATTTCGCTTGCATGCGAAAATATAATATGAAGGATACTTGTTGTACTGATTTGATTGTATTCTCATGTTTTTGGTTAAATAATTGTATCAAATTTATTGTATACCGCTGCATTACATAGAATAGTCGCGATATGACTTAATTGTTAAAGCGACTGTAAATAAATTAAAAAAAAATAAATAAAACAAAACAAAAAAAACGACTACTTCTCATTTGAGAAAACTATAAGTATTGAAATTTGAGACAATTAATATTTCCGGTATGGTTAAGTCTATAAAAAGTGCATAAGAAATAAGTTGTGTAATTTAACAATATCTACATTTTAAGTAAGATTTTCTCTGTCTCTTATGGTTTAGCAGATGTGCAAAACTGGCCGACACTGCAGAGGACTGCTGAAGGAATTTCCAGGAAATTCAAGAATTACGTTTCATATATGTTATAAACAAAATATGGTATTCTAATCAAAATCATTAAACTCATTTATGAGAAAATCAGTATTTTTGAAACATGTTCCATGCAAATAGCAGTCTGAGGAGGATGTTCTTGAAAAACGTCGCGTTCCTTCCCTGAAAGATACTAAACTTAATATCAAGTTTGATATTTAACCGAGCTCTTGGTTTTGAGTTATGCTAACGCATGGACACACGCAAACACTCTCACACACATGCTCTATCTCTCTCTTACACTCACGCTCACGCACACATGCTCTCACAGTCACACACACTCACTCACACTGGCTCACGCACACATTCTCAGACACTCTCTCACACACACTCTCTCAAATGAATATACATGGGCCTTTTTTAAAATATGCTTTATTTATATTCGGGGGGTCCCAGAACATGTGTTTCCGGTGAAAAATATCGATATAGAACATTTTAGGCGATTATTTCCTTTTGATTTAAGATTTCTGCATGAACTATATTCCTGGTAAAGACTTTTTTGTGAGTTAAGAATATGGCTACATTTAGCAGAAAAGAAAACAAATGCTACTGGACTATTATTAAAGCTAGCATTATAAATATAACTTTAAAACTTTAAGATTGCTATTTTAGCTGCTGTTATTTATTGGGGCTGCGGAAAATGAACCAACCAATTATAGCAACAGAAACTAAAATGTCTATTCACAATGATATTTTTCACATTCCTTGGTTTGCAATAATTGCATATTTTATTTCAGAGGCCTGCATTAGACTCGCCAATAGTGTTTTAATTTTGAATGGTATTATGACCCAAGGGATTCACTTCTCTTTCATGAATATTTGTACGATATAATCAATTGTGCTGTCCCTATTGCTGATGAAAAATCACTTAGCAGTAGACCCCGCCACCCTTGCAGGTTCTCTTAAAGAACGAGTCATTATTAAACAAAACGTTATACACAAAATATACCATCTTAATCAATATAAAACATTAAACGAAGAAACTTTTAAACTTGCAGCACCGTCTATTGTTTAGATGATAAACATTTGATGACACGGCAATCGACGCTCTGATCAATGTAGTAGTGTAAATTAGCACTTTCTTTCGTTTAATTGCAAGAAATATACGTGGCTGAGATCTTAACCAATTGCTGTAAAATCGATGCATATTTTCCGAATGAATGAATGAATGAATGAAAAGGTAATTCGGGCATGTTTTACAACATGCCCAGGCTGTTTTAGGGATAGTCCCTCTTCAGCCGCGTATTTTAGATTTTTTATCTTGGTGCGGGGCGGAGAGATCGATCTTGGGTGCGTTAAATTTTTGATTTTGCGTGTTTGTAGGTGTGGTTGTGTGGGTTGGTGTGTGCATCCCTGTATGTGAGGCGATGACTTCTGCCCTCTGAGAAAAAATTGTGTTTTTGTTGTATTGTGTGGTTGTGTTTGTGTGTTGCTGCAACGGCTCTCGGTTAGTTTTTGTCTGTGTTGTGTGTTATGTGTTTTGTTATGTATATGTATATGTCAGTGTGTTTGTATTTACTGTGTGCTTATGTTTTTTATGGTAATTGGTGTTGTCATTCGTGTGTCATTGTTAGGTGTTAGGTGTTTTCATTTTTTTCCAGATATGTTGGCTACTAATATAGTAGTTTTGTAACTTAATTTTGTGACGCCGGGCGCGGCGCACAACAAAGGACGGTCGAGGTCAAACTACCTCACAGCAGTATCAGACGGCTGAAGGCAGGCTGGAGATTATTCCGAAGTTCCAGAAAGGTGAAGTTCAAGAAAGGTCCGAGTAACGTCATCTTCGCTATATAAAGAGGCAAGCCGATGAGAGAAGAAGGTGGTGATAGTAGCAGCAGCAGTAGTGGTGGTGGTGGCGGCAGTGGTTGTGGCGCTGGTAGCTTTTAGTCAGCTTAGTTTGTGCGTGTGCGTGCGTATTGTCAGCTGCGTGTGTACGGTCGTCATGAGAGAACCTGTGCGTTATAAAGGAAGATAGCGAGATAGTTAATGAACGTTGAGTAACTGTGTCGTCAAAGTCAGCTCTTTGAGAGACAGAGAAAGTGAAGAAAGGCAAAGGAGTGAGTCAAGATTACAAGAAGAAAACGGTTGTAATATCACGAAGGAGATTAGACGTGTGTTAACATCAGCAAAA
This sequence comes from Tenodera sinensis, assembly GCA_030765045.1. Taxonomy (NCBI): domain Eukaryota; kingdom Metazoa; phylum Arthropoda; class Insecta; order Mantodea; family Mantidae; genus Tenodera; species Tenodera sinensis. Next base: position 36,325,074 of record CM060961.1, on the reverse strand, counting down.
GAGAACTGTGTATTTGTGCAAACGTTTTGGAAGAAAATAAAGTGAGAATAAGTAATTGCATTTAGGCAATTATGCCACTCTTAGTCCATATTTTCAAGACCAATTTGTAGATTCACTTAAAACTTCAAATTATTTTAAATGCACGACAGAATGTTTCCATTGTTACTTAAAGTTGTAACATTGCTGATAACTTTCCTCCAATGACATTCGCAACACTCTTCCCATAGTTCACTGCAAGATTTTAAAAATTTAGTCACATATCACTTCTACGCGAAGACAGAGTGAACTTGTCTTCTACTTGTTAATAGTCTACCCTTTCTCTGTACACTGAGAGCAGAAAGAAACCTGACAACAGACCTCAGATGGATTTAGGAGAGGAGACACAAACAGTGTTTGAAGTACCGATGTTAACGTAACGAGCGTGGGGATATGAGTCTATTAAAAACTAGGTGCTTCCTCGACATTGCGAATTTCTCGACAGCAAATACTATCTGAGACGCTTTATTTATCCATGGGGTATAATAAGCTTACTACGGCCTATCTTTGTCGTTTGGTTGCACTTAAACCATTGTTGAAAGCTTTATTACTTTATTATGTAAAATTTAATTCTTTATACAAATTAAAATTGTACCCTTTCTTGAGATGTTGCTTTAAAAGTTTTAGCTAATTTTTAATTAATTAATTAATTTATTTATTTCTGAGTATATGTTCCTTTGCAGTATGTTTTCTTCTCATTCTTTTCGATTTTACATAATGAAACCTTTTAACAATGTAATGCTGGAAATAAATGATACAACTTAACTAATTAACTATTTCGCTTAGCTAAACAAATATTTACGTTTCCATTATTTGAAAGACAATACGGAAGTATTAAGCATTTAACGCGATTCTTATCACTTATTTCGACAAATGCAATTATAAACAGCCACTAATCGCAAGAAAGAGTAACATAAGTGAGCTAATTTGGCGGCCTGGGACAGCAAAGTCGACAAAAGAGGTTATGTGTAGTATCTTAAATGAATAAGAGCTAATTATCAGGTTAAAGTCACAAAAATATCATATATTATTATATGTTTTGCTATGATGTTTATATCACAGTGATTTCTGGCCGCGATATTCAATTCTTCCTTTTACTACATATAAAGTAATATCCACAAAGTTACTTTTAATAATTATCTATGCTTATCATAAATGATTTCGATACCCGTTTTATGGTAAGTACGAAAGCTGAGACGACAGTCTTGAAACTGGATATTCTTCAGTTGAGCTCTCAAGGGACAAAAGAATGACTACTATATGTACTGTTTGATAAAATCTGAACCCCAACATGTTGACCTGTCATGGCATGTAATACGTCCTCTGATTTGTAATCAGAGGATATGGTCGGTGAATTTATTTTGATAATTCTCCCGACATTCTGGGGGTTGTGAGAGAGCGATGTGACCGCCAAAACATAAAAATATGATGCTCTCTAAAAACGGTTACTATTACTGCTATTGCTCTCTTCAATATCATTGTGAAAAATATTGGAGAGCAAGGGGATTAATGACTTCATTGTCAGAAATCCAGCATTAGCTAACAACATATATACTGTTTGAGATAGTGACAAATTAAAACTCACAATGTTTAGTATTTATGAAATTGAATCACATAAATTTGCGGTATAAAATATATATTTTCATGAAATTTATAATTTTTTCTGTAGTAGCTTTCTTCTATTTTTTGTTTCCATATTGTATAAACTTCGTTGGAATAAGAAGTATAGACAATGGAGCTTGGATAATTCGAAGCTGAAGGGAGAAGAAAAAAATAAAAAATGTTAAAAAATTCGAATTACAAAAGTTACGTCTCAAATTGACGGTTTAGCAATATAGGTACATATATCCATTCCTAATTAAGGTTATAAAGTAAAGAAACTGTATATTTGAATGATTTTATTTTTTATATTAAGGATAATGCAGTAAAGTGTTACACCTTGAAATAATATTTTCTCCTTATTCTTCAGATAATTTGACAAACTGTGCAGTGGTATCCCGTATTCTTTCGCGATATCAGATTTTTTTTAAACCTGTGTTCAAATTCTCAAATGACGGCGCACTGAATAGCAGGAAACTCAAGCGACAGCTAAAGCTGCACTTGTTTTAAACAAGGGGATGTGGGAGTAAGTACAGAAGCTCAAGGCCGGCAGCTAGGTAACCTATTCCACCCCCCCCCCCCCCCCACCAGCATTCCAACTGCATTCCGACAAAACAAATAACGCGCAGCAATGACCTCTTGCAGAAACACGTGGACAAAGTTATAATAAATGTCCGTGTTTGTTTTAATTTTCGACTGACATTTCTGAACAAAAATTTCGAATTAAGGAAAATGAATTTAAAATTACATTGCTTGAACACAAAATTCAGGGGATCAAGAAAAATCTTCGAATCAGAAAATTTCAAATATGCATTTTAATCGTGTTTATGATGTTAGTTTCTCACATATAAAAATCGTTAGAAATAAAAAGTAACGAAAATTGTAATATGTAAGAGGTTGTTCGGGTTGGGGAACTTGTCATGAACTATGTTAAGTAGATTTTCCGGGTTTGTGGGCCGTGGTCGAGTTGTGTCATGGTTTTACATGCTTAAATAACGTTTGTTATTTATCCAACTTCATTTTAATGCCAAATTTATGGCTATAATGCAATACTTCTACTAAAAGAAGGTACACAGAAAAGGTAACAGTGCAAAGGTAGTTGCACCGAAGAAGAAAGAACAAGATATGAAGATGACAAAGAAACGTAAACACAGGAAAGAAACGTCTTTGCAAAAAGGAAGGAAGGAATGAAGGAAGAGGGCAAGAAAATCGATGAAAGCTGCAAGGAAGAAAGTGCAGCTAGGCCGCCGGATACGCTACATCAAAGCCACCGAGAAGACGGCCCGCTATAAATAATGCAACATAATCCTGCGTGAGGCAGAGATGTTGAAGATGTCGACTGTGGTAGTGCTGGTGCTAGTGACGGTGCTGCTCCTAGTGGTCTGTGCGCAGGCGGCGACGGCGGCAGGATACAAGAGGAAACAGGTGTCCACCACACTCAAAATGACGGCGCAGAGAAATGACACTGGCATATGGACTGCGCAGTTCGGCGATTACGAGGTAGGCATATGTCTCATTAACATAGCTTACCTACGTGTCACTAGTGACAAATTGCGTGCAAGAGATTTCACCAAGTTTTCATCTCTATTGCAATGTTTTCAATCCCTAGATAATCACTAGGGCTTGGATTTTTAGCTGAATTCACATTTTGTTTGCTTCCTAATACATACTTGAAACTGACAACTTAAATATTCTGGGTATTCACAACGAAGCAACTATTTTAAGTTTTATTGTACACAAAAACACATATTTTCTGATTTTTAAATTTGTATAAATATTTTCGAATGTTCATATAAATTACAATAAAACTACATAAAGGAAACTTTTAAAAAATAGTGTTCAAATATTTACCTAAAGTCACATAAAATAGCTTCTTTAATACTCAGTTACATAGGTCAGATGTCGAAAAGTTATTCATAATTGGAAGAACTGGCATATCAGCTAAAGTATCCCTTCAGTGGAAAGAAAATATATACATCCTGCTTTCTCAAGCTAGATGAGCCTGCAAAATAAGAGTGGCGAACTCCTCCACTGACACACACACGCGCGCACACACACACACGCACACACACAACTTTTCTGAATTTTTTTTTTTTTTTTTTTTTTTTTTTTTTTTTTTTTACTCAGGGTAAATCAAAACATATATTTCCGGTGAAATCTCGACATCAAACTTTTGGGTGGAATGCAATACTTTCCGTACTAACTATGCCTAGTATAGAAATTAAAAATAGCATATTTGATGGTAGATCTGGGAATGCAAAATATAAAACAAGTGGCACAACGTTTAATACCTTATAAAAAGAAACGAAAAGGGGAAATGGAACTTATGTTTGGTATTTTGCGCTGAAAAATGATCGTCAGTTATAATAAAAGTACCAAAAACTGACATTCACATGATTTCTTCTAATCACTCGTAAAAATGTTTTCAAAATCACCTATTCATCTATTTAGCTCATGTTGATCTAGGTAGACATTTGATGACATTGTCTAATAAAATGAGAATAGGAGAATACAGTAGGCTTAAGTGATAGTTAACTAAGAGTTGGCATTCTATTCTTATTGTATGTCTATTATATAAGAAATAATTCCAATTTTAGAAAAGCATAATTACTACAAATCAAACAAATGACAAAAAATATCTCTGCAATGATCCACTCCCTTAATAAAATAAAACGGGATGTTTTAAAGACCTCTTCATATCAAGCACAACGATTGCAAGTAGGTATTTGTTTACCGTTTTATACTTTATTTGATTTTTTACAGTAAAATGGCATCTATCTCCTATGGGTTACCAGTTATACAAGTCATTAAGAGGACATTCCCAGAAAATTTAGGATATACATTTCGTCTGGCACTAAAGTATCTTAAACATGTGGCAGTTTGATCCAAACAATATTATAGCTATTTTTGAGAAAATACATTAATTTTTGAAAAATGTTTGATGTAAAGGATAGTCCCAGGTGGGGAAATTTTCTTGAAAACCTTTGTTAAGTATCCTTGGAAGCTGCTGAACATAAGTACCAAGTTTGGTATTTAACGATTTATGTGTTTTGTTGTACTGTCAGAGTCATACACAGGACCCTTTTGTAAAAATGAGCTTCTTTATTTAGGGACCTCAAAACGTGTATTTCCATTATAGTATATATATTTAATTTTCCAGTGGAATGGTATATCTTTTCTACCTACCATGTATGAACGTTGCAGAGAAGCTAAAATTGGTATCATTTTCACATTAAAGTTAAGAATTATAACGTGAGCTTATACACCACTAAAATGGGCCTCAGTATATCCACTTCTTCATAGCAATACTGCTAATCCACCAACCAATGGTGCATCAGTTCATAGTGACACTGCTAACCACCAATCAAACGACATACATGCAGTACAATTCGCCATTTGTACAATTCCAGCGAAGCTGTAGCCAAAATTATCGATTCCAGTATACGAAATAACGTTAGTCTACTAATTTAGCAATTAAAAAAAATTTTTTGTTGTTTAACGACGCTGTCAATTGCTAGAATCAATCAGTGTCACCGGTGTGCCGTAATTTCGTCCCGCAGGAGTTCTTTTACATGCCAGAAAATCTACTGACATGGAGCTGTCGTTTTTAAATACACTTAAAAACCATCGTTCTGGACCGGATTTGAACCCGCGGCCTTGGGATCAGTAGGCCAGCGTCTAACCAACTGAGTCACCCAGACCAAGAATTTAATAATTAGTCTTAATATCGTAGATAGCCTTCTGATGGATATAATTTTTCTTCTCGTTTTTAAAAGCCTATTTTTTTTTAAAAAAGTTATACCATATATAGCATCGGTATCATTGTATTAAAGCCAACATAATAATGAAAATTAAAGGCGCAACTATCGATTCTGGCATGTGTACAATCAATAATAAATACGTGATTAAAATGTTGAACACTGGTGACAATATCTTGCAGCGTAGAATATTAAAACATTTTATGAAAGTTTTAAACATGACTAATGGTCGAGTACATACGACTTTACTGCCCAATGAGAAACAAACTGAAGCACTGTCAAACTGAAACTGAGATTCTTCAGATTACATAAACCTCTGAGTCCATTTTATGATCTCAACGCTCCTGATTTAGTACCAGATTCGAGTTTGATTCCTGCCCAGGGAAGAAGTTTTACAGTCAAGATAAAACGACGTTGAGGTTCTTGATTGCGTATGTGTGATGTCATTCCCATAATGTCTAAGGCAAGAGCAAAACACTTAAGTGTGCTTTTCGTAATGTGCCTTTGGGCGAATGGTGTTTGTCAACTAATACTTAACCATCAACCGTCAGCGATGTTACTGTGTCGAATTTTATCGGCAGTTATTTTGTACACAAGTAAAGCTATTGGCATTGGCTTTGCATTAAGAACTATAAAACTCGCCGTCTTGGGCAAGGATTGATTCACTGAGTTCAGCAAATAAACCAGAAGAAATTAAAGGTAATTTTAAAAGAAAGTTGCTATGGACTAACCCTATATTCAAATACTGGTCTGTGTCACGTTTTACCTGAAAGTTTAATCACAAGTCGACGGGCTCTTAAACTTTACTCACTCAGCCACTCAGTCACTCACTCACTCACTCAGTCACTCAATCACTCACTCACTTACTCACTCACTCACTCACTCATTTACTCACTCACTCAGTCACTCACTCACTCATTTCCTCACTCACTCAGTCACTCACTCATTCACTCACTCACTCATTCACTCACTCAGTCACTCACTCACTCACTCACCCACTCATTCACTCATTCACTCACTCACTCATTCACTCACTCACTCATTTACTCACTCACTCCCACACTCACTCATTTACTCACTCACTCACTCACTCATTCACTCACTCAGTCACTCACTCACTCACTCACTCACTCACTCACTCACTCACTCACTCACCCACTCAGTCAAAGTTTAGGAAAGCTATTCGTTTTGGAATTTCATTCTCATTGTTTTATTGCAATTGAATAATGAAATTTTGGAAAATTTGGCAACCGATTGCTCCATGAAATAGTGTGGTGTCCCTCGTAGGCCAACTTCAGTCTTGCTAAAAGACAGTGACATAAAGACATCCATCGGGAGCATGCCCAAAAAGAGAATGAACCAAAAAAGGACGGAGATATTCTTTGAAAGGCTTTTCTGCCTAAACAGGTGCATTCATCACCTCCTAATACAAGGTACCTGACGTAATAATATGGAACTTATGGAACTGTGACATACGGTCACAGCGGTATGTCATCAATGTTTTTGTGGAGTGGGGCAAGAACTCGTTTCAGTGGAGTGGCGCTTTTAAACAGATTTAGCCCATGCCAGAGCTGGAAAAATAAGCTTTTGCAAGAAATTGATTTTAGTGTAGTAATTACATCTTTCTTTTTCAATATTATAACTAAAGTTATCTAAATATTTATGATCCTAAGATTCAGAATTGTCAGGTATAATTTCCCATAAGTCAGATATTAAATTTTTTAATGCTTTTTAACGCTCGATGTGGCATGATTTTTCGTTACACTAATATTTCGAGCAGTGTTGTTCTTTGTTTCCAGTTTATTTCCAAGTTTTACTTAAATGTCGGTCATTTTATCACCACTCAAAAGAAAAGAGTATCTTGTACAATCTCTTCTCTTTGAAACACTTCGTTTTTAAGTAAGCGGACACGTGTGACCAAAATACTTGTGTTTTTATGGTACAAGGGTTCTTTGAACTTGGGTATACCCTCTCTTAATGTGGTCGGCCAGGCTGGCGTTTGCTCTTTTGTTTTTCATTTTTGTTTTCCCCTAAGAGACAGCTGTGTTGTCATATGCTAAGAGACAAACAGCTTCAACACGTGCTTTCAAGTTTCAGATGAACGACAAAATGTTTCGCAGCATTCCATTTGCTCTGGGGCGTTCAAAAATGGGGCAGTAGTTAAACATACTTTAAGAACAACACCGTGATTTTTACTGCACCAATACTATTACTTTAGGTATGCCAAATGTAAATGTTAATTGTTTTTAGAAATACTTGTATTAAAATACAGGGTAACCGACGGATACAATCGTTGCTAATTATTTTATTCTTATGATTAAGACTAAATGTAAAAATTATTTAGACTCAAATTACCCTCTCTGCTCTTATGCAAACTATTCGTACAAACGTTTGTTCTTCTCTCTTTCATGTATAGAGATAAAAAATTTTCAGAAATTGTCTTAACAAACGATACCCTACAATAGAACTTAGTCATAAGTCAATTAACATGTTCCATAGTTAACAAAAGAATAATGTCCAGCCAAAACAACCACATCTGTTATTTATGATAATTTTCTTTCCATTTGACAGATGGTGATTGAGCATCGGCATTTTGGTAAACCAGTACAAGGGTCAAAACAACAAGATGGTACCTGGACAATGAAGTTGAAGCACACGGTCACTGAATTTCCAGACGACGAGGTTGGAGACAACGATGACGAAGATTTCTTTAAAGATGACAGCTACTCACCTTCGTTGACTGATGAGAAAAACGAAGTCAAGCCTTCAGGGATTAAATCTCAGAGAAAACGGGTGGGAAAACCGGATGTTTTAACGGAAATCAACTCTAAGAAAATTGAAGCAAAAGTTCATTCGCGTGCAACTTCAACATCCGTAGATGCTTCGGAAAATGATGAAGCAGAAATAGTCAGTACCAACCTTTTACCAGGAAATGGCAACCCTCCGAATCAGAAACCCTCTAGTGAATATGAAGAAAGCCAAGATGAAACTAGGTTTGAAGAAGATAACGGTGCTCCAGAAGTTTCGTATGTTCCTCGCTTTGAAGCCCTTCGATCACCTAATCCAGAAGATGACACTGATCTGGAACCTGCTCCAGTTGACAGAGCTATAGGGTCACCTTTGAGCCTGCAAAATGAAAATAATTCAGCACAGAATGAGGAGGAAACCCTCACCGAAAATGAAGCAAATAGAACACCTACAGCTACTCAAATGATACATCAAGAGCCAGAAGAAGTTATTGAAAGAACCGTTGGACATCCACAGCGGCACGTCCAGGACAATCCTGGTGACCACGAGACTAAAGAAGCAAAGAAAAGGGTTATGGTGAACCAAGAACGTATTCCTACAGATACTCAACTGGAGGTTCCAGTCAACAGAGGGGATCCTTCAACGTGGAGGAATCTCTCGCCTTGGCCAACCTTAACTTCAACATACGAGACTCAGCAGAGACCTATGACATCGGACGTCGCTTATGATGACGTCGAGGCCGAGTCCGCGGCTGCAGCAGCACAGCAAGAAGAAGACGAGGACGACTTGGCACTCGCCCACGAAAAGAAGTTGGTCATGGAGAGATTTCCACGGTCGAGAAGTCTTCCTCCGTACAACATTGGATATGAACATTACCCAGGGGTAAGTACATATTTAATTTATCGTTAAAATTACTCTTGTTCAAATATCCCCAGTGGTCGGCGAGATTTGGTGAAAACTTCCGAGTAAATTTTATGTGAAGTTTGTACAATGGAATGCATTTACCAGCACGTTTAAAAATCACCAATACTTTATTTTGGTGTTGTACAAATTATCTATTTACAGTTTTTTCTAGAAGTGCTTTAATTGATATTGATATACCAGAGGCAATTTAAAAGGGCAACTTCATTGATATGGATGCAAAAATTTGGCGAAGCTTATAAGAATTAAACCAACGTTTATCAAAAGTTTCAATTGTGGAACATTTCACCAACAACAGCGATCTATTCGGATACGGTTAATGCATAAAATAGCTATTTTGTTACAAACTGTAGGCACAGATCAATTAAGAGTTTTAAATATATAGAGCAGGCATTACTGCAAGTAAAATACAAAATTGTGAGGCACGTAATGTATAAAATCCTCACAAAAGCTAAGCGTCATTGTTTACGTGTCACACAACTGTATTTAGTGTATACCTTTGCAGGTTCTGTGACTTCAAGGTATTGATATTTCTGTATGGTAGAAACTGTTTATATTTGCGTGTCCAGTTTTCTTTGCCGTTATTTATGTCAATATATTCTTTGGTGATATATAATGTTTATGTATACCTATAGCTTATATTGTACATATCCTTTACATGTTCTATATGCATAGTTTCTATGTCAATCACTGAAGTTAAAGAACGCAATCGTATTTAATCAATTTGTGAATGTTTATTTCATTATCTCTAAACATATGTTATTTCAATCAAAATCATTAAGACTACGACGAAACCGGTAGGTGAAATAGATTAAAAATCTTACGATATTTAAAGACACCAGTGATAAATATATTTTTTTGTACTTGAGCTAAACTGAGGTTTTGGGACTCATCCCTGTTTTAAGATGGCATTTAAACGTTTCTAATTGTGACAGACCTGTGCCATGCAGGTGAAAACATGTATGGAAATATATTACGGAACACTAAAGAATTAATGTCTCTACTCTCTCTCTCTCTCTCTCTCTCTCTCTCTCACACACACACACACACACACACACACACACACACACACACACACACACACACACACACACACACAACACACATACGTGCATCACACGCCTGTACCTTATACTCAACTTTTACGAATACTTATTCAGGCCATATGTTATTCGGATATAAAGGCATTCGAAATATTCAGAATCTAAATAGCTTTGTTAAAAGTCCCCTTGGTAGTTAGATGGGAACCATGTAATATTTTTCTTTCTCTACCTGATTATTCTCCCCGCCAGTACCTAAAATCAGACGCCTGTCGGGGAGCAGAGGAACCTATGGACCCGACAGAGTGAAGACCTGGAAGTGGGTGGTCAGCCAAAAACCAGGTATGAGAGTGAGGAACAGGATGATATGAAATGCACACGAAATGAATGATAAGAAGGGTGATGGAGAAATTTGTGGAATGAATGGCGGGAGAAATCGGATATTCCGAAGAAAACCCTCCGAAACACCACTTCGTCCACCAAGAATACCACACGCAGGTCCCTGGTATCGAACCTGGGCCACCTAAGTGGTAAGCCAATGGTCTAACCGCTCAGCACGGCGCCGCCAAGCGTGTAACCATATTTTATTAATAATAGTATGTCCAGAAGGTCTCTGTTTACGTGCTGGATTCTCTGAAATATGGAAGAGTGCGGATCACAAAAGATACAAAGGACGCATAATTGAAAACTAAAATACAATACTATAGATGGGGAGAACAGACACATTGTGTCATTTCGCCTACTTCACCCCGTCCACTCTCCTACACACCGGCTAGCTACCAGGCCACGTCTCCCGCTGCCTCAGAAAATCGGCCAGTCCCTCAAATCGTGTCAGTAGAATCATGTCATATAAGGTAAAAAGACACCTCAACATCGAATGGAAATATAAGTACGTTGTGTTCCTAGTACAAATAAAGCGCTGTATTTGCTGTGTGAAAAGAAAATGAATGTAACGCAATCACGAAACTAATTCATAATGTTTCTATTCGGTTTTTGCTATCTCTTCTTTGGATACTTCAGTTGCCTTATCTAAAACTGAACCTTGCAGATGTTATTTGATACCTCTGCGCATCCAGTGAGCACGTTGTATTGATCATTAATCCTATACCTTAGTAAGCAACAGATAAAGAACAATACATGAAGTTTGGGGTTATGTAGAGCTAAGAATGAACTCTGGTGCTGCTCTAAGTTCGAGTCCCTGAACTGAAGTTATATGAATTACTAATCTACACAGCCGTTCAGTAATTAATACCATATACTGACAATGACATCGAGGAGCAGACGATGACGTCACAGAGTAAATCTCCAGAGCGATGATATTCAAACCTTGCTCGTGTTCTGTCTAAACGGTTAAACCCTGGAATCCATTTCAATGAATGCTAAATGTGCCTCAGATACCGTAATGCTGCATCCGCTTGCACTGTTCCGATTAATTATTCAGCCTTTTTCGACGAAGCGCGTCGCAGGATACAAAAAGCGTACGTACGTACATACGCACGTGAACTGCACATTTTATTCCCTTTAATAGTATTTCGTATGTAGTTACAGTTCGCTGAACCAACCGCCAAATGCATTTCAGCATGCAGTATTGGAATCCCCAGCTGTGGACAGTTCATTTAAAATGATTTTGACAGTTTGATGGCAGTTCGGTTATTAGGAGCGTTCAAATATGAATTAAAATCTGTCTCTAAAAGAACATTACAACAGCTAGAATATACCATGTCAATATACGAACTATTTTCGTCGCAGAATAGATTGCATATTGCATTTTTATGGACAGGTATTGGCGTTTAGGATACAGGAGACTGCAGTCTACGTTTCCTGGCATCTTTTTAAGGAACCGATCTCTGAATATACAAAACCTTAAGTTTCGCATTGCATTTTTACATTCCTGCTACTGTATAAATAAGTATAGTTACAAAGTTTGGCACATATGTGTTAAGCCGTTCCACAATTATGTGTTTTAAAATATAAACTTCAGTTACGTTACCAAAAGGTGGTAGCGCTGCTGCTTATCAAGCGGAGGACCCGAGTTCGATTCCCGGTACCGGTGTGGGGGATTTTATCCTGTTGGGGAACCTGGTCCAGGGTGCCCCTGGTTCCAGAGAGGCCAATTGAGGAGCTAGATGATTGAAAAGTAGCGGCTCCTGGTCGAGAAGACCGCATAACCAGCTGGTACGCTGACCACGTCCCACCTGCAGTACTGCACCCCACTCATAACGCCTGTGGTGAATAAGGGTGGGGGACACAGCGATCGAACGGTAGACATTGGATTGGCTGGGATGGCTTGTTGTCCCACGGGAGTGGGGTACATAATTCAAACGACACAAAAATCAGATTTACTTATTTTATTTATCTATATATTAATCTATATATTTATTTATTCATTTGTGCTATAACAGAGCAAAGTCAAAATTACAGTAGCTACAAGTAATTTATTTACACAAGCTTGGCTAAATGCAGAACAAGAATACAAAGAAACTAAAAATAAACTACATATTAAGTTGTTATTGAAGACAAGACCCTGCAAACTGTCTACTAATCAAGCGAATAAGTGATACCACTGAATAAACAATAATTAAACAAATTTGAACATAATAGAAAAAGAATAAAATAATGTTCTTCACTGAGCTATAAAATACGTTTTTTCGTCGAAATATACCTTTAAATAACTTTAAATTGTGAGTTTCGAATTTTATTAAAAAAAAAAACTAGCTGAAATATAGTTACCCGTGTTTTGGCGACCTATCCCTCCAAATTTTAGACTTATGGTGCACTTGCGCAATAGTCTTGTCTATCTTTGGAGACATTTTAAAATATTACTTAATTCACTTAAATTAACACTCTTAGGAAACAGTAAAGAACAAAAAAAAAAAAAAAAAAAAAAAAAAAAAAAAAAAAAAAAAAAAAAAGAGGAAAATAAATACATAAATAAAAACTCTTGAAACGCGCTGTGCAAAAGCATTGTTGAACAAATGCAAACACCATAGGTTCAAAAGGAAGTGCAGAAAATTATGTGACTGTAGATGCTGCATTTCTATTTCAGTCATGCAAAAATTGTGTTAATTGTTTGCAGAAAAGTGAGTAGAGAAAGAAATGTTTATGTGGTACGTAAAATAAAAAATCTGCTGTATTGCACACGCGTGACTGTCTCTACTCTTATACTAAGTATTCTTACAAACTCTTATTCTTCTGTCTTCTTCCTGTTAGTGGAGATAAACATTTAGAGAGATCATCTTATTATCTTCTTGTAGTTATGAGGAGAATATGGGAATACAGAAGGCTTTGAGGAATAGTCAAATCCTTTAAAGCTTTCAAATTCTGTTATCTTTGCACGGTTAACATATAAAAAATGAATAACGTTGTTCCATTTGACAGAAGTAGAAGTCTCCAAAACTTACACAAATAACAAGGGATATCTCTGATGTGGTTCACTCTACAAAAATATTTATTTAAACATAAATTGCGTGTTTTAGCAAGATTTACATTTTTGTATAGTAAGATTTGGTCTATCTCTTATGGTTTACCAGTTATACAAAAATCATCCAGAGTAAATAGGACTGCATGAGCTTTAGCCAGAATATTCAAGATGTACATTGCATTTTGCATAAAATATCTTAAATATATTGGATTTTAATCAAAATCGTTTCAGCATTTCCGAGACAATCAAAATTGTCTAAACTTTTCCATGTAATGGATAGTTTAAGGTGGAGACATTTTTTTCAAAATCTTGGTGTGGTATGCTTGAAAAATATGAAACTTTTATTTTTAACCGATTTTTCGTTTTTGACGTGTGCTTTTCACAGGAATACCTACAGTTACAGACACACATACACACGGACCTTTTTCTAAAAATGCTTTTTCGGGATTCAGGGGGCCTCAAAACATATTTCCGGTGAAATCTCGGCATCAAATTTTTGGGTGGAACACAGTACTTTCTCTATTTTACTATACGTAGTACAGAAAGTAACAAAAAAGAAAGGAAAAAGAAAACCTGTATTCATTCTATTTTGTAGAGCGAGTAGAGAAGGGCATGTGAATATGTTGCGTTAAAGAGAAGTGACAACAGAAAACCGTGTGAACGTTGCATAGGAAAATGGATGACATAAAACACTTCTCCATGAAAAAAACACTTAGATGTGCCAACATCCACAGAGATCCAAGCTTGGGGGAGACATTTATCTCGTAGATATTATTAACTACGTAGTAAGATTCATTTTGAATACTGGGGAAATATTTCTGAAGTTACACTCTATAACGTAAAACCTGCTTCGCAAGAAGCCTTTCAAACATTACAACCAAGAAAACTACTCTCATACAAATTCTTCCTACAAACGTTTATTCTTCGATCTAGTGCATTTAATAGAGGTAAAAAGTTAAAGAAAATTTTCTATAAATGTTTATGATTACATATTATTTCCCTGTGGATACAATGGGACTAGAAAAATACAATAGGCTTTAAGAATAGTAATATTTACAGAAACCGGTCGCTATGAGTTTGAAATTCCGGTCTCTTTGCATGATCAAGAGTTAAAAAAGAATATATACTTCCAATTTGAGAAAACTATAGGTATTCGCACTAGTAATAATCAATAGAATTGTTACCCTAAAAAGGTTTTAAAATCTGGCATAAACTGTCAGTTTAAACGAGAGTGTGTTGTAAGACTTTTTCTATATCTTGTGGTTTACTAGTTTTAAGACATGCAGAATGTAAAGTAATTCAGAGGTTATTTCCAGATAAAAATACCTTAAGTATATAATATTTTAATGGAAATTGTTAGAGGTTTTTCAGAAATATACTTTTTGTAAAAATTGTTCAATGTGAAAATTAGTTTGGGTTAAGAGTTTTTCTTGAAAATGTCCTTATCGCATCCTGGGAAGAGGATTAACTTGACCGCCTAGTTTGGTGTTTAAGTGAGTTTGTTTCGGTGCTATGCTGCTCACGTAACACCCACCCGCTCACATAAAAACACACACATACACACACAAAAACGCGTACATTAAACATTTATGAACCTTTTCTGGAAATGCTTAGCGCTGTAAATAATGATTACTCCATGGTTAACCGATCAGTGCTTTGCCGTCTGCGCCCTTTCCCACGTTGTGAATGTGAAACTATCGGTTCTGGTATGTTCAATTGAATAACAACTAGTTAAAATTTAGAAAAGCTGAAAATGTCGAGACGAGTGAAAGTGATCAAATTGAATTTCCCATTTTTGAAGGTCTTCTTTTTAA
This sequence comes from Tenodera sinensis, assembly GCA_030765045.1. Lineage (NCBI taxonomy): Eukaryota > Metazoa > Arthropoda > Insecta > Mantodea > Mantidae > Tenodera > Tenodera sinensis. The sequence goes on along the minus strand of CM060961.1, from coordinate 36,309,737 downwards.
AACGTTATAGCATATATACCCTCTGTATGAGAGTCAAGGCCAACAAAACAATAAAATCAATAATTTCTTAGTTGAAGGATCAACTGTTGATTCTCATGTGTACAATCGAATAACAAATACGTGTTTAAATGTTGAATACCAGTGACAAATACAAGTCGCATAGACGATTAAAACCAGTTTATAAATGTTTTCAAGTAAGACACATGGTACAGCATAAATAAGCATACGAAACGAGCATAACAACAATTATTCTAGCATAATATACTAGCATAATTTAGGACAACATAATTATAAATCTGGTAAAAATAAAGCAATAAGAAATACGTATTTTAGTTTTAAAAAATGAGCCATGTTTCGGCGTGTGCTGAGTTGTAATATTTAAAGCCACTAAACAACAGTCAAAGCAGTTTCCTTTGAGTTTTAGTCCAGATTATCCAATCTTATTTACATTGTAGCTTGGTAAATATATCAATCTGATCTATTCTGATTTCTATTCCTCACACTTTAAACCAAAAATGCAGTAGTAATCCAGAAAGAATGATGCAGTACTTTTGCTATTGGTATAGGTGACCATTTTGAGCAAATTCTTCAGATAAAACTCATGTTGCATCTGTTTAAACTAGTAATATTTGAAGAATAAGTGATTTATTTCACCCGTTTATTTCTGAAATGTACATCAGCATTTTTATTTCTGAATCAACTTATCCAGTAGGAGTATTTTAAATTGGAACGTTTTCTGTTTCTTCCAAATCGATTTCCTTGTGTCCCAGGTAGGTTGGCTCAAACTGAACACGTCGTACTGGCAGTGGCCCGAGGCCAGGAAGGCCTGCGAGGCAGAAGGTGCTCATCTGGCTGTTCCCAACTCTGAGCGGAAGGTCCGAATCTTCCAGGAGATTATGGGCCGTCATTCCTACGTGGTGGAGCGAGCGGTGCTCAAGAATCAGGTCTATGTCGGCGTTTACACCCCGGACCGCTACAGGAGGTTCACTACAGTCTTAGGTACGGTTCTAACGCTTCACTCGTTCCTGCTTGTTTGTTCATTTGCTTTTGTCTCGTTTCTTTGTCGCTCACAGCATGCTGATTCTGATTTGTGCCTATCACTGTCCCCGCGCTCAAATACTAGCCTTGTTTTTTCGCTTCTTTTTCACATTTGGATGAATTTCCTAAAAAATAAGTTTTTGGTTTGTGCATCTTTATCTAATTCATTGAAAAAGCCTTATAAATATTTACATTCATGGGAATTGTGCGACCAAGAATATTCGTCTGATTTCTCCAAATTTCAGAAACAGAAGAGCTAAGGTATGCGTATCCCATAGCCAAATAAAGGATTTGGTGCTACTTTTTGACGTTGCCAGGAGGTTAAACACAGAAATGGTTCTGTGTATGTGAAGCCAAAGATGCTTCCTTCTGCTTTTCTTGCGTTTTGTTTGGTGGCGATAACTACTAGTCAGTAAGAGGTGTAGTAGATTTAGCTCGCGCGTGTGGAAACATTAAGGTACCTATGCCAGTACCTTAAGTTGCTATGTTACTCGGTAATCTATTTGTAAATTTTACGATAGCTCCATATTTGCTTGAGAAAGAAGTCCGATGAACTTCCGAGTCTGACAGACGTCCGTTGGACACACAAATAGGCAGTTTGCTAGACCGCCTCTTTCTTTATCAGGAACAAATACAAATGCGAGTGGTGATTCAACACACAGTCTACTTGTGTGTCCAAAGGCGATAATACATGGAACAGACTATCAACAAACTCAGACTGCATGTTGGAAATATCTACTGGTATAAATCGCGTTATCCTGGTTCAGGGTCCCAGCCCAGGATTACGAGTGAAGTCCACAATGGCGGAGAAGGCGAATATTTCAGGTAAACCGGCGGAAGTGACATCCTTCATTTTGGGGTTAATACAACTGTGGGGCAGGAGGAGCTCCACAGCCACGGTGAAGGCAATCCTCCAAAGGGAAGAAACTCCTGCAGAAAATCTACTGCAAGGGGCTGGTAACCCATTCACGGGAAATTCAAATTACTCAGTCTTTTCACAATAAACAGCCGCATAGATTTAACAACTGGCAAGGAAAAAGGATAAACGACTTGAATTTTCTAATGGACTAAATTTAGCTACATGGTGTTTCAAATCAAGAGATAGAGCTGGAAGAGATACTCAGTGATAGAAAGATAAATATTGCTGTAATAACGGAAACTAAGAAAAAACTGAAAGGGTCAAAGGATTTAAGTATGTTCCATAGCTGTGTACCTCAGAGTGTAAGAGCAAGAAGTGGAGTTGCAATACTAATGGATAACAAATGAAGATGTAAAATTGAATTCTAGTCATAGTAGCGCACCAGCAATCATGGAATAAGTTTATAAGTGATATAGAGAATGGCGTTCGTGTTAGACAACAGTTCTCATATAAACTAATACAGCTGTTAAACAAAGCTGAAAAATAAACACAGGCTGACATAATCTCAATTGAAGAATTACAAGAAGTACTTAAGGAAAGTAAAAATAGAAAGGCAACTGGACCAGAGGGACTAATTATGGAAGTACTAAAATATGGAGATATAACATTGTATTAAAATTATGGCACTCAATAAATGAATATCGGAAGGGGTGTAAAATTCCAGGCATCTGGAATAATGCAGAAGTTATATCCATATTTAACAAGGGGGAGGAGAGAATGTGAGAATTACCGAGGTATAAGTATTCTCAACAAAATCTATAAAGTGTACGTAAGAATTATAAATAAAAGGTTGAAAAGAATAGAAGAACAAGAAAGCGACTTTAGAAAAGTATGATGAGCAACTGATAATATATTTGTCTTGCAGCAAATAATTGAAAAAAAAAGACAAGAGTATAACTTAACAAACACACCTGGCATTCTTAGACTTCAAAAGGCATTTGACACTATCAATAGGGAAAGCTAAAACAAATTATGGAAAATAGTGAATATTCACAAAAGTCAACGAAATCAGAAACATGTACAGCAATTCCAAAATAACCGAGAAGTTCATAAAACCAAATCAATTTTAATTAATAAAGGCGCAAGACAAGGGTGCGGTGTGTCACCTACTCTTTTTAATATACAGTTGCGCACAAATGATCTGAGCGCTTTCAAAAATTTATTATAGCAATATTATTTGACTGAACACTACAAACGCTGTATACTTAGATATAGCAACTCATAAAGTTTTTAATAGCTCACAGGTGTTCGATATGTGTTCCACGAGTGACTACACATATCAACTCGATAATCAAGTTCGGCCCACACTCGATGTAGCATATTCCTGTTAATTTCACCAAATACGTTGATGATGCGGATCCGTAGTTCTCGTAGATCAGCAGGTAATGGTGGCGTGTAAATTGCATCCTTCAGATAAAAAGTCGCAAGGTGTGAGGTCGGGAGAGCATGGAGGCCTTGACAGGAATGCGTTATTTTCATTCCCGGTACGACCTATCCATTGACCTCGAAGTCTGGTGTTCAGGAAGCCACGAACATCACGGTGGTAATGAGGTGGAGCACCATCCTGTTGGTAGATGACAGTATTGGTCTCCAACTGTGGCAGAGCCAATTCTCCTACATATCCAGGTAGATGTGCCCTGTAATGGATTTTTCACTGAAGAAGAAGGGACGGTAAATTTTAAATTGTGATACCATACAGAAAACTTTCAACGTACTGCATGACGGAATGGGGCTTTTCAGTTCCCCAAATCCTTACTGTTCACTTCACCACTCAGAAAGAATGTTGCTTCGTCACTGAAAACAATCTTATCGCAAAACTCATCGTCTTCCAGACATTCCTGGAAACTACTACAAAATTTAAAGCGTTTCACTTTGTCCTCTGGTGATAATGCTTGTAACAGCTGCAAACGGTAAGGGCACACTTCAGTCTTTTCCTTAACACTTTCCAAAGGGTCGAACGCGGGATGTTCAATTCTCTACTGGCTCTTGTGGGCTACGTGCGAAGCTAGCTCGCAGACGGTCGATCTTGCAGCTCTTGGCGGTACGAGAGAGATACCTAACTTACAGCATCAAATACCATCACCATGTATTTAATAATATAACTATAAAAATCACGAAACTGCTCAAATCATTTGTGCGCACCTGTACATGTGAGCGACATCATCCACCATTGGAAAAGTATAACTAAATCAGGATAAAAATAAAGCGGAATAGAGTATTAAATATTTTATTATATGCAGATGACGTGGTTTAATATGAGAAATGGAGAATAGACTACAATATGCACTACACCACTTGAAACAGATATGCCAACAACATGATTTTAAAATATCGACAGAAAAATCTTGTGGGGAAAACAACATATAAAATGAACCATTAAAACAAGTAAGAGAATTTAACTGTTTAGGATATAATGTAAATTATATGAGGATAGAAGGAGATGTAAGCAAAAAGGTTACAACATTCCACATGTTGTGTGGAACAGTGAGGGATAAAACAAGAAGAGAGACAAGGTTAAAACATTGGCGGTCCCTGCACTACTCTATGGAAGTGAGACTTGGGTTCTCATGAAGGCAATGAAAAGCCAAATGCAAAGTGCAGAGATGAACTTTTTGAGAAAAACAAAGGGATCCACAAGGTTAGATAGAATAAAACATGAAGGCATTGAAAAGAACTCAACATAGACTCAATAAGTAGCAAAACTGGCACTACCAGTGCATTTATGCTTCAGCTACCACTCGTACGGCAGATGTCTAAATGATACATCGTTCCTTTGGAACCTCTCCTCGGTTATCAACGCCAGTGTACCAGAAATACGTTGCTTGAATCATCCAGGTCCTGTGTACTGAGCGAACATACATGGCAGCCTTCAGAAGCCTCACAAAAAGCAGTTGCAAGCTGTTAGATGGGATGACATTGGTGCCAAGTCAACTGCTGATTATCGATGATGAAATGGGGAGGAGCACCATCCTGTTGAAAGACTGCATTAGGAGAGTCCTGCTCTGGTTGAAGCATTAACTATTGTATGACCATACCCAAGTAGTTATGGCCAGTGACAGTATACTTGGTGAAACGAAGGATTCGCATATCTAGCGTCCTTCAATTAGGCTTCAAACATAGATAAGCAAACCCATAAATTTCTTCTATAATTTCATAATACTTTTGTTTGTGCTATTTAAAAATAAACAAGCTTTACCTTTGCACCCTATATTAAAACACAAACTGCATTAACAAATTCAGCTTTATGTGTTGTTTGCGCTTTTATGGCTTCTGTGAGCATGTTTCCCAATTGAAAACGCCCAACGGTACCACTAACCTGTGTTTTAAGTGGAGTGTATAGAATTTATTGGAGGTTTTATTCCGTAGGAGAGCCATTCCACCCCGGGTTCCCCATCTGGTTCGACAACGAGCCGAACAACGCGGATCCTGGGGAAGAGTGCGTCACACTGCACGTGATGGGTCGCATCCGGGACGTGCCCTGCTTCTATAACCTGCCCTTCCTCTGCGAGATCCGGGAGCATTAGGCATTCCTTAGGGATACATCTTCCATAATCTTGTAAACAACGGGAAACAAAAATATTGCGGCATTCATAATCTCATCTATTGGAAGAACCTGCGTCTCTTGTGAGAAATGTCACAAAATAGAAATGTTCGCTTCCCTTTTGGAAGATGTCAGGATGTGGAAGTACATTAAAAATTACTGTATTATAGCAGCATATACTTTCAAAATACGACTCAGTGATTTTGTTGATACAATATAACCTCGTTAGCGCCAATTCTTTTAAGGCGAACTCGCCGTTAATGCGGGGGGGGGGGGGGGGGAGGAAACATTGGCCCCGCCAGGAACACGTTAGTTCTTATGGAAAGTTTTATCGATTAACACGAATTTCGGTTAAGGCTAATTATGAACTCTTTTTTACTCTCTATCGTATTTAAATTTTATTGTAACACAAAATTCCGATGTTACAGTATTTTTAAGTGTTAATTTTTTTCCGAAATGAATGCAAGAAAGCTATACTTGGGCCGCTCTTTGCCTTTCCAGTTCGGCTTCTTTATTCTAGCTTTGCGGTAGCTTGACTCATAAAGCGGTCGCTTTTTAAGGAACTGGCAAGCCAACTTTCGGCTGAAGTATACCTACAATACTACTTACCCATTGTTGACTCGTTTCTTACGTATTGTAGGTTGGCAGCTACGAGTATTACCTCAACAATGAGCAAGTGTGGTACATTTAAACAAATTCAATGTGTGCATTACCATTTAGAAACGTATTTGATGCCAGGCGTTCTTTCAGTCGTAGCCAAATGGAGTTAGAATACCAAATAGAAATCTAGAAACGGTAGCCAAAGTATCGCAAAAATATGGAACGTAGTTCGCCCGAAAGGCGGCTTTCCAGTTCATTACAAAGCGACCGCTTCATTTTGTCTCAAGCTACCGTAAAGCTAAAAGCAAAGAAGCCAAACTGGAAACGCAAAGAGCGGCCCAACTATACAAATAGAACAATTACAAAGGTGTTAGAATGCCCAAATCCACTTCATCTACGATAATTAAGAATCGAGAAAAAACAATTAATATTGCTGCATCAGACTCCGGAAACAAATTTAAACGACTTTGTAGGGCTAAATATGACGACATCGAGATGTTGCTGCTAGAATGGTTCATTATATGCGTGCATCTAACATACCTTTAAGTAGCCCTATGACACTCAAAACAAAAGAGACAGACAAAAATATAGGCATCGAAGACTTCAGTTGTTCTGGTAGTTGGCTGCATCAATTACATGTGTACAAATTTAATCTATAAAACAGTGTAATTTGTGAGTACTATTCTTTTACAGTCACTTGATAGTGTTAAAATCTGCAGCAATGTAAAGTGGTTAATACTGTACATGCATTCCTATTAAAATCTGTGTTTTTCACTTAATACGAATTTTTAACACGAGCTCTTGATTTTTCGGTTCCTTCGGATTCGTGTTAACCAGGTTATACTGTACAACTAAATGTTGAATGATCAGATATTTTGTTTTTTATTATTTATCATAGACACAGATAAAATATAACTCGGTGCCGGTTGTAGAAGAGTGGAGCGTGCAGAATGTGATAATCTTAGCAGAAATAGGAATAGCCATGATGATTTTTAACGATCTTAGTGTAACAAAGGTTGTTAACAGACTAGTTGTATAAATATTGCAAGTTTTGATATCTACCTATGAATAAGAAAATATATACTCGCAACGCTATACAATCCGTCTGAATATTATACGAAGGTTTAGATAGGATATACCTATCCCTGTCTTGCGTTACTCCATGGTTAGTGCTAAACTAACTAGAAGACAAAACCAGAAAACAGACTAGCATGGATATAACTATGGAATAAGTTATTTCATGCTTTCATGCTGCATTACTTCAAATGTAAAATCAAAACGGATGCTCAAAATTACGAAATATAAACGATGGATTCGTTTATAATATGTTGTTGAGAGTCAGAACACGACGATCTTGTTATTCAAGTTGAGAAAGGATAACCTTTGATATAATTAAATGGTTGCTTAGAATATATGTGAAGCAGAAAGCCAGAAAAGAGTTTAAATAAAGTTATTATTTTAACAGAATAGTTTTATGGAATCAGTGAGGTTAAATACCACTTAACAAGGGAGTGCATATCGAAAGCTAACCTCAAAATCTGCACACAGGTAGACAAATACAACAGTTAGTTACGCACAAAACATTGGTTGCTTAAATTAAGTACTTCAAAATCTACCTAGGATGTTACACCTAAAACAATGGTAAGCCATCGGTTGAGGAGCCTTGAGTATGCATCCTTGGTGGGTGGCAGCTAACAAAGGTTCCTTGGTATTTCAAAGATATAACACTGTGAAATTTGAGGTTAACTTTCGACATGTATTTATGTGCACTTCCCTTGAATGATAAACTCAAGATGCAGTGTAAAGAGTGAGGTTAAGCTATTATCTAGAAACCACAAAATACAAATAAAATAAGCCATAGTATACAGAAACAACTTTGCACAAAGTTGAGATTTGTCTGGCGTTGTATTTTTCTATGGAAATGATACAGTGATGCGCATTAATCAACTGCTTTCTCGAATAATCGTCCTTCTCTAGAAGCTCCTCGGCGATTCTGTTGACAGTTGTTTGAGCATTAAATAATATATTTACCTGTAGAGCTACACGTTTTTGTCTGCGCACTCTCTGGAGTACTGTTACTTGTTCCTTAGTACAACAAACTGTTCAAATAGGCGATAATAGTTCAGGAGCACTGTTCATACATTGCAAAAGGAACACGAGTTTCAGCAAGGCAATAGCTTCAAGCTAGCCATGATTGAAATTTAAGGTGGCCATGAATGACTCGCAGTATTGCCAATATTGGTTCTAAATACAATAATAGACCGATTTACGTATTCTTAGATATATTTTGAGTTCGTACAACGGCCAATAATGCTTTATTTGGGTAAAAAATTAAGCATTTTATAAGTTAATTCATGCTATTTTGCGCATATTTCAATTTGAATGTTTGTTTTCTTCCAAGTGGCCAATATTTGACGTCAAAATATGCAACTCATTGCTATGCACGTTATCTGCGGCTGAATAGGATATACCCAGTGGCAACTGAAGGGTAACCAGAAGTCACAGCAGACAAAAGATCCTAATTAGTAATTAACATTGGTTGATGTAAAAGAAAGACCGAAGTGTAAGGCATATAACCATCTTCAACATGTGTACATTGGTCCGTGTGACGTATCATCTGTATATGGTTCCCTGCCGTGATCTTAGTGGTCAGAATGTTACCTTTAATCTACATGCTTACGGTATATGTATTTGTAAAGGGTTTGTTTCCCTGAGAGAGGCTGCCTTAACGGACTCTGCGTCCCCATGTACCAGATTTTGTTTCGTCACGATTATTTTATTTTCCATGTACCAACCAAATCTGAAGGAGTCGATGGTGGGTCCAGAGGGAAAAAAATTTATTTCTGTGGTATATTAGAGCAAGTGTCAAATTTTAATTATTTAGATCGTTATTTAACAAATAAAGCACTAACAATTAGAACAATACGAACAAGAGAAGAACGGAAACAAACTATAATCAAATTCTATAAAACAATAGTTATCCCAACATAACATACGAATCAGAAAATTGGTCTCTGACTAGCATTCAAAAACACTTCAAATTAAAAACTGAAGGTTTAATTAATATTACAGAAAAAAAAATATATATACGTATATATATATATATATATATATATATATATATATATACGTATGGACAGCAGTGGTATGAACAACTATTATAACTAGAGACGATCTTTAAGTGTAAGGCAATTGCAAGAAGACATTCGGAACGCTGGAGGAAGTTTGATTATGGAGTACACCACATGGCTCAAAAATCAACATCTATTCAAAACATCAGTTTGAGCGGTCAAGATGGAATTAGAATGCACAGTTGGATGTATTAAAATAAACATTCCAGAAACTTAATGGCTGAGTGTATGCACTTGAAATATGTAAAGCAAAATTCTCCTGTAAGGAATGATTACAAATAAGTCATTCATATTATCAACACTTAGCCTATGTTGCAAAATAATTTTACTGATCCAAGTACCATTACCACAAACGTGGAGCAGGGTAATAGAGTTGGAAAATGCGACTTCAACATTCGTCAAATTTATTCAGGTTTTATAAGAATCTGATCCAAAATGGTTATGCCATAAGGTCACAGAGGAACCACAAAAAATCTTAGCACAAAAGATAAATTAAAATATGTTAATATAGCAGGATATAAAAGGAATGTAACAACTGTTCCTTATTGAAAAAGTTATAAATGGAATATAATTTAATTATGAAAATAGATGTAGCAGACACTGTAACTGAGAATCTTTATAAATGGTTTCGAAGAATGGCAAGTGAATGCTTTGTAATGCAGATTCCAATGTTATTAATAAAATTGTTTAAATGGTTCCACGTCATCCGGAAAAGCATGTCATTTTAACGTGTTTTAAGTTGCATATAAAATGTAGGTTTAAGTTTGGTATTGTACAAAGATGCATTTTTTATAAAAATAGCGCCAGCTTCAATAATTGTGGTCTTCAAATGTTGTAAGCTTCATTTGTTATATAGTGTGAGTAAATTAAAGGTATATCCAGTTAGTAACACATTGTGAAATTATAATTTAACCTGTTGCACTGCGTTAAACAGGAGCACTTAATTAACCAGGTTAACTCCTTTTGGTTTTTGGCTATTAGTTTAGCTCCAATATCTTAAGTTATGCATGGTATACATACTTAGGATGTAACTTGACAAAATGCAAGGTGCTCAGTGTAGGCATTTTGAACTGCGTCGATATTGAAGCAATCATAATGGACTCAAACAGTATCAAAAACTAAACAGAGCATGCATAATGCAGCCTTGAAGATAAACCGCAATTAAAAACACAATGCAAACGCTTAGTACAAATATGTATTATACGTAATTAATATGTGACTATACGCTTTTTTGATATATTATGTGTTAATAATAAATAATGAAGTGTATTGCTGAAGAGTGAAATTTATGTTTATCAATAAAACATGAAAATCAATTACTGTATTATTGGATTGTTTTTACCCATAAGTTCTTATTGGATCACTAATATACATATTGTTGGTTTACGTGCTATCTTTAGGTTTATAGCTTCCATGCTCGTTTCCCAGTTGAAGAGCGGATTTATCTTGTATTTCAATCCTTCCCAATTTTTCCTAAAATTTAAAGGTGTAAATAAAAGTAAACAAGTGTTTTACATAAGATTAGGAATGATAAAACAAGGTTTATTGCATACTTTAGCTACAAGGCTAAAGCCACTGGTATATCATTGGATGTTAAACATTTTAAGACACTATAAGTGCAACAAAAAATAAGTAAATAAAATAAAAACTCCGAGGTTCTGCATGCAGATGTTCTGTCTATAACATTTATTTATCTATTCCTTCTGAACTCAGAATGAATTCCGTATATATTTGTTGCAGACATACAAACATACAGGGCCTGACAGTTACTTCTTTAAAATACTTGTTGATAAATCCTATATATACCTTGTTCCACTCATAGATGATAGTATGGAGTTAAATGGGATATATCTGTCTCTGTCTAGCGCATACGAGTTGCCATTAGCCTCGTCCTTTTCTACCTTCGCGCTGTTGCCAGGTTCCTAATAGCATGGCATAAATATTCAGTTGTTATATATTTCAGGTTTGAACACATTATCCTACGCAGAATTTTTTTCTCTATTAGTTTATATCCTTTTTAGAGTCATTATACATTTCTATAGGCCCATATTTCTTCAAAAAGCATTTTTTCAATAGAAGTCCGATATGTGCTGTTTCTATACTAATCACGCACTAACTAACAAACTACCTGCTAGAATGCGTCTATATCTTGTTCTTAGGTAGAGTAAACTATAGTGCTACTATCTCGCCACTTTGAATTCTCTATGTTTACTCAGTTAAGTGTTACAATTTTTTAAATTAAATGTTTTCGGAAAACTTTATACCTGTGCACTGCAAAAGTTACGCAGTGTGAAACTTTTTTTGTTATTGAGTTTACATCAGGGAACCAGCGAGAACAAATGTTGACGAGGGTTGGAGAAAGTTTTTAAAATAAACCAAAAGGCTGTAAGTTCTTTCTTTCATCGAGCAGGGCAAACAAAAGGTATTCATCTATTCAGCGTATTCTCGCGCAAGGCCTGACACAGAAGATAGTATAAGGAGCAGCACTAGCATTAGTTCGAAAGAAGCCGTGTGTGTAACTGTGTGGAATCTATGAGCTGTTGTTGCGTTATTTGTTTAATATTTTTGTAAATATTTGTAGTTATGGAGGGGGAAGCTAGGAAGAGACGATATGTTGGTAAATTAAGAAGTAAGGAACGCCAAATAATTATGAATGTGTTAGATTATTTTTCAAGTAAAATGCGTGTAAGTAAGGCAGTAAAAGAAACAGCTAAGGCTATCGGGTGTTCAGAAACACTAGTGTATAGGATTAAAAATGAAGTAATGAAAGGACCTCTAAGAACGCCATCGAAAAAGAAAGCAAATAGATCGGGAAAAGAAAGAAGTGTATAGTGAATAGTGCAATGTGGAGTGCGGCGAATTGTTCTTTCTTTACAGCTTGCAAATATTCCACCCACACTGAATATAATTTTGTCACGGGTCAACAGTGATGGGACCCTACCAAATTTCTCAACGGCCACTCTTAGTCGGTTCTTACATGATTTGGGGTCCGAATATGAAAGAAGAGGTAACAAGTGCATATTAATAGAAAGAGGCGATATCGATATCATCAGATTGCGACATAAATATCTAAAAGACGTAAAAAGGTTTAGGGACCAGGGGGAAATCAATTGTTTATACAGACGAGACATTTGTAAATTCAGGTCATACAGTAACAAAGGCGTGGAGGGATACCAAAGTTAAAAGTGTCCGTCTCGTCAAGCAGCAATTGAAGGACTAAGTACAGGACGCAGGCCACCTTGGTGTCGCACGCGGAGAAAGATTCGTAACTAGTACATGTTGCAACACTGCGCTCCATTTAACGTGTACTGTCTTCCAAGGGTGGAACGCGCTTTAGATACGTATTACACAGTCGGTAAAAGCTCTTGAAAAGCATAGATCTTGCTAAAATTGTTAAAAACCTCGTGGCACAACAGCCCATCAAGGCTAAGGCCTACCGCTCGATTACTGCGTTCCCCACCTTTTCCCACCACGGGCGTCACGAGTGGGGTACAGTACTGGATGTGGGACGTGGTCAGCTCCCTGGTCCCTCTCGGCCGGTTATGTGATCCTCTCGACCAGGGGCTGCTCTTCTACAATCAAGTAGCTCCTCAAATGACCCATTAGGAACCTAACGAGGCTGAGTGCATCCCGAAGTAAGTCTCACAGCGGGGGGAAATCTCCACACTGGTACCGAAAATCGAACCCGGGTCCTCCGCTTGGTAAACAGGAGCGCTGTCTCCACGCTAAGGAGACGACCTAAGTTGTTAAAAAAATGTATATTTTAACGAGACCTTTTTCAGCTAGTTTTTGTGCAATTTATAATTGTAGAAAACATGTACCTAGAAAAGTGAATTGAAATGAAAAGAACTTCTAACCGTATTTAAAGGAATGTTAAAACATATAATCATTACAACTCAAATATAGCATTTCAGTCAAGATCTTTGGAGTAGTTATGATCTCAAGGGTTTTCTTTACCAAAAGAACGACCTCTCCCTCTTCTGTCTCTCTTCCGGTCTCTCTCACGCATGCGTCATTCTCGAAAACCTACCCAGCACCCTGTTTTGGAAGTTCTTCTCGAACGTTTGGTGGAATATTTAAATTTAAGCTGCATATTGTATTGGCGAATATGAAATTGTTAACACCAAGATTCTCGAAGGTCCTTAAAACTGGGATCAAACATTGACTAATTGTATCTGTTGTGCCTGTGAAGCAAATCTCACCTCTTCAGTAGAAAATCTTAAGTATAAATGGAATGAGAAGCTAAACTGGAATTATCTTGGGTGTCAATAGGAAAGTGACACGTGGGCAGGACATTGGACTGCGCTAGGAAGTAGTTGGAGGTGGGGATGGATTTATGTTGAAACTGCTGTGCTTACATGGCAGGCAAGAATGTCGTAAAATTGTCGTTCCGGTCAGAGCTTAGCTTTATAGCCTGTAATAAATCCTGTGTTTGGACCTTACCTATGGAAAGTGAAATTCAGTTTACATTATTCCAAAGCGTTCAACAACACTTTTTACTCGCTTGTACTTAAAATAAATAGAGAAAGTATGATAATCAACCCAATAGTTTAAGAAAAATATCAATTTATATGAACATAACCTACAAATAAATATTTGATCAGACATCAAATTTGATATTAAATTCAAGTATATTACTATCACATCGAAACTGATTACTTTTAATTTGATTTTTATTTATATTAACAGATCCTTTCAAGGATGGCAAACAAAGATTTCCAAGTAAATTCTCACATCCCAAACTAGTCATTACGAGTGTGTGTCAGTCTGTAGACAGCATAACTCAAAAACGAAAAGTAGGTTAAAAACTTAAATAAATTTTTAAGTTTAATATCTTTTCTGGATGCTACACAAATATTTTTAACAAAATAACTTCACCCTAAACATTACATGGAAATTCTTTCGAAAATTTTGATTTTCTTGAAAATAGCTCTATTTTGATTAAAATGTCATATGTTTGAGATATTTTTATGGCAAATGAAATGTATATGTGGAATTTTATCCTACAGCCTATGAAGTCCTATTTACTCTGGACGACTTTTGCATAACTGGTAAATCGTAAGAGATAGACCAAGTCTTACTATACAAAAATGTAGACCTTGCTAAAACACAGAACTTATGTCTGTATAATTTTTGTTTCAGACTGAACCATCTCGGACATATTTTTTGTTCTTTTTGTGAGTTTTGGAATACTTAAACTTTCGTCAAATTGCAGATTCTTATTCATTTTCTTCTTTCTTAGCCTGTAAAGAGAATGAAATCTCAAAGCTTTAAAAGATTTGACTATCACACAAAGCCTACTGTATTCTAATATTCCCCTTGTACCTACAAGGAAACAAGCATTAAAATAATTTCTGCAAATGTTTATCTCAACTAACACGAAGAAGATATAGGAATAATAGTTTGTAAGAATGGTTAGTATAAGAATAGAGGAAGTCATAAATTTAAATTAAAGCTTCTTCATTCAAAAGGTATTTCAGGTAATGGCATTTTAGTAAAGCATTAAAATGTTGTAACATCAAATTTGGCAAAAGTAAAAATACAAGGCACAAAATATGACTGATAATATAAATACGTATAGTTAGATTTTTACTCTACGTTTTGAATCATATGAATATGTTTGAATATATAATTAAATATTAATATATGTTAGTTTTAAAATACCTTTTTATTTTGCTGAAGCTGGTATCTACTTCTAGTAAGAAATTTATATTATATTCAATCCAAACTTTACGTTATTAGAGTCCTTGAATGAAGAAGAAGCAGAAATGTTATAGAAAGGTCTCTGTGAACTCAGAAACGGAAACTGTGTAAAATTCCAAACTTATTGCAGTTGAGCGTCCTCCACGGATGCCACTCGAAAGGTTTCAAGAAAATCCCCCACTTCAAACAATCCTTTACATGGAGAAAATTTTAACATTTTTTATTTTCTCAACTTGCAACGACTTTTATTAGAATTCGATATATATTTTAAATATTTACACGAAAAATAAAGCGTACTGAATAGCCTGTATAGCTCTCTTCTTTCTGAACGACTTTTTCATAATTGATAAGCTGTATGAGACAGAGAAAGTACTACTGCGCAAAAATTTAAATAATTAAAGTATACAATTTATGTTAAATAAGATTATTTGTGGCTTTAATAATTTCCGAGATTTTCTTTTTTGGTGCTTTAAATTTTCAAGTAGTTTTTACTAAGTGCTGTCATTTTGTCGTGTTCATCCAAAGAGAACAGAACTTTAACTTCGTTTTCTAAAAACATCTGACTATGACATAGATGGGGAGAACTGACTCAATGTGTCACTTCCCCTACATCGTAGTTTTAACTCCGCCCACTACTTTACAGCGCTTAGCTACCAGGCAACGCTATTATCTATTTAGTTCGGAGAACCGGCCAGTACTTCAAATTGTGTTAGTAAGTGGTGATACTCGTTGCAGCCCTGTCACTCTTTTCCCCATACCTGTACTATTACTAGTATATACTCATCTTCACCTACAATGTGTAGAATGGATTTAAATGTGTACTAGAAATCCGTGATTACGATTAATCTAATCACAACGCAATGGGACCTAAGGTTAGGTTAAATAAATTAGGATTCACTTAGCGTAAGGTGATTCTGATTAATAATACCTACTTCTTATTACTCCATGCCACTACTTTACGCCGATTGGTTCAAATTAGTCTCGTGACATCGAAGCTAACGTAACACTTCTGTAGTGTTTGAACGGCCGTTCCTGCTACACAGAGTGCCATGGTTGGCGGGCACTGGTGGTACGAGACACGATATGATAATTGGAAAAGCAGATGTTCATATTGTTTGTTTTGACTTAACTCTCTGCTGACCATGAACTCACCCGCACCAAGGAAATCCGGAGATGTAACGCAATAAAGCTTTGTCAACGAGAGCTGCGCAAGACTTTGGTACTACTTGCATAAAACTGCATGCCACTCTACCCCGCATTCTACCTGGCGCTCGCACTGTCTACCCCCCTCTACTCATTAAATGCAATTTGCACACCTCGAGATGTTGTTAGATACTGTAGCCCGTAATAGCCGTAACGGTGCCATTATAAAATAAATCCAAATCTAGCTAGATTTGTAACCCTTACGTCCCGTTTGCGAGTACGTATTTTGAATAATGAATTAAATAGTTTAATTGTGCTAAAAAAACTGCACAATTTAAGCTACTAAAAACAAAAATAAAGTGGAAAATAAAGTGGAAACCAGTATAATTAAATGTAATAATATTTCCTACAACTATTTCAGCTAGTGGAAGCCGGCAGCTATTCCAACTGGGAATTAGCTAGAATTTACACACCTTAGCTACTGCTTAAAAATGCCTTACCTATTATATTATATATGCTTTCTTTACTATCAGAGCCAGCTCAGCTGTCATGGTACCTCGGCTATACGGTATGCATTTTAACCAGAACAGCCTCTTGCTTCCTTACTTAACGTAACGCTTAATGAAACAATGATTTTCGCGTTACGTCACGTTGTCATCTTAGGTTCCGTTCAACTGATCCCGGCGTCATACTATATGTAAGAATTAAACTATGGTGTATTTTTTAGACCTAAAGGTGAACTATTGAAAATACCGCCAGGATAAAATTTCAACCCTATGTTATCATGGAAGCAACATTTGGTGTATTTTAATAATAAAACGTCAGACACACAACCCGTCCTGTTTTTATATTATATTTTTATTACGAAGACGACTCACAATGGCACGTCACATTTTATTCTCATGAGTACCACCCTCTTTTTCCATTCTGTTAACTATAAGAGCTGTACACACAGTTCGGCAGAAACTGTGTTTCAACCACAAAAGGAAATTCGAACATTTAACTCTGAGCGACAAACTTTCAATTCTAATACATGCTGCAAAGGCACATTATATCTATACACGCTGCAAAAGTTTTGTCAGCACCTTCGTCACTGTATTTATGCCCTTTGGGAGTTGAAAAGTCCCTTTTTTATGCATCGCTGCCCCCCTTCTCTCTCGCTCACACTCGTGGAACGTCTTTCAAAATGTCAACTCCCATTTGACTGCTATTTCCAACTTCAAAGGCCCCATTCAAATCCTGCAACACACAAGAGAGCTGATATAATACGCAAAGTGGCTAGCTTCGGACTGTCGAGAGGGCAATACAGAAAACCTTTATGTCCTCTCCAAATCTCCTTTCCGTAAGGATTCTCTCTAATTTTTCTTTCCCCTTTGTTTCCTTGCTGGTGCATAGTGTGTGCTGCTGACAGTGATTTTATGCTTATCAAATCGTGAAGTGGAAAATAACTTCGTAAAGTATTTGAGAGAGATACCTACAACATTCGTCATGCATTCTATAGCGGAGTTATGTATAAATCCACATTCCAATGAATATTGCTATATAATTTTTGATAGAGAGTAAGATTTCACGGCCTTTCCAGTTATATTGACATTACAGGTATCCCGTATACACATCTACAACTTAATCTTCACAGAAACACAGAATGTATTCAAAGTAAAAATGGGGGCAAAAAATAAATAATAGCCACACATAAAGAAACAAATCCTTTTCCCTAAAAACATGACGTAAACTAACCTGTTCACTTCATACAATACAGGCGTTAAATCTTCTGTGAAGTGCTGCAGAATTCACAGCACAAAATGACAGATATAGTGTCATCTTATTTAAGATATAGTTGTTGGCATATATTAATCATAAAATACATATCAGATTAAAGAACAAACTCTTAATATATTCTGACGTCAGCCAGAAGTCGCCATCAAACGCTGAAGGTTGTGCTACGTCACACCACTTAGCAAATACATGGCTCGACGACAATGAAGCGTTCAGAATTAAGGCAACCATGAGCACATAACAATGCGTTTCCAGAATGTCCTAGAAACTTTCGATTGCCGACTTAGTTACGAAAAGTTTGAAAAAGTGAATTTCGAGAAACATCCGTGCTACGTCATTGTCGCGTATATGAGCAAATGTGGTTCAAGAGAGAGCGAGCAGGTCTTCGCAGCCGTTAAGTGTTGAACGAGACAACTGTTACCAATGTTGCCTTTCGATTCCCTTTGCTGTTTTTCTTCCCTTTCTTTCTTCCTTTCTTCCTTTCTTCGTTTCTTCCTTTCTTCCTTTCTTTTATTCTGTTTTTGGTTTGTTTTAGTCAAACAAAGACGCACCTCGTTAAAGTTCCCAACACACAGCCTAACTCACTCAACTAAAGGTTTTCGCTGCGTATTTGGATCTGGCATCTTTTGGGGTAGGTATGTACACACCAGACCCCGCGTGTCACTGCGTACCACTGTGTATCACCGCTTATCACGTGACCTTTGCCCCTCCCCTTCTCGTTTCTTATTACAACACACAAACAATATTCTAACCCAGTAGTGGAACACTACTATGGGGTATTAAAAGATGCATGCCATAAACTGGATTCCAAAACTGGATATAAATATATAATTGTCATTGTAAACAACACAAACTATTGTCAAAGCTGCAGCTATATAAAACACTGCCTGAAAGTAATTATAATATACATAAATGACACCAAAGGCCACTTTGTTGGCGAATGGGTTGAGAAATGCATGTGAATGCAACACATGTTTTTGTTAGACTTAACGTAGAACCTTAGGTTGCGTATTAAATATTTAACCCCTATCTATCTTGACAGAGAGGAACAACGAAAATTGGTCAGATTGTTGGGCCCCGAGATTTGACCTCAGGACCTCCTATTGCGATTCCTATACCTTATTGCCTGAGCCACCAAGCTCAGTTTTACATACATATATTTATATTGGTAATTGAGGACAAGGTAACGAACAATATTATGTACATCGATATTAGCTTCCTTTTTGGACGTATAATTTTACTTAGTAAGGGTAGTTTGTTTCAAGCTAGCCTTTGATGTTATAACGTTAGGTATATTTGAAAATTGAAATCGGCATGTTAAACATCAAACTTTCCTTTTTTTTTTTGTAACTTAAAACAAATTCTCTCTACCACTCTTCATGAAACAGCATACTCGCCACTAAATGAGGCGTGTCGGAAGTGGAGTGGCCCAATTGAGCCAATTTTTCCCACGCCTGCTGTATCGAAACTCTTGCTGCAAGGGTATCGACCTCACATTATATATTTAGACCAGTGGGTCGCGCATTGAGGTGAGAATACAAAACGGTTAGTCTATGTCTCGGTGGTTATTCATTTCACGACGCAATTACGACCACACAAAAAACATCAGGTAATACACTATGATTTATTTTTGAGAATGTTAGAGGAAGAGGAAAGAGACACGCCGAAATGGATACATATTAAGGTATTGTTATCAAAATATCTGCATTTGCACCGCCAACATCCTATAGGATTTTTTTTTGTAAATAAGCCCTTATCTTTAACGTAATAGAAATATATCTGTATTATGGCAACGAAGGTTCAATTTTTCCTCTTGAATATTTTTGCAACAAATTTGTGTATTACATTGCGCAATACCTCTTTGATGATATTTCCTTTCATCGTGTAATATAGTTGCACCTCCTTCATTAAATTTGTTAGCTTAAATCGGTTTATTTAATAGAATAGTGATTACGTTAGTTCCAGTATCCCTCCTCGATCATTCACTTTATTCTTAACTACTTAGTTTATCTTTTGGTGAAATTTAAAGTCACTTTATTAAAATACACAATTATATATTTATATAAAAATCTGATGTGCAGCACTCACATGACTTTCTCTACTCTTGTACTAACCATTGTTACAAACTCTTATTCCTGTGTTAGTTGAGATAAACATTTGTACAAATTAGCTTATTGCTTATTTCCTTGTAGGTGCAAGGGGAATATTAGAATACAGTAGGCTTTGAGCGATAGTCATATCTTTTAAAGCTTTGACATTCTGTTCTCTTTGCACGCTTAACATATAAAAAAATGAACAACGATGATCCATTTCACGAAAGTTTTAAGTTTTCCGAAACTCACACACATAACCAGGAATATCTCCGAAATGGTTCACCCTACAAGAAAATTTATTGAGACATAAATTATGTATTTTAGCAAGATCTACATTTTTTGTGTAGCATGATTTGGTCTGTCTCTAACGGTTTAGCTGTTATGCAAAAGTCGTACAGAGTAAATAGGACTACAGGGGCTATAATCAGAAAATTCAAGATATACATTTCATTTGTCGTAAAAGTGTCTCAAACATATGACATTGTAATCAAAATCGTTACAGACATTTTCAAGAAAATCAAAATTTTCGAAAACTTTTCCATGTAAGGGATAGTTTAGGGTGGGGTTGTTTTCTTCAAAATGTTCGTGTCGAACCCTTGAAAGACATTAAACTTAAATACCAACTTTGGTGTTTAACCGACTTTTCGTTTTTTAGTTACACCTTTTCCTCTCTCTCAGGGCAAACTCAGCACTTAGTTCTAGCAGTAAGTTTGCATAACTAAAGGTCCTCCCCCAGATTATCTTAATTTTTTTTTTTTCCCAAGGCAGTCATTGTGAGTGAGACATGCACGCTAGGACCAAATTATTGGACAGTTCCGCCAGGTGATTTAAAGTTAATAAACACGTACCTGTGGTGTCACTTGTTTCACAAAAAATGTCGTGCTGTGCATGTGGATGAGTATAAACGTGGAACGTAAATGTTTTATGGTCATACATAAAGCTCATAAACCAGCAGCAGTGGGGTAGCGATCAGGACATCTGTCCCCAGAGTGGTACTGACGTCATTTCTTCAGCCATGTTGCGAACTGCCGTAAAAAATATATGTAGTACTCTCTCCTTCAAGGGCATGAGCTGAAAAGGCACATCTAAATGTTAATGCGTACTTTCAGTCAAGCTTATAGTACCGTGTCGCAACTAATGGTGTACAGTAATGTGCAAACAATCCTCAGTTCCATTTACCAACAACGAAATGACTACAAGTGCAGGGGAGGAATTATTTCCACAGCTTTAATTCCCAAATTTATTTACACGCTCTAAAGTGCATTGGATCTTTTATTTTAGATGGGTTTATTACTTTAAAATCTTTGTCAATATTCTATGAACAGCTGGTAATTATGTGACGTCTTTTAAATTATGTTATTTTGTATGACCAAGAAACGAACCCGGGTAGTTTGAAGCTGCAGGGACAAGAAACAAAAAAAATCCAAAAATTCGAACTACAAAATTAACGCCTAAAATTAACATTTTAGCAATATAGGTACATATATCCATTCCTAATTAAGCCTATAAAAGTGAAGATATTGTATATTTGAACGAAATTCTATTTATTTTTACATTAGGGACCATGCAATAAATTACTCTAATGTAGGCCTAATTACAATTTGAAAATGCAGCTTCAAATATGATTGTTTTGCAGAATTTAGTCCGTTAAGGTTTGCAAACTCTTCAAGCACTTTTAGTGACTGACAAATAACCACACTTACGGTGGTAAAGTTGACGAAGTGTTTGGTGGTATCCTGTAGTCTTTCGCGAATTCAGATTTTTTCTTGAAATCTTTTTCATCTTCTCGAATGATTGAGATCTGGTACTGGACACGATGTTTATTAACATAGTGACATTTATTTGTCACATAGTCGCAAGCCCTAGTGACAAATAAAGGTGTAAGAAATACTTTTTGTTGTTTGACGACGGTGTCAATTGCCAAACATCACATAAGCGTCACCGGTGTGTCGGAACTTTGTCCCGCAGGAGTTACACGCCAGTAAATCTACTGACATGGAGCTGTCGTTTTTAAGCACACTTAAAAACCACCAGCCTGGGCCGGGTTTGAACCCGCGACCTTGGGATCAGTAGGCCAGCGTGTATCCAACTGAGCCACCCAGACCAACACGAGCGTGCGCGCGCGCGCGCGCGCGCACACACACACACACACACACACACACACACACACACACACAGCGCGCGCAATCCTTCTTGTAAACTGCTTTTTTGGGGGATTCTAGGATTCTCAAAACATGCATTTCCGTTGAAATCTCGGCATAGAATGTTCGGATGGACCACAACACTCTCCGGTACTTAACTGTAAATATATAGTAGAAAAAGGAAGAATTATTTCGTTAATCCCAAATTGCATTTCGAAATTTCAAGTTTATAGGACCTTTAAAATTATAAATATTATAATATTTGAGATAGTAAAAAAAGAAGAAGAAGAAGAAGAAGAAGAAGAAGAAAGAAAGAAAACCATGATGGGCAAGCAATGAGGTTTACAAAACATTGCGAAGATGTGCGCTGTTCTGTTGTTCTGTCTGTGACATGTCTTGGAATATTGGCAATTTCTTCCGAGATGGCGTTTTCCAGTTGAAGTGAGGTGGTTGAATGTTTCAGAAAAACTTGTTCTTTAAGATCCCCACGACCAAAAGTTGGCCGGATTGAGAGCTAGAGATAACGGAAGCAATCTTGACTTTAAAAATCTTATGTGTTGCACTCACATGACTTTGTCTACTTTTGTACTAACCATCCTTACAAATGCCTATTCCTATATCTTCTTCGTGTTAGTTCAGATAAACATTTACAGAAATTTATTATTGCTTATTTCCTTGTAGGTACAAGGGGAATATTAGAATACAGTGAAATCTGGACATCGAATTTTTGGGTGGAATGCAATACTTCCTCTACTTACTATACGTGGTAGAGAAAGTAAAAAAACTAAATGCTAAGATATTTGTTAGGCACTAAAACCTCATTTATGTTTTCTTCTATGAAACCAAAGGAAAAAAAAAGTATAACTGTGAAATCGTATATACCTGTAATATCACCAAAGTCTGTTTTATAATTCTGATCATAGTGGCGTTTGATTTGGTTCTAACCGTTACTAAAATATATAATGTAACTTTATGGGTGCCTAATATTTCAATATCAAAATAGTAAAAAAAAAAAGGTTCTCTGAGAATGTGTCTGAGAGTATTTATTTTTAAGTTATACGAAAAACAAGTTGATGATTGCACTTTCCTTTGAGCACGCGTCTGCGCCATCTCTGCGACACTACCACACGCTGCGAAATCTAGAACCATACCTCAGGGATTTGAAGGAACTGGAAAGGAAATTCTGGTAAGTCAGAAACGTCCCCCAGCATTCGCCTACCGACCAGATAAAACAGGAAAACTCAAGGTCAGTCGACTCCGGGACCTCCCACACGCACCTAACTTTGTCCTAGTAAGTAGTGTTTGTGTGTTTCCGGACACCGATTAGTACATTGAAGGTTATTATGAAATAAAATTATTACATGTGGATGAGTGACATATACAACGTATTAGCTACGTGAAAACACAATATTTAACAGGAACTTTGATGTTAAGCTGAAACATAGGTTTCTTTATCATCGTCCTCTATACTGCACGATTAAATAAGTAAAAAATAAAATTGGTGGAAACTTTGATTGCATTTATGTCACCAATCCTTCATCGTGACTCTTCCATTTATTGCTAAAATACTAAAATATCAAATAAGTGGATTCAACCGCACATATTGGAATAAATTCGTGAACATAAGCTTGGCAGCTTTGGTGTGTATGTGGGGCGGAAGATCAGGTATGTTGACATTAAAAACTGACTGCCTGAATACCGCTCGGAAAACTTGAAAGAAAACCATCTCTTCCAACGTTATATCATCTCGCAAAATCTGTGCAGTCATATATAGCTGAGTAGTTTATTTCATTAGTTGTCTTTCTGGGCTCTGGTGTGCCAATTTTAAGTCACCTTAAGCAAACCATTTCTGAGTAGCTCATATGAAGTACCTTCATGGTTCAGAGTCAACATTTGAGGCTGTAGGTCATCCTGCTACACATCATCGTCGTCCTTATCATCACCTTATCATCTATCATCGGAAGTAGAAGACGCCTGCAGCTAGTATTGTACCCAGTTTTCACTTGGTGGAATGAGGTTTCCCCGAAGGTTATACAAGTAGCTATCGTAGCGCAGTTGGTAGCACGCTTGCCTCTGGGCTACTGCAAGTAACGAGGGGAGGGGTTGTATTATTCAAACTTTTGGAACAGTATTTACGAGACCTGAGTAATGTCAACATTCGTGACTTTCCGCTTTGCGTATTTGCTATACGTATTTCCACAGATTTATTCCAATGTACACGATGAAATTCAATAACTTAATATAATACTTATTTAACAACAAATATAATATGTGCACACAATTAATCTTTTAAATTCCTATATCTCTATGCTAATTGCAAAAGAAAACGATAAATGAGTGGTGACATATTGACAATCTAATTACTGGGAATGAATGCTGGAAGGTCAACTGAAATGAACGGGAACACTGTCGTTGAAAAATGTTATAGCTCAGAATAATGTCTCTTGGGTCTAAAGAGGCTGCGAAAGAAGTTAAGATCTTTGAACTTCAAATGAACCCCAGCTATGTTCGAACTCGGTTCTGGCGCATTACTGAGCAGGCACACCATCCATTGCACCAGGTGGTGGTCCGTAGCAGATCTTGTGTTTCCGATATGAGTGCGTTCACGCAGACAAATGGCACCTTTGTAATTATTCGTGTAATTAACAAGGGGATTGTGTTTACGATCCTGGGAGAGTGTAGGAGTAATTGAAGTGACCTCGAGGGAGACTAGACGAGAGGGAACAGCTGTTGAATCAGGCTCTGTCAGTAAGATGGCGACCTCCGTCATATTGACACTGTGGTGCATCCTCCCGACTGTTACTCTGGGCAACGTGGTGCAGAGTGTCAGCCAACTGCAAGTCTTAGCGGGGAGCGACGATGTCGGATCATGGACCGCCCGCATTGGCGACCTAGAGGTATTTATTTACATTTAACATCATATGCTCTTAGGCCGCCAAGACACTCGGAAACTATCGTTAGCTATAGAAGTGAATTCTTGTGTCACACTAAACACATCTAGACAAGATTGGAAAATTCAAGCTGGGATTTTAACCACGGATTTTGCGGTCTCCGACCGGTTGCTCTAAACAATTGAGCTACCATGGTTACTCCCGACACTAATTAACATACTTTCATGAGTAATAAATAATAAATAAAACTAATATTAGGTAATTTTTACAAAATGCTCGGTCACGCCAAAGTAAACTTCTGAAGAAAATCTTCCTAAGAGAAATAAAAGTACAGCTATTATTTTAAAAGAACTTGTGTCACTGGCAAACAATGTCAAATGACAACATTTTGGTTTTTAATTTTTTTCTGAAATGTAGTTACATGAACAACCTCATTTCCCTCATGTCTGTGTGCTAAGGTTGGCTTGTTTAGTAATCTGTTCACAATTCTTCCCGTTTACAATCTGTCAGTGGCTAAGTCGAGGCGTAAATTCTTTGTGCAACATTTCCAATCTCAGCTGATGGTATATCCCTGCTTTATATTGTGATTCACATTTTTAACTCTTCCATAATATTAACATTGCTCATAACAAAAACCCTATATTTCAAATATTTTCATAAAAGGTAATAAAATGGAGATAAATATCCCATAGCAAGCAAACTTTTTTAAGAGACAAATGAAATTATTCATTCAACTGAGACAACCGTCTTTTCGAAAAGAGAAATATTGCTATTTAAACTTTCGTCCGCGGCGTTACTATATTATTTGCCGTTTTGAAATAGAAAATTTGTTGGGTTACATTCACACGACCTTCTGTGCTTATCCCTGTACATAATATAACCACAAAAACTTGTTCTTCTATCTTATTTTAACCGAGGTAACTCATTTACTTTCTCCACTACGTATAGAAGTATTGTATTGCACCCAAAAATTCCATGTCCAAATTTCACCGGAAATATATGTTTTGAGGCCCCCTGAATCAAAAAGAGCATTTTTAGAAAAAAGGTTCATGTGTGTATGTGTCTATCTGTCTGTCAGTCAGTCTGTGGACAGCATAACTCAAAAACGAAAAATCGGTTAAAACCAAAGTTGATGTTTAAGCTTGCAACACAAAGATTTTGAAGAAAATTGCTCCACCCTAAACTGCTCTTTAGATGGAAACTTTTTCAAAGATTTTGATTTTTTGAAAATGGGTCCAACGGTTTGATTAAAATGACATATGCCTGAGATATTTTTATGACAAATGAAATGTATATCTTTAATATTCTGGCTATATCCCATGTAGTCCCCTTTACTCTGGATGACTTTTGCATGACTAGTAATCCGTAAGAAATGTTACTACACAAAATTCTGTATTTTGCTAAAGTACACAATTTATGTCTAAATAAATTTTTTTGTAGAGTGAACTTTTTCGGAGATAATCCTAGTTATTTGTGACAGTTTTGGAGAACATATTTCTGTCAAATGGAATATCGTTATTCATTTGTTTATATGTTAACCGTGCAAATGAACGGAATTTGAAAGCTTTTGGCTATCGCTCAAAGCTTATTGTATTGCCATATTCCCCTTGTACGTGCAAGAAAAGAAGCAATAAGATAATTATTTCTGCAAATGTTTATCTCAATTGAAACATTATGTTTATGTCAACTAACACAAAGAATATATAGAAATAAGTGTTTGTGAGATTGGTTAGTGCAAGAGTAGAGAAAATCATGTGAGTGCAACACACCAGTTTTTTATTTCATTTTTTTTTTAAATTTTAAGCTCTACCTAGACTCATTTAGTATTATCAGTTGCATGTTCTAAGATATTGTAAACCATTTAATTTTTTTTAAGTTCATGTTATGCTAACCTAATTAAATAGAATTCAAGTATTTGCAGCTATCTTACATTATAAGAATATTAATTTCCTTCTATAAAAGCCTAGATTATTTTACTTGGGCCCTCCCCTTCCTTTACCACATACACATTACAGTTGCTGGGACTCGGCTAAGGTGACACTGAACGGGATATGAGAAACGGTTTAGAAAATAGAGGAAGAAGGGCATATGTAGCAAAATGAATTGCCAGTTAAAGGGTTAAAATATAATTTACAATGATCAACATATTGCACAAGATTAAGAAATGTTTTCACACTAACCTTAGGTGGCAGGTCGACCTCTATTTGGCATTGCTATTTTACAGGAAATACGTTTCCTGCAAGTTGTGTGTTAAATGTTCTGTGTTCTAAATACGCCCTGAACATTTTTGTATAATGCTAAACTATAACAGATAGACCAAAACATGTATAATCTCTCCAATGCCACAATTTATTTCAAACACGTGGTTTGAGCTGTTTTTTATTATTATTATTATTATTATTATTATTATTATTATTATTATTATTATTATTATTATTATTATTATTATTATTATTATTATTATTATTATTATTATTGTTATTGTTATTGTTATTGTTATTGTTATTGTTATTGTTATTGTTATTGTTATTGTTATTGTTATTGTTATTGTTATTGTTATTGTTATTGTTATTGTTATTGTTATTGTTATTGTTATTGTTATTGTTATTGTTATTGTTATTGTTATTGTTATTGTTATTGTTATTGTTATTGTTATTGTTATTGTTATTGTTATTGTTATTGTTATTGTTATTGTTATTGTTATTGTTATTATTATTACTATTACTATTATTTGCGCTTGAATGTTTATTCATTTTGTCACTTTAAATCATAACTGTAATTCAATGCCCACATGCTGCAGTGTAAATTTCATCCATTTTGCTCCAATAGTTTAGGATCTATGATCAAATTTGTTTATTTTTTGTTACGTCATTAAGTGGTCAATCACTGATTGGTGTAGTATTTTAATGGTAGTTTCAAAATACATCTATTTTTATTGTCATAGGTTTCTCTATGTCTGCTTCGTTTAGACTCTCAAATCTCTAAAATTACAAATAAGTTCTTTTTTTCCTAAGCATTGTAATTTTTTGCTTGAAAATTAGAAATGTATGTGTAAATACCTAAGGATTTAATACGTGTAAAAAAGTTCATTAATGCAATAAATTGCAGTTCAAGGAACCTTTTACAGGGATAAAAATGCTGAAATGATCAATAGTGAGAAAACAGCGATAAAACATTTCAATGCATTATGCATATTTTGCATTCAGGGTGTCTCAGTTCTTTCATAGAACTGAAATAAAATGAAATTTCAGTCATGCATATCTTTAAGGGCCACACTGACTATTTCAGTTGAAGTTAACACACGCATTATGAACGCTTCGGGTGTGACCGCCAATGAAGTTGTCAGGAATACCCAAGCATGACGATCGTGAAGTGTGGGTAGAAGAAAGCTAAAATTGGATACGGTTGTCCTGTAGACGAAAATATAACCGCATGGAACATATGGATGCAATGAAGCAGAAAGAGATTGATTACTATACCCATATGGAGCCGATGACGACACACTGCTGATAGTAAACAAGTGAGGTCTATAAGAAACATACAAGAGAGCCCATTCATACTTAAAGAGCTGGAGGCTAATATGGTGTAGTGTCTGTTGATGAAGAGATATCTGGGCCCCAATAACCTAACACTCCGAGGGATCAGTTACAGCCCTAAACCCCCTCTTGGCTTCTGACCTACAACACGTGATCAATGAGGTCCACAATTGACAGACAGCCGCGGTTCGCTTATGCCGAGGCGGGGGGGGGGTTACAAGGGAGACATAGGTTAAAGTGCCCTTGGAGAAAATGTTTAAAAATAACAATATTAGACGCGTTCGTCACAGACTCTTTTTCACCTTGTGTTGACATTGCAGATAAATTAATTATAATATATTCACCTCTGCCAACTTAACCTGCCCTCCTATAATACCTATCATTTTTACACCCTTAAGCTTAACAATATTTTGATTAATACAGACATAAAATATAATCTAATCTACTGTGTCTCGTCCTTTCAAAGTTTTCCTAGCTCCAGTAAAAATTACTTATCACCCCAATATCGCAATATTCTGTTCGATATTAAAAGCAGAGGATGTTAAAGGTGTCAGTGGCGATGTTTTGATAAATGGTACCTTATTCCACCAATTGCTCCATTAGCACCTTTCGAATCATCGATTTCACCTGCATTTCATATCATACTTTGTGTGTTTAGAGGCCTTATGACTTTCGGCACAAACCTCGCATTTACAGTAAGTCGAGAAAGTATAGCAATATTACTCCCTCCCCCCAAAAAAATCGGTATCGAGACCACCGGAAATACATATTGTAACAACACGGCAAAATTCGAAATTCTGTTACTTTTCTATCTCTATTCTTCTCTAAATTTTACCACAAATGCACATTTCCACCTCATTTTTAACATAGTTTATAACCTTTCCTGCTATTAAAATTCACAATTGCTCTTGTGATAATATTTTTCAGTCTTTCAATGTGTTTCTCCAGTTTCTCTGTCTCTTATATCTTGACTATTACGATACATTCACTCGACGACACATACGTACAGACAGGCTGGACTCAATTGCTCAGCTGTGTCTGTCCTATTTATACTGGAGCCGGCGTCACATGACCTCCTTCCAGTTTTATGCGGACGTGTGCAATGACTCAGCAGAATTAGCGAGAAGCTCCTGGACACTATAGTATTATCGCGCTTTTCACATACACGCAGTCACTACTTGCCCTGTAGTCTCCGACCTTTCCTTTGTATTTTACCGCCATTATTACGATCGCGTACACACACACACACACACACACACACACACACACACACACACACACACACACACACACACCCGCTCGCCGTATGCAAGTTCACGCGACCCCCTCTCGTCCATATATTGTTGAACGACCCAAAGTCACAACATTTTCTAAACACACTCCCAATCTTCCTGATCTACTCATTTCATTAAACATTTTTCGAAAATTTTTATTTTCTCAAAAGTGGTCCTAACAGTTTTGATTAAATTGCTATATATTTAGGATATTTTCATGACAAACTAAATGAAAGATATGTTGTATTTTCTAGGAGTAGTCTGCCGAAGTCCTCTTTATTCTAAATGACTTATGCATAATCGGCAAAGCTACACAAAAATGTAGATCTCGGATCTAAACGAAATTCGAACTCGGTAATTTCTGAATGTAGGACAAGCATGCCATCCCCACACAACAGCTCTCGTTGACCGTGTATTACACTAATTTGAGGCGCCTGAAGTTTGTATGATACCCTTTAACCCGAGTTGAAGTGAAGTTTGTATACCCCTCTGTAGGTAGATTATTTTTTGTCGTGGCAGCCAGTGAAGGGCTCTGTTTTTTATTACTAGGCCCTTCTCCGAAGTTGTGTTTTATTACACAAGAGGCACAAAGGAGAACCGACCATAATTAACTGTTAATAGAGGAAGCATCGCTTTTTGTACAGCCTATAGCATCTTGGTGACACAGGTTCCCTTTTCTTTAAACTAAAAGCCAATAAAGCACACGTAATTACATCATAGAGGGGCCTTATTATTTTAAAAATCAGGTCTACAGTTTCAACAATGAGGAAGGGGCGTGTTGTCAGAGTAATGGAGCCAAATTTTCTCAGGTGTTTACTAAGACATCATCATTTAAGATACTTAAGATAGCCTTTATACTTTTCTTCTTATTCTCTTTCACTTCGGGAGCAAAGGACTGTCTTACATTGTGTTTTCCTATTAGTTTTTACTTTTTCCTTCCCTATTGCATACTAAATGGACATTCGAACAAGCAATTTGGTTGGGATATTTCACCGCAATGACATAATTTTAAGTCTCTTTAATTTAAAGAGTATATTTTCAGAAAGACAGGCCCATGTGTGTTGTACAACTCAAAAATCTAATTGTTGCACTCACATGACTTTCTCTACTCTTATACTAACCATTCTTACACACTCTTATTCCTATATCTTCTTCGTGTTACATGAGATAAACATTTGCAGAAATTACTTTTTTTGCTTATTTCTTTGTAGGTACAAGGGGAATAGGGAATAGAGTAGGCCTGGAGGGATAGTCAAATCTTTTAGAGTTTTCAAATTCCGCTCTCTTTGCACACCTAACATATAAAATATGAAAACGATCTTCCTGTAACTAAAGTTTGAGTTTTCCAAAACTTACACAAATAACAAGGAACATATCCGAAATGGTTCACTTTACCAAAAAATAAGTGTACTTTAGCAAGATATAGACACACCTTTTTCTAAAAATGTTTTTTTTTTTTTTTTTTTTTTTTTTTTTTTTTTTTTTTTTGATTCATGGGGCCTCAAAACATATATTTGCAGTGAAATTCCGACGTCGAACTTTTGGGTAGAATACAATACTTCTTCTACGAGTAGAAAGTAAAAATGAAAATTCTAAAACTACAAAAGCTTATATTTAACCTCAGCATCTTACGAGAATGCAATACCAAACATATGAAATGTAATAATTTTCGGCAACATTAAACTAGCATTTAAATAGTTCCTAAAAATAAAATGTGCTCGTCTGTGGAACTAGCTCCATAATTAATGCAACACTTAGTAGCCTTCTGCAGTAGTGAACACCAACTGGCAACCTTGGTGTGAAATTGGACAAAATCGTCTTATCTACCAGAAAGGTAAATGGATGGTCATTTGTTTCCTTTTCATGTTTTCTTACTTTCTTTTTCTCTCTATCAGAGAACGATATTTCCGAGGAATAACACTGTTAAAAATACTTGTAAAATGGCAACACAATAAAAAATAGAATTGCAGAAGCGTTTGAAAGAAGAATTGAAGTAAAATAGCCAAGGTTGCCTCATAAAACGCAGCCATTTTGTCAGAATAACGTACATCTCTCACGCTGATAGTCTGAATGGCATAACTGCACGAATTCACCTTTGAATTGATGCCTTTTCTTCCTGTTTCGCCGGATTTAGCCCCTAGCGACTTACTTCATGTTCTTGAATTTAAAAAGAAAAAGTATCGACTACATTTCCTGACCGTATTTTGTCTCAAGCTTAAATAAAAACTTTAAGCTAACAGCACTATTTATGTACATTAGAAATTCACATTGGTGCTTTTTCTACCCACCCTGGTGGATGCTTAGAAACAGTTACACTACGTTACATATAAGATGCGAAACCTTAACTCATTTTTGTCGTGAACTCTTTCGAAGTTGTGTCGGGAGAGACAAAATTTATACTCTTTCAAATGTGTTAGGCCACAAAATTCCTAATTAGTGGTATTAAGAACAGCTTGTTTGATATTAGTCGTCGTGGTTTGTTTAACTAAAGTGAGGATGTTGCTGGCATCTTTGCTAATCAGATCAAGTGCCCTCCTCAAAAATGACGTGTTTCGGAACAGTTGAAACACAACATCCCATGTACTCTTTTCATTTTGCATCGTGCAATTTGTTTTTAAGTACGTGGGTAATCATTTTTGCCAATGTGTTCCCAGTTATATTTTTGCTGGTAATGGTGGTAGTGGCAGTCGTGGTTGTGTTCTTCGTGGTAGTGGTGGTAGTGGTAGTAATGTTAGTTGTACAGCCGACTCCAAATGTTTTCCTATGGACGAGATGGTGTAGGGAATGAGATAAAAAATTTTCTGATGAATTACTCCGCCCGGTCCAGCGATGGCTTCAGCAGAGTTATTTACTTTTGTATGTGTTCCTCTGATGTGTGATCAAAGGCGAACAAACGAGAAGCTAAATAGTGTTATTCTATCCAAACAAAAAACAGCACATGTTCTTCTGCAGGTATTTAAACAAATAGCATTGCTGTTCTCATAAGAGCTTATTCTTCTATGTTCTTAATCCAGATAAACACGGGCTCAAATTACCTAGTTGTCGACAGTCACCTAAACATCACACATTAACTCTCTCCTCGCTCACTAACTCACTCACTAACACTCACTCAGTCCTTACTTTTACTCAGTAGAAAAAAAACTAACGACTTCCAATTTGAGAAATGTATAAGAATTGGAAAATTCAAACCAATAGCAAAATGACAAAAAGGATTTCTTTAACGAGATCTACATTTTTTTCTGTAGTAACAATTACGACAGGACTGGGCGACTTTCGGAATACTTTGAGTCACCTTCATTTTTTTACCTGCTAAACATTCAGTTATCAATGCAAGGCCGTTGCCCTGTCCTGTTCCACTGTTTACTAGATATGCAACAGTCCTTCAGAATGAAGAGAACTTTAATGGCTATTTCCAGAAAATTCGGGACATAAATTTCATTTTTCGTGAAAATACCAGAAACACATGATATTTTAATGAAAACGTTCCAGGTGTAAGTTTAAGATATCTCCACGACATCTGAGCAAATTGCATAATCCCGCCGCCATCACCAATCGCCGTGGCTTGGTCATCAATCCTGACACATATAAAGATGAAAAAATAACGGAAATGATAGGGACATAAAAATATCGGTAGAACAAGCACTACCACAGCATTCGCCAAGGTTAGCGTGTTCGGCGGACCCTCTGATTGCGAGTTATGACTCCGTGAAAGATCGCTTCCTTATTAATAGAAAAATTATATCTGAACACATACAAAAAGTCGATATTTATTACTAAAATCATATCTATAGTAAGAATATAAACTTGTGTTTAACAACAAATATGTTTAATCATCATCATCATCATTGGGCAATATTACATCCATAGTTGGACCCCAACATCTTGCAATGTCTGAAATGAAATGCAACTGAAGAGCTTATTCTGTTGTTCAAGGATGCAGTATTAACACCAAAACCCCATTTAAATGCTGAATAGGTTGTACATAACGATTACATTAAACGTATGAACTTAATTGTACCGTAAATGAAAAGTTTTCCCACTCCAACTGGATGTTTCAGCTTACTGAAAAACCAAATGTATTTTTCTAGTCAATACAAAAGCTTTGAAAGCCATTCATCGCAATGTTTTTGCAAAACACTTTGTAAATATTTCCGATAATTTGTGTACTTATTTCTGGGTAAAATGTTATTGCTCGAAAGCCCCAAAGGCTTTATTGGAACTTGCACCCCTGCGAGCTTTCACGTGGTGAAACAAACCTACAGAGGGCATTGGATCACAGCTATACAGATTCCTCAATAGTTCATTCGCTATCTCTGATGAACAGCGGAAATGCAAACGAGATTCAGAATTTCTACAGCAGATGGAACCCGTGCTTTTTTTACAGAGAGGCAATTAAAAATTCCATATCACTAATGGATCGGTGAAACTAACTCAACCCCCTTTTCGTTTTTTTAAAAAAAAAAAATCTTCGTAACATACTGGTGCAACTGTCGACTATTCACGCAACTTGATGCGTTGGTGTGTCAAAAATAAACACGCGGAATTGGTAATGCTGAGCTGACATCTAAATATCTGCCTTGAATGTCCTTTATGTATGGAACAAAAACGCAGCATCTTAAATCTAGTTAACCTCGGCCACCTTCGGCCATTAGAACTTTACTTTTGTTGAACTTTACTTTTCATTGTCATCTAGAATTAATATTGTAATGATTTCTTAAGGTTTATTGTATAGCCGATAGAGCGCGTTAGTTGCAAAGATGTTTTCTGTGCAACTTGTAGACATCAGTAGCAGCTGATATCGATAAGTGTTGCTGTTCGGAAGAGTGAAAATAAGAGTGATTTCTCTTTCACGTAATTGATGAGTAAGTATGTCTAAATACATTTTATTTAAGATAGAAACAGATTAAACAATTACTGTTTCATTGAATTAGTCCTATATTCCTTAGTGCGAATTTTGAGGTTAACTTGGGCCATACCAAAATACCTAAGAAAAATTCCAAATGTTGCTGTTGCAACTATATTAAACTACATTAAAATAGTCCCAAAATGTCTTTTAAACTAGGTCCTCTGAAAATCAACAGAGTTAGACCAAATTAAATACACATAAATAGACACAAAATATTGAAATACCTAGTATCACAACTAACTTTCTTTATAGAATATTAACCAAAGAGAGGAAAATATTGTCCTGGAGCAATTCTTTCCTGGAACTGCTGAAATGTGCACGCACAGGAGAGAAAAAGAATAGAATAACCAAAATAATGGAATATAAAATCTGGAAAGAGTGTGTCAGTGGGAAACACCATTTCAAGAAACTCGTTCTACGTCAGAAGAAGCAGATTATTTAGTCCAAATTGGGTCCTTTTCTTCCATAGGTTTCATCACAAGTGGTTTAAGAGATTTCTCACCGATTGTTGATGAAACAATACAGGAGACTTCGTTCTTGTGCAGTTTATGATCGAGAAGAATCAGACATTCTATTGCTGTAGGAATTATGAATTCTGGGAACATATGAAATAAAGTGCTTGAGAAAAAATTCTGAGAAACAATTGTTCCTTGTGTTTCCAGACAACGAGAATATTTTTGGCCTAAAATGATTTTCATATACTATAAAGACAGTATTTAGTACTCAATGTCCTTAATTTGTTAACGCCACCTTCGTTCCGAAACAATGCGTTTCTAGCGATCAAAGTTAACCTGCTTTCTAGACAATTTCGATCATATTTCAGTAGTATATATAATAAACAATAATAATGGCAAACGCGCTACCAACTGCGCTACGGAGGCGGTCAACAAACAATAATACACGTAGCAATTAGTTTCTGTATGATAAAGGTACAACACACATCAGGGAATCTTCTCAAATTTAATTATGAGGTTCAGTCAGCATCTACATAACAAAATCAAGAACGTCTAAAAAAGGAGCCAAGTTACTCCATTCTACGGAACATACTAAATGAACGAGGTAGAAACCGTCAGATGTTTGTTGCAAGTCACGCAAGAGATAGAAGTGTTCTTCGACAGTGGAAGTTCCAGTGCTGTAGGGACCAGATTAAGTTTCCTGCAGTTAAACCAACTTTATCTGCGCAAGGCTTAGAGTAAATTATCAGAATGAGCCTTTTATGGGATTTGGTCTTCGCAACACAAAGGACAAATGCCCGGTGGCTTTGGGTGCTTCTGTACCGAGCTCATAAAACCGTATTTGTACCCAAACCCATAATCTCGGCAGTGGACACAGCATGCTAATACATGCTAATCAACAGAAGGTGACTAAAAAGTTAGTTCTCTTCTGCGAGAATAAAACAGACTGATGGTTAAGCCAGCTTTCCAACAGTCCTACATGATAGTTTCAAGTGTTTTCTATCGCAAACAGTTATACAAATGAATCACTTTAATTGAAATGTAATACTATTTTCCAAACAATTAAAAACGTAACAATAATTAAAAATTATAATTGATCTGAATAATCCAAAATTCGTTCGAAATGTTACCTCATATTTTAGAGATATACCTATGTATAAATGACTTCAAATTGTAATACCTCAGTTTTTAGTTCTTAAAAATGTATAATGTTATTGCTAATTGCCTACATAATATATTATATGTCTTAACAATAGCCTGTCATACACACATACTAACACACACTCACACATTCACTTACAATCTACACTCACATTCACACTCACACAACCACATACACACACACACACTCATACACTCACCCATACACGCTCACACACTCGGACACTCAAATTCACGTATTCACACACACACACATACACACACTCATACTCATACTTACATACTCCTTTTTCCAACAGTTTTTCCGCTAGAAAAGTTATGCCAACTGTCTAGACTTCTACACATGTATGAAAGGCTTGTGTCACAGTTATAACAAACAGTTCTGTCCATATTCATAGGTTTCTAGGTTAGTTGTTGTTACAGACGACAGGATTACACGAGAGCGA
This sequence comes from Tenodera sinensis, assembly GCA_030765045.1. Taxonomy (NCBI): domain Eukaryota; kingdom Metazoa; phylum Arthropoda; class Insecta; order Mantodea; family Mantidae; genus Tenodera; species Tenodera sinensis. The sequence continues at coordinate 36,272,983 of CM060961.1, read as the reverse complement.
TATTTCCAAGCTCGTTTAACCATGACGAATGCCTAAATGTAGCCGGAAACTATGTCAAAAAATAAAACAAAGTTTATAGTTTCAAACCACTGTGAAACAAATTCTGTAGCTCATGGAAGGTTTGCTGAAATAAAACGCAAGTAACTTTATGAATAGTCCTGGGTAGGTAGTTGTGAATTATGGACAGTGAATGAACAATACAGTAATTTTATAATAAAACTCAGAAAAAAAGTTTGATGTATTGATTAATAATAGGCATTTTTGCTTCAGCATTTCTCAATCTGTTTAGCACAACCACCCCCTTATCTTGAATTTAAAAAGGAGATAAAATTAAGATATTTTCTATATTTTTATATAGACGTATTGGCAGCACTGTGGGCAACGGATTCCCTTATTGTTGATGATACAATAATAATGATATTTTGCCATTTTTATAACCCCTGTTATAAGCTATAAGGTAGTTTTCCCTTACACACCAAGGCAAGTTCAAATTTTAATCTAGTATTTTACCTTCCGACTCTTTAAAGGAAGCAAGCTATATATTTCAGCTCTATAAATGTATGATGTTGGCTGTTCTGATTGCAGTGAGAAGTAAACAGTTGCGCGCGTGTTGACATGTTTGTTTAGATATTCAAGAAAATCGGACCAGAATTAATAGCTACGGTGAGTTTATTGGCATTTATTTGTGGAAAACAAGAAGCACAGTTAAGGTGATTATTAGCATAGTAGACTTCCGAAATAACGTGGTTCCTGGGGGGGACTTACAATTCCGCGGTAAATCGAAATGTTAGGTTAGAAGTGACAAAAATCGATCGCGCGGTGGAAAACATTCCTGCAATAATAAATCACAATATATTGTAAAGTATGTAATATACGGTAAAGTAACCACTTTTAAATGCAATTACACACTTTCTCTAATGGTAAGTAGAGTCAAGGTGTCAAGATTTCACCGGAAATATATGTTTTGAGACCTCCTGAATCCAAAAAAGTATTTTTAGAAAAAGGTCGCGTGTCTGTCTGTGTGTCTGTGGACAGCATAACTAAAAAACGAAAAGTAGGTTAAAAAACAAAGTTGGTATTTCAGGAAGTTTAAGCTCATCACATAGCGATCAGCTCTTAAGTTGAAACTAATTGTTTTATTCATGGGCGCTATGATTCTCTGTGTGACATTCTATACTGGTCATATAAGACCGCTTAATTATGCTCAAAGGACTCTTTATCAAGCCTGAGATTCTTTTACATGTGAATATACGACGCGGAGGAATAAGAGTTTGTAGAAATAGTTGGTACAAGAGTAGAGTAAGTCATATGAGTGTAACACATCAAATTTTTGAGAATAGTGGTTGAAAAATGGGTAGGGAACGTCATGTGAAAGTGACATACCAGATGATTTTTTTGTCATTCTCGTAATGGAATTTTGACGCTGTGTGCTGAACAGAGGTGCATCTGAAGAGTGATTCATGCGGGTTGTGGTCCAGGCACGCTGCATCATCGGCAATTAGCGTGCTAATGGACACGGGTGACGTGGTTCATCGCCTCCTACATTGTTCACTTTTTGAGTGCAGACCGCCTGCCGCTATGCAATTAGCATGCTGGTTACAATTTAATTATGGTATGACACACATTAATTAAAAACGCACACACTTCGCTAAAGCGTTTAACTTCAGCCAACCATTCTCTCCAATGACGAATGGCAATGTTGCCCTTTCTTTCTGCCTTTTTTGTTGGAATTATAAAAACTCTCCGACTGTGAAAATGCGTTGCGTCAACTCGTCCTGTTCGCTGGCCAGAAATTTGGTGTTCAAACACAGCTCTCCAGTTCACTTTCATTTCATCCCCATTTCTGATGCAGCATGAGTCAATTATGGCGGTATATCTTGGTCAATGCGATTATTTCACATAAATACATGAAATCATACAAAAAATATTTTATGCCGCATAATCAGTGGCAACAATGCAATATCAGACACTGTACATTCTACCAGTTTTAATACGATAAAAACTATAAATTATTAGTTTATGACAGCAACATCAACGCCAATATTTTGCGCCTCTGTGGAGGTGGTGGTGGGGTGGGGGGGGGGGGGTGGAGCATCTACCTCGCATTCGGAAGGTTAGGGTGAATTTTTCCATAAGAATGTTCTCCGCAATTTTTCCTTATTTTTAGCAGACAGGAAAATTTTAGCTCTGTGGACCCAGGGCTAATTTGAGTATTATTTCACTCACATGAGTTTCTCTACTGTTTTACTAACAATTTTTACAAAATCTTTATTCCTATATCTTCGTGTTGGTTAAGCTAAACATTTGCAGAAGTTATGTTATTGCTTATTTTCTTGTAGGTTTTCCGAAACTGGCAGAAATAAAAAGGAATATCTCCGAAATGGTGTTTAGACATAAATTGTATATTTTAGCAAGATCTACATTTTTACAGTAAGATTTGATCTATCTCTAACGGTTTACCAGTTATAAAAAATCATCCAGAGTAAATAAGACTACATGGGCTATAGCCAGCAAATTCAAGATATACATTACATTTTCCATAAAAATATCTTAATCATATGTCATTTTAATCAAAATTGTTAGATACATTTTCAAGAAAATCAAAATTTTCGAAAAATTTTCCATCTAAAGGATAGTTTAGGGTGGAACAATTTTCATCAAAATCTTCGCATCCTTGAAAGACATTAAACTTAAATACCAACTTTGATTTATAACCGACTTTTCGTTTTTTAATTATAATGTCCACAAGCTGACACACACACACACACACACACACACACACACACACACACACACACACACACACACACACACACACACACACACACACACACACACACACACACAGAGCTAGTATTTAGTAAGGACATTCGGCTTTTAATTGTATATTTTCTTTTCTCTCTAGATCTTATTTTATCAGTTATCCAATTGGTACTTCGATTTTTTTACATCCTTAAGGACACGAGGAAGCGATTTTGGTTTTGAAAGTTGTGTGATTAATTAAATTTCAGTTTTTGCTCCCAAAAGTAGCCTGATTTAAATTAAATTTAGGGTGATTCTGTGGACAAATGTTTCTACATTTAATAGCTGTATAATATTTAGCTTAAGTTTAAAAGCTCTTGTGGAAAAGTGGTATAAGTTGACCATGTTTTGTAACAAAAAATTGGTTACCTCATATTTCTTGTGCATTTTTCTCCATAACCGTTGATTCTACAGCTATCTTATTTTTTCTGTGGCAGTTAATGGATAATTTGATAGGTATAGTAATATTTTTAAGTCAATATATCTAACAGGCTTCGAGAAAAGCGTAGAGGAAGTGTTAATCACGGAAAATGGAGGTTAAAGTGTGGAAAATGAGGACGTGTTTTGCGCCGCCATATTTAAATGACTAAATTAAAGGCCTTACTGCCCGCGTAATGTATCAGTTACTAACGTTTTATGCTATTTTTTACAATACAAAACAAAAAATCCATATTTTGAGGGAAATTCAATTCTCGGTGTCCTTAAAGCAACATAAAGCTACAGTATAGTTTGTTGTTGTTGTTTACAGATGACACTCGAGCTGAGGCAAGGCAACAAGTCAGTGAAGGAAGACCCTGGGACCTGGACAGTCAAAGTGAGACATTCCGCTAACTCCTCCAAGGTGGCCGACGACGCACTACCTGCTTATCGACCTAAGGAAGAGACTGTTACGATACTGCGTGCCCCAGTTAACGATACCTCGCAACAGGTGGAGTCGGACAACTTGAGCAAACTGGAGGGCCCTTCTCTCCCAGATGAGGCGTCCATAACTCCCCACTTGGGAGAAGCCGAGAACGCCCTATACGAGGAAAGCAAAGCGGCTGTTCCCCAACATGACACGGGGAAAGTGTTCGACACTCAAGCTCAAAGAGACAGAATCTTGCGAGGGATTGAGAGACAAGATCCTGCCTCTAAAGAAAAGGAAATACGCGGTCAAGTACTGAAAAGTCACGAGGTATCTGACGAACAAGAAGAGTACAACAGTAATGAAGATGAACCTGAAAGTGACGAAGAGATAGACAGTGAAGCAGAGAGAATCATGAACTGGTATCCAAGGTCGCGAGTCTTGACAACGAGGAATAATGGCTACAAACTTTTCCCTGGGGTAAGCTGCAATCTCAAGTATTTTATGTGTTGTACTAATATAGCCTGTGTAGTCCTATTTACTCTGGATGACTTTTGAATAACAGGTAGATACACAAAATCTTACTCTACAACAATGTAGAACTCACTAAAACGTAATTTATGTCTGAAGAAATTTTTTTGTAGAGTGATCCATTTCGGAGACGTTCCTTGTTATTTGTGTTAGTTTCGGAAAACTTAGAACTTTCGTGAAATGGAACATCGTTGTTCATTTTTTATACCTAATTAAGCGTGCAAAGAGAACTGGATCTCAAAGCTTTAAAACATTTGACTATCGCTCAGAGCCTACTGTGTTCTCTCCTTGCACCTATAAGGAAATGAACAATAAGATAATTTCTACAAATGTTTATCTCAACTAACACGAAGATTTTGCAAGAATGGTTAGTACAAGAATAGAGAAAGTCATGTGAGTGCAACACGTCAGATTTTTTATTTAGTTTATTTTGGGTTGTTTATAGTATCCAACGTAAGCCTAAACGTTTTACGGATAAAATCGTTAAACAATGAGCAACGCCGGGTATTTCAGCTAGTTAACAATACTTCAACACACCTACTTCAGTTCCGAAAACGAGCTGAACAATAACTCATTTCTTTTCAAACCTCGCGCTTTGTATTTTCATACTAGATATGTTATATTTTATAATATATGAGAGTAAGCAATGGTGGTATTTTGCAGACTTATCTGTGTTGAATGACGATAGTCATGTGTAATTAACCTTTAAATTTCCCTTAGTACATGAGATGTAAAATGTATATGTTACGAGATAAGTAGAAACAGGTATTACGCAAAAAACTACACCTCGATCACACAATACATTTCAAATAAACCTTCTATGGCATGAGAAATTTTATAGATATTTAGTTTTTATTACTTTGAATTTGTTAATTCCTTGTTATTCTTTTAATTTGTTGTCAGTTGTTTGTTGCGATATTGTGGAAAGGGACACAGCAACTGGCTTTTAAATATATGACTATCTATTTAGTTTAATTTGTTCCTTTTGTACCTGGAACGAACATAAAAATAAATAGTAGTGACTAGAAAAAGTCATATGGGACTTTTATTCAACTGTCATACCACGTACGAGAATATTGCTTTCAAACAAGTCCAATAAACTATGACAGCGACTTTCGTTTTTGACGTTCAAATACTAGTTTTGTATCATTGTATTGATAGGATAGATCGAAGCAAATTATATTGCCCTGAAGAAATAAGGAAGCTCTTCCACTACCACATTTGGAAGCAATTTTAGTGTTGAAAGTTTAAAGATATTTTTCTGGCAGTAACCAATGTTAAGGTAAATACCTCACGAACTAAAATATTGACGTGCCCTCCATATTCTGTTTCTACAAGGGTAGATCGGAAAGTAACACACCATAGCTCTCTTAAAAAATGTAATGGTTAAAAAGATGCACAGATGAACTTTTATTTATTTTTCTATAGTCAACTTTCTTAACACATTTCTGCTATTTGCTCAGGTATCTTAGAAGCTTTATCTACACGTATTTGGCATAGTGAAATGTACAATCTATAATTCTTTCACTCACAACATACAGTATACATAACATTTATTTTAATTGCTATAATCGCATTTGAAACGCATTAAAGTCATCTCTCCTTCCCTAACAAAGTTAACGTCATGCAATCCCCAGGGGGAAAATAACACAAATAAGAACAACATACATCTAAAGTACAAAATAATTCCCTTTAAAATGTGGACTCCGACACTAATTATAAATGTCAGGATACCCAGCATTCCACTTGTGTTGTTTATAGGCTCGTAGTTTAAAACCGAAAGACAACAAAAAGGTTATGTAGTCGAATTGAGGTTCTTAGTAATTATGGACGTCAAAATTTAAATATTACGCAGCACAACATAGAGAATAAAAAAGAAATGTTATTTTTTTAACAAAACGGTACAAACACGCTTCCCAACAAAATCTATCGGGACGCCGCCACCATAAGGAGCATGTTGGTGCTTCAAACTGTCTTATCAACGTGTGACCAGTAAAACGTTAAAACGCTTCAAAATTGTTGCAACAACGACCGGAAAATTCGGTTTCAAGATTTGGAGGAAGAATGTTCATATAAAATTGGTAGAATTGTTGCTAAATTTAAAATATACGGACCTACTGTAATTGAAAGAACTTCTACTAATGGCTTTTTGAATTTCAATCATGTTTGAATCGTCTAGATGGGGCACGAACCCATTAGCTTTGCTTAATTTCCTGCATTTTAGTGTAAGGTGCACAAAGATTTTTTGAAATTTTTGAGTTACAATTTAATTCTGTTAAATCTGGTATAAGTAATAGTAACTAAAATCACATTTTTTCTTTATCAGTAAGCTTTGCACCTGATTTACATATCTGTCAAACGTAAGAGCCTAGACATATTTATAATTTATCATCAGTAATATTGTTGCCTTTTGAACGCAGGTTGGTTGGTTCAAGTTTGTAACCTGGCCACGCAGGTGGAACGATGCCAAGTCGCAGTGTGAGAAGGAAGGAGCGCATCTTGCTGTTCCGGACTCACAAGAGGAAGCTGAACTCTTTGTGGATATCTTCCGACGATACCCGGACGTCCTGGAACTGTCCATACTCCAGAATCAAGTGTACGTCGGTATCCATGACCCTCATCATACAAGGAACTTCACGACTGTCCTAGGTAAGGCAAAATTCTGTTTACTTTCTCTATGTAACTAAAGCGTTTCGAGGACCTCCTAAACTCCAAAAAACATTTTTAGAAAAAAGTCAGTGCATGTGAATAGCACAACTCTGGATTAAATACAAAATTTCTTATTTAAATTGAGACCTAAGCATAACATTTTTCGAAATTTTTCATTTTGTCAAGAGTGCCTCAAATGCCTTTGTTTAAAATAATACATATTCAGCCTATCTACAAGACAAATTTTGTGTGAAATTTTCTTTACTATAAATGACTTTTGTATAATTAATAAACTGTAAGAGGTATAAACATCGTACTATATAAAAGTTGCAGATATTAAAGGGAACAATTTAGATATGTGAAATAAGTGTCTTATGCTTTTGAATATTTTCAGGATACTCTTTGGTTTTATAGATACTTTTTGTTTCTTATTTTGGTTCTATTATTCACGTTCAACCATACAGAACAGAAAGAAAAAGGACTTGACTATCACTTTAGATTATTCTGTTCTCCTCATACTTGCCATGTCTTCTTCGTGTTAGTTGAGATAAACATTTCCAGAAATTATCTTATTGCTTATTTCCTTGTAGGTGCAAGGGGAATATTAGAATACAGTAGGCTTTGTGCGATAGTCAAATCATTTAAAGCTTTGAGATTCCGTTCTCTTTGCATGCTTAACACATAAAAAAATGAACAACAATGTTCCATTTCACGAAAGCTTTAAGTTTTCCGAAACTCACACACATAATGGGGAATATCTCCGAAATGGTTCACCCTACAAGAAAATGTATTTAGACATGAATTGTGTATTTTAGCAAGATCTACATTTTTTGTATAGTATGATTTGGCCTATCTCTAACGGTTTACCAGTTATGCAAAAGTCGTCCAGAGTAAATACGACTACATGGGCTATAGCCAGAAAATTCAAGATATACATTTCATTTGGCATAAAAATATCTCTAATATACGACAGTTTAAACAAAATCGTTAGGGCCATTTTCGAGAAAATAAAAATTTTGGAAAAATTGTCCATGTAAAGGGTAGTTTAGGATGGAGGAATTTTCTTCAAAATCTTCATGTAGTATCCTTAAAAGAGGTTAAAATTAAATACCAACTTTGGTTTTTAACCGACTCTTACTTTTGAGTTATGCTGTCCACTGACGTACAGACATGATCTTTTTTGGAATTAGGGAGGCCTCAAAATATATATTTCCGGTGAAATCACTACATCGAATTTTTAGGTAGAACACAACACTCCCCCTATTTAACTATACGTAGTAGAGAAAGTAAAAAGTTTACAATATGAGTAATTATCAGGAACATTTGAGCTGCGATATGGTGTATGAAAATTGTAAGATATATGATTACAGGATAATTTGCACAGTCAAATGGTTTCGGCGTGTCTCATTAACGTGGTGTAGGTAAGTGAAATATTGCAGTCGTTTGACAGACAGACAGACAGACAGAGCTATGGGCTTGTCACATATTCCTCTACCCTATGAATCACTAACAGAACTCCTGACCGAGTAGTAGGGGATATTCAAACCGTATTGATCCTGCGAGAAAGGACTTTCCAGGATAGCCTCACGTATCCTCCTTGGCTTTATAGTGTTAGAGATAACTCTTTCAATGGCCTCTATCGGCAAAAGTTTGGGGGGGGGGGGTGGGAGTAGAAGCTGCAAACTTTTACAAATCTTTATCTTTAAAACGAAGATTCCAGCAACTTTTCCTTCTCGCCAACTTCTGATATTGGAGCCGAGAAAGGAACCGAACGTTTTAAACTATACACTTTGCCTTATATTACTTGCTTCAGGACGTGTAATAAATCAGTTGGTAGCCCTGCTTGCATTTTAAACCCCCATTAGCAAAACAGAGGTATATTAGCCTTATAGTGCGCTTGCCTAAAAGTACCACGAAGTTGAAAACTCGTTTTAGCTTGCCACTGTTAAGTAAAAATAATGTTTCATCAGGTTTTACGCAGGCAATATGTTTACGCAAGCGGGACATCAGTTTGGTTAACTTTTGTTATTGACTAAGTAGAAACAAAGTCCTACATCTTAAATTAACCGAGGTTTCAGACAGTATAGGTTAGCAGTAGAAGTTTTAACATAGTACAAATGAACTAAAAGCTTTCCATTAACGCACTAGTGTTATAATAGTTCATTATGCAACAAGAGCTTGATTGCCATTATGTTCAAGTTTCATAGGACTATTTATGCTCCACCATGAATCAAATTTTAATATCCTAGACTGCAGTTATTGTCACTCGCACCTGATTCTGGCGCGATGGTCCCGGTTTCGAATCCCGGTATCAGCTTGGGGAATTTTCCCCTGCTGGGATATCTGGCACGGGGTGCACTTAGCCTCATTAGATCCCGTAGGGGCCAATTGATGAGCTACTTGATGGGGAAGTAGCGACCCCTAGTCGTGAAGGTAGCATAACTGGGCAGGACTGCTCGGGGCGCTGACCACATCCCACCCTCCAGTACCACACCCCACTCATGACACCTGTGTTGGGCACAGGTATTGGCAACAAATCTCATGTCCAACAGGCACATCGAGTTAATCATATCAAAATCACTAAAATATATTGGCTTCGTTATTCGAAATTCCTGTTCATTTAAAGAAAAAACTTGAGCCTTATGACTCATTTCGGAGACAAAATCTCGAATATGCATCAATTATTTGGAATCCTAAAACGATACACCATGTCAATGCAATAGAAAATGTAAAATAAAATTTTTTTAAATACATGCTATTTAAAAGAACTGGATGTTATCCTACTTACACAAATTATGAAACCCTTTAGAAATATTTAAATTTAAAACTCTAAATTTTAGAAGAGATATTGCGGAATTAATATTTTAGTTTAAAGTATTGTATTCTATTATTGATGGTGTTAATACTACAACAAATATATTATTTAATGTGCCTACCATTAAAATAAGCAGATCCAAGAGGCTTTTCTGCATCTCCAGAGTAAATGCAGAAATCTATAAAAATTCACCATTACATATAATTATGTATTTATATACCCAACTTCATTATTTCACTCACTCACTCACTCACTCACTCACTCACTCACTCACTCACTCACTCACTCACTCACTCACTCACTCACTCACTCACTCACTCACTCACTCCAATGTTAAGGTTCTAAGACGATTAAATATAACAATTTTCTGGTGTTTGGTATTTAAAATGTTTTGAAACAACTCTGTTAAAAAATCGAGTTTTGGAAAGAACGTTTAGTAGATATCGAGCTTTGGAAAAATATTTACAGCATTTGTAAAACAGCACATTTACTTTTCCAAAATTATGTCGACTTCTGGAACTACACACCACAAATGTTTCAATAAAGAATTATTATCACTGTTTTGTTCATTGTGACTTCAATTGTCTGTTCTATTTCAGGAACGCCGTTCCAGCCGAGGTTCTCGTTATGGTTTCCAGGCGAACCTGATAACGCAGATCCTGGAGAAGACTGCGTCACGTTCCACTTAGAAGGGAAGCTGAGAGATGTCCCGTGTTTTTACAATCTGCCGTATCTCTGTGAAAAACCAATAGCACCGAGTTAATAAGTGAAAAGTACTGAAAATAGAACTGTATCAATTCCATTCCTCCGAGCGTAAACAAGTAATGCTTCGTCAGGACTACAAACTGATTAATATAGTTCATACTAACCATAGAAAAAAAAAAAAAAATGATCGACATTCTCATTATGTTCCTTACCATCTGTGTCTTATGCAAAAATGGACATATTTCAGTATTTTTATAAGAGTTTGATATTTAATTTAGAACTTTTATGTGAACAAGATGTTAACGTAAATTTAACAACGGTTAAGTTCAACGCAACCAAATAAACTTGCTCTGCAACAAAATGAATTTAACATATTTAAGATATATTTTTGAAATCAGAACAATTTTAACAAAAAATATAAAAATATGAAATGTACAATCGCTATGAGTTTTAATTAATAATCCTAGATATAAATATGTGTTATTGTCAAATTAGCTTCTCTACCCATTCTTCTACGAACTATATTTAAAAAAAGCTTATGTATTTGACCGTAGCGCAGTTGGCAGCGCACTTGACTCTGGCGCGGAGGATCCGGGTTCGATCTTCGGTATCAGCATGGTGATATTCCCCCCACTGGGAGCTCTGGCATGGGGTGCAATCAGCCTCGTTAGGTCCCGGGGGAACCAATTGAAGAGTTAATTGATGGAGAGGTAGCGATCCCAGGTCCACAAGGCCGTATAATTGGCCGGGAGGGCTCGGGGCGCTGACCACGTCCCAGTAGTGCACCCCACCAATGACGCCTGTAGTGGGCAGAGGTTGGGGACGCAGCGGCTGGGCAGCAAGCCTTGAATCTTCATGGGCTTTTGCGCTAGGGGTTTAGTTTTATCTTGTATTTGCTTAGGGCCTTAATTACCTAGCTGCCGAGGGTCCTTAAAGCGTACTCACTCACTCACTCATTCACTCACTCACTCACTCACTCACTCACTCACTCACTCACTCACTCACTCACTCACTCACTCACTCACTCACTCACTCACTCACTCACTCACTCACTCTATCTACCTCTTGTTAATCAAATGAAACATCGCAGAGAGAATCTTCCTTTACTGGCATATATGTTGGAACTTCTCGTTTCAAAAAGATGTAATTTGCTTACGAAATTGATTTCTCTTGTTAGGTCTTTCACCCTTATTTGTTATCTTTTATCCTATACATGTTATATAATAAATCAAAGGCTAGCCCTCCAGGTGACGTAAGAGGCCCTCTAAGTGGTGTGGGGTGGTTCTGAGTTTGAGCCTGAGCAAGGGTGAGTTTACTAGATAAGCCTTCCACCCCAAAATTCGATGTCGATATGCATAACTCAAAAACGGTATATAACTTAAGTGTCTTCTTCCTCACTAAACTACCCTTTACATGGAACATTTTTCGAAAATTTTGACTTTTTCCAAAATAACTAACAATTTTGTATTTCTAATGCCATGTTTGAGATATTTTTTATGACAACCGAAATATATATTTTGAATTTTCTACTCCAGTTCATGTAATCTTGTTTACTCTGGATGACGTTTACATAACTGGTAAACCGTAAGAGATAGATAAAATCTTGTAATATTTAAAGCTTTCACGGCGCACGTTATTTATTACAGTTTCACGGGCGATCAGCCGTGTGAGGTTTGAAAATATTGAGCTTTCGGCCATTCTAAACTCCATGGCCTTCGTCAGTGCTACTTCCATCAAAAATCGTTGGTCATTTTTTAGAAAATAGTCAGAGTTGTAGTATTTTCTTGAAGTCTTCCTGCGACATGTTGGAAGTTGCTGAACTAAACTATCAATTGTATATTTAGATATTTCGTTTTTGAGCTATGATGTTTACAAGCAGAAGCACACATGGATCTTTTTTAGTAAAAATGCTGCGTTTTAGATCAAGAGAGTCCCAAAACATGTATTTCCACTGTAATCTCAATAATTAGTTTTCCCTCAGCTTGCTCCCCCAAATAGTTGCCGATATACAGATTTGCCACAACTCGCACGTGGCAGTGTTTAATACCGGAAGCAGAATGCGACTTTATCGAATGGCCTTGACCCTTCATTACAGCCAATGCAGCATGCACAGACTCCAATAAAAACCCTCGTTGGTAACCATGGAAACGCAGCTTAATAGGTTGGCAGGCATGAAATATTTTTGCTCTTCTGTACGTGAATAAATAATCAGTTTAATATTCATTTTGTTCATTCAGCATGCGCAAACTCGCAATCACTAATGGTATTTTGAACAAAAGAGGTTATTTTACTTGCTTTGTTCCGCAAGTGGAAACTGCCTTCATGAATATAATTCGCATCAAAAATAGGACTTTTGTACACAGGCCGGAGCACAAAATGCCTAAGCGAACTGTTTGTTTACTTGTATAACAGGATGCAATGGGAATAGTGAAACGATGTGGGATTTTTATTTAATTTTTTCTGCCTCTGACCTTCAAATGCACGCATTGGGAATATCCATTTAATGCACGTGGTATTGTGACAGGCTCTTCGCTCTTCTTTTTTTCACCTTCGGATTTATGTAAGCCTGGTTTTAAATACAGAATGAAGGTGTATTCTTTCTCTGTGATTGAAAGAAGTCAAGTTACAATTGAACATATTTCTAAGGCACCTTTACATTCATTGTTGAGAATTTCTCTCTCCCTCTTATACACATTTCCTGTCTTTCACCCTGTTTATTTTCTCTACTACATATAGTGAGTTGACGAAGTATTGTATTCCACCCAAAAATTTGATGTCGAGATTTCACCGGAAATATATGTTTTCAGGCACCCTGAATCTAAAAAAAGCACTTTTAGAAAAAGTTCAGCCTGTGTGAGTGTGTGTGTGTGTGTGTGTGTGTGCGCGCGCGCGCGCGTGTGTATGCGTGTCTGTGAACAGCATACATCGAAAACGAAAAGTAGGTTAAAAACCAAAGTTGGTATTTAAGCTTAATGTCTTTCAAATTTGCGCCACGAAAATTTTGAACCAAATATCCCCACCATAAACTACGCTTTACGTGGAAAATTTTGATCTTCTTGAAAATGGCTCTAACGATTTTAATTAAAATATCATAAATTTGAGATATTTTGATGATAAATGAAATGTACATCTTGAATTTTCTGGCTATAGTCCCTGTAGTCGTATTCACTCTGGACGACTTTTGCATAACTGGTAAACCGTTAGAGGTAGACCAAATCGTACTATACAAAAAATGTAGATCTTGCTAAAATATCAATTTATGTCTGAATAAATTTTCTTGTAGTGTGAACCATTTCGGAGATATTTCTTGTTTTTTGTGTCAGTTTTGGAAAACTTAGAACTTTCGTGAAATGGAACATCGTTGTTCATTTTTTATTATGTTAAATGTGCAAAGAGAACGGAATCTCAAAGCTTTAAAATATTTGACTATCGCACAAAGCCTACTGTATTCTAATATTCCCCTTGCACCTTCAAGGAGGTAAGTAATAAGATAATTTGTACAAATTTTTATCTCAACTAACACGAAGAAGATATAGGAATAAGAGTTAGTACAAGAGTAGAGAAAGTCATGTGAGTGCAACACATCAGATTTTTAGTTATATTTTGTCACCTATTTCCTATACTATTTATGTAATCTTATATCCTACTATTCTTGCAAGTTTACACCTGACTCATGTGTGCATTTCATTCATACTCACAGGGAAAGGTAATCAAAATGTCGGTCGGTGGGAATGGTTACACAGTTTGTATTTCTATCTTGCAATATGAATGTATGTCATTAATTAAAGCGAAATGGGAAACTAATTAACTAAATGGGTGTGCAATTTTCCACTGGGATTAAAACCGATGAAAGTTATAATGCATCATAAATGCAGTTTATATTATTATTAAATTAAATTAAATCCAAACAACCAAATGATACACAAACAAAGCGTAAAATATATTGATTTTATCACCCCATGTTTGTTAAATAGCCTATCAACGCAAGCTTTTGGAGTTATTTGTGGCTTAAATAGAATTGCTTGGCTTTGTACAGTATAGATTTACATGTAGGGACCAGCAATTAAAGGGAAAACAATGGAGCAATTGCTAATTTCATCTGCTCACAAACATAAGCCAGAGATATCCATGTCAACGATGCTCGGAAACGAATTAGCTTCTGATATTAAGACAACGCTCACATAAAAGAGGCTCATTTAGAATTATTATCATGTATGAAGCACGAATTTTTATACACACTGCACGAAAAAACTAAATGCCTTTTATACTTTTTTATTTTTATTCCCGTTAATGGAACATTCACGTATTTCAAACAATTTCTCGTTTAATCAATGGAGATTAAAGTCTCTTGTCTATAATAATCAGCTGTATTTTCCCTCTTCTTCCAGAAATTTTCTGCAGTTCTTGGATCTCCGTGTTGGTTTATAGTTTAAAAACATTGTAACAAACCGACAAAATCCAGTCCAATTACTCTTTTCTAACTTTATTTTGCTTACAAACTTTTGCACAAAGAAACAGTTCTATTCTCCTCATTAACACAGTCCACAGTCTTTCGTGATATTACAACTCACAACTGTTTTTTTCTCCTAGCCTTGACACACTCCTTTCACGGTCTCTTCACTTTCTCTGTAAATCAGCTCTTACTGACACCCTGACTAACTAACTCTTCAGCTGTTTCCTCGCCTTCTTATATAGTGAGGATGATGTAACATGGACTTTTTTCGACTTCCACAAACAAGCCGGTCGCCAAACACTCCTCGAATCATCTAGAGAGCAACCATTTTTTGGTTCTGCCGTTCTGATTATTGTTACCTGTTTCCTCTCGGGAGTAGTGTGAGAAGATTCAACAAAGGCGCCTTTGATGTGCGCCGCTCCCATTGTTCTGAGTCATGGATACACAAACAGTCGCGCGAGGCAGCCTGACTTTGCACCTTTGTTTGCCCGCCGGCGTGATATGTGGTGCGAGTAGCTTGGCCCCGACCGTCCTTTGTGTTGTACTCGAAGGCTGTTACCTACCGTGGGAAACATTATGAGTTCTTTCAGTTTAATGTTATCACTTTATCATATATATATATCGAATTTGTACTAGAAAACTCTAAAAATAAATATATGGGTTAACCGGGGATCAATCCCTTACAGGCAGTAGAAATATGTATGTATGTTGTAAGAATTATAAGTGCAGATATTTTTATGGTACTTGGGAACAGGGTAATTAACAATATTACACCATATATTATTTGCTTCATTTGTTGGACTTACAATTTTACTTATTAAGAATATTATCTTTTCAGGTTGGTTACCACCATTCACTACCATTCTCACAAACTCTTATTCCTATATCTTCTTCGTGTTAGTTGAGATAAACATTCACAGATATTATCTAGTTTATTTCCTTGTAGGTAAAAGGGGAATATTAGAATACAGTAGGTTTTGAGCGATAGTCAAATCTTTTAAAGCTTTGAGATTCCGTTCTCTTTGCACGCTTAACATATAAAAAATAGAATAACACCTTCCATTTGACGAAAATTTGTTTTCCAAAAATCGTACAAATAACAGGAAATATTTCCGAAATGGTTAAGCCTACAAAAACATTTAGGCGTGCCACAGAAGCTCTTTACCTGAGATTTAGGAGAACATACCTTTTTATTTGCTCTACTGCTAAGTAGAGGAAGTATTGTATTCCACCCAAAAATTCAATGTCGAGATTTCACCGGAAATATATGTTTTGAGGCCCCCTAAATCCAAAAAAAAAAAAGCATTTTTACGAAAAACTCAGTGTGTCTGTCAGTATGTCAGTCTGTGGACAGCATAACTCAAAAACTAAAAGTCGGTTAAAAATCAAAGTTGGTATTTAAGTTTAATGCCTTTCAAGGTTAGGACACGAAGATTTTGAAGAAAATAGCCGCAACCTAAACCAACCTTTACATAAAAACTTTTTCGAAAATTTTGATTTTCTTGAAAGTGGCTCTAACGATTTTGATTAGGATGTCATATGTTTAAGATATTTGTATGACAAATGAAATATATATTTTGAATTTTCTGGATATAGCCTATATAGTGCTGTTTAATCTGGATGACTTTTGAATAATTTGTAAGCCGTAAGAGATAGACAAATTCTTAATACACAAAAAAATATAGGTCCTACTAAAACACTATTTATGTCAGAATAAATGTTTTTGTAGAGTGAATATTTTGGAGATGTTCCTTGTTATTTGTGTCAGTTTCGGAAAACTTAGAACTTTCGTGAAATGGAACAGCGTTATTCATTTTTTTATATGCTAAGCGTGCAAAGAGAACAGAATCTCAAAGCTTTAAAAATTTGACTATCCCTCGAAGTCTATTGTATTCTAATATTCCCCTTACACCTACAAGGAAATAAGCAATAAGATAATTTGTACAAATGTTTATCTTAACTAACACGAAGAAGATATAGGAATAAGAGGTTGTAGGAATGGTTAGTACAAGAGTAGGGAAAGTCATGTGAGTGCAACACATCGGATTGTTATAAACTTCGCATCCAGTCGCTACCAGACCGACACAGCAGTTATAGAAACCCGTCCTAGATCAATAATAGATTTATTCCCAAAATTAAGCTACCATATTTAAAACCTATTTTGTGTCAGACCAAACTTGATCATACTAATGTTGATACCCATTAGCTGCTCAACTTCCAATCATGAATGATCTACATGCATGAATTATTCTGAAAAAAACATTTGCTATAAACTTTCTATGGAAAAACGGACGACAACGATAAACCTGAACAATGATTTCCCTCCCATTTCACTATCCACATCAGCCATCACGATGCCAATGTGTTCGACAAAGCAAAAATTACTCTAAATTTAGTACCCCAAATCGCCCTTTCGATCCCATAATTTTTAAGGGCGCTATCAGCGGATCTATTTCCCCGGCGACTGCACAAAACGGACGGCATTACGTAAATTTTGTGCTCTGGTGTTGAACGAGGTTAATACGAACCGAACGATTATAGTGCAATTTCTACTCAAATAATTATATCATAATTGATTTATACCTCAGATGTCCTGCATTATGTGTGCCCCTCGTGAGCCCACTAAAGGCTTTATTAACCAGCGATACAAGTTTATTGGTAAATAAGTCAGGGTACAAATCCTCACTCTTACTCGCAAGCAAAACATGACTGTTGCACTAGAACAAAAGCACAAATTGGACCATACAGAGGAATATTTTCTTATATTTGAGGTTGTTTTTAGGAATTACTAGAACACTTAGTGACAGAAATCCCAAAGTTATACATAAGTAATGTATACATACATTCACGTTCAACGTTTTATGGAATTTTAGCATTAAAATACGTAAGAATAATACATTTGCTAAATGGAAAAGTATACTGTATCAGAGACCACAGATGTATGACGTAATATGGTTGCTAAGCAGATGCTGCTTCATTTGTTTCATAGGGGAAAATCGAAGGTAATGATAGAACTATTGAAAATATGGATTGTATTCTGCTTGAACGAAACGAAGAGTGCTGAGAGGTTATTAATTCCAGAAAAATATGTATAATGAGGTGATTATTGTGTTTGAATGTTGCTGCACTTGCGGGAGTGACGATTTCAGGTCTACTTACTAACATATTGGTGAAAATTATGTCACGCTAGTGATGACGTCATTGCTGTGTTTTTGTCATGGTAATTACGTCATCGCTGTCTTGTTGCATCCATTTTCTGGCCCTGGTGCCAGAGATGGGTAATTTTGCACGATTTATGCTGCCATAAGCCGTTTTAATGCTAGAATTGCATAAAATAAATGTTTAGTGTGTCAATTTCACACGGTTTTCTCTTCCCAGTTATATTTATTGCTTTCTTAATCAGGTTCTTACAAAGCAGGTGGAGAAAGTATTGCATTCCACCCAAAAATTCGATAATCAGACTACATTCCCCTGACTCAGCTAGTTTTTCACTACTTTCTTGTGCACTATCACAGTTTTCAATGTTTTGAATTTCCATTTTTTCCTGGCCTAAGCATTTTTCCGTTTCTTAAGGTCATAAGTTCACTTGATAGAAAATTTTTCACTTTAGCTTGTATTTCGCTACACTAGAAGTTCTCTGTTGTTTTTCCTGGGCTCGATGCTACTAGGTTCCTCGAAGTTCTGGTAATATTTTTTTCTCGAAGTCCCACGTTGCGGCGCCAGTATGTAACAAAAGTATAAGTCACCTGCCGTAGATGTTTCGAAGCTTCTCGTTGAGGTAACAACTTTGAACACGTTGGTGTCTCTACATTTATTACCCTTATCTTAGGATTATTATTTATTATGTATACTTGGATATTAGTCTTATTAATAGGTACTTTATTCAATTGAATTCAATCCCCAGAGTAACTTTTACATGGGATGCTTTTAAAAAAAATGTTGATTTTCTCAAAGATTGCTGTAGCAATTTTGATTAAAATACCACGTGTTTTGGTATTGTTATGACTAGAGCTATGTCTCTTTGCTTGCAACGTTTCTTGCATGGCCTCCTGGTACTCATGTTTGAAAGGGTTGCATGATCCCAAGGTGGCCTTGATTTCCGACCTTTGCCTTTGACGCTGCTGGTTCACCGATAACCTATCACACGACTCCAATACGCCGTGTATCGGGGGCTTGCCGTTTTCCCATGCACGTTAACTTAATTACATTGACTGCCGACCCAATGCTGCGGCGCTTGAAAGACAGCCAATGATAAACGAGCACTGTTGGCATCCACAGAGGGGGCACAAACTGTGTAATAGACATGCTCATTCACTACAGGGCTTTCCAAAAATTAAGCGTAATTTTCTTGAATGTTTACGTCACAATCTACCTATATGCCTGTGCCTGTCTATATGTGTATAGCTGCAGATAATTTGATAACTGTAAGCAGTGCCAGTTTTGCTACAATATTATATGGTATGGTTTCTAGAGTCTTCAATAAACATAATTCGTTACAGATATTATTGAAAGTATGATCAAAATTATTGCTTTGTTTCATGCGATAATACAATGTTCAATGTTTTTACAATGCTCTTTTGGGTAATATTTTAATTTCCCGGAAAGGTAAGGATAAGCTGCTTTTGAAGCAGGGTGTGTTTTCTTTCTATATGTAAGGAATCCTTTATTCTGGAATGTGACAGTATTCTCTTAGAACGTAAACTTACGCAGCAAAGGATAATGATAACATGAACTGTAACACTCAATATTAACGCAATTCCTTAAACAAATTGTAGGCTTTAAAAATATTTCTGGCCTGAAAGCGGAGTACTTTGCCCTTAGTATCTGCGCCAGTGCCACCAGGCTTTGAAAGTGACATTGTTAATACTTCACTATACACAAAGTAAGCATGTGAATTTTCTGTTTATTCTCACAGTTACACAAAGCACAATTTGCATTACGGATTGGTCTTGAACCGAACTAAATAATTCGCGCGCGACTGCAGTGATCCGTGGTCAGTTAATTTATGAACTAAATATACGCAGTTCCTAACGTAATGTCTTACACCGTAACTGTGTAATGAAAAGGAATAAAACACACAGGAAAGGTTCAAAGTTGCATACATAAGGATAAACACGGAAGTCAGTTGTTTATTCTCGAAGCGATAATTCGAGAACCATACGTCGTAGAAAAAATGGTTCTTGTACAGACTGCAACTAAGGTTTACTAAAACACAAAATAGTGTTTTCTTGAACCACCCTGTACCGAAAAAGGTACCCTTGGATCTTAGATACAGCCCCTTATGAGAATAGCAAGTGCTGTAAAATAGTATTGCGAATTAACATAAAGGAGAACTGTTAAACTCTACTAACTGCATACTAGAAACTTCTATATAACCTCACAAGGGAGGTTCGCTGGTTTAATGGAGTCATCTTCCATAAGGCGTGCGTGCTTGGATTCTTTGCAGAACTTTGTAGTGTCACATTATATGTCCCCAAGATGTGGTTGAGCTTTGTTAACCTCGCAAAATAAATCACCACTAACTAGATCATCGGGGAAATTAACAGCGTGCCTCATACTCCCTCAACGACCAATTCACGCTCAACATTTTTCTTTGAAGTGTTTAATGATGCTATTATCTGTTTGAACACAGAAAGATATAAGTATACGTGAATAGGTTTATACACAGTTTTAAACGAAATAGAATATTTCGGAACTAGCGCGTAATTAATACAGCAACAAAATAATCTTGTGAGCTAACTGGATGCACTTACAACTAAGAAGTGAAAAAATGTAGTAAACATTTCGTTAAAGTGGTAACATGTGAATCGCTTCTTAATGTTAACAACATGTCCAATTGCACATTTAATATTCTAATCGATAAATAATTTATACGTTTGTATATTTTGCTAAGGGTTCATTAACAACTTATTTTTAGGTTAGCTATACTTTTGGGTGTGGACATACCAGTTTAAGCCTTGTTACCATGGTAATTGAATAAATGAATTGTAAATTTAGCTTACATTACCAAATATGTGTTAGCAATTATTAACTTCGGTATTAAGTTACATAGACTTAAATATAGCATTTTAAACCTTGCGAGGATAATTTCGTCTCTTAACACTGTTGAGTCTGTAAGAAATAAGGAAAATATATTGCTCCAAGACGTTCAAAAACAATGTAAGAATTATTGCGGTATGTTTCAGTTGTGCAGTTGTTTGTTTTGTGTTCAAGTGGCGTGATAGTCGCTCTCCAATCCTGCTTTTTCTAGGCTCAGTTGCCTAACGGTGTGTTGGACGGATAGTGTTCGTGTCGTGAACCTTTCACCAGTCGCGTCTGAAAGTGTAAATGTTGTAGTTATATATGTCCGCGTCATATTAGTGTTTTATTCTTGCCTGCGTGCCAACAAACGGTGAGTTAATTATATGTTTATACATTCTCAGGTTAGTTTTAGACATTAACGTGTTGCATAAATTTCTTAGCTGTTCTATCTAGTCAAAAGGGGTGGAGTGGCCCACCACGTTTTCGAGAGTGATAGTTAGGGAGTTTGATATTTTAATGTGTTCTTTTAATGAACTTAGTGAGCTTATATTTAGCGGAAAGGTTAAATTTCAGTTTAGAATATTTACTCACAAGTATACCCTTGAGTTACCGTTAGTTAAAGTGCAATAATAACTTCAAAATTTAAAGAATAGGTTTTATTCAAATAGGA
Organism: Tenodera sinensis; assembly: GCA_030765045.1. NCBI lineage: Eukaryota > Metazoa > Arthropoda > Insecta > Mantodea > Mantidae > Tenodera > Tenodera sinensis. The sequence goes on along the minus strand of CM060961.1, from coordinate 36,251,493 downwards.
AGAGTACGCATATATTAAAATTGTATATTTTTATTTATTATTATGTAAACCATCTGGCGCAATATCTTCCGTGAATGTAACTTTGTAGTGAAGTCTAGTTTGGTTTCTGGAAACTTCAGTTGTATGTTTAATAGGGCTAGTGGGACAGCAATACGTACAAACAAAACAAGCGCTACTGACTGCATTGTTAAGAACCTTTTATAAATCATATATTCATTATTGTTTTCCTTATACTTGCGTTAGTCAACTATTGACGTTTTCCATAAGATGGAAGCACGTATACATATCATTAGATTTTTGGAAGACCGGAAATAAAATAAACTGCTGTTCCAATCCCCGTAGAATTCTGTTATGAATTATTTACAATTCCATAGCTGTTAATAGTTGCAACTCATAAGGAAGTGCATTTATATACGTTAAGGTAGACTTATAATGTGTTTTTAAACCTCTACCTGTGTTACGAAGAATTTTCGGAAGCACGCTTATTCAATTTAAATATGTTTCTGCTTCACTGAATTTGAAGTAGATTTGCATATATATTTAATTCACAATTACGCTATTCTTTCTTTGCCCTTGAAACATTTAAAAATAGAACACTGAATTTCTTATTCCTGTTTCTATAATTTTTAAGTGTTAACTTTCAAAGGAAAGTATTAAAGGGCTGACTTCTATATTATAGGCTTATAAATATTGTGCTTTATTGGTTTCATGCTATGAATTATTCGCATATGTTTGAATCTTTGAACGATTTTCACTTGCAGAGATCTTATGAGAAATTTCTACTTAACTGAAATGCTATGTATACTTGTAATAGATATCGAGAAATACTTTTGGATAGCCAATGGATAAAAACAGAGGTTGGAAATACATTATTTTCGAAACCATGCGAAACTGAATATCAAGTGTTTCGAGGAAATAGAGTAATTTTAGATTAATTTATGGACTTGAACGAATTCGACATTTTAATTACTTTCCTGAAAAACTTATTGTGCAAACAGACACAGACACACACACACACACACACACACACACACACACACCCATGCACGCACGCACGCACACACACACACACACGCACGCACGAACCTGGTTGTAAAAATGCTTTTGTTTCTGGATTCAGGGGGCCTCAAAACTTTTATTTCCAATTAAATCTCCACACCGAATGTCTGAGTGGAAAACAATGCTTCCTCTAGTTCCTATACGTAGTAGTGAAAGTAAAAATATGGTGCACAATGTGTCAAATGCATTACTTACAATATATTCCTTGCTAATTGTTTTAATTTTACCATATTTATACTTTATAAAATGGGAAGTGTTGAGTTCTTTATTTTGTCTTTTTCAATTCCATCTGGTTATGCAAAACGAACGAAATTTCAACACTAACAGATGGCGATCGGCTCTTAAAATATTTGACTATCACTTTAAGCTTTCTCCTATTTCGATTGCACCTACAAGGAAAAAAAGTAGTTCTGGAAAGCTTATCTTGATTAACTTGAAGACTTATAATAACTTTTAAGTATACTTTATTAAAGCATGTATAAACAAGGACATGTGAATGAACCAATTAAATATTTTACCTTTTCCTAAGTAGGAGAACTATGGTATTCAGTGGAAACGTATATTTGAAACTCCAGGAACAAAAATAAAATGAACATTTAACAGTCCGTTCACCCGTGCATAATTATATCTGCGTATGGGACCGCCTCTTCTGTTAGGACCGTAACTCAAAAACGATAAGTCGATTAAAAACCAACGTTGGTATTTAAGTTCAGCAAGTTCCAAGAACTTGATACGAAAGCCTTTATGAAAATCCCCTACCCTAAAGTGCCCTTTTTATACATTTTGTTTTTTCTCAAAAAATGTTCTTAACGGCTTTGATTAGAATACCAGTGAAAGCCATTTAGCGGCAAATTAAATCTGTGTTGAATTTTCTGGGAATGTCTTGAAAAGTGCTGTTCATTTTGAAAGGGTTTTACATATTTTGTAAACCATAAGAGATAGGTACACAAAACTTGTAGATGTGTTAACACATACAGCTTATATAAAATGCAGTTTTTATATAGTGAACCATAAAACGACATGAACCATAAGCACTTTCACCTTTGTATCTACTTCATGTTTATCAAGATGAAAATTTACAGAAATTATCTTGTTACTAATTTTCTTGTCGATACAAGGGGAATAAAGGGAAAAACAGTATACTTCAAGCGATAGTCAACTCTGTGTAATGGGTTTCAAATGTAATTTTATTTGCATGGCCAAAAAATAGAAAACGACTTGCCATTTGACAAACATAAAAATCTTGGAAACTTCAGACAAATAGGAAGGAATATCTCCGAAGAGGTTTATTCCATAAAAATGTATTTCACATAAATTCTGTATTTTAGCGAGATCTAGATTTTTGTTTAGTAGGAAGAGAGACAGAGAGAGACACAGAGAGAGACACAGAGAGAGAGAGAGAGAGAGAGAGAGAGAGAGAGAGAGAGGGAGGGAGGAAGAGGGAGAATATGTGTATTTGTAGAACAGGAGCAATCCACTTCCTTTGTAAAATATTAATTATGTCTCCAAAGGTAAGTTTAATGGAAGTCTATCCTCTTTCTGACCAAAGTGACATTTTCTTCTGAGTAAGGCACATTACCAACGAACACGAGGTTTTATAATCAGATTATGAGCTGCTCTTACTGGACAAGCAGGTCCAGTAAACATCATTTTTCAGTAAAGCTACTTGCTAATGGACGTAAAGTATGATAATCCTTGGTGTTCTATATATCTGTGCACACAAGACTGCTTTAATACTCTGTAGCCCAGTGGAGAAATTGTCTGTGTCACTGAACGTCTTTATTGTAGATATCATGCCGCATACAACGAAAAAACTAGTGTTTTCTGATCTACATTTTTATAAATGTATGCGTTTTTTGATATTATCATCACTATTATCATCTAGAAGATTTACAATCTACACATAACAAACATACCTTAACACATGACAACTGTCTTAACCAACAAATCAAATTATGAAATACTTGCTTCAAATGTATAAAATAACTTGATACTGTGCCAGAGGATAAACTAATTAATTGTAGTCTAGCACAGTTAAAACCGCGTTTACTTCACATAGATTCCATTATTTCAGGAATATTGGGAATGACAATTCAGTAATTGTTCACCCTTTTACTGTTAACTTATCAATCCGCCACTGAGAACAGTTTAAGAAGCGAAGAGGTACCACTGCTCCAACCAGCAAGAATGAATGGTACGTGGGTTGCATGCACAGTGGATTCGAAGCAGGCACGATGCCTGCCCCTGTCACAATTCCTGAAGCTCTGGTTCTGCAGAGTTCATTCAGTAATGGTTTGTCGTTTGCAAATGTGCTTAAATTCTACAAGCCAGTACTTCTTTTCCTAATTTCTTCATTTATGATCTGAGTTATATATTCAGTGAGATCATTTTGAATATTACTCGAAGTTTATTTAAATCCTGAGGTGGATTCCAAATTCACTCTTATGAACTGTTCTTCGTGTCCAACTAATTAAAGATAATTACCTCTATTAGCAGTGTTGATTCACGTCGTCCCAAGAATGGAAGTTCTCGTTCCCATAGGTAACACACCAGTTCAATAAAACTAATTTGTTGTGCTGCATCTGATAAGGCAGGATAGAGATAAAAACGTTGGCTTTTCGATACGTTGATTTAGAAGCTTAATGTCAACACACTTGTATGGAGAGAAAAAAAAAAAAAAAAAGTCAAAGTCATCCAATTCACTTTCTCCTCCACATAATATGCAAGCATAGCAATGTAATTTACTGTTCATTATACTTGCTGTGGGTCATAGATACCCCCTGTAGCATTGTGATCGGATAGTTCTTTGACTTCTATCCCTCTGTGCAATATTCAGATGTGGTGTCTGTCATTATTTGGAGCACATTTATCTTCAAAAGAAAGTAACTATAGGTGCTTTACTAGTTTTTGATTTACGAGGGACGTTCAATAAAGACTGGCACTGATATTTTTTTCCTTTCATTAAGTGTCTGATTGCGACATCTGTCCATGTATCATTGAACTACGTATTCTAGTCGCTAATCACTGAAAATCACACAGTGATAGCTCTATCAGTTGATTGTTGACAGCCTGTGAGAGTGAACGTGTTTGATAATCGCCTCTAAATATCATCAGGAGTACAGAAGTCACCCAATAAGGGCGTAGTCATTACTGTTTTTGATTACCAGAGGACAGTCTGCATTCTCACAGTTCCAAGACACTGCAGATTACTATAACACTATCCTGAAGCAATTGGTCAAGGATCACATCCCCAAAAAGCTAAAGAATCTCATTCAGCAGTGCAAGCTTCATCACGTCGATGCCAAGCCACATGTTGCTGATGCGGTTATCGAATTCCTGGCACAAAATCATATGTCCACGGTACCTCTTCCACCTTATAATCCTGACCTAGCTCCATGTGACCTTTTTCTTAACCCGAGAGCCATAAAAAAAACTTAAGGGACGTCGGTTCGACAATGAGACCAAAGCAGCGAAAGCTTTAGAAGCGACCCTGAACAGGCTCTCAAAGAATGGCTTCCTGAGTACATTGTATTGAGGGAGAAGTATTCTGAGGGGGGCAACAGTCTGTATGAGTGATTTTTTACAATACATTGTTGTATGAATATTAGTGCCAGTCTTTCTTGAACACCCTAAGTATATTGATGTATGTATTGAGTCTTCTATCGACAGTTGATAAGCCTAGTGTTGGTTAATGTCAATAAACTGCGTGTGCAAGCAGGAAATTAGGTCACTGGTATTTAATGTTGTAGGCCGTGCCAATGGACGCTGATATGTCTACTTCAGTTTTTAAGAGGTTAATAACTACAATAAAGCATTTAAATAACATTTCATAGGCTAATTCTTGAAATAGTCATAGTAAGTGAAACTCGTGATAGTCAAATTGTCTAAATAAATTGAGTCACTCTTGGCATTTCTTATGACTGTTCTACTCCTGCCGGATTATCATCTCTTAGTCGTGATATTATAGCTTTGATTATATCACCTCCTCCTTGCGGTTCCGCCAACCTAAATGTTTTCATTTACTTTTGACAACCATTTATGAATTATTTTAAACACACCTAAATTTAACGACTAACGCAGATTCACTCATGTTGACCATAAACAGTATTACATAATTTCGCGGAATACTCTAAACAAACACTACTCGAGGTTTTTATGTTTTAGATAATTCCTCTCGCGTCCCACGCTCGCAAATTTATCGTCATATGAAACTCTCTCGTGGTATTACTACATATAATTCTACACGCTACTTGGAATTTTTCAATTCTTTTGTTTACAACCTGCTCTTCATTATAGCCAAGGTAATGAATACGTGATACTTGTTACGAGACTTTCCCTACTACGTAGAGTAAGTAGAGGAAGTATTATATTCCACCCAAAAATTCGATATCGAGATTTCACCAGAAATATGTTTTCAGGCACCAAAATCCATAAAAAGCATTTTAGAAAAAAGTGTGTGTGTGTGTGTGTGTGTGTGTGTGTGTGTGTGTGTGTGTGTGTCTGTGAGTGTGAGAGAAAGTAGTTGAGTTTCGCTGTTTTTATATATTTTAACTTTCGTTTTTAGCTTCTGGAGGGAGACATTTTAACTTCTGAACTTCGATGGTTTTACCTTTGGACTCGGGCCCCTAATGACCAAGTTATCGACGGGCCCTTAAACACGATACACTCACTCACTGTAAGGAATTGTTCTTGGGTTTACTACATAATTTCGGAAAAGCATGAAGGTCGCCTGTCAATCACCAACATACACCCGTTTTGCATTTCAATACGGCCATATAGAACAAGTACAGAGCGAATTAACAACAAAATACAGTAAATAGACGAACAAATGAAACGAGAGTCCTAAAGCGTAGATTTCTATCTGGATTAATATTCCGTAAACCGCAACAAAATGCATGGACGAATTTAATTACGGGCAGCATTTGAAGGCTTGCAAGCAGCAACTCATTCAATTAATATCATGTTATTTCATAGTGGTGGCGCTTAGATACGGACCCGCTGTATATATGTACATATCGTCCCTGTTTACAACGCCAATCTAATTAAACATTACATAAGAGAGTTAGCAAATATTTGATGTAGCTCCAAAAACCAATTTCATTTTATACACACGATGATCGCTTCACAAATACAAACAGCTGCATGCAATGCAATGCAATGCCACACTACTAGAACAATGTGCCCTTGTTCAATGGAAAACTACATATTGATTCTACTTGCAACAGAATTGCCCGAAAACAGCAAATAACGAAACAAATATCAGTTATGTACATCCACTTAATCTAATATGGTTGATTTAAGACTGCTGTTTGACAAATAATGAGATAAATGATGCCTTGGAGCTCTAAGAGAATAGAGCTGTAGTACATTTATATGACCTTCTCTAGCCATTCTTCTACAAACTATTATTGTTAAGGATCTTCATATCGTAACAATTTCACAATTCGGCGAATCCAACTTCTGACACCAATGTAACAAAGCCGACAAAATTCCAGTTATTTTCTCCTGAATGCAAAAGAGCATTTTTAAAAAAAGGTCCCTGTGTGTATATCTGTCTGTGTGTGTCAGTCTCTGGACAGCATAAGTGAAAGCCGAAAAGTCGTCTAAAAACCGAAGGTGGTATTTAAGTTTGTCTTTCAAGGATGCGACACGAAGATATTCAAGAAAATTTCCCCACCATAAACTACCCACTACATGAAAACTTTTACCAAAATTTTGATTTCCTTGAACATTGCTTGATTAAAATACCATATGTTTAAGATATTTTTATGGCAAATGAAACGTTTATATTGAATTTTCTGGCCATAGACCATATAGCCCAATTTACTCTGAATGACTATTGCTCAGTTGGCAAACCGTAAGAGATAAATCAAAACTTAATATGCAAAAAAAAAAAAAAAAAAAAAAAAAATGTAGATCTAAATACACTTTTTTGTGAAGTGAACCATTTCGGACATATGCCTCATTATTGGTTTGGAAAAACTACACTTCCGTCGAATGGGGCATCGTTATTTTTGTGTGTTAACCGTGCAAAGAGAGCTAATACGAAGAAGTTATAGGAATAACAGTGTGTAAAAATAGTACAAGAGTAGAGAAAGTCATGTGAGTGTAATACTTCAGATTTTTTGTCACTTTATTTTGTTCTACAACTTTTGCACAACACAAATCTCTTTCACTGGCGTTAACACAATCTTTTGCATATACAAACCACAACTGTTTTTTTCTCGTATCCTTGACTCATTCCTTTCTGTCTTTGTTTCTTCAGCTTCTATGTCTCCGAAATAGCTTACTTGCACGATGCAATCACTCGATAGTATTAGCTGCTTCACTCACACACACACACACACACACACACACACACACACACACACATGGCGGCGCCGTGGCCGAGCGGTTAGCGCGCTCACCTACCACCTAGGCGGCCCGATCCCAGGGACCCGCATGTGGTAATCGTGGTGGACGAAGCGGCGGGTTTTCTCCGGGTGCTCCGGTTTCCCCCGCCATCTCATTCCACCGGTACTCCATCTTCATTCCTTGTATCATCAGTGTCACCGCCTGCTGTGGCGTAGTAGTAAAAGCGGGCGTTAAACACTACAAACACACACACACACACACACGCACACACACACACACACACACACACACACACACACACACACACACACACTTTGAAACTCAAAAATTACTCCCAACGACTTGTGCCCTGTGCTCGCTGCCTCGCTTCCTTATTCCTTTAATTGGCAAGTAATTTTCCTACATATGCCGTTGTTCCTCTAACTCCTAAAGCGGTTTTCGTATCCCTTTTGGAGGCATTTTACCTAAAGAGATTCAAATAGCCGTGATTGTTAAGGCGACAGCAAATGGATTGGCCAGCCATTCAGTTTTATTGAAAAAAAAATTAATATCCTTACAATGTAAGACAGCTGCAAGTACCATTCCGTACCTAGTCATATCTCATCTCTGCCAACCAAGTTTGCCAGAAGCAGCAAGTCGAGTAATTTCTTAATAAAGCCACATAATTTATAGGTGCGGTTCTGTAACTATTCCATTTGGCTTTATAGCTAGTTACATGTTAAACAGCAAGAATGAAAACATTTGTCCACTGTGGCAGGCAGCCAGGCAGCCAGCCAAGCAGCCAGTGGTGAAACAAACGACCTAGGAAGTTGTAATTAAGGCCAGACCTAATTACTGGGTTACATCACAACTGCTGTAAACGGGGGTTACACTACCCAAACAGTAATCAATAACATTCTAATATGTTTTTAGTAACGCCACTGTTACGTTATAAGGTTGCAATTGTAGTGTAAATTATTGAGTTGGAGAGCTCTAACTGCTTGGCAAAACGACCCAGGTGAGATTACTGATGGAATTGAACTGGGCCCTGGTAGTATTCCAAATCTATAATATTGTGATGAGCTTTGCTTTCCAAATTGTTTGTTAAGGCTTTGTTTAACTTGCATGTATTATCAACTGATTAATTATAATTGCTATGAGGCTGTGATTAATTAACTTAGGGAATATTCTTGGGCTACTGCCCACGTCGCTTCTCTTTTTGTTTGGTATACATTTCGGAGGTCTCCTTATCCTTAAATCCATATTCGTATACAGTTACAAAAAATCTGGCCAATAGTTCGATCAGAATAGTTCCCATATGTCAAGCCACAGCTCTTAGCAGTAATGAATCTGCGCTAACATTGTGCTGTTTTTCAGATGTAATCATAAACTTAACCGATAATGTTTGTGTTGATATAAAGAACGCTAAAGAAAATCTTCAGCGGATTTTGTATCTTTTATAGGAATTTTGTTCTTCACAGAACGAAGCCTTTGCTTTTTCTGAAAACAATAGAGTGATACATATTTATAGTCTCACTAACCCTCTCTCTCCCCCTCCCTCTCTCATCCCTCCCCCTCCCCCTTCCTTTCTCTCCCGCCCTCTATCCCTTCCCTCTTTTTCATTTCCGCCCTCTCTTTCCCATCTCCCTCTGTTTCCACCTCCCCTTCTCTACCTCTCCTTCTCTACGTCCCCTCTCCTCCTCCCTCTCTCTGTCCCTCTCTCCCTCACACATCTTGTCACACATGTATCCTGGTGAGGCAAACTTGTAGGTGCTTAAAACGCTAATTGCAACCAAATGGAAACAGCTATAGGTATTAAGTAGAACAAGAGTAGAGAATGTCATGTGAGTGTAACACAGATCTTTTTCTTTAGATCCATATCTTCATCACTATAACTTAGTTTAAATTATGTATGTGTATAAAGGTGACATTTATTGCGTCTTCTGTAAATTGACACAGTGATTCTGTTTAGTATCACTATGGGTCAGTGGTTTGCTGTGTTATCAGTTTGGTTAAGGTCTCTGTGTTTACGATAGTCTATGGCGTGTTTGTGTGTTCAGTTTACCTTCACTAATCTGCTTCTATTCCACAAAACTGATATGTTCTCTGTTGACCTACACGTCCAGTGCTTAGAGGAGTATAACATCACAATTGTTTTAAATTAACATGACTTTATATGCTCACTTTTTTATAACCTGCTTTTACAATATCGTGTTCGCTTACCTACTTCTTGTTAAGATAGGTGCTCAACTTGCTTCCCCTACGCACGTCATTTTCCCCCTCCACTGACCAAGGCAAGGAGAGCCAGACCTAGTAGCCAGGGGCGGATGGTGCGGAGTATATGTACTTTACGAACGCTTGAAGCAATTGTACGAAACATTCTCTTCACAATTTGAAGACCTAGAAACTTTGAAACCAAAATCCGATTATTTTGTACTCCTTTGAAGTTTCCATGTAGTGAGGCTTCATACGAGCTAAAAAAATATGGAACTACTTGTTATGCAGAATTCCACGACCTTAAATTTTCTCAGAAATAAGGGTGGGAATTATTTAGGTCTCTGCCCTGTTTTGAGTATCCAAGATTACGTTTGTTTGGATCGAGTGTAATGGCAGTCTTTGGCTGCACTTATATGTGCGAACAAATAGTTTAAAGATGAATGTGTAGGCCTTTGATTTCCTGTATGTAAGAATGACGCCACCATGAACTCAGTAACCATGAATAAATGTGTCATTCTGTCGCAGCGGGTGGAATGAGGTGATTTCCACCACCCCTAACTTGCCTCGGTTGAACACCGCTGGGATAGTTAACAGAAATGGCTTTATTACACACTTCGGTGTAGGTATAAACGAAATATAGTAGGTGTAAGTGATGGTGAAATTCATCGCTATATATTCGCTTTAAAATCTGTTCTCTTTTCAAGTCTAAATAAAAATTAAATAGCAAGTTAGTTTAAAAATATTAAGAGTGTCAAATAAATGAAAACGATCTTCAGGCTTTTTCAAACTGTTCAAATAATGCATTTTAATTTATATGAAAATATAATGAATATGCGACACTTGAATACAAAATTTAACATTCATTTTTAATAAAATAAAAAAATATTTTCCATAAAAAGTGTAGTGTGGGATGGAGGGTTCTTGTAAATCTTTTCGATGCTTCCTTGAACTTAAACACTAAGTTGGTATCCAAGTGAATTTTCATTTCTGACGTGCTGTTGACACACACACACGCGCGCGCGCGCACACACACACACACACACACACACACACACACACACACACACACACACACACGACACGCGTATATGAACTTTTTTTCTAAAAATACTCTTTCGGATTCAGGGGGAATATTCCGGTAGGCGTTTTGAACGAATCCAAAGTGAATTTCATGAATTTTAGAAACATCAAAAGATATTTTCGAAAAATAATATGAAAAGTTTTGTGGATGGAGAACCGAAAAATGCGTCAGTTTGTGAGAGTAATGATTTCAGCTTTTCTTACACACACATTTGAGATAATTAGGGTTTGGCGATGATGCCATTGCTGTCTTGTTACCTCGATATTTACGTTGCTGAAACAAGGTCATAATAAGCCCTTTTAATAATAGAATCGCATAAAGGTTTATTATTACTAGTATTATTAGCAACTGAGTAATGCCATAATACCAGATATTTACTTTCTTCCCTAACTGCAAGCAGTGCATGAAAATTGAACTTTGCACCTTGGTATCTATTTTCCACTTTACTGTTAACCGGGGATTCACCGTGGGAGTCTGTTGTTATTGTAATATTTCAGATGCAATACTTCCGAGAAAGGTAAACATATAAGCTACAGGCAAAATATCACGTTATTACATGGTAACTAATCCCTGGGCTTGCACTTTACAAGCTCAGGACAAATATATCTAGTGTCTATTAAAGCGGGAAATAATCGACCAAGATGTTGGAAATTTGCATTAAAGTGTAGACGTTTTCTATTATAAATACTAGGCGCTTCAGTGTAAATACGTAACGAGATTTGAGTGCTATGCTCGGTGCTACATAGATGGATACCATATGGTCATATTTTATTACCAAATCACAGCCAGAATTACTTTGCATAAATACTGAAGTATTCGAAATATAGTAGAGCACTCGTACGGATCATAAAAAATGGACAATTCATAAAAAGATAAGAGTAATACTGTAAGTAAACACGTAACAGTTGAATTAACCACTTAAGCTGGTAAAATTCGATAAATTTTGTTCCTCACCTGCTGTTATGATATAGACACTCTGTGCACCTGTCAAGGACAGCCATAGGGATGTTTGGTATGACGTAACCAGCCTCCTTCAAATGCCTACATCAATGTAAGATACATGGTGTGGGCTGGGTGATGCATGTTTGCAACCTCTCTTACATTCCTTGGGGCTTCCGGCTTCCCTGTAGTTGAGAAGCATCTGGATGTATTGTTGATTTGTTTACCTCCATTGTTCATTCTCGCTTGACGACAGCCGCACAAAATGAGTACTTTAAATTATGAAACTAGAGTAACACTACCACTGACGTCGTTATATAGAACTGATATGCTGCACGTTGGAGACAACCTGTTAACTCATAAATGTAAGACCTGATGTGCCTTGCGGCCCATTTGGGCTACATCAAACAAGGTTAACGCACGTGTGTTATTCAGAACTACCGCGCCCTGTTTCTTGTGATATAAGGTTCACATGATCACTTGAATCTGTCTTTTTTTCTGCATTGTCTTTTCATAAATATTAATTACTGCAGCATCTGGATACCATCCTCAGAAATCTCTTGGCTGTGTAGAGAAGGCTTTTCGGTTCGTCGCCCATATTGGTCGTACATTTCATTTTTTCGGAGCCTATTAGATGTTTAGAATGTGATTGTGTTATTTTAACATTCCAAAGATTTAACCTTTTATTATTTTAGTTTTCACTTTTTAACTGTTAATTTTTACCTTTCAGTTTTTAACTTTTAAGCTGTAACTTGAATTGTAGACGTTTGTGAGTTTCTCCTGTTTTTATATTTGGACTTCGAGTCCCAATGACCTCGTCACTCACGTAACCAAACTTGTGAGGTGTAGTCACACAGACCGCATGCGTGGTGCTCAGGGATATTACTGCGTAATAAATTGTATAGCCACTAATAAAACTGGAGTGGAAACAAAGTTATATAAGTGTAACAAGCAAGATTTCTTAAAAAATATCTCCCATCTACTTACAAGCTACTTAGGTTTATTTTCTGGATCTCAAGTAAGTCCTGTTAGCGCAAAAAAACAACCAGGGTAGGACAGGTTGACCGGAGTGACGTCATTTCACACCACTGAACATGCTCGCATTGAAGAGTTCACGTGTGACGTCACTCTATTCTGAATGCTGCTGCAGGGGAAGAGGTTTAGTTTGAGTCATGCGGGATGTAGCAATGCCGGAAATATAGGAAATATATTTGGTATTGATAATACAAGTCTTGGATGTTGTGATATGAGGGGTGTTTATTAAAGTCTGCTTAGTGCTCATACAACAATTTATTGTAAAAAATCACTCGTCCCCCTCAAAATACTTCCCCCTCCCCAATGCAATGCACTTGTTCCACCTCCTTTGCCATTCCTGGAAGACATGCATGAAGTCATTCTTTGAATACCCTTTACGATCACCTCTAAAGCTTTCACTGCTTTGGTCTCATTGTCGAACCGACGTCCCTTCACTTCCTTTTTGTCTGTCGGGTTAAGAAAAAAGTGAAATGGAGCTAGGTCTGGATTATAAGGTGGATGAGGTACTGTAGAGGTGAGATTTTGTGTGAGGTACGCCATAATAGTATTGGCCTGATATTGCCATGGTGAAGCTTCCGCTGTCCAATCAGATTCCTTCACTTTTTGGGGATATGGCCATTTAACAGTTGCTTCAGGATGTTCTTATAATAATCTGCAGTGACTGTGCTATGGCCTTATTGGCTGACTTCTGCACTCGTCACTTTTGTGGTGGGGGTTGACCATGTCGCCCCCATTCTGGGCTACTCCACTTCGTCTCTAGGTCATAACAATACGGCCATGTTTCAGTAATGATGTTTTGCCACCCAGCATCAACACATTGTTTCCAGTGCGGTGTGAGTGCTCGCAGCTGATATCCCAAGGACGTGTGCAAGTTGACTCACAGTGAGACGTCAGCCATCACAAATAATGACATCTGCTGTGTGGATTGTTCTGTCACTGATCCATGTGCTTCTCCCCGCAATTCAGCATTTTCCAGGCCATTTTTGAAAGCGTGTTTCCGTTGATGCCAACGGAAGCATGCTCGACGAAGATACTGCAGAGTTCCCATTGGCTCTCTTTGAATCGTCGTAGGTTTCGATAGCATCTTTCTTCAAGAGAACACAAAGCTTTATTGCATAATACTGTTTACGAAAATCAGTCGTGAAAATGTTTACAGGCGATTATGAAACAAGTTCACTCTCATAGGCTGCCAACAATCAACTGACAGAGCTATCTCTTGAAATTTTCACTGATTAACGATTAGATTAGGTAGTTCAATAACGCATGGACAGATGTCGCAAGCAGGCACTGAACAGAGGGAAAAATTCAGTGTCAGTCTTTATTGAACATCCGTCGTATTAATGCTAACCCTTTTAATTATACAATTGTCACAGATTATAAAACATTACATTTATGCTATGAGAAAGTAATATAACAAGTGTAGTTTATTGACTGACAGTCTGGTTACAAAGGTAAATAGAACAGAACACAGGCATTTCTTCACAAATTAGGAAGCACAGCTGTTTATGAATACGTGACGAGCGCGGCATTACCAAGGAGTTTCCGGGTTATTCGAGAGACATCTCGCGGCCGGCGTATTTGTAGAAGTTCCAGAAAAGGTAAAGTTCTAGAGAGGTCCATGTTACATCATTCTCGCTATATAAGGAAGCATGCGTATGTAAATTAAGTTTATATTTGTGGGGCTCCGAAATTTGACTATTTCAAAAACAGAGCTTAATTTATCACATACGATTTACTAACTGGTCGCATTTTGTTTTCTACCACTTATCACTAGGCTATTCTTTTGTTTATTAAGTGTCGCTGACTAATTTCCATAAACCGTTGAAAAACAGTTTATTACGCATTACAGGCGATTAACAATCAAAAGTCAAAATGGAGGACAATTCAATGGAGGGAAATTTAGTGATGCATCAAATTATGAAAGTGAAACTAATTCAGAATCCCATACGAAGTAATAGATACAAATCAGATGTGTTACACTCACATGACTTTCTCTATTCTTACAAGCTGTTATTCTTCATATTCTTGTTCATATTAGTCGAGATAAACATTTGGAGACATCATCTTTGTTCATTCTTTGTAGGCGCAAGTGAAATATGGGATTACAATAGGGTTTGAACGATATTCCAAACTTTTAAAGGTGGTCACTGTGTGAAGGCTTCGAAATTCCGTTCTCTTTGCCAAGGCCAAGGGATAAAAAAGTGAATAACGACTTGCCATTTGAGAGAAGTTTTAGTACTGCAAAACTAACACAAATAACAAGGAATATCTCCAAAATGGTTCACTCCACAAAAAATTCATTTGGACATAAATTGTGTGTTTTAACGAGTTCTACATTTTTCTAAGGATTTGGTCTATATCTTACGGTTTAGCAATTACGCAAAAGTCATTCAGAGCAAACAAGACTATACTCTGTTTATCTAGAGTGTAGAGGAGACGTAAACAAAGCCACGTGCGTTTTGACCACAACGCGCCCTCTTGACGCTTTCGCTGTGTAAATAATTACTTGAAGAAATACTGTTACTGAGGTATGAAATGTCACTTAATGTTTGCTAAAGCATGAAATATGTGTACTAAGCATACTTAAAGTGTAATAATACGCAGTTAAGTGAATCTGTAACCAGCCTAATTCATTCTGCGCGCGCATTATTCAGTATGAAAGTAACATGGCGGAACAAGTGAGTGTTGCAAAACATAAGCGCGGCAAACCGTTGCGAAGTGGTGAAAAGACAACAATATTGAACGTATTTAACAAGATCTACGAGAAATATCCTGAACTTGCTATCGAAGACGTGATGAAATTAACATCCGAGTTTACTGGTGTGTCAGTTGCAAGTATTTACAGCACACGCAAAGAAAAATCGTCAGTTGGTGAAGATACCGGTAAAAAGCGACCACGTGCCAGATAAGTGGTGGATGTAGTTTGCGACGAATTTGTGAGTGTGAGATCTGCAATCCGTCGCAAAGTTCACCAGTTCTTTGTTAACAATGAACCCCCACCTTAAACAAAGTGCTGTTGGCGGTTAACTCTGCTCCCGATCTTCCAGATTTAAAACGAACTTCCCTCCACAAGCTCCTTCTGGAGATTGGTTTCGAGATTATGAGCAGGAAATGAAAAATTGTTATTGTGGACAGAGAAGACGTAAGTAGCAGTTAATTTCCATGTGCTACATGTTATTTGGATCAAGTAAATATATCCTTTTAGTAGTGTAAAATGCATATTATACCTACGCGTAGCGGTAGGTAACACACAAGCTATAGCTAGAAAATTCAAAATATGCATTTTGTATACATATCTTAAAACATGGTATTTGAATCAAAATCGTTAGAGCCATGTTTGAGAGAATCAGATTTTTCAAAAAAAAAAAATCCATGTCAAGGATAATGTAGGTGGAGGAATTGTATTGTGTTTTCGTGTTGCATCCTTGAAAGATATTTAATTTAAATACGAACTTTGGTTTCTAACCGACTTTTTGTTTTTGAGTTACGCTGTTCACACATGCACACACACGCACACGGTTGAATATCGACATCGAATTTTTGGCTGGAAATAATACCTCCCATATTTACTATACTTGTAGAGAAAGTAATAACTTGACTGGTCATTTGTCAATTTTGCCTTAATGTGAGTCTTTTCCTTGTATAACTTGCAAATGAAGTGACTCGAGTTCTGTTGATAAATCAGTTTCCAATGGAACTAAAAGCAATGCTCCAGAACAACTGCAGTTGACTTAGGGCATAGATCAAACATTAGGTTCGAAGAGTCAAAAATCGATGGCTATAAAGTCATTTGTGGCAGGTGAAAAATGTTCCAGATTTTTATGTATCACGAAGGCCATTAGCTTAACCATTCCCGAAGAGACATTTAGTTGAAGTAAGTGATTCAGAATTTTAATGCAGTGAAATGAAACAAATATCAGCTGAAGGCGAAGGTTCGCTCTGAGCCTTTTGTATGCAAATGTATGCTGCGGCCGTCGCACCGTTTATATTCAGCTGTACCACCAAAACCAAATGAAATGTCCGTGGCTCGCCAAAATTTATGCAAGTTGGTGACAATGTTTGGTTCGATTCTAATGCTTGATGTCAGTAAATTTACTGATACGAGCACCGTGCCATTTAATCACTTTTAAATGCCTTCTGAATGGGGTAGGAATTCTATTAACTGCATTCTATTTAGAAAGACATTGAAGAGACAGTGAAGTTCAATTTGCGTGGAAGTAAAATTTATTAACGACAAAAGCTCGATATAAATTTTAACACAAAGCTCAATTCTATTGTGCCAAAGACTATTTAAACGCTTAGTCATGCTTCATAGAAAAATTTCTTAAAGTTATTTTTTATAGTGAAAAAGAAGACCGATTACTCATAAAAATGATATAATTTTATCCTGAATGCGAATCACTAATTACTTCAAATGAATTAAAAGGTTGGTAAAACAAACGACCGTTTATACAGTAGTAAACGATTACCTAAGATGCCAAATATAAGGCCAAAAACAATATGAAATAGTAGAATAAACCTATATTTACTCCTAGTGGAGTGAGGTACACTATAGGTAAACGTTTGTCATATTTACGACATGATGTTCAGATGTGAATTCTTCAAACAACGTGAACACAGTGAATCATAGGAATGACCTCACAAGATTCAGAGTATTGGATATTTATTCTCAAACAAACCGTATCAGTGAAAGGAAATAAAATGTAGCGTCGTAATTTTTACGAGCCTTACCTGTCTAGGGTTACTATATTATTGTAATTTATAAGGGTATGTATTGTTTTCCATAATCTAAAACGCTCTCAATGATATTCATTTTATAGTGGTTTTATCAAATTTTGTGTCATTAATTTTTACTTGTTTAGTATCAACATTGGTTCATTCTGGCATTCTTTCAATAATCCAATCGCATTGGAACACCAGGTGGAATATTCTTCCTTCTGACATCTTAAATGTGCTTTTTGGATTGAGGGGGTCACAAAAATTGTATTTCCGAAGAAATATCAGGATAAAACTTCTGGGGGATTGCAATACTTTCTATACTTACTGCTAGTAAATAGTAGAGAATTAAAATGCATTTTATTTTCTGTGCTACATGTAAAGGTATCTGAGTTCACCATTTGTGACATATTCCTTGGTGTTGGTTTCGATTTTCAAATGCTTATACTTTTCTCAAATGGTAAGTCACAATTCTTTTCAAGCCATCGCATATCTACCATCCCTTAAATATCTATCAGTTAAGTCTATTATATTCCCCTATTTCAAATGTACTTACAAGGAAATATGTAATAAAGTTATTTGTACAACTGTCTACATATTTCGATTAAAATGAAGTAGATAAGCATTTGTAAGCCTCGTTTGTACAGGGGAGTAGTGCAACAATCAGATGTTTGACTTTCAGAAGAGGATCACCCTAATATTCTTCAAGATACCAAGTTCTGAGATGTCGCCAATATTATTTGCTGTGTTATCTTGTTGACATTGAGCCCTGGCGATTACGTCACAGCGACTCCATTTGATTTCCATCCTTGTCTCAACTGTAAAGCCTTAATAGTGGCAAACAGCAGAGCCCTCTGCCGAGATACTAGGGAACTGCCAGTGGTGATTGTTAGGTGGTGTGGCCAAACGGGATAACTTCCTTCATTTACAACTTTGCATGTCATTTCACCATAACCCTACCAGAGCAGAATTTCGTTATGTCCCTCAGTTCCCTACCGAAACGTTGAGTTGTTGGGCCCTATAACAAAACAGTGACGTCAACACCTAGAACTAGCTGAGAAGTGTGTTTGTTGATTGTCTCAACCATTTATTCAGAATTCCGAAGTAAGGGCTGCCATCTAGACAAAGTGCAACAAATGACAACTGGTTATTAATATTCCTATAGAAAGTGTGGGACTTACGCCAGATTACTCCCGAGAATTTGATATTCGAAGACCTTTTAAAAAAAGATGTGTGTGTGTGTGTGTGTGTGTGTGTGTGTGTGTGTGTGTGTGTGTGTGTGTGTGTGTGTGTGTGTGTGTGTGTGTGTGTGTGTGTGTGTGAAAACCGCGTAAACTCTTTTTTTTTTTTTTATTTTGTTGTTTAACGACGCTGTCAATTGCCAGGATCACATCAGCGTCGCCGGTGTGCCGGAATTTTATCCCGCAGGAGTTCTTTAACATGCCAGTAAATCTACTGACATGGAGCTGTCGTTTTTAAGCACACTTAAAAACCATCGGCCTGGGCCGGATTTGAACCCGCAACCTTGGGATCAGTAGGCCAGCATCTAACCAACTGAGCCACCCAGACTCCTAATAGTCATTAAGTATCTGGGTACTTCTGTTCAAGGATGTAACACAAAGTTGTTCAGAAAAATTCCTCCCCCAAAGCATCCTTTACATTGGAAAATTTTCGAAAATTTTTATTTTCTCAATGACAACCGCAACGATGTTGATTAATATGCCGTACAGTTATGATGATTTTAAGACAAATGAAATGTCTAGCTTTGAATTTTTTGGAAATAACCTTAAAGTTCTCTTCATTCTCGATGACTTTGCGTAAAAGGTAAACCTTAAGAGATAGGCATTGTTGCTATATAAAACTGTAGATTTCATTAAAGGATACAATTTATGACATACATTTTTTTTCGGTGGAATTAACTATTTACGAGGTATTCCTTGTTATGATTTGAATTTTGCATACTTTCGATAGTTTTGTGATATGGTAATTCCTGGACATGCAAAGATAACGGAATTTCAAAGCTATCACATAGCGAGTAGCTCTTAAAAGATTTGACCTCAGGATAAGTCTACTACATTCCTATTACCATTGTTCCTGCAAGAAAATATGTAATAAAAGCATCTCTGAGTATTTATGTCTATTAATGTGAAGTAGATAGAAGGAAAAGTCCCAGCAACCCACGTGGTGGATGAAGCGGCGTCAAGTTGGGTTTTCTCCGGGTTCTCCGGTTTCCCCTGCTACTCATCCTCTCCTCACTCTCATACCTGGAGCTTGCCTGACCGCCCGCTTCCAGGTCTTCACTCTGTCGGGTCCATAGGTTCCTGTACTCTCAGACAGGCGTCTACCCTAGGCACTGGCTTGTAAGTGTAAATCCTACATAAGGGGAGGGTAATGAGGTAAAGAGAAGAAAAAGAGAAGGAAAATAGAATGGTAAGCTTTTTCTAACAATAGTTTCTTGAAGCACGAGGAAAGAATTCTGAAAGCATATCGTGTGGATAAAAGTATTGTTAAATTCACAGTACAGTAAACTCAAAAAGTTTTAAACATGCTATGAAGGTAAATAAACATTTCGAAGCATGTCTAACGTATAAGGGTGGAACGCTCAATCAATTAACTCTTCAATTGCTCCTCAGGGATCTCACGAGGCTGAGTGCACCCCGGACCAGGTCTCCCAGCGGTGAAAATGCCACACTGATACTGGAAATCGATCCCGGGTCTCCCATTCGATAAGCACCACCACACTAAGAAGGCTAGAATATCTGAAAGCGGTGGGTTTGCTGTTTTCTATGTACTGCTTTACATATTGTTCCAGGATGCTTTAAGTTTTCTTCACACCATATTAACGGTCACAAATAGGTTCCGCAGACGTTTATATCATGCGCTAAGAGAGGGCTTTTAAAGGAAATTACTCCACACATATACACACGAGTGAATACATCATATGCGAAAGAAAATCTATGCATCTCTTTTAAGCTTGTAATGGAAGGCTCAAAATGTAGAGGGAGTCACTGCAGAATGTATGGGGCGTGCTTCTTTCCAGGAAAAAGTCGTACATTATGGGCCTTATTTGAATACCGAGTTACACCAACAAACATATAGCATCTGTTAGCGAAGTCCACAGACACTACAGTAAATAATGCTTCTTTGGAAGTTCTTGCGTTTGTTCAATTTTGTCTAGTGCTTCGAGCGATTTTAGCTACAGCGTAACAGTAAGCTAGCCCAGTGAACAAATGACAACCGGCGGCTTAGTTTATACAAACTAGTTAGTAACTAATGTTTCTACCTTCATTAAAATCATTTCTGCTACAGCAGATTTTAAAACTTTGACATTTGCTTCGATACGACGGCCTTCTAGCTATGTAAAATACAAGTTTGTAAAGATGCATTGAAAATTTAAGTTCGCCTCTTAGAAGAAGATATTCATAAGTAATCTTACAGTCCTGATTTTCTAACATTATCGTGGAGATTTCACCGGAAATATTTTTTGAGGCCCCCTGAAACATTTTTATACAAAGATCCGTGTGTCTGTTTGTGTATCAGTCTGTGGACAAAATTTAATACTTAATTTTAATGTATTTCAAGGATGCAACACAAAGACTTTGAAGAAAACTCCCCCAGCCTAAACTACTCTTAACATGGAAAATATTTTGAAAATTTTAATTTTATTGAAAATGTCTGTAACGATTTTGATTAAAATGGCATATCTTTAAGATATTTTTATGACAAATGAAATTTATATTTTTAATTTTCTGGCTATAGCCCCTGTAGTACTATTTACTCTGGATGAATTTTGCGTAACTGTTAAACCATAAGAGAGAGACCAAAGCAAGTTCTACATTTTTGTATAGTATGAAAACAACCTGGCAACATTGCAGATTGTGTGGGTGGTCACTTTCCCTAGCTTCGTGCATAAACAAACAGCGTAACGGAGCGTTTTCAAAACAAACCCATACCCTGCCTTGTCCTTCCGTGTTTACTGTGATAGTGTAGGCCAATCACAAGCGTTAGCTTCCAAAACAAGCGAAAGCTGTTTACATCCACAAACCAGGTCAATTCCCTGACCAACTTCAACGCAACGTTGTCGAGTTACATCATCTTTGAAATAGCAGCTCGGAGTATTCCTTCAGGTCTCTTAAGTGATTAATTATTTCGAAACCTGTGTGATGTCCCATAATTACTACCAAAGGTAAGTCAGAAATAAGTTACTCTACATATCTTACAAGTAACAAACTGTTATCTTTGCACATTCTTGTGAAATTTCCATACTATATTCTTCTATTATCTCATTCAAATAGAGCACTAATTTCTGTATATCTCCCTCATTCTATGCCAATAACAACTGATCATCTGCAAATATAACGGTATGAAGATTAGGGTTGTTTAAGATCACTTCTTTTGGTTTACATTTCACCCAAACTTTTATGACAGAAACAATATCTCAATTTAAATACCTGGCAAGAGTTTGTATCCCCGTTCATGACGCAAATCATTGAACTGATTACACAGCAAGTTCTATTTTTAATTGCATTCCTTGGTATAGAATTTTCAGTTGTTTTAATTGCATAATTTGATGTATTACTAAACCGTTTTGAATTGCTCTCCATTTTGAGTTTTGCAGCCTCCTTTGTCTCGTCAATACAGTTGAGGGGGTTCCTCGGGAATTAAAACACAAGATACACTTTGAAATCTTGGCACTCCTACTGGAATATTTGCAAGTTTACTGTCTCGATATCCAACCCCTTTGGTAATTGCTCGGCCAATCGTCCCGTGCGACTAGAACTATTCACGTTTTATGACTGGGTGTAATCCGCAAACTGAGAATTTAGAAAAAAGTAAAGAGTGAGTTTTATGCAATTTTAATATTCACCAGTTGGTGAAGTATAAAGTTCTATAAAAATTATGAGAAAATTATTTTTCAAACTTAATAATTTCAACGTTCTTTTAAGGGACACTGAGAGTGAAATTTGAAAGTTCCACATTTCTTGATAGATTTTTTCTGAAATTTTTACTGTGTTTGTATTTATATGAGAATAGGCGGTATACCAAATTTCATTAAAATTAGATAATTCGTGTAGGATATATAAATTATTTTATGAATTTAATAGGCACATTTTCAAATTAGAGCTCGCGTCTATTGACTTTTCAAAATTCATTTATATTGGCAGAACTGGTGCTCTAAAACATGGGTAACAATTGTATGAAGAGATATTTCAAATACGTTTGCTGATTATGCTGTACATATTTTTTTTAATAACAAAGAAAATTAAATCTTAAAAATTATTGATTTTTTCCATACAAAAAAAAAATGTTTTTGGAATTCATGTTAATAACATCAATATTGAAGTATAGGTTTATTTAGCTGCTGTTTATGAATACTTTTGGAAGTTTTCATTGAATTTGATACAAAACTCAGGCGCTACCTTCTTCTGAAATGTGCAGAAATGTAATTTTGAGAAAAACAGGCTTTTATATAGGAACATCCTGTGTACGGTAAGGGAAGAGCACTATTTGAAAGGACCGTAATGGCCACATGGAGTGGGGGATATGAAAAATGTTAGCTGATCCAAATGCAGAGGTGAACATTTTAAGGCAAAAACAATTTTCGACTTTTTGACAATTTTGACCAAAATTTCACTCCCAGTGTCCCTTAAGAGCACTTATCAAAATTTTGAAATCATGTGGAGCATTTCAGGTACGCTGCCAAACAATAGCTAGAAAAGATAATAAATTTAAGGTGTTAATGATATTGCAATGAAAATTTGATTATATATTATTCCTTGAATATATGTCTGATATGAGTTTGAACAAAATCCCCTAATAATCCACGCTACGTCACTGATACACTCATTTCGTTTAAAATGCTTTGGATTCAAGAAGTCTCAAAGTGCGACTTTTTGCGTGGAATTTAATACTTCCTGTAGTCATTATAAGCGTTAAAGAAAGGCACATGTATTATAGCAGATGTGTACTTGCCTGCAAGCGTTCTTGCAAAGATTCGAGCATAGCATTTCCTCTAGTATTGATATGTTATGCAGCGTTGACTTAAGTTGCCACAAACGAGACATGGAGTAGGTGAAAACCATTGCTGCAAGCAAATTCCCCAGTACCTGCATTGTAATATGAACATTATGAATCATATATGACTCCGGCGAGGGTTTCCTCGGCCGATGGAACCCCGTACCCTGTACACATGTTGACATGAGTGCTGCCTCACTAATCCTGCCGGACGTTACGGTAAGCTAGCTCACTCCTAGTGCATCAACGGACTATCTCCATATCACTCAGCAATCATTTCAAGTTTTCGTACCAGCGGTCTCAAGACTTACTGTGAGCTTCACCTTTGTGCAATAATTAAAAATGGCAAAACATAATCTACAATAAGCCAGAAATAAGTATTTTTAAACTGATTGTGTCGTTAAGGCACATAATAGGAGTGAAACTTTTATATTATCTGTGCCTGACTTAGGCATATTCACAACAAAATTGTACATTTTAATCAACAAAATAGGTTATAAACAACGATAATACTAAACAATACGCTGGTTATACTTGTTTGACAGCTAACAGCTATACTCAGTGATCGCCACGCCGCCTGAACGCAGTACTCACAACGAGAATAAGAGAAAGCGAGAAAAGGGTATATCTCACTCTTCTACGATTCCCGAAGGCAAACGAGACACTGCCGCCACTCTACCCAACACAATGTTTTGTTCCCACTAGTTTTCGTCACGTAAAAAGTCGCGCATCAGAAATTCAAAGCCCTCCCATAAGACATTTCACTTCAAAAACGTGTTCAAAAAATCGGATGTGCTGCACTCAAAATATTGGCCTACACTTGCACAATTAACGTGGAAGGCCACAACCATTTCCTATGGAGATATTCTAGTTTTGTCGAAAACAAGCTGGCAACACTGCATACGTGTGGGTGTCACTTTCACTTGGTCAGTTCATAAACAACCACCTCGTGAACAAATACCATACCGTGTCGTTTCCAACTTTACTGTGCGAGTGCAGACCAATCAAAATCGTTAGCTCTCTAAACAGTACACCACTCTGGATGCGACCGACGAGTTTACATACAGAAACCGGTTCAATTCCCTGACCAACCTTGACGCAACGTTGTCGAGTTACTTCACGCCTGAAAAAGCTGCTTGGAGCTTTCCTGTTTTTCACACTTCTCAAGGTTGTTTGCAGCTCTTCTAGTGTAATAAGGTCTATGGTTTCATTATAGCAATTCGATATCTTCCATATCTGATTTAGCATTTTCGTCGTACAACAATTCTTTATAATATTTTTCCCATTTATCCCACTTTATTGCATATATATCATCTCTTTCTGTATTATTAAACTATTTCATCAATTTAAAAGTTAAGTTTTGTCTTCCATAAACATCGTGTTCTATTCTTGCTATAATATTATCCCAAGATTATCGATGATCTTTCCTTGTTACTTATCTAGCATAGTTTCTTTTTTGTTTATACTCTAGTTTAGCTTCTTCTGTATTTTTCTGTAATAGTTGCAGCAATGATTTCCTTTCTTCTTTCAATGCTTATTTATTTTATACCATATTTTCAGCTCTTTTTTTTACTTTCTCTACTGGTAAGTAGAGGAAGTATTGTATTCCACCCAAAAATTCGATGTCGAGATTTCACTGGAAATATATGCTTTGGGGCCCCCTGAATCCAAAAAAAAAAAGCATTTTTAGAAAAAGGTCCGTGTGTGTGTCTGTGTGTCAGTCTGTGGACAGCATAACTCAAAAATGAAAAGTCGGTTAGAAACCAAAGTTGGTATTTAAGTTTAATGTCTCAAGGAAGTGACACGAAGATTTTGAAGAAAATAGCCCACCCTAAACTACCCTTTACATGGAAGATTTTTCGAAAATTTTGATTTTCTTGAAAATGGCTCTAACGATTTTTACTAAAATGTCATATACTTGAGATATTTTGATGAAAAATGAAATGTCTATCTTGAATTTTCTGGCTATAGCCGCTGTAGTCGAATCTACTCTGGGCGACTTTTGCATAACTGGTAAACCGTTAGAGATAGACCAAATCATACTATACAGAAAATGTAGATCTTGCTAAAATACACAATTTATGTCTCAATAAATTTTCTTGTAGGGTGAACCATTTTGGGGATATTCCTTGTTATGTGTGTGAGTTTCGGAAAACTTAGAACTTTCGTGAAATGGATCATCGTTGTTCAGTTTTTTATATGTTACGTGTGCAAAGATAACAGAATCTCAAACATTGGACTATCGCACAAAGCCTACTGTATTCTAACATTCCCCTTGCACCTACAAGGAAATAAGGAATACGATAATTTGTACAAATGTTTATCTCAACTAACAAGAAAGAAGATATAGGAATAAGAGTTTGTAAGAATGGTTAGTTCAAGAGTAGAGAAAGTCATGTGAGTGCAACACATCAGATTTTTTCGTTATTTTCCTCTTCTTTCCTATCGCTTCAGAAGCTGTTTGCTGTAGATTTCTCTTTATATTTCCCCATTCTTCTTCTATATCCTTATTGAGTTGTTTTTACAAGAAGTTCTTCTAACCTGGGGTCTCACTTTTTCCTGTTCTGGTAGACAAATTTTAAAAACTTCCTCGATTATTTTTTTTATTATTATTATCGTCATCGTCATTATTATTATTATTATTATTATTATTATTATTATTATTATTATTATTATTATTATTATTATTATTATTATTATTATTATTATTATTATTATTATTATTATTATTATTATTATTATTATTATTATTATTATTATTATTATTATTATTATTACTTTTCCCGCATTGTAGTTGTCTTACGAATTCCCCTCTTGTTTATAATTTTGTCTCGGTTAATTTAATTGAGCTTTCAAACTTGTTTGTTTTCTTAGAAGAATTAACGCGGTAAGGATTCATTTACCTCAAATTACCGAGAAGTATTACTGCGGAAAATGGGTCACCATCCACATTAATTCGCATTAGCATATTTCCATTGCTAGGAGTTTCAGTCTAGCGATAAGAAAACTGTTAAACGCATTCAGTGCAGCGGGACTGTGGTTCAGTAAGGTCACAGTGTCGAGATTAAAGCTGAAGACTTGGACCTATTCCTTTAGGTTTGCATGACGTAACAGCAGGTGACGTGTGAAGGCAAGTTATCCCGGCCGACCCTGCCTCAAAGCATGTCGGCAAATTTGCACCTTAGCCGCCGGACCCCATAGTATGGATCTGGCGATGACGTTCTCTGCTAGTTGGTAATCCGGATTCGCTTTGAAGAGCCAGGAACATGCTCCCAGCATACTACTTGCTCTGGCTGGAGCGGCGGCGGCTCAAGTGGGGGATATCAAGTCAACCGTTAACTGTACACTTAGTTACATACATGCAGCTGTGATTGAATCTCAATAAATCATCCCTTCATAACATATATACACAGAGCTACAAGTAACAGGTGTCTGGTTCTGGTGCTCATACTATGTAATTCTGTAAGACAATAAGGGGAAGGAGTTTAACAGTTGATGACGCAGATGGGTTCTATAAATTCTTACAATGATTGAAACGCCGAGTAAGCCAGTTAGTATTTGCTATAGGAGGAATACTACGGAATAATTATGCATCGGTGGTATTCGATATTGGCATAATTACGACATTATAATTAGTAAGAGGAATATATACTGACAATCATACCCGAAGTCGAATGGTAATGTGAGCCATAGCTTACAGAAGTAGAGTAACGCAGCGAAAGCTTGCCAACGAGAGCTGTGCTAAAGTTTGTATAGTTTACTAAACAGGCATATGGACAAGGAAGGTGACCGGTTTCAGCATCTTATTTTATAAAGATAGTAAGTAAAACTCTTAAAAGTAGTTTAAAATGTTACGTGGTTTCACCCGCGCCTTTCTATGACAGCGGCATACATCAACGACCGGCGAGAAGTGGCAAAGTCAAAATACCGCGCAGTCCGTTTGGAACTTTTATGCCAACAAACATACTGTTGATGTTTCCAGGAGCAATACGAGTCGATTGGAGAATTCAGTGTTATTCTGACAAGTTGTCGCCGTAGCTTAATGGTTAGAGCGCCCGCCTGATGAGCGGAGGGTCTTGGTTCAAATCCCAGCTGTGGCATTGCGTTTCTCAGTTCCGATTCTACCTATCATATACTAAGCTTTTTATGCATGTTGATTATAATATTCTCTTCCAAAAATGAAAAAGAAAAACTTACTGCGATTTTATGTATGGTTCAAAATGAGTCACAGCTTTCTATAAATGAGAAAATAGACAAATGAAGCTTTTGGGTTGGGGCTGGTAAGACTTTGAACGTAAATGCCATTAATAAATTAATAAATTTATACATAACGGGAAAATGACATTCGTCCAGAAATAGGACATACGTTTATATGAATTTTTTTCTTGTTTCAGTGTAAGGGACCCGTCTCCAAACTTTGTAAATATATTTTTTAACTATCCGGTACAATTTTGTCCTCAGGGTGACGGCCACATTCTGGACAGAAAGACTGGTCTTCTGTTTCTTCAAATGCAGTCTTGTTTTGAACTCCTAGAAAGCAGGACGCTTTTCCAGTATTACGGTGTAATTTTTTGGTCCAGATAGATGTTGCGTTCTGTTTTTGTTTATCTCAGAAACATAATTTTCATATAAAGAGCATGTCATCAGCGATGATCTGGCTGTGTGCTTCATATTTATTCTTGGGTTAGCGTTCAAAAGGCAATATTTCTGCTGCAGACACTATTCTTTCTGGGTCGCCCTTATTTCATGGGGAGGAAGGTTTTCTTCCTGGGTCACAGTTCGAAGTTGTTACGTCTCTCTCTCTCTGTTCCCCCCCCCCTCCCTCTCTCTGCGAGCGACACTATTGGTGCATCCAATTTTCTGTCTCTTTTTATTTTATTTCAGCTACTCTTGTGGCACACTGCGAGATCTTTTCTCGTGGGGGTTATGTTGACTAACGGAAGCTAATCTATCTCTTGGTCTGAGTTTACTTTCAACGCACATTGCTGAATTTTGAGAAATTTTATTACGGAATCCTTAAGTCGAAATTTGCATGCGCCCCGAGAAGGGGTGGAAAGTGTTTAAGGGGAGAAACGTGATTGAAATACACAAAATATCAATTTTTCTTCAACTATTGTAAATAAGCTCATCAAATTTCATGCACACATATGTCGGTGTCTTATAAATAGACTATACTTCAAGCATGCATCTGCTAGCCGTGTGCGCAGGGAGTTTGTCGAAAAGGTTCCGAACACACCTACAAAGACAACTGTTCATGTGGTCGTAAATAAATTTGAAGCTTTGGGTTCTGTGTTGGACAAGAAACATTCGAGGAAGAAGTCAGTGCTAACTGAGAATAAACTGGAAGACATTGGTGCCGCTTTGGAGCGTTCGCCTCGAAAATCGCTGAATACACTAGTGCAGCAACCCGGTGTATCTCGATCTTCTGCGAGAATGCTACACGTATGTTGAAACTGAAGCCCTATCGTTAAACACGAGTGCAAGCGTAAAAGCCCAATGATCTCGCTAAACATGTGAATTATTGTAACTGGTTTTTCCAATCCGTAGAAAGGAGTTTTTATTGTTGAATCTTGGATTCATCTAAGTAGACGTGTGAATACTCAGAACAGTCACTACTGGGCTTCAGGAAAACGCTTATTATGATCAGCAAATTGGAGTGTGGTTTGCGATAAGTACTACAAGAATAGTAGGGATCATATTCTTTGATGAAACAGTAAATGCAGAGCGATATCAGAGGTTAATTCTGAGGCCAGTTTTCAATCGCTTGGCAGTAGAGAAATCCTATGGTTGGTTCCAGCAACATTCTGCAACAGCACATTCGGCTGCCGTATCATTAAATGCAGTAAGAGAGGTGTTTTATGACAATAATTAGTGTTGATTTGTCGTCCCTTCGTTCTCACGAGTTGGGATTTTCATGTATAGGGTTCTTTAAAAGACAGTGTCTAGTTCCAATCCTCGCACACTACAGAAACTTAGCGGAAATATGCAAGAAATCTTAAAAATTCCTGCTGCTGAGCTTTGGAGAGTTAGCAAGAATATTTACACGAGATATGTTACCTGTTTGAGAGAAGGTGGTGTACATTTTTAGCATCTATTATAAGGTAAGGGTTTTAGTCCGCCTCTGCCGGCGTAAATTTCCCCTTCATTTCATTTCCTTATTATCTTTCCCCTTCATTTCATTTCTTTATCATTTTTCAGGTGTACTTTCAGGCGTGTAGTGTTGGCAGTACTGAGCAGATGGCGCGGATGATTGCGCATGGTATCTACTGTTCTCGTCTTGTCCTCCATCGGGGCCGGGGGCGGGGGGACGCTCAACACGACAGCGAAACCTGGCGCCGGGATGAACAAATCGCAGCACCTGTTAGGGAACCGTGCGTCCCCGTGGCCTGTCTAGCTGTTACCATGTGTGGCACTTTCGTTTAACTCATTTCATCCTTGCCTCCCTGGGGGTGGTAACCACAATAGATCTGTGTAGGTCGAAGTGCCCGAGGTCTATGTCTGCACCCTTTACCCTTTAGGTAATATTAAGAATACGTTATATTGACATGTTTGTGCTACGTTTATTTTTCAAAAATGAACAAAATTGGGTGTTTTGAAACTTCAGTCGCTGAATTCCCTTTGATTCACAATTTACACGTATATTTTAATCTTATCTAGGATTAGATCACATTTTATAAACTGCCGCTGAAATAGTGTTTAGTTTTCATAGTATATTCCTCGCTATCTCTGGAGAGGGGGTCCTCTATCACCGGGGGAGGGGGGGCGGTCTATCTCGGGAAGTGTATCTACTCACCCCTTTGTACTTTGCAAGGCGCCGCTTCCCTGTTCTTTTGCGTGCACTCCTTTGTTCCTTTCCCTTTCATCTTGGCCGAGAATGGGGCTCCCTATGATTTATATTCAGCTGGAAAATTAAATCTGTCGGGAGAACTGGTGATATGGTTGACAAGCAAGCGGCGGCTGTGGGAACTTGTAACTGTCCGCGATGTTCCGGTGAAGAATTGTCCTCCCACTAGCCTTTATACACACACACACACATACACATACACACACACACACACACACACACACACACACACACACACACAAGATGGGAATAACCTTCCTTGGGGAACTTCCTTCTTTCATGCGTCAGTGATGAATAACAATTGCAAAACATGCCTCTTGAAAATTATACCATTGTTATGGATAGTAGCGACACTGATAATGCGTTTATTGTATAGCATTCATGCAATACACTGCACTTATACAAAGCAGGTAAGGAGATACAAACAAATTATGGTGCGTTTTCTAAAAACACTATTCTTAAAAAGCCTTATTAAGCTATCTATTTCGTCTTAGTCAAGAGAAAACACATGTAGAGATAGTTGTTTATACCGGGTGTTACTGAAATGAGTGCACATTTTTCGTGTGGTTTCTGGGGCGTCGTTGGCGAAGGAACAGGTCCACCTCGACCAATCCAAACTATTGGATTTCTTTTTGTGGGGACACATGAAGTCTTATTTACGAGACTTCCGTGAGCCGAAGCATCCAAATATGCTTCTTAGAGTTCATCAGTCCGAGGTGAGACGCGCAGAGCTGTGCCTCCAAGTCAATGGCCGCCATTTCCAATAATTACTGTAAAACACCATGTAATACCTTCCAGTTCCCTTAGAGTTAATAAATAAACAACAACGTGTATTCAATAATTCATCATGGTTTTTACATTTTTACCCATAAAAATGCACTTCCTACTCACGGTTCATTGTACACATTCGAGATGAAGTAAAGTTAAACATAGACATGCATAAATTATTATGAATTCTGGGTTCAAAACTCTCCTACTGAAACAAAAAATAAAAATAAAAATAATATAAATAAAATCTGCATTACAATTATTGTCCTAGCATCTAGAATCTATACCAGGACACACACTCCACCGATTTTCTTCTTATTCCGCACTGATTGATTAATACATTCAATAATAACTCAATACAATTTTTAACGTCCTATATTTTTTCTCTTATTTATTCTATCGGGATTAGAAGTAATTGTACACTCCTAATCTTCCTTTTCTTCCATTTCATCCTGCAAATCCTCTTCCTTCGGTATCTCCCCTTCTTGATATCCTTGCAAGTTTTTTCCAACCTTTGACATATTCTCTCTGACCTAATTAATTTTGCACCCACTGATTGCTTCCTAATGAGCGAAAGTATTAAAACGCCGGGTACGGCGCACAACAAACGACGATCGGGGCTAAGCTACTTCACACCACACACCAGATCCATGAGCAAACAAAGGCGCACAAGACCAGGCTGCCTCATGTGACTGTTTGTGCGGTGCATAACAAAGGATTGCTGGAGCATTCGAGGCGCATCCACGTCTACGATAGATCGGTTTGGATATGCAACGTTGAGGTGATTCCGCACATTTAGATAAAAATGTGCTGGAGCTCATGTCGGCCATTTCCATAGTTGTGTACTGGTACAAGTCGTACTACTGTTAAAATTTTACTGGAAACTACGCAAGTAACGCAGTAGAATGCGCACAAAAACTCTAAGAAGGAATAGAGCGCACGCTCTAGAGGGGGGGGGTTTATGTATTATCCAATCCGGTACATCTATGTCTACTGATGGCAATCAGGAAGATTCTAATGTACAGGATTTGAACCCACGATCTTCCCAGTGCTGTCTACAGACGCTGCCATCGGAGCCAACTCATTCTTTACAGAAATCTTATCGATTTTTTGGGTTGAACAGAATTCTTTCTAATAAGTGAAGCGAGTATTGCAAAGCGGGGATTTTACGTTCTTGCTATACAACTGTTGGGTAGCATATCGTGTCGTACACCATTGACTTTTTAGAGTGTACCCTACAACGCCCAGGGGAGAAGCCCGCAATGTGGGTTGCCTACCTACCTACCCCTCAGGGCGAAACAGTTACAGCACATTTGCCAGTGACGCCGCGGAGTATAACAGTGTAGCTCGTTGTGGTTTGGCGCGTTTAAACTCGATACCAACTCCAGCAAAGGTTCATATACCCACTCTTTCTCTACTTGGCGTTCAAACCATCAATTGCTGCTAAAGTGATGACGTCACTCGCATCATTATAAGCTCTATTTGCGAATGGTTAAAGCATACGAAATATCTCAGATCTGGCATTTTATACTTTAACAACTGAAGTGTATACTTGTTTTTAAAAATAAAAAATAATATACAATGTATATATATATATACACACAATATGTATTGAGCTGACAGATTTAAGCAATAGCCTAATATTTTATGACGTAGTGTCTATATAATTATTTTGAAATTACACTCCCTTTCAATGAGCACGAGAAAAAAATTTGACATGTTGCACTCGCATGACTTTCTCTACTCTTGTGCTAACCATTATTCTATTTTAAATTGTATTCCTATACCTTCTTCGTGTTAGTTGAGTTAAATATTTGCAGAAATAAGATTTGTTACTTCCTTGTAGCTGCAAGGGTAATAGGGAATGCAGTAGGCTTTGAGCGATAATCAAGTGTTTTAAAGCTTTCAAATTCAGTTCTCTTTGTACAACTAAGATAACGATGTTCCATTTAACGAAAGTTTGTTTTCCAAAACTCGCACAGATGACAAGAAATATCTCCGAAATGGTTCATTCTACAAAAACATTTATTTTGACATAAATTGCTTTTTTAGCAAGATCTAAGACTTTGCACAGTAAGATTTCGTCTTTCTTACGATTTACCAGTTATGCAAAAGTCATTCAAAGTAAACAGTACTACATGGGTTATACCTAGTCAGAAAATTCAAAATATATATTTCATTTCTCATTAAATATGTCAAACTTATGCAATTTAACCAAAATTGTTAAATTCATTTTCAAGAAAATCAAAACTTTCGAAAAATTTTCCATGTAAAGGGTATTTTAGGGTGGAAGAATGTTCTTCAAAATCTTCGTGTTTCATCCTTGAAAGACATTAAACTTAAATACCAACTTTTGTTTTCAACCGACTTTTCGCATGTGGGATTTGTGGTGGACGAAGCGGCGCTAGGGCGGGTTTCCTCTGGGTTCTACGGTTTCCCCACCATTTCATTCCACCGGTGCTCCATCTTCATTGCATGTGTCAACTTGTCACCGCCTGCGGTGCCGTAGTAGTAAAAGCGGCCATTAAACACTACAAAAAATCGATTTTTCGTTTTATGTGAGTGAGTTTCGGAAAACTTAAAACTTTCGTGAAATGGAACATTGTTGTTCATTTTTTATATGTTAAGCGTGCAAAGAGAACGGGATCTCAAAGCTTTAAAACATTTAACTATCGCTCAAAGTATACTGTATCCTAATATTCCTCTTTTACCTACAAGGAAATAAGCAATAAGATAATTTGTACAGATTTTTATCTCAACTAACATCAAGATATAGGAATACGAGTTTGTCAGAATGGTTAGTACAAGAGTAGAGAAAGTCATGTGAGTGCAACACATCAGATTTTTAAGTTATGCTCTTCACAGACCTACACACTGACACACACATACACAAGCACGCTGACTTTTTCTATAAAATGCTTTGTTTGTAATTAGGGGCTCTAAAAACATATTTCCAATGAATTCTCAATATTGTCACCGCGCCCGCCGCATCTAATTGCCGACAGCAGCAGTGTCACCCATCGCATTATTGTCGGCACTACCGCAAAGGAGCCGAAGGAAAGAGACAGAGAATGGCCGCATTGTTGGGGCGCTTGCCGAAAGAGAGAAAAGGATAGAAGCTCCTGGAATCTTCCTCTTTGTATTCCACCGAATAACTGAACTTTCCAGAATAGTGCCTGGGAGATATAAATAGCGGTAAAGTGCGACAGGGACAGTCAGACGTATGTGAAGGTTGAGTAGTGCCGACGGAAAGAAGAGACGTATGCGAAGCGTCGAGGAGTCACACCAGGGAGAAGGAACAGTTCTTTGTGTTACGAGTTCGGAGCCGTGCTGTTGGAGAATCGAAAAAGACTTTCTTGCTGTTGCAACGAGTGTACAAAGTTACTGTTTACGGAAATAAAAGTGTTTCTTTATCTCGACTACATCTGTCGTATTTACTTCACACCCACACCAAAAAGTTACACTGGTGTCAGAAGTGGGATTCGTCGAATTACTTCTAGTTTCATTACATCGTCAGAAGTTGCAACGTTAGAACCAAGATGGAGGGAGATTCGGAAACCAGGATGATGGCAATGATGAAAGAATTATTTGCCAAAATGGAAACGTCATACGACAACCTCGTTGCCAAAGTGAAGACGGCAAACGACAACCTCTTTGCCGAGCTGAAAGAAGAAATAAAGACGAGACACAACCTCGCTGCCGAGCTGAAAGAGATGAAGACGGCAAACGTCAACCTCGTTGCCAAAATGAAGACGAGAAACGACAACCTCGCTGCCGAGCTGAAAGAGATGAAGACGGCTATCGGCGAAAATTGACGGCGAACTGATTGGCGTGACGGAAGACGTGGAACAACTCGGCGAACTGATTGGCATGACGGAAGACGTGGAACAACTCGGCGAACTGATTGGCGTGACGGAAGGCGTGGAAGAACTCGGCGAAAAGGTGGAAGACCTCTGCCAGCATGTGGACGTCGTGGAGGACGACGGGGAACGTCTTGGCGCCCTGGTAGTAAGAGTTGACGAGAGCGTCAAAGTACTGGATGCCAGGGGCAGGCGGAATAGCGCGGAGCCGGGGAGGGAGCACCTAGTGGCCGAGGCGACAGTTGCGCCCGTTTCGGATGATATGAGGGAAGACGTGGAACAACTCGGCGAACTGATTGGCGTGACGGAAGACGTGGAACAACTCGGCGAACTGATTGGCATGACGGAAGACGTGGAACAACTCGGCGAACTGATTGGCGTGACGGAAGGCGTGGAAGAACTCGGCGAAAAGGTGGAAGACCTCTGCCAGCATGTGGACGTCGTGGAGGACGACGGGGAACGTCTTGGCGCCCTGGTAGTAAGAGTTGACGAGAGCGTCAAAGTACTGGATGCCAGGGGCAGACGGAATAGCACAGACCCGGGGAGGGAGCACCTAGTGGCCGAGGCGACAGTTGCGCCCGTTTTAGATAACGAAAGTGTACGTCTCGGGGAAGACAAAGGGGCAGTTCAGAGACGTCGTCGAGGATCCTCTGGAGGAGTGTGTCGGGTACGTAACCAACCAGGATACGACGTGCAGGACGATCAGCAGGGAAGCGCACAAGCAAACGAGCATCACGCGAGAACCGACTTGGCGTGTGACATGGGGGGACCGTCGGAGCCATCCAATCACCTGACGCATAGTGCCGTGAACGGAAGAATGGTGGACATCATCGTGGACGGCAGGATACAGGAGAGGCCGTGCCGAGCACGGGTGAACACGAGTGCAGCGGTGGACGCGACTCGCGCGGAGGTGGTGGGGTTTGTTGCCGGACCCATCGGAAGCAAGGTGGCTGCGAAGGTGCGCCAGAGAGGTCGGCGGACACGGTACCCAATGAGCCGTTTCCAAGTGCGCAGGATGGCCCGTCAACACACCAGGAAGAAGGGCAACTGGACGAGGGACCGTCAAGACCGGCGGTACTGTTGCAGAATTTCGAAGCAGGATGGCATACATCGTCCTACCCAGACCAAGGGACACTATCCAACAGCGATACCTAGGATCGTGCCTCCTGGAGAAGAGGTTCGATGGGTTAGTCCACCAGGGCGCAAGGGAGTTGCCGCAGTGATAGTGCTGGTCGGGACGACCAGCTCTGAGGAGGGAGCAGTGTCACCGCGCCCGCCGCATCTAATTGCCGACAGCAGCAGTGTCACCCATCGCATTATTGTCGGCACTACCGCAAAGGAGCCGAAGGAAAGAGACAGAGAATGGCCGCATTGTTGGGGCGCTTGCCGAAAGAGAGAAAAGGATAGAAGCTTCTGGAATCTTCCTCTTTGTATTCCACCGAATAACTGAACTTTCCAGAATAGTGCCTGGGAGATATAAATAGCGGTAAAGTGCGACAGGGACAGTCAGAC
This sequence comes from Tenodera sinensis, assembly GCA_030765045.1. Lineage (NCBI taxonomy): Eukaryota > Metazoa > Arthropoda > Insecta > Mantodea > Mantidae > Tenodera > Tenodera sinensis. The sequence continues at coordinate 36,215,114 of CM060961.1, read as the reverse complement.
GTATGTGAAGGTTGAGTAGTGCCGACGGAAAGAAGAGACGTATGCGAAGCGTCGAGGAGTCACACCAGGGAGAAGGAACAGTTCTTTGTGTTACGAGTTCGGAGCCGTGCTGTTGGAGAATCGAAAAAGACTTTCTTGCTGTTGCAACGAGTGTACAAAGTTACTGTTGACGGAAATAAAAGTGTTTCTTTATCTCGACTACATCTGTCGTATTTACTTCACACCCACACCAAAAAGTTACAATATCGAATTTTTGGGTGCAATAAAACACTATACGTAGGAAACAAAGTAAAAATGGATCGTAATTTTCCTACCTTCCACTGTATTGAAATAAATATACAACCTTCTTTGAATAATGATAGAAAGAGCGACAGAGAGAGGGAAAAGCAAGGTTGAAGTAAACAGAATAAAGAGAATAAATTAGTTAGCCATGTCGCTGACAGCCAATCACCAGAACCAGCGTGTAACTTTTTATTTCTTTGATTTGAATAACTTTTGTATGTTGCAACTGAAAGCCATCGCTTCAACACCCATACACGCAGCATAGAAGGAATTTTATTTCTGCAATTTAATTTTATTTATGAACAACCTCTTTCATATGAGGCATTAAATTTCAGCGTATTACTTGCTTTTATGTCTGTGAATTTTTAGATACCTCTTATCCATATGTGTATACCTTGTGTGTACTGCGGTTGTGGCGATGGCAATGTCAACTGTACACTGGAAACAGCGCTTAAATAAATTCACGCGTTACTACTTGTCCAGATGTATCTCGGTTAAATAAGTAATCCATTTCTCTGTATTGGATATTATTTCCGTTAGCTCCCTGCTAGTTTGTCACCATCTAAATAAATTTAAACTAACCTGTTCCTATGCACAGACCGACGTAAGTGACTTCTTCAAGATCAGAATTGGAAGAAACTTTCTCGGAATTGCCCACTTTTATATTCTGCTACAGATACAGATATTCCCTCTATAAAATACAAGTGTTAAGCGTATGAATGCATTATCTGCACAGTCTGGCAACATAGTACGACTGAAAAGAGAAATTTTCTGTTTACTAATGTGACTTGAGCTTCTTTGCATGCGTTCAGACCTAAAACCTTTTAGACATAAAATGTGTATTTTAGCATAGCATCGATCCTCATGATTTTCTTCTTTTTTGTGCAAATATTACCCAAAAGGGATTGGAAAGCTTCTCTTGTTCTAGACTTCATTAATTTCCATATAGATATGTTTCATCTTACAGCTGACCTTATTCCCTTGAAACTATTTCCTTAGCTCCTTTTGTATGTTCTTTCGTGGCTTAATAAATTAGTAGGTAAGCAGCTTCTTTTACACCTTTGTTTCTAAGGCAGGGTACCAATTCCTTCCCTTTTTACTGCTTGTTGTTCCCGATTCTAACTCAGTCGATATTTGCATGAAAACACTTGTCTGTAGGCGTTGGCAACGGAAAAGCTACTATTATCTCATGTACAGCTTTAATATGTTTACCTTGATGTTTTCTTATGTACTTTATTTTCACTTGCAATGATTTATAGCGCTCTTGAAATACACATGGATAAATTACAGTTGGCTTTTTCTCATGCAGATTTCACATACATTGCATCCTTTTTGTGCTTTTTCGAAGCGTTTGTTATGTTTACGTAACATAAGAGAATCGTCTTGCCAAAGCCTCTATATTGTGACGCCGCTGACATCGGCGACGGCGCCAGTGACAGAACAACAAAAGACGGTCGGAGCCAAGTTTCCTCACACGTCATCCCGGCTGCAAAAGGAGGCGAGGCAACAAACGGGTTTTTGTTTTTGAGAGCTGCACTTGGTCAGCGCGTTCAGTGAGAGACAGAGAAAGTGAAGAAATACACTGAAAGAACTGAGTTAAGGTTCCAGGAAATAAAATTTGTGAGTTGTGATAACACAAAGACTGTGGACTGTTAACGACGAGAAGAAAGCTAAGTAACCGGATTGGTTTTTGTCACTGTGTTACAATATTTTACATTTTCTGATGAAGGCTTACAAAGGAACAACCTTTACCATCTTTTGTTATATAACTTTTTATATCCAACGCAAGGTGTGTTGCCTCAACAATGTACAAAAGTTACCCACTAGGCAGAGAAGCGGTAAATAAAGTGCTCAGAAACTCATTTCTAGTGAATAAAGTGACCTTCGCCTACTGGCCAGTAATTTTTTGTGGGCCTAATTTTTTACTCTCTTCTGCGGAAGTAAATTGTGGGATAAAATTAAGTATAAAATTACAGAGAGGCTTATCTGAGAGCCGGTGAACCAAGTTGTGTTACAGAGAAGCAACCGAGTCTGAATTGAAATTCCGCTTTCTACAGCCCTTAGAACCCAACTGCTCTACCCTTTCATTTTTTCCTCCCTCCCTCTCTCTCCTCCCCTAACCTCGTCACAGTAATGAAAATGGAAAAGAGCAAGCGGGCACAACTGCACCTGTCTGTAACTTTGGAAAAACTTGCGACTCAATGAGGGACAAATCGATGTCACGGTTTTGTCCATTCCCTTTCCCTTTGTTCCGCAACACGTACCTGGAGGAAACGACAAATTACAATGTTACGTCACTTGGCGCATTCCAAGCTTACACGCTCCGTGAAAAGTGCAATACTTGTCCAACTCCAGAGCTGAACTTCAAGGATTCGCACACAGGTACATTAAGATACCTACGTAACCCATTTTACCAGCCTCTCTCTTCTTTTCTCTCTTTACTACATACTCTTTTCCTACTTCTTATTATTTTTTTCCTCTAAAAGCTTTTACCAGTCGTTGCAAATCTTTACTTCCGCTTCTATCTGTTTCTGACTAGTTCACTTTTTCAACCAGGTTCCTTTATAGCCTCCTATCCCTCGTTATTTATTTATTTATTTATTTACTTATTTATTTACTTATTTACTTATTTACTTTTTTACTTGTTTACTTATTTGTTTATTTGTTTATTTTTTATTCGTTCATTCGTTTATTCGTTTATTCATTTATTTGTTTATTCGTTTATTCGTTGATTCGTTGATTCGTCGATTCGTCGATTCGTCGATTCGTCGATTCGTCGATTCGTCGATTCGTCGATTCGTCGATTCGTCGATTCGTCGATTCGTCGATTCGTCGATTCGTCGATTCGATGATTCGTCGATTCGTTGATTCGTTGATTCGTTGATTTGTTAATTCGTTCATTCGTTCATTCATTTTTTGTGTGTATACTTGAGAACAAAGAAAAAGTTATATTTTACATTCACATAACCTTTCCTACTCACTCTTGTACAAACTATTACTAGAAAAGCTCAGTTTTCTATATACTTCATGTTAATCGACATAAGCTTTTGCAGAAATAGGGGAATAGAGTAGGGTTAAGTGACTAAATTGTTTAAGGGCGAGTTACTATGTGATGGTAAAGGGAAAAAGAAACACACCTATCCTCTTGAGAAAACTAAACGTATTTAAAACTTCTCTCAACTTGAATACCTAATGTTAAACCTGGTTTCTTGGATCTTTCACTCATTTCATTTATATACATTATTTATTGCGTCATTTCTTAATTCAGTATCCTTTACTTAACTAGTAGTTTTTTTTCCTCCCAAGAGTAATATTCGTAATCTCAGGTAAGCCAACTAAAATCACGTATGCAGTCCATACAGTTTAAACACTAAATGCAGTACATACATAACAAAATATAAATCAGCTTGTATGATAAAGAAAATGAGCAACAGATAAATTAACACAACGTTTAAGCTGTCGAAGTGATTATTAAACTGGGAAATGGACCTCTTTCAATACATTTAAACAAACGGTTGCTGTTATCATGCTAATAGCACTGGTTAGCCATTACTTTTTCCTGGATTTATCTTTGACTGCTGTGATAAATTGCTTGACAGCCAGCGAATGTGTGGCAAAGATTAATTGATATTGGGAGAGTAAATCATGGCAAGCCCCCAATACTCGCTTTGGTGAACTACAAGTTTACTTTAAAAGCATTTAAGTGTTCAGAGAGGCTATTGGAATGTTCCTTTGCACAATCAGTCTCAAACAGTTGTAAATAGCTACGTATATGTTGTTCAAGGAATGTAAATATGTAAAACGTGCATGATTTGAGTTTTTAATTACTGGTAAACATTTTTCATAAGCATCACTTCGTGGGAATTTTTAGTTAAAAGTATTTCTTCTATATATTAAATCTTACATTAGTTTTTACCTATTTTTAAAGCCTTATTTCTGGTTTGTCATGTTTGAGCGGCCGAAAATAAGCCACTGCTGATTTATCTTACTTTTGTTTTATCAATATATATATACACATCTGATTGCAGTTTTGAAAATTTATTTATTAGATTTCTAATTTTTTTGTCATTTGGTGTTTGTTGTGTTTCTCCAAGCCATTAGCTTAATACGTCTTGCATCCATGTGGTATTGTCATACTTAACCTCAAATATGTTGAGTATCTTTATTTACTTCTTGGTTTGTGGATATTGTGATGCCGGGCTTGGCGCACAGCCAAGGACGGTCTAGGCTAAGCTACTACACACCACGTACCAAGCCGGCTAAAAAACGAAGACCCTCATGCTCAGGCTGACCCGCGTGAATGTTTGTGTATTGTAACGGGATCGTGACTTGGAGCGCCGTTTGTAGCGGTTTCTGGACGTTGGGTGCCGGATTTAGGTAGGCATGAGAGGATGTTTCTCGGGCGCGAGGTTAGATGACAACACAACACAGGCTTTTACTAAGTTTATTCTTCAACACTTCATTTGCCTCGAATTTCCGACCTGAGCAAGTTTCTGGTGCTTCTCTCTTAGATTGCTAACTGCTTTACGTTCACTAATCACCGTTGCACTTCACACCTCGACGTTTCTTTTTGGCGCGAGAGTTATACTCATTTAGCGATACCAGGTTTACACACGTCTAGTCACATCGCCACCCAGACTCAAACTGTCAGACCGTTACACTTTCCACCTCGACGTTCCTTTTTGGCGCGAAGCTATACTTATTTAGCGCTACGAGGTTTACACTCCTGGGCACATCGCCATCCAGACCCAACTGTCAGACCGTTGCACTTTGCACCTCGATTTCCCATACTGTCCATTCGATACATTATTTAACTGTTTAATGAACTCTAATGTGACTAAATTAAGGACATAGATTTGATTTCTTTAGTTCTAGAGGCCTTTAGAAACTTGTTCAGGTCAACCTACTTTCAAAAGGCAATTTCTTTGCACAATACCAAGTTATACTTATATCTAAAATCTTATATTTATGTACATTCTTAATCTAAAATTACAAATATATACGTAGAAGTTCCCGTCTCAAATGCGCCGGATTTTGTAACAAGAAAAACAGGAAGATCTTTGAGAGATTTCTCCTTTTTTTTTGGTTACCAAATTCTATTTTCCTCCGAAGTCCTGACTTCAGCTTAACCTACACATGAAAATGTCCACTTCCTCGTAGTATACCTTTGCTTTCAATTATCTACCTGTCTTGGACTTTCACCTTCTTCCTTTACAATATCACACATATAGGTCACTGACACAGGTTCTCCTTGTCTACCTGGCCCATGTAAACACAAGGGTTCAATGTCTTCCAGGGTCCCTTAGTTCATAACCAGAGTTTCACATAATGACATTGTGTACTTCTAATCTACTCACATTTACAAGCTACTAATTTTACATTTTTTTTTTTTTTTTTTTTTTTTTTTTTTTTTTTTTTTAAATTCTTAAACCAGTGTTTCATATAATGACATTCTGCACTGCTAATCTAATCACACTTACGAGCTACTAATTGTACACTTATTTCTACCTATTTTCACCTATATCCTTCCAAGTTTACCATTGTTCCTTCATCTGTCTTTTTAAACTTATTTACCGCTTCGCGCGTATTTTAAACCATCATTTTCATTTCAATTGTTGCTTGTTAGTGTTTCCCGCATCTTCGGTCTCCCTTTGATAAGTAATTAGACCCCTGACACCATTTATTTTGTAATGACGAAACTCTCGAATTGATAGGCCGACTCGGCGTATCTTACCTCGAATACTTATTCTTTATGTACTTTTGCGTGCTCTTCCTTTATTGGTTCTTCTTCGGTTCTGATCTCGTCCTGAAGGTACGGACGTAAAAGCTGCTTATGCCATTTTCCCCCTAGTTTACCGCTGTTCAAGTCCATAAGCAAGTACGTGTCAGTTCCGTATTCCTCTACTACCTTATACGGACCTTTGTATAAAAGTCCCATGCGCTGGTTATATTTGTTTATGGCGCTAGAAAGTTTCTTGTTTCTCACCAATACGAGATCGCCTTTGTGTAATTTCCACTTTTTCCTCATTTTCGCCTTATGTTTTTCTTTACGTCTATCCGCCCTCTTTCTCATTCGCTCTGCGGCCATTTCCATAATTTCTAATCGCGACGTACTCACGGCGCCTTCCACATCAAGGGTTCGCGGTATGTTCGCACCCATCGTGTTAATGAGCTTGCCTTGCATTAACTCTACCGGTTTGAATCCCGTGACTTGGTTTACCGATTCATTTAATATCTTTTCAATTGTCGGTATCATTTCGGGCCATTTTGTTTGTTGCTTACTACAGGATACTCGCAGATACACCGATAGGTTTCTCATGGTTCTCTCGGTCGGGTTGCTATTCGGCCGATAACGCGAACAGTGGTAAAGTTTGATACCTTGTTCTTTCATCGTGTTAACGAACTTCTTTCCTGTGAACATGGTAGCGTTATCTGCTAGCAATGCGTCCATTTTTCCGACCTGGGGAATATAGTACTTCAGCAATTTATTCAAACATGTGGCACTATCGATCTTTTTAACCGGGTAAATCTTAACGAACTTTGAGAACACGTCTACAAATACTATGACGTATCTATATCCAAACGCTCCTCGGGGTAACTCGCCATGACAATCCACCGTAACTAAGGATCTTGGTTTATCCCGTAGGATGGCGTTCGTCTCGTAATCGTACGCGACTTGCAGTGGCTTCGCTCTTTGACATACGTCACACACCGTAACCGTATGCCTTACCTTTCGTCTTAACTTAGGGATGTACAAATTTTCCAAAATGGTAGCAGTCGTCCTGTCCGTCCCTGAATGACATAACGCTTTGTGGAACGTCGTAATAATTTCTTTTTCCAGGCTACCAGGAATGTACGTCTTCCACTTCGGGTTAATGGCTCCGTGCTTTTTATATAAGACTTCGTCTTTCATTCCCAAACTACCTTCCACCTGTCCATCTATTTCCGGCGCTTTGACCATTAAATCGACCAACTTACAGTCTTTCCTCTGCAATTCGCTGATTTTCTTTAATTTCTCCTTTAATCCCCTATCCATTGGTATCTCTAGTTTCAACACTTTAATTTCTCTTAGCACTCCACCCATATTATCGGGTATTTCAGCATGATGGGTTAGTCGCGATAACATATCACTGAACGTATTCATCTTTCCCGGTATATGTAGGATTTCCACGTCATACATCATTATTTCATGAGCGTACCTACACATCTTTGAGCTAGTATACTTACATTTCTGTAGAAAAGACAAACTAATGTGATCAGAGAAGATCTTTACCTTCTTGCGGTATATGTAAGTTCTAAATCGCTGAATGGCAAAATACATCGCACAGATCTCGATTTCTGTCACTGACGCGTTTCTCTCTACGTGGTTCAGCCCCCTGGAAGCCGTACTTATAACATGGAACTGGTCTGGAGCTGACCTTTGCCCTAGAATAGCTCCAAACCCTTGGCATGAACCGTCCACGTAAATTTCATAAGGAAGTCCATCCCTAGGCCTCTCAAGTAGTATAGAGTTTGCAAACAACTGCTTAATCTTCTCGAACGCCGTCTGCTGGGTGGCACCCCAATGCCATTTCACCCCTTTTCTCAATAATTCCCTTATAGGTTCCATTATACTGGCGTACTGAGGAATGAATTTCGCCTGATAGTTTAAGACGCCATTCAGTTTCCTAACTTGTTTAACCGTTTTAGGGGGCGGAATATTCATGATGGCATCTATTCTCTTTTTGTCAGGTTTTAGCCCCTTTTCATTTATTATGTATCCCAAAAATTCTACCTCCTTTACGCAGAATTTAGATTTTTCGAGGTTTACAGTCATTCCGTTTTCTCGAAGTTTCGTCAACACGTAATCTACATGTTTCATGTGCTCGTCAAAATCTTTATCTATGATCAAGAAGTCATCCACATAATGGAGCAAATACGTCCTCGTGGCATCCCCTAAAATTTCATTTATGGCCCGAAGCAAACCGTTTCCCGAGGTACGCATTCCGAAAGGGCAGACAGTATATTCTAGCTGTATCCCTTCGAAGATAAAACTCGTGTATTTCCTAACCTCTTCTTTGAGCTCAACTTGCCAATATGACGCCGTTAAGTCAATCGAGGAAATATATCGGCCCCTGGACATCTTAGTGATCAACTGCTCAATAGATTCGCTCCTAAAATAGTCGGGAAGGGTGTATTTATTTACCCCCCGTCCATCCAATGTTTTCCTTAAACTGCCATCCTTCTTCGCTATCCAAACAACGGGACTAATTATATCCGAATTTGAGATTCTAAGTATTCCTAGTTCTAACATTTGATTGATAATAGCTCTAGCCTGCGTCTGTATGGCTAATGGTAGTTCCCTCTGTCGGTAATTACAAGCTTTCGCGTCTTTTACCTCGAAACTGTGTTGATATGCTTTGCATCTGCCGGGTAATTTACTGAAGGTGTTAGCATTTTTAGTTAATGTGTCTTCTAACCGGCTCATTTGTTCATTGGTCAATTGGTAAGACTCGGTCAGCTTTTCTTTCATTGCAGCCTGCCGAACTTGGTGGCTTTGTTCCACGAACAAGGGTACGGGCGCTTTCCCCTTCTCTCGCTCCAAAGTACCCACCGCCTTTTCACTAAAAAGAGGTCTTTTACCCTCGGGTTTGTTATACCTGATAGCAATCTTTACAACCGGTTCCGTTTCTACACGCATATGCTGGATAAATAAGTGTTCGTCTCCTATATCCGACTCATTTAACATGCCAACAATCTCACTTTGTTTTATGTCACGAACAAACGGTACACCTATTCTCCTTTCACCTTTATTTAAAATTAAACTTCCCTTTGCGAAGTCTATGACCGCCTTCAGGTCGTACAACATGTCACATCCAATAATGGCATCACAAATCAAATTATCGATCACTAAGAATATGTACTCAAACACCTCCCCGCCGATTTCTAAGCATAGCATGGTCTGCAGTTTAATCCTTTGCACCGTTTTGCCTACGGCTACCTTGCAAACCACATTAGAAGTAGGTAAAGTCATCATCTTGACATTTCGGTTTAGCAACCCTTGGAAAAATTTCGCGCTACATACATTCATGGTAGCACCGGTATCTACTGTAAATAACTCCGCTTTACCTCCTACTTTAACCTCTATTACCGGGGATTCTACTTCGTTTTCGTCCGAGTAATTCTTCAGTATTGCCAATTGTTCACTTTCGTCATCATTTAATTCGGACCGTAGCCCTGTGCAGTAAATCACCCCAGGGTTCGGTGCAATCTTTTTCCGGTCCACAACAAGATCGCAATTTAGTTTTCCGGATCATTTCCATCCACTATTGCAAAACCTTCTCTCACAGGCGCCACTAAGATCTCTTGACCTCCGGGCATATTAGAATTTCCCCCTCTTTGGCCCCGTCGGTTATTTCCTCGCGAGCTGTATCCGCTACCGTAATTCCCCCTGTCTTCTCTACGGTAATGCTCTTCGTCGGAGTCGTGGGCTCTCCACGGGGTTCTCGGGTTATGCCCGTTTCGACGTCCCCTAGGTCGGTACGGCCCGTCATGGAAATTTTCCTCCGTTCTAATTAAATTTACCTGATGCTCTCGTCTGCCGTTTCTTGGCCTACCCTCGAATCTGGGCGGGTCATCTCGGTATCGTTCCCTGATACCAACGTCTCGGTTATGGTTCCCATTGTAATTTCTGTTGGCGCGCGGTGAACTCGGCTGACCACGCCAGCTTCCCCTTTCATTTCTCCGCGAACCATGATCAAACTCCCGTTCCCAGTTGCTACTTTCAAAAGCTGACACAAGATCTATTAATTCAGTAATATCTTTTGGTCTCGCTACGATCAGGTAATTTGTAATCTGCTGAGGGAAATGTTTAATAATTTGCGAAATAAAATCTCCTTCGCTTACAGGAGGATCGACTAATCTGCAATTTTGCGCGCAAGTTAACACGTAGTCCGCCATTGACTGTCGGCCGTGTTCATTGTATCGGCCGTTGCTCAATATTGATCTGGCTTTGTTCTGCGTAGTCGCGTTCCAGTACTTGTTAAGGAACATTTGCCTGAAATACTCGTAAGAACAATTTTCCCCCAAAACAAGTCTTAACCATGTCAGAGATCTATTTTTCAGAGCCTTACGCACAACAAACATTTTGAGCTGTTCCGGTATATCCTTTATCTCGAAATAGCGGTCTAAGTCGATAAGGAATTGCTTAGGATTTATGTCCTCAGACTCTTCAAAAATGGGAACAGACACTTCATTCAGTAATTGGCCATATTGACTAAGACTATTTCCTGTATTAGACGGGTTCACGTGGAAGGAGCTAGGTGTCACATTTTCTATAGCTACAGCCTCATGCTGTGCGCTATTTACAATTGAGTTATTTCCATTACTGTCAACTGCGCTTGTCGCATTACCATTATTAATACTTCTTAATTGTATCTCTATTCTCTCTACAGATCCCTGGATTTCCACTATTCTACTCTCGTTCTTTTTTGAACGGTTATCTACCTCTAGATGAGCTAATAGCTGTCTCTCCGTGTTTTCCTTAAGTTTATTAATTTCTTGTCCCTCAGCTTCTATTTCAGCGTGCACTACCTGCAAAGTTTCATTTACCTCCCCATGCACTGCGTTCTTAATAGCTGTTAGCTCATCCGTCAGCATTTTCCTAGTTTCTACATTTTTTTTTTCACACATCTCTTTCATACGTTCTAAATTTTCGTCTACGTTAATTCTAAAGGAATTTAACCCTTCCTGGATTTCGGAAATGCTCCCCTGCTGTGTATTTAATTGCTCCCTCATTCTCTCCTCAAATTCCTGGTGCTTGTGATCTAAATGTTCTTTGAGCTTTGATTCTTGGGTCCTAAATCCTTCGTCTAAGAGTTCTTTAACTTGACCACCCATGTTCTCTAATCTACTACTCATTTCGTTTAGTTCTTTACCCTGACCACTAATTTTACTTTCCAATTTCTCACCCATATTCTCTATTCTAGTACTCATTTCGTTTATTTTTTTCAAGAGTATCTTAAAGCAATCTCCCGAAGTATTCCCTACTGCATCGCTGCTCTCAGCACTGTTTTCTTTACTCTGTTCTAACGACTCCATTTTGGTATTTCTACTTAGCTTTCCGCTACGAAGGAGCATCTATGTAAAATTACCTTATTCTAATCTTCCCCATTCAATCATACAGTATATAATGTCCTCTCATTCTTCCACACATTTGTTTCCATGCATTTACTATTTTAACTGTGATATATATTGTCTTACATAGGATTGTTTTGTTTAACTCTAACCTTTCGGTGACTTGCGTTGCTGGGTTGATGTGGTCGTCCTCTGATGTTGATTGTCTCGCTTATTGAAACAGCACCTCGTGCGCCTTTCCTCCGAGGTCTTGAGGCTGTTTCCTGTCGCTCGTGATGTTACTTGGTCGTCGGCTCCTTTTCGCGTCCACGGCTTCTACTGCTGTCCCTGGGTTGAAGTTCACCTTCTTCCTACGCGTCGATTTATTCTCGCCGAGTTAACTGCTTACATCGGTGATCCTCTGGTTGTCATTCTTTGTCGAGCCACCGCGTTGGGACGCCATTTGTAACGGGATCGTGACTTGGAGCGCCGTTTGTAGCGGTTTCTGGACGTTGGGTGCCGGATTTAGGTAGGCATGAGAGGATGTTTCTCGGGCGCGAGGTTAGATGACAACACAACACAGGCTTTTACTAAGTTTATTCTTCAACACTTCATTTGCCTCGAATTTCCGACCTGAGCAAGTTTCTGGTGCTTCTCTCTTAGGTTGCTAACTGCTTTACGTTCACTAATCACCGTTGCACTTCACACCTCGACGTTTCTTTTTGGAGCGAGAGCTATACTCATTTAGCGATACCAGGTTTACACACGTCTAGTCACATCGCCACCCAGACTCAAACTGTCAGACCGTTACACTTTCCACCTCGACGTTCCTTTTTGGCGCGAAGCTATACTTATTTAGCGCTACGAGGTTTACACTCCTGGGCACATCGCCATCCAGACCCAACTGTCAGACCGTTGCACTTTGCACCTCGATTTCCCATACTGTCCATTCGATACATTATTTAACTGTTTAATGAACTCTAATGTGACTAAATTAAGGACATAGATTTGATTTCTTTAGTTCTAGAGGCCTTTAGAAACTTGTTCAGGTCAACCTACTTTCAAAAGGCAATTTCTTTGCACAATACCAAGTTATACTTATATCTAAAATCTTATATTTATGTACATTCTTAATCTAAAATTACAAATATATACGTAGAAGTTCCCGTCTCAGTATCCATGGTACTTAGAAGAAATCCTAGGATTTTCGAGAGACATCTGGCGTCGGCGTGTTTTTTGAAGTTCCAGAAAGGACCGCGTTACGTCATCCGCGTTGTATAAGGAGACGACGCAACGATGTCGGTGAGTGTGTGTGTGTGTGTGTGTGTGTGTGTGTGTGTGTGTATGTGTATGTGTGTGTGTGTGTGTGTGGTAGTGGTAGTGTCGTACAAAATATGTCTGTCGAAGTGAAGGAGCTTTAATGAGTGTTGAGTGACTGTATCATCGGAGTGTATGAGAGACAGAGAGAGTGAGGAAAGGCAATGAAAGGACTGATTCAAGGCCACGAGAAGAAAAAGCTGGGAGTTGTAATATGACGAAAGACTAACCGCTGTGTTAGTAAAAGAACTGTTTATTTATGCAAACATGTTGCAGGGAAATAAAGTGGAGAAAAGTAATTGCACTGATTTTGTTATTTTTGTCACACTGGATCAGAAGTGGGGTTTGTAATATAGTTCATTTGTCACAACATATTCTATGGTCATGCTATATGGTGTTCAATCTCGGATACTTGTAAACATGATGGCTACTTTATTTGAATTAATGTTTAATTTTTTTTCTCGTCAATTTTGAAGCTTATTCTGCTGTGGTTTTATAAGCAGAAGTGCAGTAACCAACGAAAATTTGGCATTTTGATGCAGATATATCCTACATAGTTTCTTTTGGATAAGCCAGCTCCTGTTACATTGTTATTAGCGTAATATTCATCATCATAATCATTTTACTTAATCACATTTCGTATACCTTCTGGGCATTCATAATGCTAAGAATCTGTCAGCACTGAATCTAAACAGGAAATTAACAAATTATACATTGCTAATGCAATTCCAAATCCTTGTTTGTCTGTTTTTCCGTGAGCGTTTCTCGTTTGTCTGTGCTTGTTGTATTCTCCAGGTGAATAATTTATATTGCTATTGTCTACCTAGTGGAATGCCTGGGGCTATAAGACGTGCACAAGAGACTTGTGTTTATTTATCCTCATTTCCTCATTGTTCTCTCCGGCAAACTCATTTTGTGTCAGTCACACGACCTGCTAGTGTTTGTCTACCGGCACTTCCAAAATAATAATGGTAAAGGTCATTTTCGTTCAACAAAGGCTCCTAGAGATCACAGGGGTTGGCTATTCATGGTCCTTGCTCCTTAGGGATTCGGCCTTGTTATACAGGAAAGCGGTTTCAGAGACATATAGCTCAATATAGCATTTTACAGCCATTCCTTTCTAAAGAAAGTATCTCCAAGTTCGCCACATTAGCGAAATTTATTTTTAACGAAAGTCTAGTTAGCACTACAGTAGAGAAAGTCATGTGAGTGCTACGCATCAGATTTTTGAGTTATGCTGTTCAGCGCGTACGCACGCTCACACACGCACGCGCACATTCATACACGTACCAATTTGTAAAAATATGTGTTGCACTCACATGACTTCTCTACTCTTGTACTAACCATTCTTACAAACTCTTATTCTTATATCTTGTTAGCTGAGACAAACATTTGTACAAATTATCTTTCTGCTTATTTCCTTGTTGGTGCAAAGGGAATGTTAGAATATAGTAGGCTTTGTGCGATAGTCAAATGTTTGAGATTCTGTTGTCTTTGCACACTTGGCAGCGATGATCCATTTCACGAAAGTTCTAAGTTTTCCGAAACCCACACTCATAGCAAGGAATATCTCCGAAATGGTTAACCCTACAAGAAAATGTATTGAGACATAAATTGTGTATTTTATCAAGATCTACATTTTCTGTATAGTATGATTTGGTCTATCTCTAACGGTATACCAGTTATGCAAAAGTCGTCCAGAGTAAATGCGACTACAGGGGCTATAGCCAGAAAATTCAAGATATACATTTCATTTGTCATAAAAATATCTCAAACATATGACATTTTAGTCAAAATCGTTAGAGCCATTTTCAAGAAAATCAAAATTTTCGAAAAATCTTCCATGTAAAGGGTAGTTTAACGCGGGGCTATTTTCTTCAAAATCTTCGTGTCGCATCCTTGAAAGACATTAAGCTTAAATACTAGCTTTGGTTTTTAACCGACTTTTTGTGTTTGAGTTATGCTGTCCACAGACTGACAGACTGACACACAGACACACACACGGACCTTTTTCTAAAAATGCTTTTTTTTGGATTCAGGGGGCCTCAAAACATATATTTCCGGTGAAATCTCGACATCGAATTTTTGGGTGGAATACAATACTTCCCCTACTTACCAATAGAGAAAGTAAAAATTACATTCAGAACTCCCAAATGTCTATTTCCGGTGAAATCTCGATATCGCATATTTTTTGTTGAGATGCAATATTTGCTTTGCCTACTAAAAGTAGTAGAGAAAGCAATATTGAAGAAAAAACCTAAACCTACGACTTAACTCTGTTCTAGGTAAATAATCTAAGAAGCCCATATTTTAAAAACAGCGACTACGTTCATTTTTAACGTTCAATATCCGACTTAGCGATAGAGTTGTGCAAAAAATTGTTTCATGCACAGAAAATTCCTAAGTATGCCTTTTATAAACACTAAAGCTGGATGAAAAGCTATTAGCAGCTGAAGAGAAAAGTATACCTGAGTTTTTTTTATAAAGCACAGCTTATTCATAAGAGACGTTCTTATGTTTATATCTCTGTATTTATTAAGTTACTCGTAAAAGGTTGTAAAGAAAACAAAAAGGAAGCAAAAATTAAGGAAGGAAATTAAAAGGCAGGCAACAGTCCAAAGAGGAGTAGAGCTAAAACAAAAGACGAGGATAGTAAGGAAAGGTGAAAAGGAAGCCGCCTAAACAACGTTGCCATGTTTATCATTCTACGTCTGAGGTTTAACAGACAGCGCTGCGGCATAGAGCTAGAAAAACGAATTGGATTTGCTACATTCGCATGACCTTCTTTACCCATTCATCAACAATGTATTTTTTAAAAAAAATTACTCATATGTATTTCACATTAATCGTGATAATTTTTTTTCCCTAGGGTGTCTTCCCCTTATTCAGAGGTTACCCTCATCGCCGCAGCCAAGGCCACGGAGGAGTGCAGGTTGGGGGTGGCGGGGGTCAGTACGCCGACTCCCCCGACCGTAAGGCGACTACTTTGACCTTTTAGGGACGCTACCTTTCTATCAGGATAGCTCCTCAATTGGCCCCCCAGGGACCTAACGAGGCTGAGTGCACCCCGTACCAGACCTCCCAGCGGGGGAAAAATCCCATGCCGGTACCGGGGATCGAACCCGGGTCCTCCGCGCCACAGGCAGGCGCGCTACCACTGCGCTACGGAGGCGGTCAATCGTGATAAATATTTGTATAAATTATTTTATTACATAATTCCGTATAGGTACAATGTTTACAGGAGAATAATACCTACATATTAGGCCTAAGCGATAGTCAAATTTATAAGAGAGAACTAATCAGAATTATGCTTCTTTATTTCAACAGTTTTCTGAAAAAAGAATTAATGATTAAATACTACATAAGATTGCTTAACGAATTCGGAAAATAAATTCGTATTATTTTTACAGATAGAAGCTGAATTCTGAATTTTAGCCTAAAACAAGAATTAAGTTTACTTCTGGAAAGTTAAAGAAATATATTTCTTTTGTCATGAAAATTGCTTGGACATTTGTGGCTTAATCAAAATCTATAATCATTTTTGAGGAAGGAAAACGTTTCGAAAATATTTCGACTTAAAGCGTAACGAAGGGTGGAGGGATTTTCTTGCAAATATTCGCAATGTATGGTTGCAAAATACTGAACATAAGTACCAACTTAACCAAGTTTGAGTAATGCTGTTCACGACAGATACACTTTTGCAGTACTTTATATGTAAGTTAATCATTTTAACACATATTTGGTAGTGTAAGCTAAATTTACAATTCATTGGTCAATTCCAATGGCAACAAATCTAAAATTCGTCTTCAATACTTCCGCTACCAGCAGGAAATGACGTAACTACTATTTAAGATACCAGTAGTAAATGATGTCATACCCAACAGCATACTAACAGTACCATTTAAATATGTAGTTGATCGCAACTTAGAATAATTGCACCATAAACTCGCTGGAGATGTATATTTTTTATATTTATCATGAAAATATGCCAATAAAACTGTCTCAATGGTATAAATGTTAACCAATTTATCAAAGCACGACTTTTGGAAAGCATTGTAAGCTACAACATATCTTTGTTTCGACTTCACTGGTAAAAGTGATGCATATGCTAGATTCACAGCTTCTTCAATAGCTATGTCACTCATGTTTATAAAATTTTATTGCTTGATAATAACTAATAACTAAGTCGAAAGATTCAATTCAGCCACAAAAACACATAACCTAGAAACCAAGCCATGTGCTACTTCAAGAAAAGAACATGTTGGGAAATGCATTAACAAAAGAGTGGATAAGAAGGCTTTGCCCATAGCTTTTCATTTGTTCGCATAGATAATTCATTTTTTTCTTAATGTTAGATGAAATATGGAAAAGCAATTTTGATTTGCAATTGCTTTTTAAGGGTTTCTTAAGTATTGCAAAAAGTAATTGACTGACCACAAACTGTAAGCTAATTATCAGATCTCTAATGCTTGGGAAAACTCGGTCCAGTGAATGTCATTACTGTTTGTTTTTAAATTCCCTGCAGCTCAGCTTTGTAAAAGAATGCTAGATGCAAGAGATCCATATCCGTAGTAAGAAATAGGAAATGTTTAACTCTGAGGGACAGTTTTCCAAGCCAAGGGCTTATAAGAACAAGAAACAACAACAGAAAGGTGCTTATCCATGGAAATTCTTTAACGGCTAATGAGCAAGGTTTTTAAACTTTATTTTTCCCGCGTACCTCTTAATAATGTAATTTTGCAAGGTAATGTGCATATTTATGAAAATTAATATAAATGCTATTGCTATTTGTATTCACGGAAGTTATTTCCGGGCTGTTATGCCGTGGTCTGCTGGAGTTAGTTTCCAGGCGTTTCGTCCATAACTGCGCGGTCATCTTCAGTGGCACGGTCGTAGTCTCCTCGGAGAAGCTTGCTTAACTTCTGAAGTGTTGTTTCTAGTTTGCTTTATTTAGGAGCGTTTCTAAGGTTCTGAGGTTATTTATTTGGTATTATTTTGTCCAAGGTGTTTCTCCCTCGTGATAGGTTCACTTCGATTTGTCCTGTTATTTGGAATAGGATGCAGGGATTGACTTTAGCCATATTTCAATTATAAGTCTAACAGAAATTGAAAGCAGCAGAAACGTACTATTATTTCTCTGCTGGTTAAGAGAGATTGGCACACTGGAGGTGTAAAATATTCTATCTTGTATTCTAGTCTGTACAATTTTACCTTACACGAGACCTCCCTATTGATATTAAATATTTGCGTAAGGTTTAGTCTTTGTTTCGAGCCCTTTATTTTTCAACCTAGATTTCCTCACAGACGCGATTTTCAAATTGGCCCCAGTTTCTTTGCAGCTTCCCGCGAGCATTTTTTTCCATTTTCGTTTTTCCATCTCAACAATCCAAGGAAGAAAGCTATTAAGCTGATGGTCCATTACTGTTATTCTTTTGTTTGCTTCTACCCTCTTTCATTTCTTCCTGTGTTTTTAGCAACACTCTTTTTTCCGCAGCCGTTACTTTCATAACTTCCCCGTTTGCTTAAGCGCAGTACAAAGGATGGGTGAAAAAGGGGGCGGGAGGGTCTAATGGGTACAAAAAATGTAATGAAGGGAGAAGTTCATTGTAAGAAGCCGTGTAAACGTCGCATCTTGGTTGCGTGAAGATGTAACAGATGGCACAGGAAAACGCCATCTCTTGCTTACTTCCTTCCTGTCGCTTTATTGTGCATTGAAGAGGGATTCGCAGCAGTCACTTCCATGTTTAATGTCTTGCTTTCTGGGTCCTTAGTTTCTGGAACAAAATATTTGTAACATAACGCAGTAATAGCAAGGATAATAACATAGAGCGTGTTTGTAAAATGTGAGAGTGTAACTGTGAACGGTAAAACCAACACACGAAATGTCGGTTAAATACCAAACTCAGTTTATGCCCACCATCTTACTGATGGTTTTACACACATTCGGGATTTGAACCACGGATCTTCCACTTCACGTGTGGCTGCCCTAACCACTGGGCTATCACGAGCATTACAGAATCTGAGATAAGTATCTTACATCTGAGGTAAGTACCCCTAGGTATTTACGCGTGAGTGGAAGATCCGTGGTTCAAATCTTAGTATTTATGCCCAGTATATATGTCTGTAAGCAGCTAAACTCAAGAATGAAAGGAATTTTAGTTCTCAGATTATAATGGCCAAACTTCATATTTATGTTCAGGATAGTGTCTTTGAACAGCTGAGCTCAAAAATGAAATGCGAGTCCAAGAAATTTCATATCTGTTTACATGGCAAAGTTCCTTTATTTTTTAGTTTATAAAATTAGCTAACGATTTCATTATAATTGGATACATTTAAGACATCTGTACTAAAAATAAAATGTACAGACGTATTTCTTAGACGTGGCGAATCACTTTGCTAGCATTTGCTCGAGTAACACTATGCAAATTGATGATGAGGGTAACGTCTGTTTTTTTTTTTTTTTTCTTGAAACAAACAAGACACTGCTGATAATGCGAGAGGGCAATGTGATTAATCAGTACTGTTCGTGATATTTACTGCACGCACACAAGTCGGAGAGACACCTCTATGTCTTATAAATACTAAAGTGAACTCGACCACAAACCACTACGCAAGTAACGTTCATTCGCCACGTCAAAAATACCTGTGTGTCTGTCTTGAATTTTCCGGCAGTAGCCTCTGAAGCTTTCTTTGGTTATTTAATGTAATAACACAAAGTAATACCAAACCAAAGATTAAAGCACTGTATAACAAGTGAACATCATTGCTGTTAGACAATTGCTGCAAAAGTACAAAGCTCCCAATGACTTTAAATATCATATGGAATTTATATGGAATAAAATTTTTGATTGCCTTAACCATTTCCAGGATATTCGTTGTTATAGGAACTGAATTAAGTGTCATTGCACAGTGACCTGTTCTTAAAATGTTTTTCTGTCACTTAAACCAACTGTAATCCTTATTGCCCTCGTATCTAAAGGAACCATTTAATAAAAAAGTTTCTACGAATGTTTATTTCAATTAACATGAATTAAAAAGTAGAATGTAAGAATATCTTCGCAGACAGGATAGAGAAAGTTATGGGGTGGTAACACTTCGAATTTTTCAAATAATGCATTTGGGTATGTTTATAATAAATATAATATCTTAGTGGTATACATTGACAGCATCCAATATAGAAAATGCATATTAATACGGGTGACTATTTCACTCAGACAACTAAGGACACAGAACACCTTAGATATTAAACAATAAACCAATTTTAGCTTGATTACAAGATAAATTATTATCACATCGTTCACGAAAATACCATAACTACCTTTCCTCAATGTTTAAATACACCTTTATTTCCACTTGCGGAATTTTCAGATCGGAATGGCAGCTTTAATGTTTGACCAAGCGTTATCAATTTAACTAGTTTGTTTTAAAAATGAAACTTTCGATTGAACTTCCCTTTTTGAGGTTAAGCGTGGTTTCACAGTTCAGCAGTGGATGAAAACAAACATCATAATGTGTTGTTTTTTAATCAGAACATCAAAGGACACTTGTTTTTATTATGTATGCTTTGTTATACGTCATTGTTTAGCACAATAATTTTTTGTAGATTACGTTAATTACAATAATCTCTAAATCTCTTGTGATTTTACGCATAAAATTGCCACCTATATATCCATTTTTTCAAATTTAAGCTTTTAACAGCTGTTATTCTCACGATTCCATTCCATATTGGGCTTGAAACACTGCTTAACTTTCAGCTGCTTTAAGTTATATTATGAACTAAGATCAAAGTTGAACCGAGATTCGATGATCTTAGATTCTACTCTGATCTGCAGTCAGTGATACTTATGCAAACGGGCCAATGCCTTCAACTTTCTGGTGACATTTGAACCGACTGTGGTCATTAGTTTGGCTACTTCAGTCAAGGACTTGTAACTACAAGCAAATTGGAACTAACATTTGTCGGCAAAACAGGGAACTTCTTTACCAACCTGATCAAGAGGACAACTAGTCGACACTCTCTTCAGTACTATAAACTTGGGGGGAAACTTTGTTGAACAGAAGTTCACCACTTTGTGTGTGTGACGCTTTCACTCGGGACCGCCTCAGTGTTACCAACATTTGCATATTAAGTAACGCGTCGCTTTTCCAGCTCTCTCTCACACACACACTCCTCGGGCATCGACAATTATTTGAATAATTTCTTGTTACACAGCGGGCTTGTCTATTTTCTGGTGTCTTACATAACTTTTGTAGTAAACTTGTTTTCTTAAGACGGAAACTGCCGAAGGAAAAACGGTTGCCGTCAAGGGCAATTTGGTTCCATTAAAGGAGGGTGTTTTTGTCTCTTTATCTAGTTAGTGAGAGAAGTTAGACCTTCTAGAGTTATCAAGTCGACTAGCTTAACTTAATACAAGTGAGGCATATTAACCAAACATAAAATCTATATTGTTAATCACCAAATCATGACGATTTCTTATTAAATTAATATTATAATGTAACATTAAATAACATTATACATTAATTTTACACGATATTTTCATAAAACAATTATATAGCAAAACAAATTTCTGATTTGACACTCACATGGCCCTCTACTCATTTTTCAACAAAATATTCCTCAATAAGCTTATACTTTCGTCTACTGTATTTTAATCCTAATAAACACTTATAGAAAATGTTTTATTGCATATTGTTATAGGTATAAAGGGAATAGAGAAACACAGTAGGTTTGTGCGATACTCAAATTTTCTATGACCAGAAGGAGAAAGACAAAATAACGACTTTATATTTCAGAAAGGAGTAAGTATTAGAAAATCTGAACTAATAACGAATACCTCGGAAGCAGTTAAATCTCAAAACGTGTATTTGACATAACCTGTGGGTTTTAAAGAGATAAACATTTACAGAAATAATTTTATTGTTTATTTCCTTGTAGGTGCAAGGGGAATATGGGGAATACAGTAGACTTTGAGATGTAGTCAAATCTTTTAAAGCTTTGATATTTCGTTCTCTTTGCACGGTTAACGTATAAAAGAATGAACAACGATGTTAAATTTGATAAAAGTTTAAGCTTTCCGTAACTGACACAAATAACAAGGGATATCTCCGAAATGGTTTATAATGGACATAAATTGTGTGTTATATTGGAATCCACATTTTTTGTGCAGTAAGATTTGGTCTATCTCTTAAGGTTTGCGAGTTATTCAAAAATCATCCAGAGTAAACAGGACAACATAGGGTACAGCCAGAAAATTCACAACGTACATTTCATTTGTCATCAAAATATCTAGAACATATGGCGATTTTAATCAAAATCGTTAGAACCATCTTCGAGAAAAAATTTTTCGAAAAAATTTCCATGTAAAGGTTACTTTAGGGTGGAACAATTATTTTCTTCAAAATCTTCGTGTCGCATCTTTGAAAGACAAACTTAAACATCCACTTTTAATCAACATTTTGTTTCCGAGTTATGCTGTCCACAGACTGACAAACATACGCACACACATGCGGGCATTTTTCTAAAAATGCTGTTTTTGGAATCAGGGGCCTTCAAAACATATATTTGTAAGGAAATCTGTGCATCGAATTTTTGGGTGGAATACAATACATCTCTCTATTTACTATTCGAGAAAGTAAAAATGAATAGAGAGAACCATATGAATATAATACATTGCGTAGTAAAATGGATAGCATGACAACCTCTATGAAAAAAACATAAACGTGATAGGTCACCAGATGTGAGAGTTAAAGTCGGTTAAATAGGGAATTTGATATTTATGTTCAGCATCTTTTTTAATTCCAAACTAATCTTTTACATGGAAACATGTAATATAATTTTCCCAAAAATCTCTAACAATTTTTTTTTCAACCACCATTCGTTTAAGACATTTTAATCCTAAATGAGATGCAAAAGTTCAATTTTCTGAGAATAACCGCTGAGGTCCATTTCATTACACAGATTTCACTAAAACTGACAACTTATGTGAAATACATCCTTTCAGGAAATAGCCATTTCCGAGATATTTCCTGTTATTCGCTATTTTCAAATATTTACTTTATTCCTGAATGCGAAGTCGTTACTGGATTATTTTCACATGGACGCCTATTCTTTTTATTGCTATAAGGAAATTAATTAAATCATTTCTTCAAATTCTTATCCCAACTAACATGAAGTCGGTAAAAGAATAAGCTTTTGTAGGAATAGTTTTGAAGAATGGGTAGAAAATGGGTCATATGGAATTTTGGAATTGATGTGTCATTTTATCTTTTACGAAACCTTAAATGTGGTTCTTTATTCGGATGACGTTGCAGTAATAAAGGACAATGAACAAAAATAATGATACATCAAGGAAAATATCCGATAAGGTCAAAAATAAAAATTCAAAATAAATGCCTTGGATAGCTCTCGAATTTTAAATATTTAGGTTGTGAAGTAAGCTACGATTTAAAAAATAATGTAGAAAACAAGGGTTCCAGCAGATACGCACAACTATAATAAAAAGTTTGAATAATGGAACAAGCAAAAAAGCGAAATTGTCATTTTATAAAACTACATTAGTACCAGTGCTTATGCACGGAGGCGAGTTATGGATATTAAAAGAAAGAGACAAAAGCAAAATACAAACTACAGAAATGCATAAAAAATAATTACTACTACTTTTGACGGTCCGCCATATTGTATTTAGAATGACGTCACATAGCTATCCATGCATTGTAAACCAAACGCGTATGCAAAATTTCAACTATAACTGTTAAAATTGAGTTGCAAGATTTGACCCCAACAAGCCAACAAACATTACAAGTTAAATAAATGCTTGAACTAACGAAGTCTGTGGGTGTAAGTTGTGATGTTGAGAGAAGCTAGCTTTTAGAGAACTAAAACAAATTTGATGAGCTCGCAACACACCATTCTGGATACCAGTCATAACACAATTTTATTAGTGCGAGGCTATCGCTGTTATTTAATCTTTAGTTCCATCTAGCTACTACAAGGTGGTGATGATGATGCACAAAGCACAAGGGATCAATAAGAGCCATTTTCTTTGCGATGTTTATGAGCCCCACTTTGTTTCTTGGCGCTATTCAAAGAGAATTAATTACTTTGCACGTCATAGCCTCGCTAATCTCGCGCTCCGATCTGCAAGCTATTACGTCCTACACAATAGTGATCTAGTTAACACCTTCAGAATAGAAAAGGCGCAGATTATAAAGTCATAACACGCCCTTATCAGCGTTTAAATGGGACAGGAGCTATCTGTTCTCCCCTAAATGTTCCCTTCTTCACTAGCACAGCAGTTTCAAAAGCGGCCATTGACTGCTAACAATTGCAGATGTCAAAGGTAACCTAGGTTACCGGCTTTCCTTACAAAATGAATTTAAAGATTAGCAATTTTATTTACGACTAGCTGGCTTACTCGACATTGCAGTTAAGTTGTTAAATTTCATTATCTTATGAAATTATTATACATTGATCTAGGATTGTTATAATAAATACTGATTTTCAAGCAAACAGTCAGATCGTCTGAATTCCTTAAGTTCCCCTAGACAGTCTAAAATGTTCAGGATATGCTGTATAGCACATAAGTATTTTTTGACGGTGGAAGAATCTTTCATCGGAATGATGCAATATGTTGTTTACATAATTAAAGTAGGTTAAACTTTATACATCATCATCGTTGTCGTCATTTCGTCTTCCAATCGTCTGGTACTCATAACACAACTTAGAGAGGCGTTTTTATTAATTTTTTCTACATATTGTTTCCATTGGCTTCTATACTCTTGTATTTTGTCATTTATGGGAATAATATTTATCTCGTTTCTTATTTCTCCGATTTTTATGTTGTCCATACTTATCTTGAAATATTTTAACTTACAGTTCGTTGCAATTTCCTTCTTTGAATTTGTTTCAGGGATATTCATTTTCCTCCCTAAACATAAAAAAATCACCTTATACTACAAACTAAATATTTTTTCAATATCTTTATCCTGTATAAAGTAAAAATTAATGCACAACACAATAATGCTAATCCTTTTCCAAATGAGTTTTCCATTTTCACATTTATATAAAAGTCTGTCGGAAGCTGAGTTTATCATAGATTCTTTGCATAGATATCCTAAAAAATTCGACGTACCTACATATCTTTTTAGAGAAGTGGCCATAGATTTTGAAAAAAAGAACAGGTTATGGGAATTTAGAACATTTCTATTTGCGAATATGCCTGCATTGAAAGCACTAATCACAGTGAAATAGCCTTCTCTACTCTTGAACTAGCTATTCTTACAAAATCTTTTTCGTTTACTAGTTATGCAAAAGTCATATGGAGTAAACAGAACTACATAAGCTATAGCCATAAAATTCAAAATATAGATTTCGTTTTATATAAAAATATCTACAGTGTATGGCATTTTAAACAAAATCGGGAGAGCCATTTTCGAGAAAATAAAAATGTTCGAAGGGTGGAAGAATTTTCTTCAAAATTTTGGTGTCGCATCCTTGAGGCATAATAATTTTAAATACCAAGTTCTGTTTTTAACCGAATTTTCATTTTTGAGTTATGCTTCTGATACGCACACACACATACATACACACACGCGCGCGCGCGCTGACTTTTTACTAAAAATGTGTTTTTTTAAATTCAGGGGGCCTTATAACATATTTCCGATGAAATCTCGACTTCCCCTATTTATACGTAGCAGAGAAAGTAAAAAGGCAACAAGTATTTTTTATGTAAGAGAGCTACTTATTAATCAATAATGCAAGAGGGTCATGGAAGGGGGCGCCTGTAGAGGACGGAGCTACCCTCTTCATTATGAGCTGCCGTGCAGGTAATGGTGCTGACGGAATTCAATTAGTTGACTTAGGTCAGGAAAAGTTTTGGAGTGGTCATTGCGTTCAAGTCTTCAGGAGAGAGGATCTCCCTCCTTCTCCACCTCCCCCCCCCCCCCCCCCATATATGTGAGCATGGAGGGTTAGAGAAGCGCCCCATTATTGCCTCTGGGTATTGTTTATTTTCTTTCCACCGATTTTCTTGCACTTTAGCCGTCAGAAACACATGCAGGGCGCTAAACATCCCCAAACTGTCACAGCCTGCTATTCGGTACAACTGGCTAACACTTTCGCTCCACATTCGTTCATCCTGAGAGTTGACTCCAGTAAAAGCATAGGCCCACTACGAGACTTTAATTTTTGAGGAAAAAGTCGCCGTTATTCTACAAGTTGAAAAGGTTTGTAGGGAAAAAAATGAAATTGTGAAAGAATAGGGACACTACCGAACACTTTGTCAACTTATCTGAAGATTAAGGTGAAAATGGACAGAGAAAAAGAGTGAGACGTCCGGAAAATCTTGATGGATTGTTAACCTGCATTGTTAAAATGTAAATTTTACACCTAAGTTTAGAAATTCAAATTTTTGGATATTTGGAACTTTTTTCCTGTTTCTTCAGCTTCGAGTTATCCCATTTTCACTTTATATAAAATTTTCCAATCACAAGAATACACCAGAAACGCGAGGTTTGTCTCGCTTTACTAGCTTGAAGCTCGTAGGTAAGATGTAAGAGAGATTTGATCACAGAGTTAGGCATTCAGCCACATCCAGCAGCAGGCAGTTAGATAATGTACGAGTGTGTACACATTATCCTGGCACATATGCTATGTGCTCTATAATTTATATTATGCTCGAGGCGAAAGTCTGCCTCCGGCTTCACGCGAAATATTGCAATCAATATCCGACCTTCACCATCATCAATACCCATTTAAATTCATTCAAGCCATGCAACAAACAACGATCTGTATGACTTTATGTCCAAAACAAATCTCTAATTCTGTGCCTCATTCTCTAATGGTCAGACATGGTTCACTATATAACATAGGCTTATATTAGCTTCAGTCCACTCACTGAGTTTACTTCAAAACACCGAACGTGCCAACTTCAACTTCTAACCGTATCATGCATTTATGATATATTACTCTGTTCATAAAACAATTATTTTACTCGTTGGTTAATCACGATTAAAAGAACATTTTAAGAGATACAAATATGAGTTGTTGACACTTTTTTCAAAGCGACTTTGGTTTTGTGTGATTACATTTGGCATATATATATATCCAATTAGTACTCGTAGATCAAAAGAATTGAATTATACTTCAAAAGTGACGAAAGTGAGAGTTTTAAACGCTTCCTTAAGCTCTGGAATGTAGTTGTAACGCTAAGTGAAATGTAATTCCTGAAATTTTATCCCATCTGTTGTTTAGCTCTATTCCAGTAGCCAAAAGTATGTATGTGTGTCCTTGGGTGTGTGTGTTTCTGTGTTTCTTCGGCATTTTCCTATGTGTGTGTGTGTGGTGGTTTTTTTTTTTTAGTACGGCTATTTTCTTTAATACTTAACCTACATAGACCAAGTAGACATAAACATTGAATTCCATCTAAGAACTCGATATGGAGATTTCACTGAAAATTGCAAAACAACACACAAACGCATTAAATATTCCCTGAACAAAAGGTTTTATGAACAAGTTTTTGGTGTGTGTGTGTGTGTGTGTGTATGTGTGTGTGTGTGTGTGTGTGTGTGTTTGTGTGTTTGTGAAGAGGAAAACTTAAAATTGAGTTAAATACCAAACTTGGTATTTAATTTCAACCCCTCCCATAGAAATCTTCCCACAAGCTACCTTCACGTGGAACAGTGTTGTAATTTTTTTAGCTTCTCCAAAATGGGTAAAAGATTTTAATTCAAATATCATATTCTAAGTAATTTTTTTTTCTTTATCGGGTTAGCCTCCCCATATGGAGGACTGACAACTCCTAGTACTTGCTTCAGATAAATATGACAAACGAAATTACACTTACGCGAACAGCCTGACAATATTTGTTGATTCAGAAAGACTTTCATATACTTGATAGATCGTAAGCGCTATGCAAACTCTTACTACACAGAAAATGTAGAAAAAATAAAGGATACAATTGATTGTACCGTTAACTATTACCAAGATTTTCTTTGTTGCCGGATTCAGTTTTGAAATACTTCTGCATTTCTCAAGTGGTAAGCTTTTCTCCTCCGAGGATATGGAGTTTAAAAATCATGACATAGCAATCCGCTTTTTAGAACTTTGACCAAAGTATGTAATGAAAGTTCATCTCCATCAACTGGAAGTACGTAAAAGAAAATATTTTAGGACAGTAATTTGTAGGCGAGTGAGTAGAGAATGCAACACATGGATTTTATGTACGTAATGCAACAATATGCAAAAGCATAAGAGTTAAAAGCTTTAATAGCAAAATAGTTACTTCAATATAGAAACAGTTTGGAACATAACGTAAACCCTTCGACAGTAAGACCATCAAAGAACCCGAGCCGTTTCAAAACGTAAAAGTAACATAGGTTTTTCATTACATTTCAACGTCCGCAAGTTGGCAGTAAGCATGACGTCATACACGCAGGTCCATCATTTCAAGGTGTGGCTTTTATCTGATGTGCGTGCATTTCCATAATATAGCTTTGTCGAACATCATAGGAACAATTTTGTGTTTTACTACTCCGATGTTACACAGAGATACCACTAAAGGGAGAGCGGGCAGTAATTTCGCGTATCTAGGTTATAAACGAATGAGTGGCAGTTTTATGATTCTGAAGACAGCTGACAAGCGACGATGAAACTCACACAAAATGGCTGCCCCAGCTCTGCATTTATCTACGAGGGAATTCATTTCCACAAGTCCTGGGCTATTTATTGCGCGATGCTTATGATGACCCCCAAGAATTAAGAGTAGCACTAAAGCTTCTAACTTCTAAATATGCACACATAATGTATAACATACTTTTATCAATATATATTTATAAAACTTTTGTTGTGTCCCTTTCATTGAAAGTATTGCTAGTACTGTAAGACATTTAAAAATAAACTTACTGCTCTCACTGACATAAAAGATACAGTGAATGAGCTAATAAAGGGATATATTAATATGCTTCATATTTTAAGTTGAAACTCATTTGAGGATATCAGCTGTTTAAGTATAACTTGCAATATATTTATACACAGTCTAATACAGTGAATTAAAATTATATTTTGGGGCGAGTTACATTTTAAAATATTGATACTGTTAATATTTGGGGAAAAATTAAATTCCTCCACTTCCAGGTAACAATAAATTTCTTACAAATGTTGTGGCGACGGTTGCAAAGCAAAATATAAGTTTACTGTCTCACCTTGGTGTTCATTGTCGGAATAATAAAGTTGATAACGTAATCCGTTGATTGACAATTTAGAGACGATTCTTGTAGTTTACCCTTCTGCTTAGCTTGAGCAAAGAAGATATTAATCTTAGGGTATGCGTAGGTTTTGTGAAAGATGACGCTAGATTCTAATTTTAACACATTTTAATGAAGTCTCATTTTATTCACTGTTGCGTTGAGATATGCCGAGCAATATTTATTGTTGCAGCTATAACTTAGCAATCCACTAAATATGTATAACTAAACTTTTATAAACCCTTCGGTTTATACGTTGAACACACTTTTAAACGAATTGTCTCATTCACGTCTATCACTCACAACGAACCAGCTACAAGGGACGGTAAGTATTTCCAAATGCTCGTACTTTATTACTTATTTACTACTCAATTCCTCTAGTTCATGGGTTTTTAAATATAAGCTACGTATAGCTTGTTTGCTTTTCTTTTCATATCAGAAAGAAAGCCTATGTGTTTTAATAATATTTCGGTGGATTTCACTAGCAGAATTGGAGTAACATAAATGTATCATAAAACAGAAAAATTTTAAATCCGAGGCAGTTACTAAACCTAGTGTATAATTTGTAGCGGGTAACAAATTAACGAACCATTAATGAAATAATTGGATGTATATCTTCCTGGCTGCGGGAGAGGATACTTTTTAGCCAGGATTATTCCCTACCCTTCCTAGAGTCTGCTAATGTGAATGAGGGTGTGAATGTGTGTGTTTGTCTGTATGTGTGAATTTAATATTGAGGAAAACCCAACGTAAACAAACGCAAACGTGACTAACGAAAAGGACAGGCTGCGGTGAAAACTGCAGTGATGTAATTCTCCTAATTTGATGGCCCAAAGAAGTAAAACCACAATTACCTAACACAGGCATATTCTAAACAATAAAAAATTGCTCGTTGAATCCATACAAAAGATTCAGTTTCATCATGATGGTACAAAGTGTTAGCCGTATATCAGACCACCATTACTACTTAACTCGGAAACAACTGAACATCATTTCCGACGAGCAATTGTTCCAGAGAAAAAGCCGCCTATATGTCCTCAATGTTAAAGGCGGCACGCAAATGGAGGAATAAAATAAAAAAGATCAGGACCTCCTAAAGGGTCCTGAAGAAATCCCATTAGTGCCAATTGTTACCGCTATGCTGCGCCATGGGCAAATTTTAGTTCCAGTTTGCGTGTGAGGCGCCAGGAGAGCTTATTGAGGGTTGCCCGAACTGCAGTGACGAGTGGGTTGGGTTTATCTTTCGGCTCTTGAACTGCATGCTCGATGGTAAATTTCTCCTATGGTCTAGCACGGGGTTTTTTTTTTTTTTTTTTTTTTTTTGAATAATTTGACGGGTTTCTATACTGATCATTTCAAATTTATTTATAAGTTTTTAGCAGCCAAATACATGTTAGGTTATACAATTTCTCATGTAGTGTTGAAATTAGAGGGGGAACTTCCAACATACGCGGTAAATCCTATCTCTTTATTGTGACCGTGACTTATTCTTATATTGTCCATCGTCAACACTTTCACATTGTAACGGAATTTTTTAATTCGCCCTGAAATATCGAGTGAAATCTGGACATCGAATTTTTGGGTGGAATACAATACTTCCTAGCAGAGAAAGTAAAAATGTGAGAAAAGGAGCTATAATGATGCAAGTTATTTGTTAAAAAAATTCTTATTCCGGTTAAAAACAGGTCCTAAAGCATTCCAGGGATTTCGGCAAATTTTTTGTGGTATGGCTTTTAATCCGAGGCCATCAACGCAGGATACGCACTTCATATTACACCAATTTTCAATTTATTAGCGGGACCCACGAAAATAATGTATATTGACCAAAGATTAGATTAAAACATGCTGTGTGACATCAGGATTGATCTTCAGCCAGCACTAAAACCGTGCGGTTTCCACAAAAGCCGCATTACGCTCATGTTTTTATACCGTAGGCGGAATAAATCTTGTTTATTAATGATAGTGTGGTATAGAAATGGCGGTTTAAAATGGATGCTGGCCTAGTAACAGAGGGCTACATACATGCACTTCATGCATGCGAATCCCAGTTCGAAATAAAGCAAGCAGCCGCAAATGAAACATTTTTGTGTCCAGCACGTGATCAATACGAGTATGGGGGTGGAAAGCTTAAAAGACCCCCCTACCCCGACAAACAAACGTGGGTTAGTGTTTTTATTTCATAAAATAACCCTCAACATCTATGCTGCTTTCAGTTTTCTCTAAGGTTTTTCCATCTACAAAGAGTAGTCACTTAGAAAAGTAGCTCTTGTTTGTCACAAGACACTCGATTGTCTTAAGCACGTCAAATTCACATTAAATTGCAATACTATGTTGTTCCCAACACTCCCCTTGTGGTTTACGACCTCTTCTCACCAAGTGACCGCACAAGATGACTCCGTAGCAACGTGTGAGGCCCCGAGTCGTGGGTTCCATTCCGGTAGCCGACCTTCCGGACCCATGGGTTTGTATTGGGGTTTCCCAGGGTCGTTTGGTGAATGCTGGGTAGAATAATTACATCCCCAGAATTTCCATTTCACTTCATTAATCATTTAATTCATCCTTCATCCTGTTGGTTCTTCCAGGGTCGCGTCAACCAAGGCGTTAGGTGGCAGGGATGATATGCGCTTTTGCAAAGCAACTCTCTCCATCGGGGGGTTCCGTGGGGGGAGGGCGGCATCTGGGGACGTTGGACGCTGCCAAGATCCCCCCCCCCCCCCGAGAGGACACGGAAGACCTCGAGGTATTGCTAAACCTTAGGGACTTCGACCAATCCCTGTGCCTTTTCTGGACACGCTGTATCTGCCCTAACCCGGGTGCCCCCTTGGAGACATAGCACAGTTTTAGTGTCCCTCCGTATCTCTCCTACTCATATTGCTCGTTACATTCAATGATCCTAGTGTTGAAGATGGCGATGGAACGAGGGGATCTACAGCTCTTGCCGCGGACTACGAATCACTTAGAAGCTTAGGTGTGGCTCACTTGAGCTAGTGGAGGAAAATAGTAGATGTGTGACTTAAAACCACAAACTATATCTGGGAATTGAACCACAGACCCTTGGTAGTAGAACCACAAAGGGACTGTAATATCTTCTTCTATCCAGTTTATCTGGTCGCAATACAAATGTTTGTCAAGAAATTAATTCAAAGTAGGCAATGTGTACCGCTTAAGTGCAAGCTGCAGGAACATTTAATTTAATTACTATATTCTAAACGGCTAATGATAAGAAAAAAATACTTAATCTGTACTACATTTTGAATTTCCTATCACATACGCATTGAGAAGATATTGTATTGCATTCAAATATTCAACATTAAGATTTCACTAGCAGTAGATATTATGAGCACCAAAATTAAAAAAGAAATTAGTAAAAGGTATGTATATGTCTCTATGTACGCTTGCGCACAATTTAATTAAAAATCTAAAGTTCGGGTAGTGTCAATGTATTCCAAACGTATGACATTAGCTATTCTTTACACCTATTATTCCTCATTTTTTCATAAATGGCTACCAACAGTTTTAATTAAAATATTACACGTTTGGGAGTATTAAATTTTTTATGAAGAGCCTACGATGTCCTCTTCATTCGGAAAGAATGATATATAACTTCACATTGTGACAAAATCACTATTACTTTTTTGTCACTTATAAAATTTTATCACAAATACACTGGGTTCTTCTCGTCGTTACTTCCTGTAACCTTGTTTCAGCCCTTTTAGTGTCTTTCTTCACTTTATCTGGCATACACTAACTTAAACGATGCGATCAGTTGACGGTTGACGCACTGACAAGCTGACCACTCGTATTTGTAACAGTCACTCACTCTTTTCTTTGAGATTTCAGATCTGTTTATTTTTTAAGTTTTCTGTCAGATGCCGGTACAAGGGCCAAGGCTTAAATATTTAAATTTTCATAGGTTTAAAATTAACGACATTTTTCTATAGCTTTTTGGTTTATATAAAACTCATGCGGTGACCAGCCACTATTCTCTCTTCGCCTCATATACGAGTAATGGGGATGACGTCACATGAATTTTTCCCGAACTCCTACAAACACAATAAGATCTATCTAGAAGGCTCCGGAAACACTTTGTGTTAACGCTTCATTGTTGTTAGATATGAGCAGGTGAGGAAGCTTAATCGTGAGCCCTTTGACACTCGCCGCCCCTGGTATGTGGTATGAAGTAGCTTGGCCCATCCGTCCTCTGTTGTGTGCCGAGCCCGGTGTCACAGTATGATTGGTAAACATTAAGAGTTACGCAGATAATCAACACAAAGCACAAATGTCTTTGAAAAACATAATATATTTCAAATATTTTTGTGACATCAATCATTTCTAAGATCCGTTGTTTATGGATGGTTCAATACATCGTTTTAAAGTTCTATTTTTCATAATTTTATTGACATACAATGCACCTTTAAGACTAGAATATAGAAAGCTTTTTCTAAGAATAGATATAGGTATCTAAAATGTTATTTATTTCAAAATTAACATAACTAAATCTAAAAACTGTTTTAATAACAGTTCTTGCTAATACAAATGACGATTTTCCCTCGTAAAAAATTACGATACATAACCCACAGTTGGAGCCGCCCACTTACTGTAATCAAACAGGCGTGGACGTTCTTGTTCAACCTTTGGATGGCCTAGAACTAATCACCTTAATGGCTCTCTCTACGTGTTAAATATAAATAACGTCATCACATTCTGAGAGATTCACACTGCCCTCAATATCACAATACAGAGAAAAAAATCTCCCAGCTTTGATCTACTACATTTGACTAATGGGCATATTTATTCACAATTTTATTTCTGAGAAACCTGGTATTAAAATATTCACAGGTGCACATTACGATACCAGATAAGAATGTAAAGGATATCTAACTCTTTAAGTCCGTTTGCATAAAGTAAAACAAACAAAACATCACACGAATTTCTCTAGCCACTATAATTTATGCTTATAAATGATGAGTTTCTTTCCTTGCAATAGTAAAGCTCTAAAGCCCTCTTGTATTCCCTAATTACCTGCTATCTCGTCCAGTATAGCAAGTGATGTTCACAGAATTCATTAGTAAACGCAACGCAGGCAGCCATAGGGGTTTTGGGAAAATTGTTAGGATGTTAGGACTTTACCTTTGTAAAGTCACGTAGGCTGGAATTCTTAGAATCTCAAAGACAAAAGTTCACTCAGAAGCGAACTGATGTAGCGTTTTCAAGCACCTCTAGAATTTACACACGGATCAGACGGCCTAGCTGGTGGCTACCATGTCGTTCGAAAGCGATTTTACAGCTGATCACTCTGTACAAGCTCAGAGTAACAGAACTGTCGAATCGAATAACAATAAAAGAACTGTCAGATTACAACTTGCACTGAAGTTCTACTCGGCACGATTCACAGGCGCTGTCCACTGAACGCTTTGTAAACGTTTAACTCGATGCTCGGCTCTCAGCAGCCCCTTATATAGGTCTTTAGCCAATGCAAAAGTTCCGGAAGTAGAGTGGTCCAGTGTGACTGTAGAAGAACACTCTAGACACCGGACCACCACACAATAGCTATAGTTTGCGTAGGCTGTATTGTCCTGCTGGAGGACGGGTTATTAAGGCAGGTAAGCGCCTCTAGCGAGTTTTTGCCTCCGGCAGAGCTCAGGCACGGACCGGCATATCCTACTAGCGGTGCTCGGGCTTTCGGCCGGTTTCTCCACAGCTTTCGAAAAAGATCTAGGCGACACCGGTGGCGTGTTTGTGGAGATCGAGAAAGGTCCGTGTGATGTCATCCCCATTATATAAGAGGGCCAGAGTGAGGAGTTTAGCGTTTACAGTTACAGATATGAGTAGGTCAGTGTGTGTGTGTGTATAACATCGCGTACCTACGTCATAAGAAGAATCTGACTAAGGTTACGGAAGTAAAAGTTGTGAGTTGTGATACACCAAAAGACTGTAGACTATGTTAATGACGAGAAGAAAAGTGTATTTGTGGAAAAAGTTTAACAGACAATAACGAGACAGAAAAGCAAACAAACTGGATTTTATAGTTTCGTTAAAATATCAGTTCTTAGAAGATTCACTATGAACATTGAATATATATTTAGGTGAATATATAGGCAAGCGGCGCCATCGTGCAGTTCGCCTATCATCTAGGCGGCCCGCGTTTGTCCCCAAATCCGAGCGGATTCTTGGTCCCCCCCCCCCCCCCACTCATTCCACCAATTGCTCCACCATCACCTTTTTATTCATAAATTTGGCTTGCATTTCATATCATGCTCTTCCTCACTCTCATACCTGGTGCTTGGCTGACCACCCGCTTCCAGGTCTTCAGTCTGTCCGATCCATAGGTTCCTGTGCTCCCCGATAGGCATCTGACCCTAGGCACAGGGGGTGTAAGTCCCACACAAGGGGAGGGTAATTAGATGAAGATGAAGAATATATACGTCAAAGAGAAACATAGGACCAGAAGTGAAGAGAGAGCAAAAGGAGGAATGGAATATGTTTGGAGAGGAGAGAGATCGTGCGAGGGAGGGATAAAGTAGGTCGAGAGAACATTTTAGTGCAGAGTGAGAAAACCGCCGCAGTTAATAAGCAGTAATAAGGCGCGCAGGGCTGCGGTTTCCGTTAGTGCCTGTTTTAACGACAAAGTACAGCTATGTTAACTCTCGCAGCAGCAGCAGCAGCAGCAGCAGCAAGCCTTCAATTTTCCAATACTATCACTGGTTTTACCACTAAGCATAACTGTATGCGAATATCAGAACAACACCAAATATACAGACAATGCCTGAGGGGTAGGTACCAAGTTTTCCTTCTTTATACAAACTCGTTCCAGAGTTATCTCCAATGTATCGACGTCAAAAGCTAATTTTCTTTCTCGTCAGCTAGCGATTTATGTTCCGCAGCGAGGTGAACTCTTTTTGTCACGGATATCCTATCGATTTGAAACCCGGCCGAATCAGCTGCTTTTATGCAAAGCAACCTAGGCATTTTTAAGGCGGACTATACAGTTGGTCACGTAACATTCACGTGTGGTAGTGTACAAGATTTGAACATTTAGTTAAAGGGAGTCATTGCATTTAAAATCAGCATTTATAAGCAATTGTTTCATTGTTTTACCAGGTGTTTCATATTTTCACAACAAACTCGTAGTTTGAAGCCAGTACAACTTTAATCTTCTGAATTTGAAGACAAAATAAGCAACACAGCACTGTTCTGTGAGTGATAGAGAAGTCCTGTGTTCGACAGTTAGTGACAGAGAGGGGGAGAGGAGTCGAGAGGTGATGGTTAGTGAGCTAGTGGAAGAGAGAAGTCCTGTGTCCGACAAAGAGTGAGCAAGAGAAGGCTCCTCTGTTTGGTAGTAAGATAAACAAAACCGGATAATTCCACAAACAATTTATTAACATGAATCTGCCCATGCTTGTGTCATAAAATGTTTATCCATCTCTTACGATTTATTAATTAAGCTAGGCATTTTATTTCTCGTAAAAATATCCTAAACGTGCATTTTAGTCAAAATAATTACAGAAAATTTTGAGAAAATAAAAATAACGAGCAACTTGGAAACCTTTATGTCGCATGTTTGAAAGAACTTACGTACAATGTTTGCTATTTAGCTAAGTTTCCGAATTTTTAAATTTATTTTTCGTTAAAAAACCAAAGTTGGTATTTGTTTAATGTCTTTCAAGGATACAACACGAAGATTTTGAAGAAAATAACCCCATCCTAAACTACTCTTTTACGTGGAAAATTTTTCGAACATTTTTATTTTCTTGAAAATGGCTGTAACGATTTTGATAAAAATGACATATGTTTAACATATTTTTAGGATAAATTAAGTGTATATTTTGAATTTTCTGGCTAGAGCCTATGGAGTTCTGTTTACTCTGGATGACTTTGGAATAGTTAACTCGTAAACCGTAAAAGATTTGACTATCGCTCAAAGCCTACTGTATTGTAATATTCCTCTTATATCTACAAGGGAATAAGCAATAAGATAATTTGTGTTAATGTTTATCTCACGAAGAAGATATAGGAATAAGAGTTTGTAAGAATGGTTAGTACAACAGTAAAGAAAATCATGCGAATACAACACATCAGATTTTTTTTCCTTTATGACCGTGCAGGTAGCTGCAAGTTGAAGCTCCCAAATCCAGCTGTACCCATATTGTATGACTTGGTGTAATCAGATTCCACAGGATGGCAGTAACTCGTGGCTTCCGGTTCCTTAGTGATGCGACGTTATAGCACTGCCGCTTCGGTTTTCGTGCATGCTAAGAGCCCACATGATGCCCTGGTGTAAACGGAAGCCTCAAACACGCCAGTAACACCACCAGAAAAAGAGTTTTTATGTTTCTTACATAGTATTCATCTCACTCCTAGTACATACTGAGGTATACAGTGTTTTGTCTACTTGAGAAAACGAAAAATCGGATGTACGTATCTGCAGCTTTATGATTTAAGAGGTCTGAGTGTGTAAAGCATTTTAGATTTTTAACTGAACCGTGTAAAAGTTCTATACATTTGTGAATCGTTTTGATGAAACCTTTTCCACTATTAGCTTTCCAACATGTTTAAATAACCCTTATACTCCCTTTTAACCCCCGTAGATCAATGTTGTTTTTTACTTTCTCTACCATGCAGAGGAAGTATTGTATTCCACCCAAAAATCAATCAGATTTCACCAGAAACATGTGTTTTGAGGCCCCCTGAATCCCAAAACAAGGAAGCATTTTTAGAAAAAGGTTCGCGTGCATGTGTATGTAACTCTGTGTCTAAGTGTCTGTCAGTCTGTGGACAGCGTAACCCAAAAACGAGAAATACATTAATAACCAAAGTTGGTATTATATGTACAAGATGTCAGGGGCATGAGGGCCAACGACGACTCATTGACATTGAGCTGAAACTCAAGTTCCTCCATAATATTTCTGTATAGTGCATTGTTGAAAAAATAAAAAATAACATTTGTTGAATGTTCAATTGCTAATATGTCGCCACTTCTTTATAGTTTACTTGTGCAATTAGCACAGAGGGGTAGAGATTCAAAATATGAATGTGTATTTTCTGTTTGCTAAAAAGAGTCGTTTAGCTACAAAATGATATTAAATAATTCTTTTATTCCAGCGTGTCTATTAGAACAAGTTAGTGCAGATAGGCTTTGGTGTGTGTAGTGAACGAAGCGGCGGGATCTTTCCGGGTTCTCCGGTTTCCCCCGCCATTCCTTCCACCAATTTGAGGCGATATTTTTAGAAGAAGCCTCCGAAAATAGTTAAAATTTGTGTTTATAGTGATGGCAGAAAAAGCCCCCTAGAATTGTGAATCATTGTCCTAGTGGGCAATGATAGAGATTTTCAATTGTCTTAGCTTGTTCTTGCTCATGTATTGTTGGGATTGGCGTCATGCGAAAATCGCATCGTTCGCGAATAATTGTAAAAGTGATCGACATAGTGTTTATTGGAAGAACATTGCGTCTTAAAATTCAACAGGAGTGAAAATGCAGAGAACTGATATACAATTAGTAAGGCTGCATCGACAAATAGAAGAAGATTACGAATAAACGTTCCAAGCAAAATTACGCAGTCCGTGTTCGGGTTGTGTGAACCCCGCAGGGCTTGTGAAAAAGGACGCCAATCCTGAAAAGTTGTATTGTTGTTTGTAACTTGAAGGAACATTAAATAAGTATATTTAAAAAGATAAAA
Source organism: Tenodera sinensis (assembly GCA_030765045.1). NCBI lineage: Eukaryota > Metazoa > Arthropoda > Insecta > Mantodea > Mantidae > Tenodera > Tenodera sinensis. Next base: position 36,176,502 of record CM060961.1, on the reverse strand, counting down.
GGACATTTAATCTTCTTGGTAAGACGTAGACCCGTACCACGCCCTGAGGTTCATCGAGAACTTCGATGAAAAGCACCAAGAGTCCCATAGCTACAAAATGGTAATTACGCGGGGCAAATGGACCAACATGTAAACAGTCGTCGTGAATGTTGTGGAACCTCCGGCCCAAGTTACTACAAGAAATTATCGTTCCAAATTGCTCCATCATAACCTTTCCACTCATGGATTTCGCCTGCATTTCATATCATCCTCTTCCTCACCATCATACCTGAAGAAGAAGACTCGCTCAAAGCCTGCTCTATTTCCATATTCCCCTCGCTGCTACAGGGAAATAAGCAATAAGATAATTTCTTCCAAGAGTAGAGAAAGTCATGTAAGTAACAGATGAAGGGTTTGGGTAGCTATTTCAATCTCTTCTTACTGTAATCTTGCCAGATCCAGCTAGCCAAACTTGGTCTGTGGATTGCACGTTTTTCGTCTCCGTACTCAAAGTTAGCAATATCATTAACACAATATGTACTTTCCCAGCAATAAAACAGTTAAATGCACATCCCTGCTTCTCTTAATTGCTTTCGGAGTACTGTTAAATCATTAGCATGAACGCAAAGCTGACTGACAGGCCACTTCATAAATCTGTGCAGAGCAGTAAATCGCCGTGAAATCCACTGTTCGTGTTGCAAAGAATATTGCTTTAACGCCGCAGGCGAATTTATCAAAATATCTTTTAGCCTCTTTGAAAGCCTTTGGAGGTACAATGAAAAACATATGAAGTTGCATACATTAATTTTTAATTTTTTAGTAATAAGTTCATTAGACATTCTTTCACGCAAACTGCTGTTTTAAGGAAAGGCTCATTAAAGAAGAACAAGGATTTAATGTCTCAAGTTCTACAGCTTCAGTGTTTCATATAATTTCTACAATTAGATATATAATGTGACGCCGGGTTCAGCGCACAACATAGGGCTGCTTATCAAGAAAAGCATTTTTAGAAAAAGGTGTGTGTGTGTGTTTGTGTTTGTGTTGAGGCGATACCTGGTTCTTACCTCACTCTTTGATGGCTCCGGCTGGTTCCTTATCTCTGCGTCGTTCAGTCCTGGGTTCGTTGTCCATCCTCGGCTAGTGTCACCATTGGCTTGTTCGTAGCATAGACCCTATCCTGTGGTAAAAGGAGCAATGAATGGTGGGCCTCTAGTACTGGGCTCACTCCACTATTCGCGAATTGTACTTCATGCCGCATTAATCACATTAGCTTAATTTGGCGCGCTGACTCGACCGTTTGGAGACTTAAGTCTTGACGATTACATGAAAACAGTATGGCGTTTACGTGTAGACTCTGTGAAACGGGTGGCAAGACTGTCCTGACTATTACATGAAAACATTCCAAAGATTACACGAAGAGTGTCCCGAGTCCGATTTCCCGTACCTTTAAGCGCGCCTGCCCCTGCAATTTACTTCATTCCAATTGGTGGGTTTCCAGACGATTTTACGCGCCTTAACATTTCATACTTAAATCGCGGATTTTCATTGGGGCTTCTCCATTCTCTCCTGCAAGACTGTCATCTTGGGTCAGGAATTCCCCCAAGTTATATGCAATGGGATGTTCCGTCTCACTCTTTCGGTTACGGTATATCAACAGACAACGAGATTAAGGAGAGACACCCTTCCAGATAGGACAATAGATTCGCCTGTGTAGAGACAGCCTTGTTTACCATAACATATGCACGTTTCTAACTTTTTAACTTCAGGTTAACAGTGTTTTAACATGAACTTCTACATTTTGTACGTCAAAAACTTATTAATACCATTACAATTACAAATACAACTACAAATACAATTACACATATGCAGAGAAACCAATATCTACATTTTACTTATTTGTCAGTTAATTAGTGGACTAAAATTATTATTCGAGGCTTCCTGGTCTAAAAGTACCGTCTTAGTGTGTTCAGTGTGTCTGTCAGTCTGTGGGCAGCATAACTCAAAAACCAAAAATCGGTTAAAAATCAATGTTTGTATTTGAGTTTAACGTCTTTTAAGGTTGGAACACGAAGATTTTGAAGAAAGTTTCTCCACCCTAAATTACCCTTTACATGGAAGATTTGTCGAAAATTTTGATATTTTCCAAAATGGCTCTAACGATTTTGATTAAAATGCCATATGTTTAAGATATTTTTATGGCAAATAAAATGTATATTTTAAATTTTACCCGTGTAGTCCTGTTTACTCTGAATGACTTTTGCATAACTGGTAAACCGTAAGAGATAGACCAAATCTTACTATCCAAAAATGCATATCTTGCTAAAACACACAACTTATGCCCAAATAAATTTGTTGTAGAGTGAACCATTTCCAAGATATTCCTTGTTATTAGTGCGAGTTTTGGAATACTTAAGCTTTCGTCAAATGGAACACCGTTATTCATTTTTTTATATGTTAAGTGTGCAAAGATAACGAAATATAAATCTTTAAAAGATTTGACTATAGCTTGAAGTCTACTGTATTCCAACATTCCTCTTGCACTTTCAAGGAAATAAGCAATACGATAATTTTTCTAAATGTTTGTCTCAACTAATACGAAAAAAATATAGGAATAAAGAGTTTGTAAGAATGGTTAGTAGAAGAGTAGAGGTTTTTTTTAAATAAAAGTTTATTAATGTCGCTTTGGCTATGTTGGTCTTATCCCCTCTGATTTATGCTTACAATGTTGTGTGCCTAAAACGTCGACCATCAAGAAATAAAACATATTTTGAGAAAGTCTCCATAGGTTATATACATATAATTTTACTGCCCAGAACATTTCATATTTTAGTAGAATAAGTTTATATAGCACTTCAGGTTTTCTCTCTGTAGTAATAAACCTTCAGCTTTAAACTACCTCTTCAGTCCAGTAAACAGAAGACCAGTTGTAAAAGAAAGCCCTACCTTGCAACCTTGCTCAGAAAGCGAAAAGAGAAATTTGTATACAATTTTTTTCTCCGACTTTACCTTTCTCTCCACCTTCTTTTAATGCAATTCTGTAGGTTCCTGTTACTAACATTCTGTCGGCAATATCCTTTTCCAGCAGATGAATAGAAAGCAGTGTATCCATTATGCTAATTAAAACAGTTTCTTTAGTATTTATATGATAACTGCGCGAAAATACAAGAAGCATCTCAGAAATGCATCTTTGTGTTGCCTCTCATAGAAACTGATAATCTTTGTAGTGTTAATAAACACCTTAAATACAGAAAAACGTTATATACAGTTTTCCTTTGTAAGTTATCATGAGAAAATGTAAAATACTGTGATAAAATGAGAAAATCTAGTCGGATTACTTTTCTATTGTTTTATTTTCCTTCAAAGCCTTTTGCAGTAAAACAGTTCTCTTCTACTAACGTTAACACAGTTTATAATTTTTCCTAATATGGCTACTCTTCAGGTAGCCTTGACTCACTCCTTTCACTGCCTTTCTTCAATTTGCCTGTATGTAGTACACTAACTAGACGATACAATCACTCAACACTCGTTAAATCTTCTTTACTTCGACTCGACGTAACAAACACACACACACACACACACACACACACGCACACACACACATACACAGCTGACACTGACCGACTCACGCATATAACTCCAACTCTCCGCTGTTTCCACGCCTCCTTATTAGCAGGGATGACGTCACACGGACTTTTCGCGAACTCCTACAAACACGCCGGCGATAACGTCACCAGATCTGCTGCTCTGATTGTTGCTAATCACGTATACACAGACAGTTGTGCTAGGCAGCCTGACCTTGAACGTCTTTATTTGCTCGCCGGCCTGGTATGTGGTGTGAAGTAGCTTAGCTCCAAAAGTCCTTTGTTGTGCGCCGCGCACAATATACAAGCTTTAGGAGGACGATAGTCTTATGTTACTTACAATAACACTTCGAAAAACGTGCGAAAGGAATATAGTGTGTCCTAAATCTGCTTAAGAAAAGTAAATATTGTACATAAGTAAGGAAAATTAAAATTCCAATTATATATAGAGCTTAAATCTTGTCATTGTATATAAGATAATAATAGATTTTCTATCTCCAACATGTACAAATATGTAAGAGTTTTCCTGCAAATATTGTCTTACTTAGAACCAGCAACGACAAGCGGCAAGGTTGGACATCGCTGGGATAGAGTAACCAGGATGGGTGATCAGCCTGAAGCCTGGTATGACAGTGAGGAAGATGATATGGAGAATCCGGCCGAATGATAGTCAGGGGAAACCGGAATACCCAGAGAAAACCCGTTCAGATGCCATTTTGTTCACCTCATTCCCAACATGGGATCTAACCGGGCTCTAACCATCCGGCTATGTCACCACCTGATGATTATACTTTGAGGTGTAAGAGAACACAAAGAACCATAAAACCATTAACTGGAAAATAAAATGCTGCGCTTTTGGTTTATAGTGAACAGCCTCCAGTGCAAGAATGTGTGTACAAAGCACATAGAAACGTGTTTCATTACATTTTCGCAGTGTGTACGTAGTTATTGCTGTATTTACCTACACTCGCAGCTTGCACTGTTGTAAAACCGACATTATACCCCATGTTTCACATGGGCCTCAGGGTGCCGGGAAATTTACGCGAGTTTTATTGGCACCACGTGCCTCGCACATGCATCATTTCTGCTATTCATCTTCTACTGCGTCATAAATAAACAGTTGATGTCTCGCTGACAAATGACAATCAGCACATCTATGCTGGATGTAAAATTAAGAAATAGCATTTTAAACAATATTAAAGAAAATAGTTTGCGAATTTAGTTGATTAATCAAACTCTAATTATTGTTCCTCTCAACTTCTGAAAATACTGAATGAATTATTCAGCAAGATTTTAAAGTTTATAAAACACCTAGCCTTGTTACCCAGGCCTCTACGAGTGCAAATTGCATAACGAACATGATTTAGTGAGTGATTTTGCCGCTAGAGTGCTCGCCCCATGAATATTCTACCGTCTGGGTGTGTGTCTATGAACAGCATAACTCAAAAACGAAAAGTAGGTTAGAAAAACCAAAGCTGCTACTTAAGTTTAATATCGTCAAGCATTCGACACAGATTTCGAAGAAAATTCCTGCACCCTAAACTATAATTGGCATGGAAAAGCCCTTCATGTGATGCATAGGCTATGTTCCGTAGGTTAAGTAGACCTTTATGTAACCTTTCTTAGTTTGGAGAAGGTTCAAAGTTCAACGCTTCGGTTTCAAGAGGAATCTAGTAAAACCTGATCACAAGGGAGCGGGGTTTTAGTAGATAAACATAGGAATGATATTAACAGCACGGAGTATAGAGCCGGCAGCTAGCGTAAGGGTTGAGGAAACGACACGCCCACCCCTACACAGCCTGCTTCTTGCGATTGTTGTATGTTATGTTTGGTTGCTTTCTTTATTCTTCCCTCTATTGTGTCTGTACAATAACACAAAATGGTTTACTATTTGTTACAGATGGGACTTCGTATATGAAGCAAGCTGCCACAGCAATACGGTAAGCATTTCCAAAACTAAAACTTGTCTATCACAATCTCCACCGAGTTGCGGAAGAAATTATATCCTCAGACCGGTAACCGAGGAGTCATCTGACTCTAAGAGTCATGAGTTCTGATTCATAAGAGTTGGGTTAATTTGCTTTCATTTGGTGCTTGATGCGTTCGTGAGTTTGTCGCGCTAGGCAGACTGCGAGTTATTTGTGACGGTGGCCTACATATCCCTTGGTTGGACCTCAATATAAGCATCTCTTCCGTTAAATGCAAAATTACTGATAATATATCCCGCAGTTTATAATCCTTTCAAACACACTCTTACCGTATTTGTCAGCAAATGTTCGAATTCATTACCGTTTTTATACTCAAACATGTTTTTTTCTGCCAGTGACCAGTTCAACTTCAAAGCAAACATTCAGTAAACTGCAATATGAACTTCCTCCTCCTTCATAAGCTTGCATTCATTAAACTTTTTACTGCAAACATGAAAACAACCCTGTGAATAATGGCAATATCAAATTGCGTACATTCACAATGCTTGACTTGCCGAAAAGGGACTTTTACACACAGGTTTATTTTTATATATCGAACGAGTAATTATTTTTATTAGACTTGCTTGGAAAAAACATTTAATTAATGAAATGGAAGATAAAATGGTTCAATTATCTCACCCGAGATTGGAATCAATATATATATTAAAGCTTTCCAATAATTGCAGATGGGAGTTGTTAAACTGTAGGTTAATACAAGGCAATAAACACCAACATTTTTAAATCTAATTTCTACTTTCTCTACGACGAACATGATTTCTCTGCAGTTTTATGAATTTAGGATTCACGAAGTTTTATTTTTTATTTTATTTTATTTAATGAAAATCGTTTGACATTTTTGAGAAAATCGAAAGAAAGTCAGAAAATTCAAGATATACATTTCATAATGATTTCCCATTTAAGAAAAGTGCTTTAAAATAGAAACCAATATCTCAGAAATGGCACAAAAGGGAAAATATTTGACATAAAATATGTACTTTAAAGAGCTTTAGTAAGATCTTGTCTATTTATTACGGTTTATCAGTTACAAAATGTCAAACAGAATAAAGAGGAGTTCAGAGGTCATGCCAACAAAATATGTTTCATTTGTTATGAAAATACCAGAAACTAACAAAATCGTTACAGCCATTTTTGAGAATATAAAAATTTTATAAACATGTTCCATATAAAGTATGTTTTGGGTGGGAGATTTTCTTGAAAATCTTAGTCATTTTCTTGGAAGATAGATATTTAGTATTTAACTTATTGTTTATTCTTGAGACAAACGGAGATTTTTCTATAAATGTTCCTTTTTTCAGAGCACGTCAAAATATGTATTTCCAGTGAAATCTTGATATTGAATGGCAATTCCACTACTACTGTTCGAGAAAATAAAGTTCATCTTCATTAAGGCTCAGTAAATAGAGACTGCAATATCACAGAAATTAAAAATGTAAGTTGATCAAAGCAAGTACAGCAAACGTAATATGATTTTCGAGGAACTTGGGAAGCAGTTCTGGGAAAAGTATTAATTTGCAAAGCAGTTTTCTGACATTTAAGTTTGCAGCACCTGCGATTGTTTTGTGAATTTAATTTTTATGATATACACATCATAATGTAGAGAACCTGAAATTAATTAAGCTTGGTGTTGTCTATATTTTACGATTATATTTGCAATCACTAAATTCGTAATCAAACACGTTTTGAAATATTGAAAATGAAATTCATTCAAATAGATGATTCAGAGGTTCCGAAGGCCCATATTAAATCTGACGAGTATTGCAGTTGACTTGATGTCTCTCTGTAGCAAGCGATCGCATTTCTGTGATAAATCCCGAAAAAGAAACCGCGGAGAATGGCAACAAACCGTGCAGAGATTTCGCCGCTATAGATACATATATGCTCAATCGAATGAAGTTATTTTCGAGGGGCCTTGACTTTTTTGTGCCTTTTATATTGGGAATATTGAGCCATTTATATATGCAGATAGGTTTGAAAGGGAATTGGATGGAAATTGCTATAGATATTTTACGTGAATGATAGCCATATATTGACCCGCTCCGGTCCGGACGGCGGGCCGGGTTTCCAGTAATCAGGTTTGTTGCAATGTAACACAGGCATCCCGTCCCAATCAAAACCGTACTAATACAAGGGGCTCTATGCATAGCGAATACTGGACAAAAGTTTGTAATACCAAAACCTATGGAGTAGGCACCTAAGTTTGGCACAGTGGTTGAAGAGTTGGATTAGGGTGACCTGGTTCAAGTTACTCTTGCAGACAACGTACTGTGTGTACACGTGGCCAAACAATCTTCTTTTACTTCACGGCTTGGACTTCGGCCCATTCCGGCTCCAAATTACTAACATCGCTTGTTTGGTCTCCCTCGTTTCCTTTTACCTTATTACTTATGATTTATAGCTGTCTTAGGTATTCTGTTGTTTGGCATTCTGTCCAAGTGTAACTTCCAATTTTCTTTAAGTCTTAATTATATTCTTTAACTCATCTACTTTTAGTTCTTCGTGAATACTTCATTGGTCTTTCTGTCCAGTTTTGTATATCCTGATATACATCCCAGGAATATCATGGACCATGTTTCAGATTCATATGCACACTTATACAATTTAATTATCGATTCTGGTATTGCCTTATTTTTACTTTCTCTACTGGTAAGTGGAAGTATTGTATTCCACCCAAAAATTCGATTTCGAGATTTCACCGGAAATATGTTCTGAGACCCCCTGAATTTAAAAAAAAAAAAAAAAAAAAAAAAAAAAAAAAAAAAACATTTTTAGAAAAAGGTTCATGCGCGTGTGTGTGTCTGTGAACAGCATACCTCAAAAACAAAAGTACGTTAAAAACCAAAGTTGGTATTTAGGTTTAATGTCCTTCAGGGATTGAACACGAAGATTTTGAAGAAAATAGCCCTACCCTAAACTACCATTTACATGGAAAATTTTTTAAAAATTTTGATTTTCTTGAAAATGGCTCTAATGATTTTGATTAAAATGTCATATGAGAAATGAAATGTATATCTTTAAGTATTTTACTATAGCCCCTGCAAAACTGATGAACCATTAGAGATAGACCAAATCATACTATACAAAAAATGTAGATCTTGCTAAAACATACAATTTATGTCCAAATAAATTGTCTTGTAGGATGAACCATTTCGGAGATATTCCTTGTTATGTGTGTGAGTTTCGGAAGACCTAACTTTCATGAAATGGAACATCGTTGTTCATTTTTTGATATGCTAAATGTACAAAGAGAATGGAATCTCAAAGCTTTAAAATATTTGACTATCGCACAAAGCCTACTATATTCTAATATTCCCCTTGCACCTACAAGGAAATAAGCAATAAGATGATTTGTACAAATGTTTATCTTAACTAACACGAAGAAGATATAGGAATTAGAGTTTGTAAGAATGGTTAGTACAAGAGTAGAGAAAGTCATGTGAATGCAATACTACAGAATTTTTCATTAAAGTTATAACCAAAAGAAAGAGTGAACGTTTCCTAAGCTTTCCTTACGCGGCATCTTTGTGATAGGAGGTGTAATGTAGTATCATTTGTTATCCTCACTAAATCCTCAGCCCCCACGTAATTAGCAAGTTTGTATCCTCAATGATTACGTGTGTATTTCATCACGTGCAGCGCAGAAGTTACTAATTGAAATAGTTTGAAACATTTACAAACTTACTCTATCCGCTGCAGTACTAGTTTCACTTTTTTCTCTGTTTCTCGCAAACACATAACCGTCAGGAACAGAATCTCATTGTGTTTCAAGAAAACTGAATTTAAAGCTTGGAACTGCGCCTTTAAAGAAATGCACAATGTCAATTAAATTACATTAAAAATCTCTCAAAACCTTGAAAAGTATATACCACTTAAAACTATACATTTCTGATTTTATTAGTGCCAAAGTAAAAAAACCGTTATGTTTTAGTGGATTTTTCTAGATTTCGGGAAAAGCTAATGCAGTGTTGAGAGAAGCCAGTCTTAAATGTTGAACGAGACAACTGTTAGCACTATTAGTTAAACCCAGTTGAGTGAGTGTATCGTCGGAAGCAGTTTGTTAGGCACAGAGAGAAGATACTAGATATGTGTGTGAAGGTTACGATCGCTGTGATTTTTTTCATCATTTGTCACACTGGTGTCAGGAATGGGATTTTTCTCACTGAAATTTGTCACACTATGTAAATCGCTATATGACATGCTTAAAATATTGGGCGAAGTCTACATACAGCCCATTCATTTATTTTACGTTGTTAAACAGTTGATAGGCATCCTTAAGGGAAGATTAACTGGCCTGGCATCACCACAAATATTGAAAGATAAGTAATCTTGAAGAATAGAAGATAATACTTCTAAATCTGTAACTTTAATAGTACTTCTGACATTTGTATAATTATTTTTTTCAATGATTTTCAACTTATTAGAACTGCTGGGAGATGTAGATGAATTGACATTATTTAAGCATTCTTTCCTGTATGTTGGTTGCCGGTAAACTTAAATATTCTGAGTACTCCTTTTCGTTTTGTAATATTTAAATATATTCTACTATATACTATATCTACTATACACTATAAACACTAACACACTAATAAAAATGAATCTATACTATTTTATATAAAATAAATTGACAAATACAACTCAGGAAACTAAAACCAGCAATCATAAACACAAGGCGGCATCCATCTTGAAAGCCTTACCAACACCACCAAGTGTACCAACATCTGGGGCTCAATTTCCTCTAAAAATAAGCTAGGTTCCAGTCTTTTAGGGTTATAGGATAAAAATTTAACTTGTTTGTTTCTAATTTGATGCTCCAAACCAATTTTTAAATGCCAAACATTCAAATAATTAAAAATATTTGTAAAATACTTTGAATTAAGTTTTAACAATAAATTAGACATCAAAATTCACAGAAAAGTTTAAATATTAATGAGGCAGTAAAACAAAACAAAAAACCCACGTTATTAAAAACACCAGTTAATCGCACCTTAAGATTAAAGTGATACATATATATGTATAGAGTAGAGAATAATTCTTATTAAAGATTTATTCTTCTAACTTCACCCTGCCAGCAATCCTACAATAGATCCTTGACCACTAGACCTACATACGATTCAAAATTAACATTACATAGATGGAAATAAACGAGTTCTGAAGGTACATAATAAAGTCACATGATACACTTCATATACCAACCGCGTAGAGAAAGGGGAAGCCCTAAATTCAGAACTTCGTATTGTTTTGCTTTGGCTGTCAGTTGCAAGCTTTAGTACGGAGTTTCTACGGCCTCGGTACGTAAAACTTTCTGGGTTAATTCTCTTCGAAGTACATTTACTTCAACCATAAATAGAGGTGCACAGAAATGATTGAGACATTATGCCATTTTATCTGCGCTATGCAATTTAGTTTTAACCTTTAACCATGAGAGAGAGAGAGAGAGAGAGAGAGAGAGAGAGAGAGAGAGAGAGAGAGAGAGAGAGAGACCTACTGTTTGAGTGTCTGAATTTTTTTTGAAAAATATGTCCATTTAGTTGCAGCGAAACTATGCGGACTTTCGAAACGCACTGTGGGTAGAAATTTAGACGACCACTTTCTTAGTGAAGGGTGCTTGTTTACTAAAGCAAGGCACTTGGCCTCAAAAGTTAACTAATCTATTTGGCAGCGACATTAAAGCCACAATCTGTGTTCCTAACCAAGCTATAAAATACAGCGATTGTAGGCAGATAAATGCTTCCGTTTATTTGCTACGATAACCTTAAACCAACCAGAAACTAGACTCCCAACTAATGGTTTTTGTCCGATAACATTTTCCCGATCAATAGAAGCAAGAAATTGGGTTAGCTACTTTGTAATTTAATCCCTTATCTTCAGCAGGGATTATAATAAAACCTCTATTTCTGACTGTGCAGATATTCAAAGCAGGTAATCCAGTATAAAAGTGAAGTATATATCGAATTAAGCATTAGATTCTATCTTGTTTTTTGAAATCGTATTCTCAGAGCACCGTTTTTCATTTTACTCTTGTGTATTATCAAAGCTTGTGCATATTCAAACGTAAATTTCAAATGAACTACTATGATTTTCCTTAAGGGTACATTTTTGTAATTACTATTGTGACAAAAACGACAAAAATCCAGTTCAGTTACTTTTCTCCGTCACTTTTATTTTCTTCTTCTGACGTGATCTACAGTCTTTCGTTATATTACAGCCCACAGCTGTTGTCCTCTCGTGACGTTTAGCACACAATTTTCTGTTCTTTCATTTCACGCTTTGTCTCACCAAAACTAAGTTACGATACCATCTCTGTCTCTCTCTCTCACACACACACCCACGCACATACACACGCACAATCATAGTTTCTTGTTTCACACTCACTGACAAACTAAAAATGCCCAACTGACTAAAAACTACTTACCTTCACCCAATGAGATAGTCAGATCTCCTTAAAAAATTATATTTTTCTCAAGTTGCGGCAGCCAGAAAATTTACGAACAATCTAGAAAATCTCCCTTTGTAACGCCGCACTGATTGTTGTCACGTGTTTGCTCACATGAATGGTGTGAGGTAGCTCACCCTTGAGTTTATATTTCTATATATTACATTTTAATCGACATAAGCATATGCAGAAATTATCTAATTACTAATTTTCTTGCAGGTACAAAGGGAATATGGGAATACAGCAGGCTTTAAGCGATAGTGACGTTCTAAGAACTGATTTCTATGCGGTGACTTTGAAATTCTATTCTCTCTGCAAGACCAAGAGATTAAAAAACGAATAACATGTTGCTACTCGAGAAAAAAGTATTAGCAAATTCAAACAAATAACAAAGAATATCTCGGAAATGCTAGGTTATTGACTTATTTATACGCAGCTCTGCTTTGCATACTAGTAAACAGGACTGCGATGTTCTAAAGAAGAGTTTCCAATTTTTAAACCTACTTGGAACAGGGTTTTAAGTGTTTAAAAATGTTGTTGCGTTTCTTTATTGAATGTTGTTAAAATATTGATAAATTTTGTGAGGTAGAATTAGATACAGGGCACACCAATGTTGGTTGCCTTGGTGTAAGTCGGCATGTAGATTCCAACTCTCCAGTTGATAGCATTTAACGGCAACTGGAAATATTTATGTGAAACAACTCAAACGGGGAAGAAAGGAGGGGGAAAAAAAACTGAATACTTTACATGTAGATATGAAGCTATGACAAGTAATTTATTAAATTTGCACACTCTGAAGTTTCTGAAACATATAATTAGTATTTCCCGCACATCTTGTACAACTGCGAATTCATGAAAAGGACCGGGTTAGGAATAATAGATATGCCAGTTTATATAACGTTTATCAAAACACGGAACATAAGCAAGGGAAATGCATAAATCTGCAACTACAAGTGTTACGAATCAGACACTTAACTATATCGCTTTCATCTCGGAAAAAAAAAAAATATTCGCCCTCGCATAGAAGTGTGTGTATTGCTACTCCGCGCCATCCGCCTCTGGTTACCAGATCTGGATCTCCTTGTCTTCGTCAGTGGAGGCGGAAAATAGCATGCATAGGGGAAGAGAGCGTGTGCTCGCGAGTATGAGATGAAAGACAAGTCTACGTGAAGGAGTGCAAGTTTTCGAAACTTCAAGTAATTACTAAAGTGTGGCCTTGTAACATTAAAAGCGCTCCAATTTTAGAAATAAAATCTAAAGGTTATCGAAGAGATGAAGGCTTAGTGAAGCCTAATACCTTGACAAAACAGGTTTTTGTATATTTTATATTTGCTGTAGGCATACTAATTAACGACGTATTTATTTTAAACCCAGCCTCCAGTTTTTCCGCAATGACAGCTAAACCTAGAGTAAAAAATTATACTGGAGTTGTAATTGGCTAAAACAAAGAACGGGTATGATACAGTAACTTTTATGGTAAAATAAATTATCATGTATTGTGAAAATATGTGCTGGTGAATTATTTCTATAGAAAATAGAATGTCATGCTCTTGCTCCTATTAAACTACGAGTGCATTCACTGGAGATCAGCAAAAAGAGTACTGGCAGCTAGGAATTACTGAACTGTTCACTGCTTTGTTCACTATATACAAATTTCACTTGCCGTCCCACCGAATCCAACTACTCGCTGAGTGCAAGCAGTCATGGCGCTGTCGTATTTTTTTAAACTATTATTGCATTCTAAGTCTGAACAGTAGCTTTGGTGTTGTCTCCTAACAAGCCACTTCCAATAATTTATTAGTTCTGTCTTCTGTTGTTTAAGCAACTTTAATTTTAGTGGCGTGGTATAGGTTAACAGAAACGTTTGACCTTATATTGTTACTAACAGTAGTTTACGGGAAATCACTCACATGTTGAGTCTTCCGATGTACTGTGGTGCAAGTAGACAAAAGTAGACTCAGGCTGCCCTACCGTTACAATTGTGCATTGGAAGTATTACTACTACGTTTGAGTAGACCAGGCTTGGGGCTAAGAGCTTGGCCCGAGCCCGCGCAGATCTGTTCTTAGAATCCAGGCGAATAGCACGAGCCAATTTAGGGTCCCTAACGTGTGCTGTAAGTTCATCAGGGTTCGCCAATCAGCCACCAGAAAGGCAACTGCAACGCCACCCATCTGCCGGGAACAGTAGTAACAGTTCGCAAGGTCCCCACACAACAGCGCTAAACTCGACCATCGCCAGCACTTCTGCCCCTGAAGGACCAGATTGAAATGAAGAAGAAATTAAACGGGATCGGAAATTTGGACAATCTCGTTCGGTATCTCTACAGCTAGTGCCAGATCACGGATTCCTGAGAGTAGTAAAAAATTGCAAAATATAACTTTCGCAATTACAGTTCACTCACAACAACTCCCTGTAATATAACGGATAAATAAGCGTGTGACTGTAACACATCAGGTTTTTAATTTGATACTCTTGGTGCAAAAACACAGAGCAATTAACTACAAGTTAAACTGAGTGGAAGGAAAAAGACGTGAGAGTTTTTGACCGTGTTTGTCGCTCTAGACGGCTTTATTACAGAGTCTTCCGGCCCAGCAAGAAGCCGAGGAGGAGGCGGCGGCGGCGGCGGCGGAGGCGGCGTGATTGATAGTTTTGCAAATTAACGCATCGCCCTCCCAACAGATGGGGTTGGAGATGATATAAGGCGTCCCTGACGCATTATACTTGTTGAGCTCTTTAATAAATTCCACTTGCTACGTGTCTGTCATCTGCACGGAGTTCCGGTTACTTCTAATACATCCTAATGGAAAAGGAATGGAGGGAGTGATTTTCTGGAGCATATCGCGTGTTTGTTGGAAATAAATGTTTCTGCTTCTTTCAGCTAGCAGATATGGAACCGATTTGTCACTTTGTAAATTTCCTTTGTGTCTCAGCCACGCAAACTGCGCTGCCTCGATCTGTTTTAAATAAATCCACCCGAGTCTGTTTCATTTCTCTTTACATTTCACGGCAATTTCACTCCCTAAGAAATAAAGTGTGTTTCTGAGATCACAAAAGCTAAATGCGGGCGGGCTTTGCTAAAGAGTTTAGGTAAGAGGAAACACATTTATCTTGACTTACTGCAGAGTCTTAGAAATACAAAGAAGATCCAACATTTAATCTTCGCCTTTGTTACGAGTGATTCCTGAGTGCACAACAACTGCTGTGTCAGAAAATACACTAAGTTTAAAGCGCTGAAATGGACCCACTCCCCCCCCCCCCCCCAAAAAAAAGGCAAATCCACTAAAAGCACACAATTCAAGTAAGACAAAGAAAATTGCTAAAACATTCTTAGCTTTCTGTGCAATCTTACATTTCTCCTTAATTGGATATATATTTACTTCCTCTACCAGCATAGTGAATATGCAGCGGAAGTATTGTATTTGAATCAAAATTACGATGCCGAAATTTCACCGGAAATATGTTTTGAGTCCCCCTGAATCCAGTCTGTGTCTGTCTGCAGACAATATAACTCAAACACGAAAAGTTGGTTAAAAACCAAAATTGGTATCTATGTTTTATATAGTTCAGGGATGAGAGTTAAGATCTTGAAGAAAATTCTTTCACCCTAAGCCATCCTTTGCATAAAAAGTTTAATTTTTTCGAAAGTGACTAACGATTTTGATTAAAATGTCATTCGTTTAAGATACTGGAATGTGTAGTTTTAATTTTCTTGCTATAGTCTATATAGTCCTATTTACTCTAAATTACTTTTGCATAACTGATAAACCGTAAGAGATAAATCAAAATTTACTATATAAAAATCTGATATGTTGCACTCACGTGACTTTCTCTATTCTTGCACTAACCATTCTTACAAACTCTTATTACTATATCTTCTTCGTGTTAGTTGAGATAAACACTTGTGCAACTATCTTATTGCTTAGTTCCTTTGTGCGATAGTCAAACCTTTTAAAGCTTTGAGATTCCGTTCTCCTTGCGCACTTAACAGATAAAAAAATGAACAACTATGTTCCATTTCACGAAAGTTTTATTTTCCGAAACTCATACATATCGAGGAATATCTCCGAAATAGTTCGCCCAACAAGAAAATTTATTTGTACATAAATTGTGTATTTTAGCAAGATCTACATTTTTATGTAGTAAGATTTGTTTTATCTCAAACGGTTTACGACTTATGCAAAAGTCGTCCAGAATAAATATCACTACAGGGGCTATAGCCACAAAATTCAAGACATAAATTTCATTTGTCATAAAAATATCTTAAACATATGACATTTTAATCAAAATCGTTTGAGCCGTTTTCAAGAAAATCAAAATTTTCGAAAACTTTTCCATCTAAAGCGTAGTTTAGGGTGGGGCTATCTTCTTCAAAATTTTCGTGTCGCATCCTTGAAAGACATTAAACTTAAATACCAATTTTGGTTTTTAACCGACTAATCGTTTTTGAGTTATGCTGACTAGAGACTGACACACACACGCGCGCGCGCGCGCGCGCGCGCACACACACACACACACACACACACACACACTACTCCTGCACTCAGAGATATAGCGAGCCTTGTGTACACTCTATATCACCATGCTATGTACAGGTACATGAGGAATTGACAAAGCCTTTTGCTGGTATACACTAACATAGATAATACAAAGATTATATAGATATATTAGGTATAATATAAGTAATATAATATATAATAAGCACAAAAACAAAAAATAAACGAAAAGAACCAAAAAAATTTTTAGAATACACTCAAATTAAATAAACGAAACCTTTGGGTGGATCACCATACTAGAAAGCTAGAAACGAAGCCCAAGGGCGAATCCGCAAATTACATTAGTCACCTAGAACAAAATACCAACCACCAAACATGTCACCATTCACTGCACCCAGGGGCACTCAGAGCACACGTCATGTTTGTCCCCTGGCACTTCAAGAACTCATTCGCTGTTACTGCCGTTGACAGGCAGATTCATAGTTCACCAAAAATGCGCAGGTGCTTAATACGCTACTGCATAATTGAGATATTGACCTCCAACTTCCGGTGGGGTTTTTTAGTTAGCAGTGTTGCACTGCTTCGAATACAGTACAGGGACTCGCAACTCGCAGGCTTGCCTGGGGTGAGGGCTTAAGTAGTCTTTTCCCCCACCACAAAAAGAGAGTCGACTGCTTTAAAAGTCTTGTGAATGATTTGGTAAACAATCTCAGAATACAACAGTTTATCAGAAACCAGTGTTGCGCATGCTCACAAGGAGTTGAAACTGGCTGTTTAAAGCTCCGTGGTCGAAGAGAGAGAAATCTAAAACAGTGTTAGAAAAATTAGACGATTTTGTGAAGCGAGCAACTAGCCCTAAAGTATCACAACAAACAGTGACTCCGATTTGTAGGTACACACGCATGTCGCATGTGCTTAAGTTTATAAATGTTAAATTGTTGGGTTTAGTAGGTGCCATGCATGACGGTTAACGCTTAGGTACACAAAACTAAAGTATATCACAAATATTATAATCGATATCGCGTAACACATAGAAAAGAAATATGTCTAGCTACTGACAGAATGTAGAGTCACATGCGTTGCCCCAAGTGCTGCACGGACTAATACATTAGCGGTGTTGATATTACTCGGCTTCCCTACGCGGTAATTGCTATACGCTCTAGTGGATTTGAGAAGCAGGTTAGGCCGCTGTTACACAGAATAATAGAAGGATGTCAGGCCGCTGTTTACAGAATAAAACAAGTAGCACAGGACGCTAATGTACCTATTAATAGAAGGAGCACAGGCCGCTATTATACACGATAATAGGAGGAGCTCAGACCACTATTACAAGGGATAATAGAAGGAGCTCAGGCTACTATTACAAGGGATAATAGAAGGAGTTCAGGCTACTATTATAAGGGATAATAGAAGGAGCTCAGACTACTATTACAATGGACAATAGAAGGAGCTCAGACCACTATTATAAGGGATAATACAAGGAGCTCAGACCACTATTACAAGGGATAATAGAAGGAGCTCAGACCACTGTCATAAGGGATAATAGAAGGAGCTCAGGCCACTATCATAAGGGATAATAGAAGGAGCTCAGCCACTGTTATAAGGGATAAGAGAAGGAGCTCAGGCCACTATTATAAGGGATAATAGAAGGAGCTCAGGCTACAATTATAAGGGAAAATAGAAGGAGCTCAGGCCACTATTATAAGGGATAATAGAAGGAGCTCAGACCACTATCATAAGGAATAATAGAAGGAGCTCAGGCCACTTATAAGGGATAAGAGAAGGAGCTCAGGCCACTATCATAACGGATAATAGAAGGAGCTCAGGCCACTATCATAAGGGATAATAGAAGGAGCTCAGCCACTATTCTAAGGGATAAGAGAAGGAGCTCAGGCCACTATTATAAGGGATAATAGAAGGAGCTCAGGCTACAATTATAAGGGAAAATAGAAGGAGCTCAGGCCACTATTATAAGGGATAATAGAAGGAGCTCAGACCACTATCATAAGGAATAATAGAAGGAGCTCAGGCCACTTATAAGGGATAAGAGAAGGAGCTCAGGCCACTATCATAAGGGATAATAGAAGGAGCTCAGGCCACTATCATAAGGGATAATAGAAGGAGCTCAGACCACTATCATAAGGGATAATAGAAGGAGCTCAGGCTAAAATTATAAGGGATAAGAGAAGGAGCTCAGGCCACTATTATAAGGGATAATAGAAGGAGCTCAGGCCACTTATAAGGGATAATAAAAGGAGCTCAGGCTACAATTATAAGGGATAAGAGGAGCTCAGGCCACTATCATAAGGGATAATAGAAGGAGCTCAGGCCACTATCATAAGGGATAATAGAAGGAGCTCAGGCCACTATTACAAGGGATGATAGAAGGAGCTCAGGCTACAATTATAAGGGATAATAGAAGGAGCTCAGACCACTATCATAAGGGATAATAGAAGGAGCTCAGGCTACAATTATAAGGGATGATAGAAAGAGTTCAGGCGACTATTATAAGGGATAATAGAAGGAGCTCAGGCTACAATTATAAGGGATAATAGAAGGAGCTCAGGCCACTATCATAAGGGATAATAGAAGGAGCTCAGGCCACTTATAACGGATAATAGAAGGAGCTCAGGCCACTATTACAAGGGATAATAGAAGGAGCTCAGGCTACAATTACAAGGGATTATAGAAGGAGCTCAGACCACTATCATAAGGGATAATAGAAGGAGCTCAGGCTACAATTATAAAGGATGATAGAAGGAGTTCAGGCCACTATTACAAGGGACAATAGAAGGAGCTCAGGCTACAATTATAAGGGATAATAGAAGGAGCTCAGACCACTATCATAAGGGATAATAGCAGGAGCTCAGGCTACAATTATAAGGGACAATAGGAGGAGCTCAGCCCACTATCATAAGGGATATAAGAAGGAGCTCAGGCCACTATTATAAGGGATAATAGAAGGAGCTCAGGCCACTATCATAAGGGATAATAGAAGGAGCTCAGGCCACTTATAAGGGATAAGAGAAGGAGCTCAGGCCACTATTATAAGGGATAATAGAAGGAGCTCAGGCCACTATTATAAGGGATAATAGAAGGAGCTCAGGCCACTATCATAAGGGATAATAGAAGGAGCTCAGGCCACTTATAAGGGATAAGAGAAGGAGCTCAGGCCACTTATAAGGGATAAGAGAAGGAGCTCAGGCTACAATTATAAAGGATAAGAGAAGGAGCTCAGGCCACTATTATAAGGGATAATAGGAGGAGCTCAGACCACTATCATAAGGGATAATAGAAGAAGCTCAGGCCACAATTATAAGGGATAATAGAAGGAGCTCAGGCCACTATTACAAGGGATGATAGAAGGAGCGCAGACCACTATTATAAGGGATAATAGAAGGAGCTCAGGCCACTAGCATAAGGGATAATAGAAGGAGCTCAGACCACTATTATAAGGGATAATACAAGGAGCTCAGGCTACAATCATAAGGGAAAATAGAATGAGCTCAGGCTACAATTATAAGGGATAATAGAAGGAGCTCAGGCCACTATTACAAGGGATGATAGAAGGAGTTCAGGCCACTATTATAAGGGATAATAGAAGGAGCTCAGGCTACAATTATAAGGGATAATAGAAGGAGCTCAGGCCACTATCATAAGGGATAATAGAAGGAGCTCAGGCCATTATCATAAGGGATAATAGAAGGAGCTCGAGCTATAATTATAAGGGATAATAGAAGGAGCTCAGGCCACTATTACAAGGGATGATAGAAGGAGTTCAGGCCACTATTATAAGGGATAATAGAAGGAGCTCAGGCTTAAATTATAAGGGATAATAGAAGGAGCTTAGGCCACTATCATAAGGGATAATAGAAGGAGCTCAGTCCACTATCATAAGGGATAATAGAAGGAGTTCAGGCTACAATTATAAGGGATGATAGAAGGAGTTCAGGCCACTATTATAAGGGATAATAGAAGGAGCTCAGGCCACTATCATAAGGGATAATAGAAGGAGCTCAGGCCACTATTACAAGGGATGATAGAAGGAGCTCAGGCTACAATTATAAGGGATAATAGAAGGAGCTCAGACCACTATCATAAGGGATAATAGAAGGAGCTCAGGCTACAATTATAAGGGATGATAGAAGGAGTTCAGGCGATTATTATAAGGGATAATAGAAGGAGCTCAGGCTACAATTATAAGGGATAATAGAAGGAGCTCAGGCCACTATCATAAGGGATAATAGAAGGAGCTCAGGCCACCTATAAGGGATAATAGAAGGAGCTCAGGCCACTATTACGAGGGATAATAGAAGGAGCTCAGGCTACAATTACAAGGGATTATAGAAGGAGCTCAGACCACTATCTTAAGGGATAATAGAAGGAGCTCAGGCTACAATTATAAGGGATAATAGAAGGAGCTCAGACCACTATCATAAGGGATAATAGCAGGAGCTCAGGCTACAATTATAAGGGATAATAGAAGGAGCTCAGCCCACTATCATAAGGGATATAAGAAGGAGCTCAGGCCACTATTATAAGGGATAATAGAAGGAGCTCAGGCCACTATCATAAGGGATAATAGAAGGAGCTAAGGCCACTTATAAGGGATAAGAGAAGGAGCTCAGGCCACTATTATAAGGGATAATAGAAGGAGCTCAGGCCACTATTATAAGGGATAATAGAAGGAGCTCAGGCCACTATCATAAGGGATAATAGAAGGAGCTCAGGCCACTTATAAGGGATAAGAGAAGGAACTCAGGCCACTTATTAGGGATAAGAGAAGGAGCTCAGACCACTATCAAATGGGATAATAGAAGAAGCTCAGGCCACAATTATAAGGGATAATAGAAGGAGCTCAGGCCACTATTCCAAGGGATGATAGAAGGAGCTCAGACCACTATTATAAGGGATAATAGAAGGAGCTCAGGCCACTAGCATAAGGCATAATAGAAGGAGCTCAGACCACTATTATAAGGGATAATACAAGGAGCTCAGGCTACAATCATAAGGGATAATAGAATGAGCTCAGGCTACAATTATAAGGGATAATAGAAGGAGCTCAGGCCACTATTACAAGGGATGATAAAAGGAGTTCAGGCCACTATTATAAGGGATAATAGAAGGAGCTCAGGCTACAATTATAAGGGATAATAGAAGGAGCTCAGGCCACTATCATAAGGGATAATTGAAGCAGCTCAGGCCACTATCATAAGGGATAATAGAAGGAGCTCGGGCTACAATTATAAGGGATAATAGAAGGAGCTCAGGCCACTATTACTAGGGATGATAGAAGGAGTTATGGCCACTATTATAAGGGATAATAGAAGGAGTTCAGGCTACAATTATAAGGGATAATAGAAGGAGCTCAGGCCACTATCATAAGGGATAATAGAAGAAGTTCAGGCTACAGTTATAAGGGATAATAGAAGGAGCTCAGGCCACTATTACAAGGGATGATAGAAGGAGCTCAGGCTACAATTATAAGGGATAATAGAAGGAGCTCAGACCACTATCATAAGGGATAATAGAAGGAGCTCAGGCTACAATTATAAGGGATGATAGAAGGAGTTCAGGCCACTATTATAAGGGATAATAGGAGCTCAGGCCACTATCATAAGGGATAATAGAAGGAGCTCAGGCCACTATTACAAGGGATGATAGAAGGAGCTCAGGCTACAATTATAAGGGATAACAGAAGGAGCTCAGACCACTATCATAAGGGATAATAGAAGGAGCTCAGGCTACAATTATAAGGGATGATAGAAGGAGTTCAGACCACTATTATAAGGGATAATAGAAGGAGCTCAGGCTACAATTATAAGGGATAATAGAAGGAGCTCAGGCCACTATCAAAGGGATAATAGAAGGAGCTCAGGCCACTATTTCAAGGGATAATAGAAGGAGCTCAGGCTACAATTATAAGGGATTATAGAAGGAGCTCAGACCACTATCATAAGGGATAATAGAAGGAGCTCAGGCTACAATTATAAGGGAAAATAGAAGGAGCTCAGGCCACTATTACAAGGAATAATAGAAGGAGCTCAGGCAACAATTATAAGGGATGATAGAAGGAGTTCAGGCTACAATTATAAGGGATAATAGAAGGAGCTCAGGCCACTATCACAAGGGATAATAGAAGGAGCTCAGGCCACTTATAAGGGATAATAGAAGGAGCTCAGGCCACTATTACAAGGGATAATAGAAGGAGCTCAGGCTACAATTATAAGGGATAATAGAAGGAGCTCAGGCCACTATTACAAGGGATAATAGAAGGAGCTCAGGCTACAATTATAAGGGATTATAGAAGGAGCTCAGACCACTATCATAAGGGATGATAGAAGGAGCTCAGACCACTATCATTAGGGATGATAGAGGGAGCTCAGACCACTATCATAAGGGAAAATAGTAGGAGCTCAGGCTACAATAATAAGGGATAATAGAAGGAGCTCAGGCCACTATTACAAGGGATGACAGAAGGAGTTCAGGCGACTATTATAAGGGATAATAGAAGGAGCTCAGGCTACAATTATAAGGGATAATAGAAGGAGCTCAGGCGACTATTATAAGGGATAATAGAAGGAGCTCAGGCTACAATTATAAGGGATAATAGAAGGAGCTCAGGCCACTATCATAAGGGATAATAGAAGGAGCTCAGGCCACTTATAACGGATAATAGAAGGAGCTCAGGCCACTATTACAAGGGATAATAGAAGGAGCTCAGGCTACAATTACAAGGGATTATAGAAGGAGCTCAGACCACTATCATAAGGGATAATAGAAGGAGCTCAGGCTACAATTATAAAGGATGATAGAAGGAGTTCAGGCCACTATTACAAGGGATAATAGAAGGAGCTCAGGCTACAATTATAAGGGATAATAGAAGGAGCTCAGACCACAATCATAAGGCATAATAGCAGGAGCTCAGGCTACAATTATAAGGGATAATAGGAGGAGCTCAGCCCACTATCATAAGGGATATAAGAAGGAGCTCAGGCCACTATTATAAGGGATAATAGAAGGAGCTCAGGCCACTATCATAAGGGATAATAGAAGGAGCTCAGGCCACTTATAAGGGATAAGAGAAGGAGCTCAGGCCACTATTATAAGGGATAATAGAAGGAGCTCAGGCCACTATTATAAGGGATAATAGAAGGAGCTCAGGCCACTATCATAAGGGATAATAGAAGGAGCTCAGGCCACTTATAAGGGATAAGAGAAGGAGCTCAGGCCACTTATAAGGGATAAGAGAAGGAGCTCAGGCTACAATTATAAAGGATAAGAGAAGGAGCTCAGGCCACTATTATAAGGGATAATAGGAGGAGCTCAGACCACTATCATAAGGGATAATAGAAGAAGCTCAGGCCACAATTATAAGGGATAATAGAAGGAGCTCAGGCCACTATTACAAGGGATGATAGAAGGAGCGCAGACCACTATTATAAGGGATAATAGAAGGAGCTCAGGCCACTAGCATAAGAGATAATAGAAGGAGCTCAGACCACTATTATAAGGGATAATACAAGGAGCTCAGGCTACAATCATAAGGGATAATAGAATGAGCTCAGGCTACAATTATAAGGGATAATAGAAGGAGCTCAGGCCACTATTACAAGGGATGATAGAAGGAGTTCAGGCCACTATTATAAGGGATAATAGAAGGAGCTCAGGCTACAATTATAAGGGATAATAGAAGGAGCTCAGGCCACTATCATAAGGGATAATAGAAGGAGCTCAGGCCACTATCATAAGGGATAATAGAAGGAGCTCGGGCTATAATTATAAGGGATAATAGAAGGAGCTCAGGCCACTATTACAAGGGATGATAGAAGGAGTTCAGGCCACTATTATAAGGGATAATAGAAGGAGCTCAGGCTTAAATTATAAGGGATAATAGAAGGAGCTTAGGCCACTATCATAAGGGATAATAGAAGGAGCTCAGTCCACTATCATAAGGGATAATAGAAGGAGTTCAGGCTACAATTATAAGGGATGATAGAAGGAGTTCAGGCCACTATTATAAGGGATAATAGAAGGAGCTCAGGCCACTATCATAAGGGATAATAGAAGGAGTTCAGGCGATTATTATAAGGGATAATAGAAGGAGCTCAGGCTACAATTATAAGGGATAATAGAAGGAGCTCAGGCCACTATCATAAGGGATAATAGAAGCAGCTCAGGCCACTATCATAAGGGATAATAGAAGGAGCTCGGGCTACAATTATAAGGGATAATAGAAGGAGCTCAGGCCACTATTACTAGGGATGATAGAAGGAGTTATGGCCACTATTATAAGGGATAATAGAAGGAGTTCAGGCTACAATTATAAGGGATAATAGAAGGAGTTCAGGCCACTATCATAAGGGATAATAGAAGCAGCTCAGGCCACAATTATAAGGGATAATAGAAGGAGTTCAGGCCACTATCATAAGGGATAATAGAAGCAGCTCAGGCCACTATCATAAGGGATAATAGAAGGAGCTCGGGCTACAATTATAAGGGATAATAGAAGGAGCTCAGGCCACTATTACTAGGGATGATAGAAGGAGTTCAGGCCACTATTATAAGGGATAATAGAAGGAGTTCAGGCTACAATAATAAAGGATAATAGAAGGAGCTCAGGCCACTATTACAAGGGATGACAGAAGGAGTTCAGGCCACTATTATAAGGGATAATAGAAGGAGCTCAGGCTACAATTATAAGGGATAATAGAAGGAGTTCAGGCCACTATCATAAGGGATAATAGAAGCAGCTCAGGCCACTATTACAAGGGATGATAGAAGGAGTTCAGGCCACTATTATAAGGGATAATAGAAGGAGCTCAGGCTACAATTATAAGGGATAATAGAAGGAGTTCAGGCCACTATCATAAGGGATAATAGAAGCAGCTCAGGCCACTATCATAAGGGATAATAGAAGGAGCTCGGGCTACAATTATAAGGGATAATAGAAGGAGCTCAGGCCACTATTACTAGGGATGATAGAAGGAGTTCAGGCCACTATTATAAGGGATAATAGAAGGAGTTCAGGCTACAATTATAAGGGATAATAGAAGGAGCTCAGTCCACTACCATAAGGGATAATAGAAAGAGCTAAGGCCACTTATAAGGGATACTAGAAGATGCTCATGCCACTACTATAAGGGATAATAGAAGGAGCTCAGGCCCTATTATAAGGTATAACAGAAAGAGCTAAGGCCACTTATAAGGGATACTATAAGGTGCTCATGCCACTATCATAAGGGATAATAGAAGGAGCTCAGACCCCTATTATAAGGGATAATAGAAGGAGCTCAGGCCACTATAATAAGATATAATAGAAAGAGCTAAGGCCTCATATAAGGGATACTAGAAGATGCTCATGCCACTACTATAAGGGATAATATAAGGAGCTCACGCCACTATCATAAGGGATAATAGAACGAGTTCAGGCTACTATTATAAGGGATAATAGAACGAGCTCAGACTACTATTATAAGGAATAATAGAAGGAGCTAAGGGCGTTATTATAGGGGATAATAGAAGGAGCTCAGGCCACTTATAAGGGATAATAGAAGGAGCTCAGGCTACTTATAAGGGATAATAGAAGGAGCTCAGGCTACTTATAAGGGATACTAGAAGGAGCTCAGCCCACTATCATAAGGGATAATAGAAGGAGCTCAGGCCACTATCATAAGGGATAATAGAAAGAGCTAAGGCCACTTATAAGGGATAATAGGAGCTCAGGCCACTATTATAAGGGATAATAGAAGGAGCTCAGGCCACTTATAAGGGATACTAGAAGGAGCTCAGGCCACTGCTATAAGGGATAATAGAAGGATCTCAGGCCACTTATAAGGGATAATAGAAGGAGCTCAGGCCACTTATAACGGATACTAGAAGATGCTCATGCCACTACTGTAAGGGATAATAGACGGAGCTCAGGCGACTACTATATGGGATAATAGAAGGAGCTCAGGCCACTTATAAGGGATAATAGAAGGAGCTCAGGCCACTTATAAGGGATACTAGAAGATGCTCATGCCACTACTATAAGGGATAATAGAAGGAGCTCAGGCCACTATTATAAGGGATAATAGAAGGCGCTAAGGCCATATTATAAGGGATAATAGAAGTAGCACAGATCACTATTATAAGGGATAATAGAAGGCGCTCAGGCCACTATTATAAGGAATAGTAGAAGGAGCTCAGGCCACTATTATAAGGAATAGTAGAAGGAGCTCAGGCCACTATTATAAGGGATAATAGAAGGAGCTCAGGCCACTATCATAAGAGATAATAGAAGGCGCTAAGGCCATATTATAAGGGATAATAGAAGGAGCTCAGTCCCTATTATAAGGGATAATAGAAGGAGCTCAGACCCTATTTTAAGGGATAATGGAAGAAGCTGAGGCCTTATTATAAGGGATAATAGAAGTAGCTCAGGCCCTATTATAAGGGATAATAGAAGGCGCTAAGGCCATATTATAAGGGATAATAGAAGGAGCTCAGGCCACTATTATAAGGGATAATAGAACGAGTTCAGGCTACTATTATAAGGGATAATAGAACGAGCTCAGACTACTATTGTAAGGGATAATAGAAGGAGCTCAGGCCACTATCATAAGGGATAATAGAAAGAGCTAAGGCCACTCATAAGGGATACTAGAAGGAGCTCAGGCCACTATCATAAGGGATAATAAAAGGAGCTCAGGCCACTACTATAAGGGATAATAGAAGGAGCTCAGGCCACTTATAAGGGATAATAGAAGGAGCTCAGGCCACTATCATAAGGGATAATAGAAGGAGCTCACGCCACTATCATAAGGGATAATAGAACGAGTTCACGCTACCATTATAAGGGATAATAGAACGTGCTCAGACTACTATTGTAAGGGATAATAGAAGGAGCTCAGGCCACTATCATAAGGGATAATAGAAAGAGCTAAGGCCACTCATAAGGGATACTAGAAGGAGCTCAGGCCACTATCATAAGGGATAATAGAAGGAACTCAGGCCACTACTATAAGGGATAATAGAAGGAGCTCAGGCTACTTATAAGGGATAATAGAAGGAGGTCAGGCCACTATCATAAGGGATAATAGAAAGAGCTAAGGCCACCTATAAGGGATAATAGAAGGAGCTCAGGCCACTTATAAGGGATAATAAAAAGAGCTAAGACCACTATCATAAGGGCTAATAGAAGGAGCTCAAGGCACTTATAAGGGATAATAGAAGGAGCTCAGGCCACTATCATAAGGGATAATAGAAGGAGCTCACGCCACTATCATAAGGGATAATAGAACGAGTTCACGCTACTATTATAAGGGATAATAGAACGAGTTCAGGCTACTATTATAAGGGATAATAGAACGAGCTCAAACTACTATTATAAGGGATAATAGAAGGAGCTAAGGCCACTTATAAGGGATAATAGAAGGAGCTCAGGCCACTTATAAGGGATAATAGAAGGAGCTCAAGCAACTACTATAAGGGATAATAGAAGGAGCTCAGGCCACTTATAAGGGATAATCGAAGGAGCTCAGGCTACTTATAAGGGAAAATAGAAGGAGCTCAGGCTACTTATAAGGGATAATAGAAGGAGCTCAGGCCACTATCATAAGGGATAATAGAAAGAGCTAAGGCCACTTATAAGGGATAATAGAAGGAGCTCAGGCCACTTATAAGGGATAATAGAAAGAGCTAAGACCACTATCATAAGGGCTAATAGAAGGAGCTCAAGCCACTTATAAGGGATAATAGAAGGAGCTCAGGCTACTATCGTAAGGGATAATAGAAAGAGCTAAGGCCACTTATAAGCGATAATAGAAGGAGCTAAGGCCACTATCGTAAGGGATAATAGAAGGAGCTCAGGCCACTATCGTAAGGGATAATAGAAGGAGCTCAGGCCACTTATAAGGGATAATAGAAGGAGCTCAGGCCACTATCGTAAGGGATAATAGAAAGAGCTAAGGTCACTTATAAGGGATAATAGAAGGAGCTCAGGCCACTATCATAAGGGATAATAGAAAGTGCTAAGTCCACTTATAAGGGATAATAGAAGGAGCTCAGGCCACTATTATAAGGGATAATAGAAGAAGCTCAGGCCACTATCGTAAGGGATAATAGAAGGAGCTCAGGCCACTATTATAAGGGATAATGGAAGGAGCTCAGGCCCTTTTATAAGGGATAATAGGAGCTCAGTCCACTATCATAAGGGATAATAGAAAGATCTAAGGCCACTTATAAGGGATACTAGAAGATGCTAATGCCACTACTATAAGGGATAATAGAAGGAGCTCAGGCCCTATTATAAGGAATAATAGAAAGAGCTAAGGCCACTTATTGGGGATAATAGAAGGAGCTCAGGCCACAATTATAAGGGATAATAGAAGGAGCTCAGGCCACTATCGTAAGGGATAATAGAAGGAGGTCAGGCCACTATTATAAGGGATAATGGAAGGAGCTCAGTCCAATATCGTAAGGGATAATAGAAGGAGCTCAGGCCACTATTATAAGGGATAATAGAAGGAGCTCAGGCCACTATCGTACGGGATAATAGAAGGAGCTCAGGCCCTAATATAAGGGATAACAGGAGCTCAGGCCCTTTTATAAGGGATAATAGGAGCTCAGTCCACTATCACAAGGGATAATAGAAAGAGCTAAGGCCACTTATAAGGGATACTAGAAGATGCTCATGCCACTACTATAAGGGATAATAGAAGGAGCTCAGGCCCTATTATAAGGGATAATAGAAAGAGCAAAGACCACTTATTAGGGATAATAGAAGGAGCTCAGGCCACAATTATAGGGGATAATAGAAGGAGCTCAGGCCACTATCGTAAGGGATAGTAGAAGGAGCTCAGGCCCTATTATAAGGGATAACAGAAAGAGCTAAGGCCACTATTATAAGGGATAATAGGAGCTCAGGCCACTATCATAAGAGATAATAGAAGGCGCTAAGGCCATATTATAAGGGATAATAGAAGGAGCTAAGGCCACTATTATAAGGGATAATAGAAGGCGCTAAGGCCATATTATAAGGGATAATAGAAGGAGCTCAGGCCACTATTATAAGGGATAATAGAAGGCGCTAAGGCCATATTATAAGGGATAATAGAAGTAGCACAGATCATTATTATAAGGGATAATAGAAGGCGCTCAGGCCACTATTATAAGGAATAGTAGAAGGAGCTCAGGCCACTATTATAAGGAATAGTAGAAGGAGCTCAGGCCACTATTATAAGGGATAATAGAAGGAACTCAGGCCACTATCATAAGAGATAATAGGCGGCGCTAAGGCCATATTATAAGGGATAATAGAAGGAGCTCAGGCCACTATTATAAGGGATAATAGAAGGCGCTAAGGCCATATTATAAGGGATAATAGAAGGAACTCAGGCCACTATTATAAGGGATAATAGAAGGCGCTAAGGCCATATTATAAGGGATAATAGAAGGAGCTCAGGCCACTATTATAAGGGATAATAGAAGGCGCTAAGGCCATATTATAAGGGATAATAGAAGTAGCACAGATCACTATTGTAAGGGATAATAGAATGAGCTCAGGCCACTATCATAAGGGATAATAGAAAGAGCTAAGGCCACTCATAAGGGATACTAGAAGGAGCTCAGGCCACTATCATAAGGGATAATAGAAGGAGCTCAGGCCACTACTATAAGGGATAATAGAAGGAGCTCAGGCCACTTATAAGGGATAATAGAAGGAGCTCAGGCCACTATCATAAGGGATAATAGAAGGAGCTCACGCCACTATCATAAGGGATAATAGAACGAGTTCACGCTACTATTATAAGGGATAATACAACGTGCTCAGTCTGCTATTGTAAGGGATAATAGAAGGAGCTCAGGCCACTATCATAAGGGATAATAGAAAGAGCTAAGGCCACTCATAAGGGATACTAGAAGGAGCTCAGGCTACTATCATAAGGGATAATAGAAGGAACTCTGTCCACTTATAAGGGATAATAGAAGGAGCTCAGGCCACTACTTTAAGGGATAATAGAAGGAGCTCAGGCTACTTATAAGGAATAATAGAAGGAGCTCAGGCCACTATCATAAGGGATAATAGAAAGAGCTAAGGCCACTTATAAGGGATAATAGAAGGAGCTCAGGCCACTATTATAAGGGATAATAGAAGGAGCTAACGCCACTATCATAAGGGATAATAGAACGAGTTCAGGCTACTATTATAAGGGATAATAGAACGAGCTCAGACTACTATTATAAGGGATAATAGAAGGAGCTCAGGCCACTTATAAGGGATAATAGAAGGAGCTCAGGCCACTTATAAGGGATAATAGAAGGAGCTCAAGCCACTACTATAAGGGATAATAGAAGGAGCTCAGGCCACTTATAAGGGATAATAGAAGGAGCTCAGGCTACTTATAAGGGATAATTGAAGGAGCTCAGGCCACTATCATAAGGGATAATAGAAAGAGCTAAGGCCACTTATAAGGGATAATAGAAGGAGCTCAGGCCACTTATAAGGGATAATAGAAAGAGCTAAGACCACTATCATAAGGGCTAATAGAAGGAGCTCAAGCCACTTATAAGGGATAATAGAAGGAGCTCAGGCTACTATTGTAAGGGATAATAGAAAGAGCTAAGGCCACTTATAAGGGATAATAGAAGGAGCTAAGACCACTATCGTAAGGGATAATAGAAGGAGCTCAGGCCACTATCGTAAGGGATAATAGAAGGAGCTCAGGGCACTTATAAGGGATAATAGAAGGAGCTCAGGCCACTATCGTAAGGGATAATAGAAAGAGCTAAGGTCACTTATAAGGGATAATAGAAGGAGCTCAGGCCACTATCATAAGGGATAATAGAAAGTGCTAAGGCCACTTATAAGGGATAATAGAAGGAGCTCAGGCCCTATTATAAGGGATAATAGAAAGAGCTAAGGCCACTTATTAGGGATAATAGAAGGAGCTCAGGCCACAATTATAAGGGATAATAGAAGGAGCTCAGGCCACTATCTTAAGGGATAATAGAAGGAGGTCAGGCCACTTTTATAAGGGACAATGGAAGGAGCTCAGTCCACTATCGTAAGGGATAATAGAAGGAGCTCAGGCCACTATTATAAGGGATAATAGAAGGAGCTCAGGCCACTATCGTACGGGATAATAGAAGGAGCTCAGGCCCTATTATAAGGGATAATAGAAGGAGCTCAGGCCACTATTATAAGGGATAATGGAAGGAGCTCAGGCCCTTTTATAAGGGATAATAGGAGCTCAGTCCACTATCACAAGGGATAATAGAAAGAGCTAAGGCCACTTATAAGGGATACTAGAAGATGCTCATGCCACTACTATAAGGGATAATAGAAGGAGCTCAGGCCCTATTATAAGGGATAATAGAAAGAGCAAAGACCACTTATTAGGGATAAGAGAAGGAGCTCAGGCCACAATTATAGGGGATAATAGAAAGAGCTCAGGCCACTATCGTAAGGGATAGTAGAAGGAGCTCAGGCCCTATTTTAAGGGATAACAGAAAGAGCTAAGGCCACTTATAAGGGATACTATAAGGTGCTCATGCCACTATCATACGGGATAATAGAAGGAGCTCAGACCACTATTATAAGGGATAATAGAAGGAGCTCAGGCCACTATTATAAGATATAATAGAAAGAGCTAAGGCCTCATATAAGGGATACTAAAAGATGCTCATGCCACTACTATAAGGGATAATAGAAGGAGCTCACGCGACTATCATAAGGGATAATAGAACGAGTTCAGGCTACTATTATAAGGCATAATAGAACGAGCTCAGACTACTATTATAAGTAATAATAGAAGGAGCTAAGGCCGTTATTATAAGGGATAATAGAAGGAGCTCAGGCCACTTATAAGGGATAATAGAAGGAGCTCAGGCTACTTATAAGGGATAATAGAAGGAGCTCAGGCCACTATCATAAGGGATAATAGAAGGAGCTCAGGCCACTATCATAAGGGATAATAGAAAGAGCTAAGGCCACTTATAAGGGATAATAGAAGGAGCTCAGGCCACTATTATAAGGGATAATAGAAGGAGCTCAGGCCACTTATAAGGGATACTAGAAGGAGCTCAGGCCACTACTATAAGGGATAATAGAAGGAGCTCAGGCCACTTATAAGGGATAATAGAAGGAGCTCAGGCCACTTATAAGGGATACTAGAAGATGCCCATGCCACTACTGTAAGGGATAATAGAAGGAGCTCAGGCCACTTATAAGGGACAATAGAAGGAGCTCAGGCCACTACTATAAGAGATAATAGAAGGAGCTCAGGCCACTTATAAGGGATAATAGAAGGAGCTCAGGCCACTTATAAGGGATAATAGAAGGAGCTAAGGCCACTATCGTAAGGGATAATAGAAGGAGCTCAGGCCACTATCGTAAAGGATAATAGAAGGAGCTCAGGCCACTTATAAGGGATAATAGAACGAGCTCAGGCCACTATCGTAAGGGATAATAGAAAGAGCTAAGGCCACTTATTAGGGATAATAGAAGGAGCTAAGGCCACTATCGTAAGGGATAATAGAAGGAGCTCAGGCCACTATCGTAAAGGATAATAGAAGGAGCTCAGGCCACTTATAAGGGATAATAGAACGAGCTCAGGCCACTATCGTAAGGGATAATAGAAATAGCTAAGGTCACTTATAAGGGATAATAGAAGGAGCTCAGGCCACTATCATAAGGGATAATAGAAAGTGCTAAGGCCACTTATAAGGGATAATAGAAGGAGCTCAGGCCACTATTATAAGGGATTATAGAAGGAGCTCAGGCCACTATCGTAAGGGATAATAGAAGGAGCTCAGGCCACTATTATAAGGGATAATGGAAGGAGCTCAGGCCCTTTTATAAGGGATAATATGAGCTCAGTCCACTATCATAAGGGATAATAGAAAGATCTAAGGCCACTTATAAGGGATACTAGAAGATGCTCATGCCACTACAATAAGGGATAATAGAAGGAGCTCAGGCCCTATTATAAGGGATAATAGAAAGAGCTAGGGCCACTTATTAGGGATAATAGAAGGAGTTCAGGCCACCATTATAAGGGATAATAGAAGGAGCTCAGGCCACTATCGTAAGGGATAATAGAAGGAGGTCAGGCCACTATTATAAGGGATAATGGAAGGAGCTCAGTCCACTATCGTAAGGGATAATAGAAGGAGCTCAGGCCACTATTATAAGGGATAATAGAAGGAGCTCAGGCCACTATCGTAAGGGTCATAGAAGGAGCTCAGGCCCTATTATAAGGGATAATAGAAGGAGCTCAGGCCACTATAATAAGGGATAATAGAAGGAGCTCAGGCCACTATCGTAAGGGATAATAGAAAGAGCTAAGGCCACTTATAAGGGATAATAGAAGGAGCTCAGGCCACTTTCATAAGGGATAATAGAAAGAGCTAAGGCCACTTATAAGGGATAATAGAAGGAGCTCAGACCACTATTATAAGGGAAAATAGAAGGAGCTCAGGCCACTATCGTAAGGGATAATAGAAGGAGCTCAGGCCACTATTATAAGGGATAATGGAAGGAGCTCAGGCCCTTTTATAAGGGATAATAGGAGCTCAGTCCACTATCACAAGGGATAATAGAAAGAGCTAAGGCCACTTATAAGGGATACTAGAAGATGCTCATGCCACTACTATAAGGGATAATAGAAGGAGCTCAGGCCCTATTATAAGGGATAATAGAAAGAGCTAAGACCACTTATTAGGGATAATAGAAGGAGCTCAGGCCACAATTATAAGGGATAATAGAAGGAGCTCAGGCCAATATCGTAAGGGATAGTAGAAGGAGGTCAGGCCACTATTATAAGGGACAGTGGAAGGAGCTCAAGCCACTATCGTAAGGGATAATAGAAGGAGCTCAGGCCACTATCGTAAGGGATAATAGAAGGAGCTCAGGCCACTATTATAAGGGATAATAGGAGCTCAGTCCACTATCACAAGGGATAATAGAAAGAGCTAAGGCCACTTATAAGGGATACTAGAAGATGCTCATGCCACTACTATAAGGGATAATAGAAGGAGCTCAGGCCCTATTATAAGGGATAATAGAACGAGCTCAGACTACTATTATAAGGAATAATAGAAGCAGCTAAGGCCGTTATTATAAGGGATAATAGAAGGAGCTCAGGCCACTTATAAGGGCTAATAGAAGGAGCTCAGGCTACTTATAAGGGATAATAGAAGGAGCTCAGGCTACTTATAAGGGATAATAGAAGGAGCTCAGGCCACTATCATAAGGGATAATAGAAGGAGCTCAGGCCACTATCATAAGGGATAATAGAAAGAGCTAAGGCCTCTTATAAGGGATAATAGAAGGAGCTCAGACCACTATTATAAGGGATAATAGAAGGAGCTCAGGCCACTTATAAGGGATACTAGAAGGAGCTCAGTCCACTACTATAAGGGATAATAGAAGGAGCTCAGGCCACTTATAAGGGATAATAGAAGGAGCTCAGGCCACTTATAAGGGATACTAGAAGATGCCCATGCCACTACTGTAAGGGATAATAGAAGGAGCTCAGGCCACTTATAAGGGACAATAGAAGGAGCTCAGGCCACTACTATAAGAGATAATAGAAGGAGCTCAGGCCACTTATAAGGGATAATAGAAGGAGCTCAGGCCACTTATAAGGGATAATAGAAGGAGCTAAGGCCACTATCGTAAGGGATAATAGAAGGAGCTCAGGCCACTATCGTAAAGGATAATAGAAGGAGCTCAGGCCACTTATAAGGGATAATAGAACGAGCTCAGGCCACTATCGTAAGGGATAATAGAAAGAGCTAAGGCCACTTATTAGGGATAATAGAAGGAGCTAGGGCCACTATCGTAAGGGATAATAGAAGGAGCTCAGGCCACTATCGTAAAGGATAATAGAAGGAGCTCAGGCCACTTATAAGGGATAATAGAACGAGCTCAGGCCACTATCGTAAGGGATAATAGAAAGAGCTAAGGTCACTTATAAGGGATAATAGAAGGAGCTCAGGCCACTATCATAAGGGATAATAGAAAGTGCTAAGGCCACTTATAAGGGATAATAGAAGGAGCTCAGGCCACTATTATAAGGGATTATAGAAGGAGCTCAGGCCACTATCGTAAGGGATAATAGAAGGAGCTCAGGCCACTATTATAAGGGATAATGGAAGGAGCTCAGGCCCTTTTATAAGGGATAATAGGAGCTCAGTCCACTATCATAAGGGATAATAGAAAGATCTAAGGCCACTTATAAGGGATACTAGATGATTCTCATGCCACTACTATAAGGGATAATAGAAGGAGCTCAGGCCCTATTATAAGGGATAATAGAAAGAGCTAGGGCCACTTATTAGGGATAATAGAAGGAGTTCAGGCCACCATTATAAGGGATAATAGAAGGAGCTCAGGCCACTATCGTAAGGGATAATAGAAGGAGGTCAGGCCACTATTATAAGGGATAATGGAAGGAGCTCAGTCCACTATCGTAAGGGATAATAGAAGGAGCTCAGGCCACTATTATAAGGGATAATAGAAGGAGCTCAGGCCACTATCGTAAGGGTCATAGAAGGAGCTCAGGCCCTATTATAAGGGATAATAGAAGGAGCTCAGGCCACTATAATAAGGGATAATAGAAGGAGCTCAGGCCACTATCGTAAGGGATAATAGAAAGAGCTAAGGCCACTTATAAGGGATAATAGAAGGAGCTCAGGCCACTTTCATAAGGGATAATAGAAAGAGCTAAGGCCACTTATAAGGGATAATAGAAGGAGCTCAGGCCACTATTATAAGGGAAAATAGAAGGAGCTCAGGCCACTATCGTAAGGGATAATAGAAGGAGCTCAGGCCACTATTATAAGGGATAATGGAAGGAGCTCAGGCCCTTTTATAAGGGATAATAGGAGCTCAGTCCACTATCACAAGGGATAATAGAAAGAGCTAAGGCCACTTATAAGGGATACTAGAAGATGCTCATGCCACTACTATAAGGGATAATAGAAGGAGCTCAGGCCCTATTATAAGGGATAATAGAAAGAGCTAAGACCACTTATTAGGGATAATAGAAGGAGCTCAGGCCACAATTATAAGGGATAATAGAAGGAGCTCAGGCCAATATCGTAAGGGATAGTAGAAGGAGGTCAGGCCACTATTATAAGGGACAGTGGAAGGAGCTCAAGCCACTATCGTAAGGGATAATAGAAGGAGCTCAGGCCACTATCGTAAGGGATAATAGAAGGAGCTCAGGCCACTATTATAAGGGATAATGGAAGGAGCTCAGGCCCTTTTATAAGGGATAATAGGAGCTCAGTCCACTATCACAAGGGATAATAGAAAGAGCTAAGGCCACTTATAAGGGATACTAGAAGATGCTCATGCCACTACTATAAGGGATAATAGAAGGAGCTCAGGCCCTATTATAAGGGATAATAGAACGAGCTCAGACTACTATTATAAGGAATAATAGAAGGAGCTAAGGCCGTTATTATAAGGGATAATAGAAGGAGCTCAGGCCACTTATAAGGGCTAATAGAAGGAGCTCAGGCTACTTATAAGGGATAATAGAAGGAGCTCAGGCTACTTATAAGGGATAATAGAAGGAGCTCAGGCCACTATCATAAGGGATAATAGAAGGAGCTCAGGCCACTATCATAAGGGATAATAGAAAGAGCTAAGGCCACTTATAAGGGATAATAGAAGGAGCTCAGGCCACTATTATAAGGGATAATAGAAGGAGCTCAGGCCACTTATAAGGGATACTAGAAGATGCCCATGCCACTACTGTAAGGGATAATAGAAGGAGCTCAGGCCACTTATAAGGGACAATAGAAGGAGCTCAGGCCACTACAATAAGAGATAATAGAAGGAGCTCAGGCCACTTAAAAGGGATAATAGAAGGAGCTCAGGCCACTTATAAGGGATAATAGAAGGAGCTAAGGCCACTATCGTAAGGGATAATAGAAGGAGCTCAGGCCACTATCGTAAAGGATAATAGAAGGAGCTCAGGCCACTTATAAGGGATAATAGAACGAGCTCAGGCCACTATCGTAAGGGATAATAGAAAGAGCTAAGGCCACTTATTAGGGATAATAGAAGGAGCTAAGGCCACTATCGTAAGGGATAATAGAAGGAGCTCAGGCCACTATCGTAAAGGATAATAGAAGGAGCTCAGGCCACTTATAAGGGATAATAGAACGAGCTCAGGCCACTATCGTAAGGGATAATAGAAAGAGCTAAGGTAACTTATAAGGGATAATAGAAGGAGCTCAGGCCACTATCATAAGGGATAATAGAAAGTGCTAAGGCCACTTATAAGGGATAATAGAAGGAGCTCAGGCCACTATTATAAGGGATTATAGAAGGAGCTCAGGCCACTATCGTAAGGGATAATAGAAGGAGCTCAGGCCACTATTATAAGGGATAATGGAAGGAGCTCAGGCCCTTTTATAAGGGATAATAGGAGCTCAGTCCACTATCATAAGGGATAATAGAAAGATCTAAGGCCACTTATAAGGGATACTGGATGATGCTCATGCCACTACTATAAGGGATAATAGAAGGAGCTCAGGCCCTATTATAAGGGATAATAGAAAGAGCTAGGGCCACTTATTAGGGATAATAGAAGGAGTTCAGGCCACCATTATAAGGGATAATAGAAGGAGCTCAGGCCACTATCGTAAGGGATAATAGAAGGAGGTCAGGCCACTATTATAAGGGATAATGGAAGGAGCTCAGTCCACTATCGTAAGGGATAATAGAAGGAGCTCAGGCCACTATTATAAGGGATAATAGAAGGAGCTCAGGCCACTATCGTAAGGGTCATAGAAGGAGCTCAGGCCCTATTATAAGGGATAATAGAAGGAGCTCAGGCCACTATAATAAGGGATAATAGAAGGAGCTCAGGCCACTATCGTAAGGGATAATAGAAAGAGCTAAGGCCACTTATAAGGGATAATAGAAGGAGCTCAGGCCACTTTCATAAGGGATAATAGAAAGAGCTAAGGCCACTTATAAGGGATAATAGAAGGAGCTCAGGCCACTATTATAAGGGATAATAGAAGGAGCTCAGGCCACTATCGTAAGGGATAATAGAAGGAGCTCAGGCGACTATTATAAGGGATAATGGAAGGAGCTCAGGCCCTTTTATAAGGGATAATAGGAGCTCAGTCCACTATCACAAGGGATAATAGAAAGAGCTAAGGCCACTTATAAGGGATACTAGAAGATGCTCATGCCACTTCTATAAGGGATAATAGAAGGAGCTCAGGCCCTATTATAAGGGATAATAGAAAGAGCTAAGACCACTTATTAGGGATAATAGAAGGAGCTCAGGCCACAATTATAAGGGATAATAGAAGGAGCTCAGGCCACTATCGTAAGGGATAGTAGAAGGAGGTCAGGCCACTATTATAAGGGACAGTGGAAGGAGCTCAAACCACTATCGTAAGGGATAATAGAAGGAGCTCAGGCCACTATCGTAAGGGATAATAGCAGGAGCTCAGGCCACTATTATAAGGGATAATGGAAGGAGCTCAGGCCCTTTTATAAGGGATAATAGGAGCTCAGTCCACTATCACAAGGGATAATAGAAAGAGCTAAGGCCACTTATAAGGGATACTAGAAGATGCTCATGCCACTACTATAAGGGATAATAGAAGGAGCTCAGGCCCTATTATAAGGGATAATAGAACGAGCTCAGACTACTATTATAAGGAATAATAGAAGGAGCTAAGGCCGTTATTATAAGGGATAATAGAAGGAGCTCAGGCCACTTATAAGGGATAATAGAAGGGGCTCAGGCTACTTATAAGGGATAATAGAAGGAGCTCAGGCCACTATCATAAGGGATAATAGAAGGAGCTCAGGCCACTATCATAAGGGATAATAGAAAGAGCTAAGGCCACTTATAAGGGATAATAGAAGGAGCTCAGGCCACTATTATAAGGGATAATAGAAGGAGCTCAGGCCACTTATAAGGGATACTAGAAGGAGCTCAGGCCACTACTATAAGGGATAATAGAAGGAGCTCAGGCCACTTATAAGGGATAATAGAAGGAGCTCAGGCCACTTATAAGGGATACTAGAAGATGCTCATGCCACTACTGTAAGGGATAATAGAAGGAGCTCAGGCCACTACTATAAGAGATAATAGAAGGAGCTCAGGCCACTTATAAGGGATAATAGAAGGAGCTCAGGCCACTTATAAGGGATACTAGAAGATGTTCATGCCACTACTATAAGGGATAATAGAAGGAGCTCAGGCCACTATTATAAGGGATAATAGAAGGCGCTAAGGCCATATTATAAGGGATAATAGAAGTAGCACAGATCACTGTTATAAGGGATAATAGAAGGCGCTCAGGCCACTATTATAAGGAATAGTAGAAGGAGCTCAGGCATCTATTATAAGGAATAGTAGAAGGAGCTCAGGCCACTATTATAAGGGATAATAGAAGGAGCTAAGGCCACTCATAAGGGATACTAGAAGGAGCTCAGGCCACTATCATAAGGGATAATAGAAGGAGCTCAGGCCACTACTATAAGGGATAATAGAAGGAGCTCAGGCCACTTATAAGGGATAATAGAAGGAGCTCAGGCCACTATCATAAGGGATAATAGAAGGAGCTCACGCCACTATCATAAGGGATAATAGAAAGAGCTAAGGCCACTCATAAGGGAAACTAGAAGGAGCTCAGGCCACTATCATAAGGGATAATAGAAGGAGCTCAGGCCACTACTATAAGGGATAATATAAGGAGCTCAGACCACTTATAAGGGATAATAGAAGGAGCTCAGGCCACTATCAAAAGGGATAATAGAAGGAGCTCACGCCACTATCATAAGGGATAATAGAACGAGTTCACGCTACTATTATAAGGGATAATAGAACGTGCTCAGACTACTATTGTAAGGGATAATAGAAGGAGCTCAGGCCACTATCATAAGGGATAATAGAAAGAGCTAAGGCCACTCATAAGGGATACAAGAAGGAGCTAAGGCCACTTATAAGGGATAATAGAAGGAGCTCAGGCCACTTATAAGGGATAATAGAAAGAGCTAAGTCCACTATCATAAGGGATACTAGAAGGAGCTCAGGCCACTATTATAAGGGATAATAGAAGGAGCTAACGCCACTATCATAAGGGATAATAGAAGGAGCTAACGCCACTATCATAAGGGATAATAGAACGAGTTCAGGCTACTATCATAAGGGATAATAGAAGGAACTCAGGCCACTTATAAGGGATAATAGAAGGAGCTCAGGCCACTACTATAAGGGATAATAGAAGGAGCTCAGGCTACTTATAAGGGATAATAGAAGGAGCTCAGGCCACTATCATAAGGGATAATAGAAAGAGCTAAGGCCACTTATAAGGGATAATAGAAGGAGCTCAGGCCACTTATAAGGGATAATAGAAAGAGCTAAGTCCACTAGTATAAGGGATACTAGAAGGAGCTCAGGCCACTATTATAAGGGATAATAGAAGGAGCTAACGCCACTATCATAAGGGATAATAGAACGAGTTCAGGCTACTATTATAAGGGATAATAGAACGAGCTCAGACTACTATTATAAGGGATAATAGAAGCAGCTCAGGCCACTTATAAGGGATAATAGAAGGAGCTCAAGCCACTTATAAGGGATAATAGAAGGAGCTCAAGCCACTACTATAAGGGATAATAGAAGGAGCTCAGGCCACTTATAAGGGATAATAGAAGGAGCTCAGGCTACTTATAAGGGATAATAGAAGGAGCTCAGGCTACTTATACGGGATAATAGAAGGAGCTCAGGCCACTATCATAAGGGATAATAGAAAGAGCTAAGGCCACTTATAAGGGATAATAGAAGGAGCTCAGGCCACTTATAAGGGATAATAGAAAGAGCTAAGACCACTATCATAAGGGCTAATAGAAGGAGCTCAAGCCACTTATAAGGGATAATAGAAGGAGCTCAGGCTACTATCGTAAGGGATAATAGAAAGAGCTAAGGCCACTTATAAGGGATAATAGAAGGAGCTAAGGCCACTATGGTAAGGGATAATAGAAGGAGCTCAGGCCACTATCGTAAGGGATAATAGAAGGAGCTCAGGCCACTTATAAAGGATAATAGAAGGAGCTCAGGCCACCATCGTAAGGGATAATAGAAAGAGCTAAGGTCACTTATAAGGGATAATAGAAGGAGCTCAGGCCACTATCATAAGGGATAATAGAAAGTGCTAAGGCCACTTATAAGGGATAATAGAAGGAGCTCAGGCCCTATTATAAGGGATAATAGAAAGAGCTAAGGCCACTTATTAGGGATAATAGAAGGAGCTCAGGCCACAATTATAAGGGATAATAGAAGGAGCTCAGGCCACTATCGTAAGGGATA
Source organism: Tenodera sinensis (assembly GCA_030765045.1). NCBI lineage: Eukaryota > Metazoa > Arthropoda > Insecta > Mantodea > Mantidae > Tenodera > Tenodera sinensis. The sequence goes on along the minus strand of CM060961.1, from coordinate 36,134,687 downwards.
ATAGAAGGAGGTCAGGCCACTATTATAAGGGATAATGGAAGGAGCTCAGTCCACTATCGTAAGGGATAACAGAAGGAGCTCAGGCCACTTTTATAAGGGATAATAGAAGGAGCTCAGGCCACTATCGTACGGGATAATAGAAGGAGCTCAGGCCCTATTATAAGGGATAATAGAAGGAGCTCAGGCCACTATTATAAGGGATAATGGAAGGAGCTCAGGCCCTTTTATAAGGGATAATAGGAGCTCAGTCCACTATCACAAGGGATAATAGAAAGAGCTAAGGCCACTTATAAGGGATACTAGAAGATGCTCATGCCACTACTATAAGGGATAATAGAAGGAGCTCAGGCCCTATTATAAGGGATAATAGAAAGAGCAAAGACCACTTATTAGGGATAATAGAAGGAGCTCAGGCCACAATTATAGGGGATAATAGAAGGAGCTCAGGCCACTATCGTAAGGGATAGTAGAAGGAGCTCAGGCCCTATTATAAGGGATAACAGAAAGAGCTAAGGCCACTTATAAGGGATACTATAAGGTGCTCATGCCACTATCATAAGGGATAATAGAAGGAGCTCAGACCACTATTATAAGGGATTATAGAAGGAGCTCAGGCCACTATTATAAGATATAATAGAAAGAGCTAAGGCCTCATATAAGGGATACCTGAAGATGCTCATGCCACTACTATAAGGGATAATAGAAGGAGCTCACGCCACTATCATAAGGGATAATAGAACGAGTTCAGGCTACTATTATAAGGCATAATAGAACGAGCTCAGACTACTATTATAAGGAATAATAGAAGCAGCTAAGGCCGTTATTATAAGGGATAATAGAAGGAGCTCAGGCCACTTATAAGGGATAATAGAAGGAGCTTAGGCTACTTATAAGGGATAATAGAAGGAGCTCAGGCCTCTATCATAAGGGATAATAGAAGGAGCTCAGGCCACTATCATAAGGGATAATAGAAAGAGCTAAGGCCACTTATAAGGGATAATAGAAGGAGCTCAAGCGACTATTATAAGGGATAATAGAAGGAGCTCAGGCCACTTATAAGGGATACTAGAAGGAGCTCAGGCCACTACTATAAGGGATAATAGAAGGAGCTCAGGCCACTTATAAGGCATAATAGAAGGAGCTCAGGCCACTTATAAGGGATACTAGAAGATGCCCATGCCACTACTGTAAGGGATAATAGAAGGATCTCAGGTCACTTATAAGGGATAATAGAAGGAGCTCAGGCCACTACTATAAGAGATAATAGAAGGAGCTCAGGCCACTTATAAGGGATAATAGAAGGAGCTAAGGCCACTATCGTAAGGGATAATAGAAGGAGCTCAGGCCACTATCGTAAATGATAATAGAAGGAGCTCAGGCCACTTATAATTGATAATAGAACGAGCTCAGGCCACTATCGTAAGGGATAATAGAAAGAGCTAAGGCCACTTATTAGGGATAATAGAAGGAGCTAAGGCCACTATCGTAAGGGATAATAGAAGGAGCTCAGGCCACTCTCGTAAAGGATAATAGAAGGAGCTCAGGCCACTTATAAGGGATAATAGAACGAGCTCAGGCCACTATCGTAAGGGATAATAGAAAGAGCTAAGGTCACTTATAAGGGATAATAGAAGGAGCTCAGGCCACTATCATAAGGGATAATAGAAAGTTCTAAGGCCACTTATAAGGGATAATAGAAGGAGCTCAGGCCACTATTATAAGGGATTATAGAAGGAGCTCAGGCCACTATTGTAAGGGATAATAGAAGGAGCTCAGGCCACTATTATAAGGGATAATGGAAGGAGCTCAGGCCCTTTTATAAGGGATAATAGGAGCTCAGTCCACTATCATAAGGGATAATAGAAAGATCTAAGGCCACTTATAAGGGATACTAGAAGATGCTCATGCCACTACTTTAAGGGATAATAGAAGGAGCTCAGGCCCTATTATAAGGGATAATAGAATGAGCTAGGGCCACTTATTAGGGATAATAGAAGGAGCTCAGGCCACCATTATAAGGGATAATAGAAGGAGCTCAGGCCACTATCGTAAGGGATAATAGAAGGAGGTCAGGCCACTATTAAAAGGGATAATGGAAGGAGCTCAGTCCACTATCGTAAGGGATAATAGAAGGAGCTCAGGCCACTATTATAAGGGATAATAGAAGGAGCTCAGGCCACTATCGTAAGGGTCATAGAAGGAGCTCAGGCCCTATTATAAGGGATAATAGAAGGAGCTCAGGCCACTATAATAAGGGATAATAGAAGGAGCTCAGGCCACTATCGTAAGGGATAATAGAAAGAGCTAAGGCCACTTATAAGGGATAATAGAAGGAGCTCAGGCCACTTTCATAAGGGATAATAGAAAGAGCTATGGCCACTTATAAGGGATAATAGAAGGAGCTCAGGCCACTATTATAAGGGATAATAGAAGGAGCTCAGGCCACTATCGTAAGGGATAATAGAAGGAGCTCAGGCCACTATTATAAGGGATAATGGAAGGAGCTCAGGCCCTTTTATAAGGGATAATACGAGCTCAGTCCACTATCACAAGGGATAATAGAAAGAGCTAAGGCCACTTATAAGGGATACTAGAAGATGCTCATGCCACTACTATAAGGGATAATAGAAGGAGCTCAGGCCCCATTATAAGGGATAATAGAAAGAGCTAAGACCACTTATTAGGGATAATAGAAGGAGCTCAGGCCACAATTATAAGGGATAATAGAAGGAGCTCAGGCCACTATCGTAAGGGATAGTAGAAGGAGGTCAGGCCACTATTATAAGGGACAGTGGAAGGAGCTCAAGCCACTATCGTAAGGGATAATAGAAGGAGCTCAGGCCAGTATCGTAAGGGATAATAGAAGGAGCTCAGGCCACTATTATAAGGGATAATGGAAGGAGCTTAGGCCCTTTTATAAGGGATAATAGGAGCTCAGTCTACTATCACAAGGGATAATAGAAAGAGCTAAGGCCACTTATAAGGGATACTAGAAGATGCTCATGCCACTACTATAAGGGATAATAGAAGGAGCTCAGGCCCTATTATAAGGGATAATAGAACGAGCTCAGACTACTATTATAAGAAATAATAGAAGGAGCTAAGGCCGTTATTATAAGGGATAATAGAAGGAGCTCAGGCCACTTATAAGGGATAATAGAAGGAGCTCAGGCTACTTATAAGGGATAATAGAAGGAGCTCAGGCCACTATCATAAGGGATAATAGAAGGAGCTCAGGCCACTATCATAAGGGATAATAGAAAGAGCTAAGGCCACTTATAAGGGATAATAGAAGGAGCTCAGGCCACTATTATAAGGGATAATAGAAGGAGCTCAGGCCACTTATAAGGGATACTAGAAGGAGCTCAGGCCACTACTATAAGGGATAATAGAAGGAGCTCAGGCCACTTATAAGGGATAATAGAAGGAGCTCAGGCCACTTATAAGGGATACTAGAAGATGCTCATGCCACTACTGTAAGGGATAATAGAAGGAGCTCAGGCCACTACTATAAGTGATAATAGAAGGAGCTCAGGCCACTTATAAGGGATAATAGAAGGAGCTCAGGCCACTTATAAGGGATACTAGAAGATGCTCATGCCACTACTATAAGGGATAATAGAAGGAGCTCAGGCCACTATTATAAGGGATAATAGAAGGCGCTCAGGCCACTTATATAAGGAATAGTAGAAGGAGCTCAGGCATCTATTATAAGGAATAGTAGAAGGAGCTCAGGCCACTATTATAAGGGACAATAGAAGGAGCTCAGGCCACTATCATAAGGGATAATAGAAGGCGCTAAGGCCATATTATAAGGGATAATAGAAGGAGCTCAGGCCACTATTATAAGGGATAATAGAAGGCGCTAAGGCCATATTATAAGGGATAAGAGAAGGAGCTCAGGCCACTATTATAAGGGATAATAGAAGGCGCTAAGGCCATATTATAAGGGATAATAGAAGGAGCTCAGGCCACTATTATAAGGGATAATAGAAAGAGCTCACGCCACCATCATAAGGGATAATAGAACGAGTTCAGGCTACTATTATAAGGGATAATAGAACGAGCTCAGACTACTATTGTAAGGGATAATAGAAGGAGCTCAGGCCACTATCATAAGGGATCATAGAAAGAGCTAAGGCCGCTCATAAGGGATACTAGAAGGAGCTCAGGCCACTATCATAAGGGATAATAGAAGGAGCTCAGGCCACTTATAACGGATAATAGAAGGAGCTCAGGCCACTACTATAAGGGATAATAGAAGGAGCTCAGGCCACTTATAAGGGATAATAGAAGGAGCTCAGGCCACTATCATAAGGGATAATAGAAGGAGCTCACGCCACTATCATAAGGGATAATAGAACGAGTTCACGCTACTATTATAAGGGATAATAGAACGTGCTCAGACTACTATTGTAAGGGATAATAGAAGGAGCTCAGGCCACTATCATAAGGGATAATAGAAAGAGCTAAGGCCACTCATAAGGGATACTAGAAGTAGCTCAGGCCACTATCATAAGGGATAATAGAAGGAGCTCAGGCCACGTATAAGGGATAATAGAAGGAGCTCAGGCCACTACTATAAGGGATAATAGAAGGAGCTCAGGCTACTTATAAGGGATAATAGAAGGAGCTCAGGCCACTATCATAAGGGATAATAGAAAGAGCTAAGGCCACTTATAAGGGATAATAGAAAGAGCTAAGTCCACTATCATAAGGGATACTAGAAGGAGCTCAGGCCACTATTATAAGGGATAATAGAAGGGGTTCAGGCTACTATTATAAGGGATAATTGAACGAGCTCAGACTACTATTATAAGGTATAATACAAGGAGCTCAGGCCACTTATAAGGGATAATAGAAGGAGCTCAGGCCACTTATAAGGGATAATAGAAGGAGCCCAAGCCACTACTATAAGGGATAATAGAAGGAGCTCAGGCCACTTATAAGGGATAATAGAAGGAGCTCAGGCTACTTATAAGGGATAATAGAAGGAGCTCAGGCTACTTATAAGGGATAACAGAAGGAGCTCAGGCCACACTCATAAGGGATAATAGAAGGAGCTCAGGCCACTATCATAAGGGCTAATAGATAGAGCTAAGGCCACTTATAAGGGATAATAGAAGGAGCTCAGGCCACTATTATAAGGGATAATAGTAGGAGCTCAGGCCACTTATAAGGGATACTAGAAGGAGCTCAGGCCACTACTATAAGGGATAATAGAAGGAGCTCAGGCCACTTATAAGGGATAATAGAAGGAGCTCAGGCCACTTATAAGGGATACTAGAAGATGCCCATGCCACTACTGTAAGGGATAGTAGAAGGAGCTCAGGCCACTATTATAAGGGATAATAGAAGGAGCTCAGGCCACTATCGTAAGGGATAATAGAAGGAGCTCAGGCCACTATTATAAGGGATAATGGAAGGAGCTCAGGCCCATTTATAAGGGATAATAGGAGCTCAGTCCACTATCATAAGGGATAATAGAAAGATCTAAGGCCACTTATAAGGGATACTAGAAGATGCTCATGCCACTACTATAAGGGATAATAGAAGGAGCTCAGGCCCTATTATAAGGGATAATAGAAAGAGCTAGGGCCACTTATTAGGGATAATAGAAGGAGCTCAGGCCACAATTATAAGGGATAATAGAAGGAGCTCAGGCCACTATCGTAAGGGATAATAGGAGGTCAGGCCACTATTATAAGGGATAATGGAAGGAGCTCAGTCCACTATCGTAAGGGATAATAGAAGGAGCTCAGGCCACTATTATAAGGGATAATAGAAGGAGCTCAGGCCACTATCGTAAGGGTCATAGAAGGAGCTCAGGCCCTATTATAAGGGATAATAGAAGGAGCTCAGGCCACTATTATAAGGGATAATAGAAGGAGCTCAGGCCACTATCGTAAGGGATAATAGAAAGAGCTAAGGCCACTTATAAGGGATAATAGAAGGAGCTCAGGCCACTTTCATAAGGGATAATAGAAAGAGCTAAGGCCACTTATAAGGGATAATAGAAGGAGCTCAGGCCACTATTATAAGGGATAATAGAAGGAGCTCAGGCCACTATCGTAAGGGATAATAGAAGGAGCTCAGGCCACAATTATAAGGGGTAATGGAAGGAGCTCAGGCCCTTTTAAAAGGGATAATAGGAGCTCAGTCCACTATCACAAGGGATAATAGAAAGAGCTAAGGCCGCTTATAAGGGATACTAGAAGATGCTCATGCCACTACTATAAGGGATAATAGAAGGAGCTCAGGCCCTATTATAAGGGATAATAGAAAGAGCTAAGACCACTTATTAGGGATAACGGAAGGAGCTCAGGCCACAATTATAAGGGATAATAGAAGGAGCTCAAGCCACTATCGTAAGGGATAGTAGAAGGAGGTCGGCCACTATTATAAGGGACAGTGGAAGGAGCTCAAGCCACTATCGTAAGGGATAATAGAAGGAGCTCAGGCCACTATCGTAAGGGATAATAGAAGGAGCTCAGGCCACTATTATAAGGGATAATGGAAGGAGCTCAGGCCCTTTTATAAGGGATAATAGGAGCTCAGTCCACTATCACAAGGGATAATAGAAAGAGCTAAGGCCACTTATAAGGGATACTAGAAGATGCTCATGCCACTACTATAAGGGATAATAGAAGGAGCTCAGGCCTTATTATAAGGGATAATAGAAAGAGCTAAGGCCACTTATTAGGGATAATAGAAGGAGCTCAGGCCACAATTATAAGGGATAATAGAAGGAGCGCAGGCCACTATCGTAAGGGATAGTAGAAGGAGGTCAGGCCACTATTATAAGGGATAATGGAAGGAGCTCAAGCCACTATCGTAAGGGATAATAGAAGGAGCTCAGGCCACTATTATAAGGGACAATAGAAGGAGCTCAGGCCACAATCGTAAGGGATAATGGAAGGAGCTCAGGCCCTATTATAAGTGATAATAGAAGGAGCTCAGGCCTCTTTCATAAGGGATAATAGAAGGAGCTCAGGCCACTATCGTAAGGGATAATAGAAAGAGCTAAGGCCACTTATAAGGGATAATAGAAGGAGCTCTGGCCACTATCATAAGGGATAATAGAAAGAGCTAAGGCCACTTATAAGGGATAATACAAGGAGCTCAGGCCACTATTATAAGGGATACTAGAAGGAACTCAGGCCACTATCGTAAGGGATAATAGAACTAGCTCAGGCCACTATAATAAGGGATAATGGAAGGAGCTCAGGCCCTTTTATAAGGGATAATAGAAAGAGCTAAGGCCACTTATAAGGGATACTAGAAGATGCTCATGCCATTACTATAAGGGATAATAGAAGGAGCTCAGGCCCTATTATAAGGGATAATAGAAGGAGCTCAGGCCACTATCATAAGGGATAATAGAAGGATCTCAGGCCACTTCTAAGGGATACTAGAAGATGCTCATGTCACTATCATAAGGGAAAATAGAAGGAGTTCAGGCCACTATTATAAGGGATAATAGAAGGAGTTAAGACCACTTATAAGGGATAATAGAAAGAGCTCACGCCACTATCATAAGGGATAATAGAAGGAGCTAAGGCCACTTATAAGGGATAATAGAAGGATCTCAGGCCACTATCATAAGGAATAATAGAAAGAGCTAAGGCCACTTATAAGGGATAATAGAACGAGTTCAGGCTACTATTATAAGGGATAATTTAACGAGCTCAGACTACTATTATAAGGGATAATACAAGGAGCTCAGGCCACTTATAAGTCATAATAGAAGGAGCTCAGGCCACTTATAAGGGATAATAGAAGGAGCTCAAGCCACTACTATAAGGGATAATAGAAGGAGCTCACGCCACTTATAAGGGATAATAGAAAGAGCTCAGGCTACTTATAAGGGATAATAGAAGGAGCTCAGGCTACTTATAAGGGATAATAGAAGGAGCTCAGGCCACTATCATAAGGGATAATAGAAGGAGCTCAGGCCACTATCATAAGGGATAATAGAAAGAGCTAAGGCCACTTATAAGGGATAATAGAAGGAGCTCAGGCCACTATTATAAGGGATAATAGAAGGAGCTCAGGCCACTTATAAGGGATACTAGAAGGAGCTCAGGCCACTACTATAAGGGATAATAGAAGGAGCTCAGGCCACTTATAAGGGATAATAGAAGGAGCTCAGGCCACTTATAAGGGATACTAGAAGATGCCCATGCCACTACTGTAAGGGATAATAGATGGAGCTCAGGCCACTTATAAGGGATAATAGAAGGACCTCAGGCCACTACTATAAGAGATAATAGAAGGAGCTCAGGCCACTTATAAGGGATAATAGAAGGAGCTCAGGCCACTTATAAGGGATACTAGAAGATGCTCATGCCACTACTATAAGGGATAATAGAAGGAGCTCAGGCCACTATTATAAGGGATAATAGAAGGAGCTCAGGCCACTATCGTAAGGGATAATAGAAGGAGCTCAGGCCACTATTATAAGGGATAATGGAAGGAGCTCAGGCCCTTTTATAAGGGATAATAGGAGCTCAGTCCACTATCATAAGGGATAATAGAAAGATCTAAGGCCACTTATAAGGGATACTAGAAGATGCTCATGCCACTACTATAAGGGATAATAGAAGGAGCTCAGGCCCTATTATAAGGGATAATAGAAAGAGCTAGGGCCACTTATTAGGGATAATAGAAGGAGCTCAGGCCACAATTATAAGGGATAATAGAAGGAGCTCAGGCCACTATCGTAAGGGATAATAGGAGGTCAGGCCACTATTATAAGGGATAATGGAAGGAGCTCAGTCCACTATCGTAAGGGATAATAGAAGGAGCTCAGGCCACTATTATAAGGGATAATAGAAGGAGCTCAGGCCACTATCGTAAGGGTCATAGAAGGAGCTCAGGCCCTATTATAAGGGATAATAGAAGGAGCTCAGGCCACTATCATAAGGGATAATAGAAGGAGCTCAGGCCACTATCGTAAGGGATAATAGAAAGAGCTAAGGCCACTTATAAGGGATAATAGAAGGAGCTCAGGCCACTTTCATAAGGGATAATAGAAAGAGCTAAGGCCACTTATAAGGGATAATAGAAGGAGCTCAGGCCACTATTATAAGGGATAATAGAAGGAGCTCAGGCCACTATCGTAAGGGATAATAGAAGGAGCTAAGGCCACTATTATAAGGCATAATGGAAGGAGCTCAGGCCCTTTTATAAGGGATAATAGGAGCTCAGTCCACTATCACAAGGGATAATAGAAAGAGCTAAGGCCACTTATAAGGGATACTAGAAGATGCTCATGCCACTACTATAAGGGATAATAGAAGGAGCTCAGGCCCCATTATAAGGGATAATAGAAAGAGCTAAGACCACTTATTAGGGATAACAGAAGGAGCTCAGGCCACAATTATAAGGGATAATAGAAGGAGCCCCGGCCACTATCGTAAGGGATTGTAGAAGGAGGTCAGGCCACTATTATAAGGGACAGTGGAAGGAGCTCAAGCCACTATCGTAAGGGATAATAGAAGGAGCTCAGGCCACTATCGTAAGGGATAATAGAAGGAGCTCAGGCCACTATTATAAGGGATAATGGAAGGAGCTCAGGCCCTTTTATAAGGGATAATAGGAGCTCAGTCCACTATCACAAGGGATAATAGAAAGAGCTAAGGCCACTTATAAGGGATACTAGAAGATGCTCATGCCTCTACTATAAGGGATAATAGAAGGAGCTCAGCCTTATTATAAGGGATAATAGAAAGAGCTAAGGCCACTTATTAGGGATAATAGAAGGAGCTCAGGCCACAATTATAAGGGATAATAGAAGGAGCGCAGGCCACTATCGTAAGGGATAGTAGAAGGAGGTCAGGCCACTATTATAAGGGATAATGGAAGGAGCTCAAGCCACTATCGTAAGGGATAATAGAAGGAGCTCAGGCCACTATTATAAGGGACAGTAGAAGGAGCTCAGGCCACTATCGTAAGGGATAATAGAAGGAGCTCAGGCCCTATTATAAGGGATAATAGAAGGAGCTCAGGCCTCTTTCATAAGGGATAATAGAAGGAGCGCAGGCCACTATCGTAAGGGATAATAGAAAGAGCTAAGGCCACTTATAAGGGATAATAGAAGGAGCTCTGGCCACTATCATAAGGGATAATAGAAAGAGCTAAGGCCACTTGTAAGGGATAATACAAGGAGCTCAGGCCACTATTATAAGGGATAATAGAAGGAGCTCAGGCCACTATCGTAAGGGATAATAGAACTAGCTCAGGCCACTATAATAAGGGATAATGGAAGGAGCTCAGGCCCTTTTATAAGGGATAATAGAAAGAGTTAAGGCCACTAATAAGGGATACTAGAAGATGCTCATGCCATTACTATAAGGGATAATAGAAGGAGCTCAGGCCCTATTATAAGGGATAATAGAAGGAGCTCAGGCCACTATCATAAGGGATAATAGAAGGATCTCAGGCCACTTCTAAGGGATACTAGAAGGAGCTCATGTCACTATCAGAAGGGATAATAGAAGGAGTTCAGGCCACTATTATAAGGGATAATAGAAGGAGTTAAGGCCACTCATAAGGGATAATAGAAAGAGCTCACGCCACTATCATAAGGGATAATAGAAGGAGCTAAGGCCACTTATAAGGGATAACAGAAGGAGCTCAGGCCACAATTATAAGGGATAATAGAAGGAGCTAAGGCCACTTATAAGGGATAATAGAAAGAGCTCAGGCCACTATCATAAGGGATAATAGAAGGAGCTGAGGCCACTTATAAGGGATAATAGAAGGAGCTCAGGCCACTATCATAAGGGATAATAGAAAGAGCTAAGGCCACTTATATGGGATAATAGAAGGAGCTCAGGCCACTTATAAGGGATAATAGTAGGAGCTCAGGCTACTTATAAGGGATAATAGAAGGAGCTCAGGCCACTATCATAAGGGATAATAGAAGGAGCTCAGGCCACTATCATAAGGGATAATAGAAAGAGCTAAGGCCACTTATAAGGGATAATAGAAGGAGCTCAGGCCACTATTATAAGGGATAATAGAAGGAGCTCAGGCCACTTATAAGGGATACTAGAAGGAGCTCAGGCCACTACTATAAGGGATAATAGAAGGAGCTCAGGCCACTTATAAGGGATAATAGAAGGAGCTCAGGCCACTTATAAGGGATACTAGAAGATGCCCATGCCACTACTGTAAGGGATAATAGATGGAGCTCAGGCCACTTATAAGGGATAATAGAAGGACCTCAGGCCACTACTATAAGAGATAATAGAAGGAGCTCAGGCCACTTATAAGGGATAATAGAAGGAGCTCAGGCCACTTATAAGGGATACTAGAAGATGCTCATGCCACTACTATAAGGGATAATAGAAGGAGCTCAGGCCACTATTATAAGGGATAATAGAAGGAGCTCAGGCCACTATCGTAAGGGATAATAGAAGGAGCTCAGGCCACTATTATAAGGGATAATGGAAGGAGCTCAGGCCCTTTTATAAGGGATAATAGGAGCTCAGTCCACTATCATAAGGGATAATAGAAAGATCTAAGGCCACTTATAAGGGATACTAGAAGATGCTCATGCCACTACTATAAGGGATAATAGAAGGAGCTCAGGCCCTATTATAAGGGATAATAGAAAGAGCTAGGGCCACTTATTAGGGATAATAGAAGGAGCTCAGGCCACAATTATAAGGGATAATAGAAGGAGCTCAGGCCACTATCGTAAGGGATAATAGGAGGTCAGGCCACTATTATAAGGGATAATGGAAGGAGCTCAGTCCACTATCGTAAGGGATAATAGAAGGAGCTCAGGCCACTATTATAAGGGATAATAGAAGGAGCTCAGGCCACTATCGTAAGGGTCATAGAAGGAGCTCAGGCCCTATTATAAGGGATAATAGAAGGAGCTCAGGCCACTATCATAAGGGATAATAGAAGGAGCTCAGGCCACTATCGTAAGGGATAATAGAAAGAGCTAAGGCCACTTATAAGGGATAATAGAAGGAGCTCAGGCCACTTTCATAAGGGATAATAGAAAGAGCTAAGGCCACTTATAAGGGATAATAGAAGGAGCTCAGGCCACTATTATAAGGGATAATAGAAGGAGCTCAGGCCACTATCGTAAGGGATAATAGAAGGAGCTAAGGCCACTATTATAAGGCATAATGGAAGGAGCTCAGGCCCTTTTATAAGGGATAATAGGAGCTCAGTCCACTATCACAAGGGATAATAGAAAGAGCTAAGGCCACTTATAAGGGATACTAGAAGATGCTCATGCCACTACTATAAGGGATAATAGAAGGAGCTCAGGCCCCATTATAAGGGATAATAGAAAGAGCTAAGACCACTTATTAGGGATAACAGAAGGAGCTCAGGCCACAATTATAAGGGATAATAGAAGGAGCCCCGGCCACTATCGTAAGGGATTGTAGAAGGAGGTCAGGCCACTATTATAAGGGACAGTGGAAGGAGCTCAAGCCACTATCGTAAGGGATAATAGAAGGAGCTCAGGCCACTATCGTAAGGGATAATAGAAGGAGCTCAGGCCACTATTATAAGGGATAATGGAAGGAGCTCAGGCCCTTTTATAAGGGATAATAGGAGCTCAGTCCACTATCACAAGGGATAATAGAAAGAGCTAAGGCCACTTATAAGGGATACTAGAAGATGCTCATGCCTCTACTATAAGGGATAATAGAAGGAGCTCAGCCTTATTATAAGGGATAATAGAAAGAGCTAAGGCCACTTATTAGGGATAATAGAAGGAGCTCAGGCCACAATTATAAGGGATAATAGAAGGAGCGCAGGCCACTATCGTAAGGGATAGTAGAAGGAGGTCAGGCCACTATTATAAGGGATAATGGAAGGAGCTCAAGCCACTATCGTAAGGGATAATAGAAGGAGCTCAGGCCACTATTATAAGGGACAGTAGAAGGAGCTCAGGCCACTATCGTAAGGGATAATAGAAGGAGCTCAGGCCCTATTATAAGGGATAATAGAAGGAGCTCAGGCCTCTTTCATAAGGGATAATAGAAGGAGCGCAGGCCACTATCGTAAGGGATAATAGAAAGAGCTAAGGCCACTTATAAGGGATAATAGAAGGAGCTCTGGCCACTATCATAAGGGATAATAGAAAGAGCTAAGGCCACTTGTAAGGGATAATACAAGGAGCTCAGGCCACTATTATAAGGGATAATAGAAGGAGCTCAGGCCACTATCGTAAGGGATAATAGAACTAGCTCAGGCCACTATAATAAGGGATAATGGAAGGAGCTCAGGCCCTTTTATAAGGGATAATAGAAAGAGTTAAGGCCACTAATAAGGGATACTAGAAGATGCTCATGCCATTACTATAAGGGATAATAGAAGGAGCTCAGGCCCTATTATAAGGGATAATAGAAGGAGCTCAGGCCACTATCATAAGGGATAATAGAAGGATCTCAGGCCACTTCTAAGGGATACTAGAAGGAGCTCATGTCACTATCAGAAGGGATAATAGAAGGAGTTCAGGCCACTATTATAAGGGATAATAGAAGGAGTTAAGGCCACTCATAAGGGATAATAGAAAGAGCTCACGCCACTATCATAAGGGATAATAGAAGGAGCTAAGGCCACTTATAAGGGATAACAGAAGGAGCTCAGGCCACAATTATAAGGGATAATAGAAGGAGCTAAGGCCACTTATAAGGGATAATAGAAAGAGCTCAGGCCACTATCATAAGGGATAATAGAAGGAGCTGAGGCCACTTATAAGGGATAATAGAAGGAGCTCAGGCCACTATCATAAGGGATAATAGAAAGAGCTAAGGCCACTTATATGGGATAATAGAAGGAGCTCAGGCCACTTATAAGGGATAATAGTAGGAGCTCAGGCTACTTATAAGGGATAATAGAAGGAGCTCAGGCCACTATCATAAGGGATAATAGAAGGAGCTCAGGCCACTATCATAAGGGATAATAGAAAGAGCTAAGGCCACTTATAAGGGATAATAGAAGGAGCTCAGGCCACTATTATAAGGGATAATAGAAGGAGCTCAGGCCACTTATAAGGGATACTAGAAGGAGCTCAGGCCACTACTATAAGGGATAATAGAAGGAGCTCAGGCCACTTATAAGGGATAATAGAAGGAGCTCAGGCCACTTATAAGGGATACTAGAAAATGCTCATGCCACTACTGTAAGGGATAATAGAAGGAGCTCAGGCCACTTATAAGGGATAATAGAAGGAGCTCAGGCCACTACTATAAGAGATAATAGAAGGAGCTCAGGCCACTTATAAGGGATAATAGAAGGAGCTCAGGCCACTTATAAGGGATACTAGAAGATGCTCATGCCACTACTATAAGGGATAATAGAATGAGCTCAGGCCACTATTATAAGGGATAATAGAAGGCGCTAAGGCCATATTATAAGGGATAATAGAAGTAGCACAGATCACTTTTATAAGGGATAATAGAAGGCGCTCAGGCCACTATTATAAGGAATAGTAGAAGGAGCTCAGGCCACTATTATAAGGAATAGTAGAACTAGCTCAGGCCACTATTATAAGGGATAATAGAAGGAGCTCAGGCCACTATCATAAGGGATAATAGAAGGCGCTAAGGCCATATTATAAGGGATAATAGAAGGAGCTCAGGCCACTATTATAAGGGATAATAGAAGGCGCTAAGGCCATATTATAAGGGATAAGAGAAGGAGCTCAGGCCACTATTATAAGGGATAATAGAAAGAGCTCACGCCACCATCATAAGGGATAATAGAACGAGTTCAGGCTACTATTATAAGGGATAATAGAACGAGCTCAGACTACTATTGTAAGGGATAATAGAAGGAGCTCAGGCCACTATCATAAGGGATAATAGAAAGAGCTAAGGCCGCTCATAAGGGATACTAGAAGGAGCTCAGGCCACTATCATAAGGGATAATAGAAGGAGCTCAGGCCACTTATAAGGGATAATAGAAGGAGCTCAGGCCACTACTATAAGGGATAATAGAAGGAGCTCAGGCCACTTATAAGGGATAATAGAAGGAGCTCAGGCCACTATCATAAGGGATAATAGAAGGAGATCACGCCACTATCATAAGGGATAATAGAACGAGTTCACGCTACTATTATAAGGGATAATAGAACGTGCTCAGACTACTATTGTAAGGGATAATAGAAGGAGCTCAGGCCACTATCATAAGGGATAATAGAAAGAGCTAAGGCCACTCATAAGGGATACTAGAAGGAGCTCAGGCCACTATCATAAGGGATAATAGAAGGAGCTCAGGCCACTTATAAGGGATAATAGAAGGAGCTCAGGCTACTTATAAGGGATAATAGAAGGAGCTCAGTCTACTTATAAGGGATAATAGAAGGAGCTCAGGCCACTATCATAAGGGATAATAGAAAGAGCTAAGGCCACTTATAAGGGATAATAGAAGGAGCTCAGGCCACTTATAAGGGATAATAGAAAGAGCTAAGACCACTATCAGAAGGGCTAATAGAAGGAGCTCAGGCCACTTATAAGGGATAATAGATGGAGCTCAGGCTACTATCGTAAGGGATAATAGGAAGAGCTAAGGCCACTTATAAGGGATAATAGAAGGAGCTAAGGCCAGTATCGTAAGGGATAATAGAAGGAGCTCAGGCCACTATCGTAAAGGATAATAGAAGGAGCTCAGGCCACTTATAAGGGATAATAGAACGAGCTCAGGCCACTATCGTAAGGGATAATAGAAAGAGCTAAGGTCACTTATAAGGGATAATAGAAGGAGCTCAGGCCACTATCATAAGGGATAATAGAAAGTGCTAAGGCCACTTATAAGGGATTATAGAAGGAGCTCAGGCCACTATTATAAGGGATAATAGAAGGAGTTCAGGCCACTATCGTAAGGGATAATAGAAGGAGCTCAGGCCACTATTATAAGGGATAATGGAAGGAGCTCAGGCCCTTTTATAAGGGATAATAGGAGCTCAGTCCACTATCATAAGGGATAATAGAAAGATCTAAGGCCACTTATAAGGGATACTAGAAGATGCTCATGCCACTACTATAAGGGATAATAGAAGGAGCTCAGGCCCTATTATAAGGGATAATAGAAAGAGCTAGGGCCACTTATTAGGGATAATAGAAGGAGCTCAGGCCACAATTATAACAGATAATAGAAGGAGCTCAGGCCACTATCGTAAGGGATAATAGAAGGAGGTCAGGCCACTATTATAAGGGATAATGGAAGGAGCTCAGTCCACTATCGTGAGGGATAATAGAAGGAGCTCAGGCCACTATTATAAGGGATAATAGAAGGAGCTCAGGCCACTATCGTAAGGGTCATAGAAGGAGCTCAGGCCCTATTATAAGGGATAATAGAAGGTGCTCAGGCCACTATCATAAGGGATAATAGAAGGAGCTCAGGCCACTATCGTAAGGGATAATAGAAAGAGCTAAGGCCACTTATAAGGGATAATAGAGGGAGCTCAGGCCACTATTATAAGGGATAATAGAAGGAGCTCAGGCCACTATCGTAAGGGATAATAGAAGGAGCTCAGGCCACTATTATAAGGCATAATGGAAGGAGCTCAGGCCCTTTTATAAGGGATAATAGGAGCTCAGTCCACTATCACAAGGGATAATAGAAAGAGCTAAGGCCACTTATAAGGGATACTAGAAGATGCTCATGCCACTACTATAAGGGATAATAGAAGGAGCTCAGGCCCTATTATAAGGGATAATAGAAAGAGCTAAGACCACTTATTAGGGATAATAGAAGGAGCTCAGGCCACAATTATAAGGGATAATAGAAGGAGCTCAGGCCACTATCGTAAGGGATAGTAGAAGGAGGTCAGGCCTCTATTATAAGGGACAGTGGAAGGAGCTCAAGCCACTATCGTAAGGGATAATAGAAGGAGCTCAGGCCACTATCGTAAGGGATAATAGAAGGAGCTCAGG
This sequence comes from Tenodera sinensis, assembly GCA_030765045.1. NCBI lineage: Eukaryota > Metazoa > Arthropoda > Insecta > Mantodea > Mantidae > Tenodera > Tenodera sinensis. The sequence continues at coordinate 36,117,771 of CM060961.1, read as the reverse complement.
CCACTATTATAAGGGATAATGGAAGGAGCTCAGGCCCTTTTATAAGGGATAATAGGAGCTCAGTCCACTATCACAAGGGATAATAGAAAGAGCTAAGGCCACTTATAAGGGATACTAGAAGATGCTCATGCCACTACTATAAGGGATAATAGAAGGAGCTCAGGCCTTATTATAAGGGATAATAGAAAGAGCTAAGGCCACATATTAGGGATAATAGAAGGAGCTCAGGCCACAATTATAAGGGATAATAGAAGGAGCGCAGGCCACTATCGTAAGGGATAGTAGAAGGTCAGGCCACTATTATAAGGGATAATGGAAGGAGCTCAAGCCACTATCGTAAGGGATAATAGAAGGAGCTCAGGCCACTATTATAAGGGACAATAGAAGGAGCTCAGGCCACTATCGTAAGGGATAATAGAAGGAGCTCAGGCCCTATTATAACGGATAATAGAAGGAGCTCAGGCCTCTTTCATAAGGGATAATAGAAGGATCTCAGGCCACTATCGTAAGGGATAATAGAAAGAGCTAAGGCCACTTATAAGGGATAATAGAAGGAACTCTGGCCACTATCATAAGGGATAATAGAAAGAGCTAAGGCCACTTATAAGGGATAATACAAGGAGCTCAGGCCTCTTTCATAAGGGATAATAGAAGGAGCTCAGGCCACTATCGTAAGGGATAATAGAAAGAGCTAAGGCCACTTATAAGGGATAATAGAAGGAGCTCTGGCCACTATCATAAGGGATAATAGAAAGAGCTAAGGCCACTTATAAGGGATAATACAAGGAGCTCAGGCCACTATAATAAGGGATAATGGAAGGAGCTCAGGCCCTTTTATAAGGGATAATAGAAAGAGCTAAGGCCACTATCATAAGGGATAATAGAAGGAGCTAAGGCCACTTATAAGGGATAATAGAAGGAGCTCAGGCCACTATCATAAGGAATATTAGAAAGAGCTAAGGCCACTTATAAGGGATAATAGAAGGAGCTAAGGCCACTTATAAGGGATAATAGGAGGAGCTCTGGCCACTATCATAAGGGATAATAGAAAGAGCTAAGGCCACTTATAAGGGATAATACAAGGAGCTCAGGCCACTATTATAAGGGATACTAGAAGATGCTCATGCCACTACTATAAGGGATAATAGAAGGAGCTCAGGCCCTATTATAAGGGATAATAGAAGGAGCTCAGGCCACTATCATAAGGGATAATAGAAGGATCTCAGGCCACTTCTAAGGGATACTAGAAGATGCTCATGTCACTATCATAAGGGATAATAGAAGGAGCTCAGGCCACTATTATAAGGGATAATAGAAGGAGTTAAGGCCACTTATAAGGGATAATAGAAAGAGCTCACGCCACTATCATAAGGGATAATAGAAGGAGCTAAGGCCACTTATAAGGGATAATAGAAGGAGCTCAGGCCACTATCATAAGGAATAATAGAAAGAGCTAAGGCCACTTATAAGGGATAATAGAAGGAGCTCAGGCCACAATTATAAGGGATAATAGAAGGAGCTAAGGCCACTTATAAGGGATAATAGAAAGAGCTCAGGCCACTATCATAAGGGATAATAGAAGGAGCTGAGGCCACTTATAAGGGATAATAGAAGGAGCTCAGGCCACTATCATAAGGGATAATAGAAAGAGCTAAGGCCACTTATAAGGGATAAAGAAGGAGCTCAGGCCACTACTATAAGGGATAATAGAAGGAGCTCAGGCCACTTATAAGGGATAATACAAGAGCTCAGGCCACTATCATAAGGGATAATAGAAGGAGCTCAGGCCACTAATAAGGGATAAATGAAGGAGCTCAGGCCACTATCATAAGGGATAATAGAAAGAGCTAAGGCCACTTATAAGGGATAATAGAAGGAGCTCAGGCCTCTACTATAAGGGAAAATAGAAGGAGCTCAGGCCACTTATAAGGGATAATAGAAGGAGCTTAGGCCACTATCATAAGGGATAATAGAAAGAGCTAAGGCCACTTATAAGGGATAATAGAAGGAGCTCAGGCCACTATCATAAGGGATAATAGAAAGAGCTAAGGCCACTTGTAAGGGATAATACAAGGAGCTCAGGCCACTATTATAAGGGATAATAGAAGGAGCTCAGGCCACTATCGTAAGGGATAATAGAACTAGCTCAGGCCACTATAATAAGGGATAATGGAAGGAGCTCAGGCCCTTTTATAAGGGATAATAGAAAGAGTTAAGGCCACTAATAAGGGATACTAGAAGATGCTCATGCCATTACTATAAGGGATAATAGAAGGAGCTCAGGCCCTATTATAAGGGATAATAGAAGGAGCTCAGGCCACTATCATAAGGGATAATAGAAGGATCTCAGGCCACTTCTAAGGGATACTAGAAGGAGCTCATGTCACTATCATAAGGGATAATAGAAGGAGTTCAGGCCTCTATTATAAGGGATAATAGAAGGAGTTAAGGCCACTCATAAGGGATAATAGAAAGAGCTCACGCCACTATCATAAGGGATAATAGAAGGAGCTAAGGCCACTTATAAGGGATAACAGAAGGAGCTCAGGCCACAATTATAAGGGATAATAGAAGGAGCTAAGGCCACTTATAAGGGATAATAGAAAGAGCTCAGGCCACTATCATAAGGGATAATAGAAGGAGCTGAGGCCACTTATAAGGGATAATAGAAGGAGCTCAGGCCACTATCATAAGGGATAATAGAAAGAGCTAAGGCCACTTATATGGGATAATAGAAGGAGCTCAGGCCACTTATAAGGGATAATAGTAGGAGCTCAGGCTACTTATAAGGGATAATAGAAGGAGCTCAGGCCACTATCATAAGGGATAATAGAAGGAGCTCAGGCCACTATCATAAGGGATAATAGAAAGAGCTAAGGCCACTTATAAGGGATAATAGAAGGAGCTCAGGCCACTATTATAAGGGATAATAGAAGGAGCTCAGGCCACTTATAAGGGATACTAGAAGGAGCTCAGGCCACTACTATAAGGGATAATAGAAGGAGCTCAGGCCACTTATAAGGGATAATAGAAGGAGCTCAGGCCACTTATAAGGGATACTAGAAAATGCTCATGCCACTACTGTAAGGGATAATAGAAGGAGCTCAGGCCACTTATAAGGGATAATAGAAGGAGCTCAGGCCACTACTATAAGAGATAATAGAAGGAGCTCAGGCCACTTATAAGGGATAATACAAGGAGCTCAGGCCACTTATAAGGGAAACTAGAAGATGCTCATGCCACTACTATAAGGGATAATAGAATGAGCTCAGGCCACTATTATAAGGGATAATAGAAGGCGCTAAGGCCATATTATAAGGGATAATAGAAGTAGCACAGATCACTTTTATAAGGGATAATAGAAGGCGCTCAGGCCACTATTATAAGGAATAGTAGAAGGAGCTCAGGCCACTATTATAAGGAATAGTAGAAGGAGCTCAGGCCACTATTATAAGGGATAATAGAAGGAGCTCAGGCCACTATCATAAGGGATAATAGAAGGCGCTAAGGCCATATTATAAGGGATAATAGAAGGAGCTCAGGCCACTATTATAAGGGATAATAGAAGGCGCTAAGGCCATATTATAAGGGATAAGAGAAGGAGCTCAGGCCACTATTGTAAGGGATAGTAGAAAGCGCTAAGGCCATATTATAAGGGATAATAGAAGGAGCTCAGGCCTCTATTATAAGGGATAATAGAAAGAGCTCACGCCACCATCATAAGGGATAATAGAACGAGTTCAGGCTACTATTATAAGGGATAATAGAACGAGCTCAGACTACTATTGTAAGGGATAATAGAAGGAGCTCAGGCCACTATCATAAGGGATAATAGAAAGAGCTAAGGCCGCTCATAAGGGATACTAGAAGGAGCTCAGGCCACTATCATAAGGGATAATAGAAGGAGCTCAGGCCACTTATAAGGGATAATAGAAGGAGCTCAGGCCACTACTATAAGGGATAATAGAAGGAGCTCAGGCCACTTATAAGGGATAATAGAAGGAGCTCAAGCCACTATCATAAGGGATAATAGAAGGAGATCACGCCACTATCATAAGGGATAATAGAACGAGTTCACGCTACTATTATAAGGGATAATAGAACGTGCTCAGACTACTATTGTAAGGGATAATAGAAGGAGCTCAGGCCACTATCATAAGGGATAATAGAAAGAGCTAAGGCCACTCATAAGGGATACTAGAAGGAGCTCAGGCCACTATCATAAGGGATAATAGAAGGAGCTCAGGCCACTTATAAGGGATAATAGAAGGAGCTCAGGCTACTTATAAGGGATAATAGAAGGAGCTCAGGCTACTTATAAGGGATAATAGAAGGAGCTCAGGCCACTATCATAAGGGTTAATAGAAAGAGCTAAGGCCACTTATAAGGGATAATAGAAGGAGCTCAGGCCACTTATAAGGGATAATAGAAAGAGCTAAGACCACTATCATAAGGGCTAATAGAAGGAGCTCAGGCCACTTATAAGGGATAATAGAAGGAGCTCAGGCTACTATCGTAAGGGATAATAGGAAGAGCTAAGGCCACTTATAAGGGATAATAGAAGGAGCTAAGGCCAGTATCGTAAGGGATAATAGAAGGAGCTCAGGCCACTATCGTAAAGGATAATAGAAGGAGCTCAGGCCACTTATAAGGGATAATAGAACGAGCTCAGGCCACTATCGTAAGGGATAATAGAAAGAGCTAAGGTCACTTATAAGGGATAATAGAAGGAGCTCAGGCCACTATCATAAGGGATAATAGAAAGTGCTAAGGCCACTTATAAGGGATTATAGAAGGAGCTCAGGCCACTATTATAAGGGATAATAGAAGGAGTTCAGGCCACTATCGTAAGGGATAATAGAAGGAGCTCAGGCCACTATTATAAGGGATAATGGAAGGAGCTCAGGCCCTTTTATAAGGGATAATAGGAGCTCAGTCCACTATCATAAGGGATAATAGAAAGATCTAAGGCCACTTATAAGGGATACTAGAAGATGCTCATGCCACTACTATAAGGGATAATAGAAGGAGCTCAGGCCCTATTATAAGGGATAATAGAAAGAGCTAGGGCCACTTATTAGGGATAATAGAAGGAGCTCAGGCCACAATTATAAGAGATAATAGAAGGAGCTCAGGCCACTATCGTAAGGGATAATAGAAGGAGGTCAGGCCACTATTATAAGGGATAATGGAAGGAGCTCAGTCCACTATCGTGAGGGATAATAGAAGGAGCTCAGGCCACTATTATAAGGGATAATAGAAGGAGCTCAGGCCACTATCGTAAGGGTCATAGAAGGAGCTCAGGCCCTATTATAAGGGATAATAGAAGGTGCTCAGGCCACTATCATAAGGGATAATAGAAGGAGCTCAGGCCACTATCGTAAGGGATAATAGACAGAGCTAAGGCCACTTATAAGGGATAATAGAGGGAGCTCAGGCCACTATTATAAGGGATAATAGAAGGAGCTCAGGCCACTATCGTAAGGGATAATAGAAGGAGCTCAGGCCACTATTATAAGGCATAATGGAAGGAGCTCAGGCCCTTTTATAAGGGATAATAGGAGCTCAGTCCACTATCACAAGGGATAATAGAAAGAGCTAAGGCCACTTATAAGGGATACTAGAAGATGCTCATGCCACTACTATAAGGGATAATAGAAGGAGCTCAGGCCCTATTATAAGGGATAATAGAAAGAGCTAAGACCACTTATTAGGGATAATAGAAGGAGCTCAGGCCACAATTATAAGGGATAATAGAAGGAGCTCAGGCCACTATCGTAAGGGATAGTAGAAGGAGGTCAGGCCTCTATTATAAGGGACAGTGGAAGGAGCTCAAGCCACTATCGTAAGGGATAATAGAAGGAGCTCAGGCCACTATCGTAAGGGATAATAGAAGGAGCTCAGGCCACTATTATAAGGGATAATGGAAGGAGCTCAGGCCCTTTTATAAGGGATAATAGGAGCTCAGTCCACTATCACAAGGGATAATAGAAAGAGCTAAGGCCACTTATAAGGGATACTAGAAGATGCTCATGCCACTACTATAAGGGATAATAGAAGGAGCTCAGGCCTTATTATAAGGGATAATAGAAAGAGCTAAGGCCACATATTAGGGATAATAGAAGGAGCTCAGGCCACAATTATAAGGGATAATAGAAGGAGCGCAGGCCACTATCGTAAGGGATAGTAGAAGGTCAGGCCACTATTATAAGGGATAATGGAAGGAGCTCAAGCCACTATCGTAAGGGATAATAGAAGGAGCTCAGGCCACTATTATAAGGGACAATAGAAGGAGCTCAGGCCACTATCGTAAGGGATAATAGAAGGAGCTCAGGCCCTATTATAAGGGATAATAGAAGGAGCTCAGGCCTCTTTCATAAGGGATAATAGAAGGAGCTCAGGCCACTATCGTAAGGGATAATAGAAAGAGCTAAGGCCACTTATAAGGGATAATAGAAGGAACTCTGGCCACTATCATAAGGGATAATAGAAAGAGCTAAGGCCACTTATAAGGGATAATACAAGGAGCTCAGGCCTCTTTCATAAGGGATAATAGAAGGAGCTCAGGCCACTATCGTAAGGGATAATAGAAAGAGCTAAGGCCACTTATAAGGGATAATAGAAGGAGCTCTGGCCACTATCATAAGGGATAATAGAAAGAGCTAAGGCCACTTATAAGGGATAATACAAGGAGCTCAGGCCACTATAATAAGGGATAATGGAAGGAGCTCAGGCCCTTTTATAAGGGATAATAGAAAGAGCTAAGGCCACTATCATAAGGGATAATAGAAGGAGCTAAGGCCACTTATAAGGGATAATAGAAGGAGCTCAGGCCACTATCATAAGGAATATTAGAAAGAGCTAAGGCCACTTATAAGGGATAATAGAAGGAGCTAAGGCCACTTATAAGGGATAATAGAAGGAGCTCTGGCCACTATCATAAGGGATAATAGAAAGAGCTAAGGCCACTTATAAGGGATAATACAAGGAGCTCAGGCCACTATTATAAGGGATACTAGAAGATGCTCATGCCACTACTATAAGGGATAATAGAAGGAGCTCAGGCCCTATTATAAGGGATAATAGAAGGAGCTCAGGCCACTATCATAAGGGATAATAGAAGGATCTCAGGCCACTTCTAAGGGATACTAGAAGATGCTCATGTCACTATCATAAGGGATAATAGAAGGAGCTCAGGCCACTATTATAAGGGATAATAGAAGGAGTTAAGGCCACTTATAAGGGATAATAGAAAGAGCTCACGCCACTATCATAAGGGATAATAGAAGGAGCTAAGGCCACTTATAAGGGATAATAGAAGGAGCTCAGGCCACTATCATAAGGAATAATAGAAAGAGCTAAGGCCACTTATAAGGGATAATAGAAGGAGCTCAGGCCACAATTATAAGGGATAATAGAAGGAGCTAAGGCCACTTATAAGGGATAATAGAAAGAGCTCAGGCCACTATCATAAGGGATAATAGAAGGAGCTGAGGCCACTTATAAGGGATAATAGAAGGAGCTCAGGCCACTATCATAAGGGATAATAGAAAGAGCTAAGGCCACTTATAAGGGATAAAGAAGGAGCTCAGGCCACTACTATAAGGGATAATAGAAGGAGCTCAGGCCACTTATAAGGGATAATACAAGAGCTCAGGCCACTATCATAAGGGATAATAGAAGGAGCTCAGGCCACTAATAAGGGATAATAGAAGGAGCTCAGGCCACTATCATAAGGGATAATAGAAAGAGCTAAGGCCACTTATAAGGGATAATAGAAGGAGCTCAGGCCTCTACTATAAGGGAAAATAGAAGGAGCTCAGGCCACTTATAAGGGATAATAGAAGGAGCTTAGGCCACTATCATAAGGGATAATAGAAAGAGCTAAGGCCACTTATAAGGGATAATAGAAGGAGCTCAGGCCACTATCATAAGGGATAATAGAAAGAGATAAGGCCACTTATAAGGGATAATAGAAGGAGCTCAGGCCACTATTATAAGGGATAATAGAAGGAGCTCAGGCCACTATCGTAAGGGATAATAGAAGGAGCTCAGGCCACTATTATAAGGGATAATAGAAGGCGCTAAGGCCATATTATAAGGGATAATGGAAGGAGCTCAGGCCACTATCGTAAGGGATAATAGAAGGAGCTCAGGCCACTATTATAAGTTATAATAGAAGGAACTCGGGTCACTATTATAAGTTATAATAGAAGGCGCTCAGGCCACTATTATAAGGGAAAATAGAAGGAGCTCAGGCCACTATTATAAGGGAAAATAGAAGGCGCTCAGGGCACTATTATAAGGGAAAATAGAAGGAACTCAGGTCACTATTACAAGGGATAATAGAAGTAGCTCAGGCCACTATTATAAGGAATAATAGAAGGAGCTCAGGTCGCTATTATACAGGATAATAGAGGGAGATTAGACCGCTATTATACAGAATATTAAAGGGAGTTTCGGCCGCTATTATATAGGGTAATAGAGGGAGATTATGCCGCTGTTATACAGAATATTAAAGGGAGATTAGGCCGCTATTATACAGGTTAAAACGAGGGAGATTATGCCGCTATTATACAGAATATTAAAGGGAGTTTCGGCCGCTATTATATAGGGTAATAGAGGGAGATTAGACCGCTATTATACAGAATATTAAAGGGAGATTAGGCCGCTATTATACAGAATATTAATGGGAGATTAGGCTGCTGTTATACAGAATATTAAAGGGAGATTAGGCCGCTGTTGTACCGGATAAGTAAGGGATTTTAGCCCGCTGTCATACAGGGTTATAGAAGGTGGTTAGGCCGCTATTATACATGATGTTAGAAGGTGGTTAGGCCGCTATTATACATGATTATAGAAGGAGGTTAGTCCGCTATTATACAGGTACAATAGAGGGAGGTCAGGTCGCTGTTATGCAGGATAACAGAAGGAGGTGTTGGCAATCAAAACGTGAGTGCATATATTTTTGCTTCTATGTTTGATTCCTGCGATTCATGTGATTTCGTACGCTATTATCCGTTATCGACATGCATAAAAATATGAAGTGTTTTGTGTTCGCCTTTCGAATGTCACTAGGTTCACTTAAGTGCAATTATCCAAAGCTGTACAATACTTTTTCAAGGTAGGGCAGAATTTTTGTGGATACTCTGTATTATTTTCTGACTTTTCCAAATATTTGTAGATTCTCTTTCCATCCAATTAATTCACACTGAGCAAGGACTAGAAAACTTTCTTCAATGCCCTATTTCTCAGAGCAAATCATGCGTTGCGATTACTCAGGTTAAATGCTTCCACACTTCCCTCCCTTTTCCGCTCCCTGGGTCCGACGTATGCCTATACCGTGTGGAAGGGAAGTCATTACATTAATTTAAACCAAAGGTAGGTCTTGATATTTGGAAAACATTTTGTATCGTACGGTTTTGTCTCTGACCATTTCCTACGGGGATATTTTACATTTGTGGGAAACATGCTGGCAACACTGCAGATTATTTAGGTGTCACTTTCCCTCGCTCAGTACATAAACACAAATACCCTGACTTGTCATTCCGTGTTTACTGTACGAGTGTAGGCATTATCGTCGTACATTCTTTTGTATTTACGCATCGAATTTGCATAAAAAACCATTCGGCTGATAAAAGAACAAAATGCCATCAGAATTTTCTGTTTAATTTTTATGTGAAACACCTATTAGAAGGAATGTAATGACTTCCCTTCTGCCCTGTAAACGTATCAGGGTTTTGAACTTGCATTCAAAATAAGGCTCATCTAGGGCTGGTTTTAAATATGTATGATAAGAAGATTCTGGCAACATCACATAAAATCACTATAGGAAACTGTACCTATGGTATCTTGAGCTATCGGCAGGTCACTCAAAGTGTCTTGACTCGAGGCCTATGCTTGGCTAAAACCTAAACCCCGGTGCGACAGCCCACGAAGGGCCAAGGCCTACCGCCCATCCGCTGCGTCCCCCACCTCTGCCCACCACAGGCGTCATTGGTGAGGTGCAGTATTGGAGGGTGGGACGTGGTCAGAGCCATGAGCCCTCCAGGCCAGTTATGCGGTTTTCTAGACCTGGGGCCGCTACTTCTCAATCAAGTAGCTCCTCAATTGGTCCCCCCGGGACCTAACGAGGCTGAGTGCACCCCGTGCCAGACCTCCCAGAGGGGTTAAAATCCCCCTGCTGGTACCGGGGATCGAACACGGGTCCTCCGCGCCAGAGGTAAGCGCGCTACCAACTGCGCTACGGAGGCGGTCCAATGGTTGGCTAGCCCTTCTAAAACCTATAGATTTGAATTGTTCATAAGGAAAGGAGCTGTGTTTATGTTCTAACGATTTCTTCTTCAGGATAATCAATGAATAAGGGTACACGATCAGAAAAAGGCCTTAGTGGAGCTTAAGGACGGCAGTGTTTCATCCTGTACACGGCATATCTCGTCAAAGATAACGGAAAGGAATATGGTTAGGGATTTTCCTACGGAGGAAAAGTATATTACTTCCGATAGCATCTTTTTTCGGGGCGCCTTATAGAGAGCACGTTCCTATATTGCAACCAATTTATTGGTGGAAAATCTCATCGCTCGCAGAGTACAGCCCCATTGAGTCCAGGGTCCCTACCCCTCTAGGTATATATATACAATTACTCTTACTCCGCTGAACTAAAGTACTCACTTGAATTAAATTCTTGAAATCAAACGAAGAGCGCTCCATTTCCTCGAGGAAGGAGAAGACAGGTCCTGGCGAGGGAAGGAGAGGAAACAAGGAAGGAAGCATTCTCATCCAATACGATTCATTGAAAAGACGTAGATAACAAAGGGCTTGCCTCCTTTAAAGTATATTTTGTGTTATGTGAAACGCATTTCAATACCAGTGGTATATTTTCATCGATCTCTGCAGCAAGGCTGGAGTTTCTTGTTTCACTGGCTTTTTGTGCTCGTCAGCTATTATGGTGAAAATTGTAGTCCATTTGATGGAAGTGATTTTTAAAAGTGTATTTACTGGCTGGAAGAGTGGGGGGGGGGGGGGGGGAGGGGAGAAGAATAGGAAAAACATAAGTGCGCAATCACTAAAGATGTATCTTTCCAAAGTTAAAACTTTAAAAGAGACACACAACAAAAAGTTGGGAAGTGCAGCGAAATATTAAATAAAAATCTGAGACTTCGCGCTCAACAATTGAACAGGTTGTTTCAAAAACTTGTTCTAGTGTGTAAAGTCCATTCGTACTGGAAAGGCACTATAGACAGTGAACACTGGTAACACATTTAATGATATAATATGGTGGAAAAATAACAAAAATCCGTCCAATTGCTTTTTCTGACACTTTAGTTTCGTTCTAAACGTTTGCACAAAAACACAATCTTTTCTACTGATGTAGATATTACAGGTCATTATTGATCTACAAGACCCTGATACAGAACATCTTCACGTCTATAATATTGTCATGGTGACCCCCGGGCCCGAATGTTGATGCTGAGAGTTGGCGGTCGGCAGCCTGTGCTCTCCCACCGGTGCTTACCTACCTTCAATAGCTATTGTCTGCTGACCCTCCATCTAGACTGTTGCTCCTTATACATTCCAGAGCTCTCCATATCCAGAACTCTCTCATTGTGCCAGGCACTAAATAAGGGACTCCCTCGTGGCCAACCAAGTTGTCATTGTAGTGAAGAGGTTATTGTGGACTGTGGGAGTTAAACGTTTACAAAGTGTTCAAAGGACATTGCCTGTGAATCGTACCAACTGCAGTTCAGTGCGAGTTGTAGTCGGACACTTTTTTATTGTGATTCGATTCGACAGTTGCTCTGTTGCTCTGAGGTTGTACAAAAGTGATCTAAGTGTAATGTTAGCACTATGTCATAGGCAATAAAGGGTGACTGGCAGTAACTGGAGTTTCCTTATTTGTTACAATATTATCCAGGGGTTCACAAACTATAGTATATTCATTAGTACGCTGTATTTTAACCTTAGACAAATTAATTTTAAGATACTTCAGAGGCTAATCCGTCGAATGACAAGTTGAACTGTTTTTCTTCAATAAATGTGTAATTCTAAATAATAAAAAACAGAAAAAAAGTTGATGTGCAGCACTCGGATTACATTCTATATACTTATGCACACAATTCTTACAAACCCCTATTTTTCCATCGACTTCCTTTTTATTTAGAAAGACGTTTATGGAAAAAGTATTATTACGTATATTCCTTTTAGACACAATGGGAATAAGAGAATAGACTACGCTTAAGCGATAGTCAAATTTTTAAAACCCTGCGATAGCTTTGGAATTCCTTTGTCTCTTTAGATGACCGGGGCGGGGGAGGAGGTGAGTATAACGTCCCCTTGAAAAAGATACAAGAAAGATCCCAAGAAATGTTTAACTGCACAAAAACTGTGATATAAACTGAGTGCTTTACCAGGTCTATATGTTTATCCACATGTAGATAGACTTTTCTAACTTCCTTTTGTGGATGTGCACGATGTTTTGCAAATTTTTATGGATGTATCTAATTTAAGTGCAGCCACAGCGGTTTCCGCTTTTGAGGCACTACTGCTCAATAAAACTTATTGCAATTTGTTTTATGGGATGGCTTAAGCATTATGTTTAATTATTTAACTTTTGAGGGTTTTTTAATTGTTCCACTTAGTTTCCGCAATTAACTACAATGGTCTTATCTATGTATTTTTACCTTGGAGATACACCCTTGCACAATTCTAGTGAAGATACACCCTTGCACATCTACAGTGGAGATGCACCCTTGCGTATCCTCAGTGACATAGACACTATGTGTAATAGACAATAACCTAGATAAACAGGAGAGGAATGGTCATAATGTACTAAAATAATCAACATACATCTCAGGTTAAAATGTAGCCTTATTAGTTTATTCATACTTCAAGAACTTTCCACAAATTAATATCATAAAATACAGTATATTCTTAGCTTAGCTTAAAGTATAGAATTTAAGTTTGCTAACTGTAAAATAAACTGGGAATCCATAGTTCATCAAAATGTGCAATGCAGTTTTGATTACTTAAGTTTGAAACCTATGAAACATTTAAAGATATTTTGAAGCATCACTTCTTCCCCACATTTTAGTGTTACAAACTTCTGTGGTCTCTTTTCCAAATTATTTGTTAAACTTTATGTATAAATAGCTCTTTTAACCACATATAGAAGGAGTAAAAACATTATGATCCAGCATTTTGTTATATCCTTCTTAAATTTTTAGCTATTTGTAAACAAGTAGTCTGTGAAGCAAATTCCAAGGAAGAAACATTTCTGCTACGATCGCGTATTGTCTCAGTAAATTCACTAGAAGGAACAGTATTATTCAGCCACCTTCAATATTTCATGTGCAAACACAGAAAATGTATTGTACATATATGTCAAGAAATCAGTTATATTGATGATATCTTAAAAATAAGCTAACTCTATACACCCTGTGTGTTATGGTTTACAAATAAAGAAATATACGTATTAATGTAGATCAGCTGTTTTTGCTAGATATTGTTTACGTATGAGAAGTGGCCAAGAAAAATTTCTGTTCATAACTCTAACATCATAAACATGTGCTTCTTTCTCAAGTCCTTCACACTTGCCAACGTAGAAATAAAACTGCCTGTCCGACTTAATTTATCATCCCACGTCGACCAGAGGAGAAAACAAACACACGGAAAAAGGTAAAAGTGTTGCTGATGGAAGGCAAAAGAAAAGCAACATTTCATATTATCACAACTGCTGTTGTCTCTTGTAAAATGAAAACTTGAACATACATCTGGTTTTTCATTGATTGTACTGCCATTCACTTCATCAGACAGTGCTACCATCTGTTGAGCGAAGATACTAAGATGTTGACAATATCTAGAGAATAACACTTCCTTACAGTAACGGATGATTGAGTCACGTGACTGTAGAGAGGACCAGTGACGTCATGGCTGCGATGACGAAGAATGAGGCACTACAGTGGCTCGAAGATCCTTTCACTGTGAAAACAAACAAAGAAAACGTGTTAAAAATATCGTACGGCTTTTTCTAGTCATTTGAATATTATAAGTTCCACGTCGTGTGGCAGCGCGGTTTACACAAGTCGATATTCCAACATGCAGCTGAGTTTATTGGCAGTATCTGCTACACACGTTATCGTCTGTTGGACATTCAATACACAGCCTGTTTGAGTGTCCAACAGACGATAACACTGGATCAGAGACTGTCAATAAACTCAGCTGTATGTTGGAATATCGGCTTGTGTAAACCGCGCTGCCACACGACCTGGAACTTAAAAATACTCTGCTATTCTAATGCGTTCAATCATTTTTTCCATGGATGTACAAATTATTCTTACAAATACTTATAGATTAGTTTATAAAATCTTCGTGTACTGAATTTACAATATATTTAGTACAATAAAGAAAATTTACCATCTTGGCATAAGTTTTACTTTATTATAGAACCCGTAACCACGTATTACGTTCACAAGTTTTCTAATGATATATAAATAATGGAGCCTTTCAGTACCTAATTTTTATATGTCAATTTTAGTTTTAAATGTGTAGGTTCTTGCAAAACTCTCTTCAAATTTTAAACCGCTATAGATATCGTAATACTTAAAACAGAACAGAAACAAAAGAAGTGGCATAGTGGGAAAGAACTGGGTTTGATTTTCTTTTGGGTTTTTTCAGTTCACCATTACCACAGGTATAGTTTTGTTGAATAAAACAATCCACGTTGCTATAAGAATTAGTAACTTACAAATCGGGGCTCTATCACTAAGTGATAGAATACAGCTGATTCAATGCTACGAGTATTATGAAATGAAGGGAGTATTTTTTTTTCAAGGTTTAGAATTCTCTACAGTTTAAGAACAGGCCCATGTTCCATTCATAATTATATGGATTTAATCAGCCAATTGGACGATTGATTTATTTGTGCTGGCAGAAATTCAAATTAATATGTTGGACAAACGAAGCTCATATAATTGCACAATTTGATCCCAAAATGACCCTCAAATTTTAATTCAAAAAGGTGCTCGTGATTTCTTCAAAGAAGAAATAATGGGATGAGACAGTTACTGTAAGTGGTGTGTTACATACTCCTAGACTGGAGTATCACATCCTGGAGAACGGAGGACATCTTCCAAATATTTTATAGAAGCCCATTGTTTACCCCCAAATATCTTGGTTTTGGGCGGGCCCTTAAACGTCACGTCCATTGTTTACCAGTATGTTAGTTTTCTTTTCTTCATCCTATCTCAAGTATTATGATACTTATAACGGTTTAAACTACGAAGTGACTTTTGAAAGAGCCTGTATATAAACAAAGCATGGCAAAATGGGTTTCAAGCTTTACATTCTCTGCTGCACTAAATAGTTTAGCATTAAATATGATATCACATAAGGAGCTTTCCAGTTGTCTTAATACTTTAAAACCTCGCTAAGGTACATAAGATACAAAAAATGCCCAAGGATTTCTCTGTTTTAGATTCTACCAAATCTTTAAGGCCGATTTCATATTGAATACAGGTGGATTACAGCCGCGGTCCCCTTTGCTTACTGTTTTGTGTTAACGTTTCCAGATGACGTGGTTGTTTATAATCGACCATACACAGAATAAGTGTCCTTAAGAATGTCGCAAGCCGCGCCCGAGGCTCAGCTTTGTCCACGTCAGCTGCTTCTGCCATTGCTTAGAGGTTTTGTATTAACTTGTTTGACTTACTTTTGTTGCTGTGTTTAAGATTAATGTAGGCAAAGTGTGCTAAGCAAGTGATTTTTTACCACAATTTTTATTAGCTAGGCACTTATTTGAAAACACGTACCCAGAGTATTTTTTTCACATCTAAGGTATTTTAAAGTCTCCGGTCATCTACATGTGCTGCATCAACCCATATTCTACTTAGACCCACCAGTGGATTTAGCCACACGCCACCAACAGCATATTTGGAGCCATGTGGCACAGGTCAGTTCGACTCAGCTTGCAGGTTTCCGACATTAAATAATATACACACTGAGAGGGAAGGATTAGCTTGGATGAGAACAGGATCATTGCTTTTGAAGCGGATGAGAGACCTTGCATTAGAACGATGTATTACAAGCGGAGAGCTGGGCAGTATTGATCCCTGTGTAAATGAATGTGAGTAGATTGAGGGAAATAAATTTGGGAGTGGGAAATAATGCGAGAAATAGCAGTGGTAAAGATGTTTAATGGAAACTGAGACAGAAAATCAAAGAATACAAACATTTTAGCGAAATGTAGGAGAAGAAAGAAGATTAGACAAAGCACAGATATTTAGGAATAGATAGCGCAAAACGCCCACAGCCTAGGAAAGTATAACCTGCGTGCAATGTATTATCAATATCTAAATCAAAAGTGGCCCGTGAGTGTTTAAGTTTTAATCTGTTTTCCTATTAAAGAATAAATGAGCATTTGGAGTAGCTTATTATTTGTTACAAAAACAGGAAACACCGGTTTTCTGTCATATATTTGAGGAAAAAGAGATGCTACAGTGAAAACACAATATGAGCGAGTGAGATGATACTGCGGTAACGTATACGACCAGTATTCTTTTGGTCCGGGTTGAAACCCTGTAGGCCGATAAATCTGGTTGGTCCTTTCCGCGGTTTCTCTTAGTTGCCAAGGTAAATACCGGATTAAATATTTAGTACCACGGCTCAAAATTCTACCTTAAGTTTAAAAGAATAGTATAAGTGAAAACGACATGGTGATACTGAATGTTGTGCCATCTATCCACAGGTAATGCAAGCAGATAGAGTATGGCACCCTAATGCCATCTGCCGCCATAAAGGCACAGTTGCACTTTCCCTGTGCTGCTCCTACTTTGAACTCGTGAGGAAAACAAGATGGTTTGCTACAGGAATAAGACTTTGAAGGCTAACTGTACACCACACGAGTATCTTTTGACTAAATAGTTAAAGCGACGTAAAATAAATAGGGAGAAAATGAAATATAACAAGTTTCTCAAGAAGCTGCTCGTAATAAATTTAAAAATATCTTCTAACTATGGCATGGAAATATCCATAACTAAAATAATGGCAATGAATGGAAAATTCTCATAAACAGAAATACAATAGAACAGGTAAACATAATTAAAATCCAGGAAATACAATTTCTGATAGAATGAATTATAAAATTAGCCTTAATAAAATAAATACACAATTGGAATATGATTTGAAAACAAATTTGTAAATTAGCGCAACCAGAATCATATAAAAGAAGCTCAGAACCATGTTCACCAATTGTCTCTGAAACTTGTACATAAAAGCTCTGATGTGTTACACTCACATGACTTTCTCTACTGTGTTCTGCAAGTTCTTCTCTGCTACTGAAAGTTGCCAATTGCTTCTTATTTTTATAACATAGCACATTATAAAAGACCGAAATTGAGTGGCATTCAAATACCTAGTTACAATATTTCCTAAAATTAGTTAAGCCAAGGTAAACAAAGGAATTTTTGTTGCCCCACAGATTCATGAACTTCACCAAGATGAGATATTTGAACACCTTTTAAACTATATTGAGAAAGAGGCATGGATTTCTTTCAGAGAAGTCATAAACAAAATTTTCGGAAACAAACCAACTGAAAACCATGAGGAGGTTACTACAAATATGGTGTCATCTTATAAAAATTGCATGTAACTTGTGCCTTAAATTATGGGGTTTACACTCCCATCTGCATTGTTTTCCTAAAAGTGTAAGAGTATCAGAGTATTTTCATAGCTTTAGTTATTATGAATTGCATGTTTTCAGGCTGGTTAGTACATCTAAGTAAGCGCACCACGGAAGGCTGGTCTGGTCCTAACGAATGGTGTACCGGAAACGAATTACATTGCATCCTGCAAGGGTAATGACCCCACATTACTTAGGCCAGTAGATCACACATTGACATGTGGAGCAAACGGATAGTACATGCGACATGCGTTGTTCATTTCGTAAAAATTAAATTATTTTGTTGTTTAACGACGCTATCAATTGCCAGGATCACATCAGCGCCGCCGGTTTGCCGGAATTTTCGTCCAGCAGGAGTTCTTTTACATGCGAGTAAATCTACTGACATGGAGCTGTCGTTTTTAAGCACACTTAAAAACTATCACTGTGGGTCGATTTGAACACGCGACCTTGGGATCAGTAGACCAGCATCTAACCAACTGAGCCACCCAGATCGACATTGTCGTTTCGTAGTGACCATGCAGAAGCAATTTGCAATTTGTTTGTGGGAAACCTGTAAGATGAACAGGAAGAAAACAACACAACGAACTGGATACAAATGTGGCTGTATATTTAAATGTCTTAAAAAAGCATTTCCAAAATTATATCCTTAAAGTCTAGGGCAATTCCCTTCCTCCTTTGTAGTGTTTACTAACTGTAAACAAAGGAGAAACAATATCAGGAGACAGTTGCCTCATCCGGTAACGCTCAATTGACTGAATTACAACTTATGTGAAAGCCCACTCAACTGAACTGACTAAACAGTAGACACACGATATCAGGGGACCGCGGAAGTCACCTTCAGCACATTTTGTTTGCGTACTGTGAATCGAATCAATCTTCAAACTCTTATTTTGGATCAAAACGGTATGGATTTCTGGTGAAAAGCTATATGCTCTGTTCCCTCTAAAGCCTCCAGAATATTATTGTGACGTCGACCGGCAGGCAGCTGCCATAAGACGCTCAAGGTCATGCTTCCTCACACTACTGCTTGTAATACGTGGCCAGGCCACGATGGAGCAATCAGGACAAAGACACTATGAGTGCAGCAGAACACAGCGATTGATCGCCGGCTGATTTACTAAAAGTGTCAAAAAGGCAATGTTTGAGAAGAATCCGTGCTACGTCATTCTGGCCTTTACGCGGGAATGTGACGGCAAGACGGAGGAGTTCTCCGGGGTCGATAAGTGTTCAACGAGACGGCTGTTAGCAGTTTTAAGCGTGTGTTTGCACATAAATGCTGAATGAGAGAGCTTGAATATCGTCACAGGCAGGTCTGGACATTTAATCGTTGCGTCGGAGTTATTGGAGCAGTTTTTAATGAGTGAATTGACTGTGTTGTGTGAGCAGAGGAGTATCA
Organism: Tenodera sinensis; assembly: GCA_030765045.1. Lineage (NCBI taxonomy): Eukaryota > Metazoa > Arthropoda > Insecta > Mantodea > Mantidae > Tenodera > Tenodera sinensis. The sequence goes on along the minus strand of CM060961.1, from coordinate 36,098,698 downwards.
GCGTTTGGTGTCAAGGTTACGATAAGACAGAACAGTTGTGAGTTGCAAGATTGCGTCATGTTGTAGATTGTGTCAACGATAAAACGAAACTGTTTGTGCTTAAATTTTAGTAATAATAATAGTAATATAATAATACTAATAATAATAGTAATAACAATAACAATGTAACAAAAATGACAAAAGTCCGGTCCAGTTACTTTTCTATCACTTTGTGATGTGCATCATTCAGTTAAAAAAAAAAAAAAAAAAAAAAAAAAACATTCTCTGTTACTGAAGGCAACACGGTCTACAGTCTTTCAAGATATCACAACTCTCAACTGTCTTTTTATTTCGTACCCTTAATTCAGTTCTTTCACTGTCTTTCTTCGCTTTCTTTGTCTCTAAACCACTAACTCTGACGATACAGTCACTCAATACTCAGAACTGCTTAGCAATCTTCCTTCACACACACGCATGCACTCAAACTAAGAACTGACTTTCTCCTGTCTGTAACTTATTCACTCTGCTCAGTGCCTCCTTATATAACGAGGATGACGTAACCCGACCTTTCTCGAACTTCTACAAATACGCCGGCTGCTGGACATTTTTCGAATAAGCTGGGAAACACCTTTTGGTTCTGCCGCCCTGATTGTTTTCACGTGTTTGCTCGCCTGAGGGAACCTAACCTTGAGCATTTTTGACACACGCACGGCCACTACGGGGGGGGGGGGGTGGTGCCTGGCCAGGAACGTCCTTTGCAGTGAGCCGTGGCCGGTTCCACAATAATAATACAATTAAAATAATAAAAATAGTACAATTTGTAATGATCGACATAGTGGAACAGTTATAAAACGAAATAGAAAATTTTCTTTCTCTGACATCCGAATTCTCTTCTTTCAAACGATATGCTTTGTGAGGCGAGATAACATCAAAGAGTTAACAAATAGACATTTATTGACATGAGTGTATTTTTCAATCAACTGGAAATGTACAGAAGTACAACGGTTTGAAGTAATAATGACGTTGCCTAGTTTCAGAGTCCATCAATACAGGGCAATAACATTTTTTTCCATTAATTAATATCGCTCATTGAAAACAAACTTTCAGTTATCCATTATGCTACTTGGGAAAACAAGGAAAAGAGTATCTTTGTTTAAAATATCAGCAGTAATTGGAGTGAAACCTCCCAACCCTCCCCATTTTTGTTGCGTTTTCGTTTCCAATTGATAAATAACTCCCTCGAGTTCCAATATATGGAAGTTCTGCAGCTATTTTAGTTTGCTTAGGGCATAATATGGTTCAGAAATAAAATTGAGGTGACATTGCAAGATATCAAAAGTTCGTATTCTTTTAGTTGGTGCGGGAAAAAATGCATCTGTTGTTACTCACATGATTTTCTGTAGCTTATCTTCTACAAACTATTCTAATCGAAACTTATTCCACTGTGTATTTTAGTTAATTGAGATAATTTGTACAAATGCTTTTATTACACGCTTCTTTCTAGGTAGAACGAGAATACAACAGAGACTTTTTGATATAGGGAATTGTTTTTGTTAATTTTTTTAATATTACAAAGTGTAAAAATGTCATAAAAACAGGCATTAACATATCAACTATTTTTTAATAAGGCATATGCAATATGAAAGTTGTAATTTAGATCTGTAGCTCGATGTTTGTTGGAGAAAAATAGGTTTTGAATATGAAAAAGGAACAAAAAGATCGTTTCCGAGAAAGATGAGTTTAAAGTTGAAATGGAAATGCCAATTTAAAAGGTACAGGCAGAGGTGCACCGTTTTAAAAATGGCGTTCAAAATATGTGTATTATAAACACTGTATTATATTGCACTAGAACACGAGGCCTAGAAACTTTATCGTAATTCAACAGAAATAATTGTTTATTTATGGTATAAGGAATACAGTATATTGGCAGTTTTAACAACTTGAATGGAAAAGATGGTGACGAAGTCAATATTTGTTATAGATAGCTCCACAGGTATATTTTTGTCATATAACTAAGATAACCAGGGTTATTCTGACACATTTTATTAAGGCTTAACAATTTGTCAAAGCCCCTAGGTACTCTATATGATATTCTGTATTTTCGTAACAATAATAAAAACTTGTTGAGCGTAAACAAACATTTGTTAAAGTGTCAGTTAATCCAGTGCTCACCGAAGAGAAGGGCCTCTCTGATGTTGTCCAGGAGCGGGTGTTGAGAGACTCGCTGGACCACACTCTCCCGGTCACCCTGCCAGAGAATCGGCGATACAGAGGCCACGCAGCGCACCTTCATGCTGCCACCCAGGAAGTGGTTCCCAGTGACCGTGAACCTCAGTCCCAGGGTCGAGGACAGCAAGCCGTGCTGGTGAACTATCGGAGGATACGCTACTAGGGCATCTGGAGATGTCACCTGCACACACAATAAAACAAACGTCTTAGTTATTAACTCCCGCCGACTGTTGGGGTTTGACTTCACAACCCCCCCCCCCTGGAATGAAAGAGAAGTGGCACAGTAACTGTATGTCAGTGTGCTCTTGTATCACACTGGTGCTCCGACTTCACATGCTTTACCTATCATACATTTTAGACTTAAATTTAGCTAAAGAAATGTTAAGATGGAATGTTTTGCAAATCTTCGCATGATTGGAAGGAGTTGAACTTAGATGCCAAATTTGGTTTGCAACGCACTGTTCATTTTTTAATTACTCCGTTTACAGACACAGCTGATACAGACAACAAATAAACCTTATGCTAAAAGTCTTAGCTGTTTTCAAGTCCTATGGGAGGGCTTTAAAATTCTGATCCGCAACCTTTTTGTGTGACGAAAAGTGGTGGGGGTAAACACTGTTGGGTGAAGTGGGAGCAGTAGAGTGGGAAGTATGGTATTCCACCCAGAAATTCGATGTCGAGATTTCACCGGAAATATAAGTTTTGAGACCCCCTCAATTCAGAAAAAAGCATTTTCAGGAAAAGGTCTGTGTGTGTGTGTGTGTGTGTGTGTGTGTGTGTGTGTGTGTGTGTGTGTGTGTGTGTGTGTGTGTGTGTGTGTGTGTGTGTGTGTGTGTGACTGTCTGTCTGTTTCTTTCTGTCTGTGTGTCTGTCAGACTGTGGGCAGCATAACTCAAAAACGAAAAGTTGGTTAAAAACCAAGGTTGGTATTTGAGTTTAATGTATTTCCAGGATGCGACACGGAGATTTTGAAGAAAATAGCTCCACCCTAAACTACCCTTTACGTGGAAAACTTTTATTTTCTTAAAAATGGCTAATGATTTTGATTAACATGTCATGTTTGACATATTTGTATGACAAATGAATTTTCTGGCTATAGCCCCTGTAGCCGTATTTATTCTGAACGACTTTTGCGTATCTGGTAAGCTGTTAGAGATAGTACCAAATTATACTATACAAAAATGTAGATCTTGCTAAAGTACACAATTTATGTCCAAATCAATTTTCTTGTAGGGTGAACCATTTCGGATATATTCCTTGTTATGTGTATGAGTTTCGGAAAGGTTAAACGTTTCCTGAAATGGAACATCGTTGTTCATTTTTATATATTAAGCGTGCAAAGAGAACGGGATCTCAAAGCTTTAAAACATTTATCGCACAAAACCTACTGTATTCTAACATCCCTCATACACCTACAAGGAAATAAGCAATAAGATAATTTGTACAAATGTTTATCTTAACTAACGAAGAAGATATAGGAATAAGAGTTTGTAAGAATGGTTAGTACAAGAGTAGAGAAAGTTATGTGAGTGCAACACATATTTTTATCTATTGGAAATACATGGTAGAGAAAGAGAAGAGAGTAAGACAGGAACTAAAATAAATAAACATGCTGTAAACAAATAAAATCCAAAGAAGAGAATAAATAAACGCAGAATTAACGTCAAGCGGAAACCAAAAACCTGGAAAGGGAACAAAATTGATAGAAGGGGGAAATAGGAAATAGCTACAGAGAAGATAAAGATGGGCATTCAGACAGAAAGAGAGATAGAGACAGATATTATAGAAGAGAGGTATGGCTAGGCAGGTAGATAGAGGCACAAGTAGATAGATTAGAATAGGATAGATAGATAATCAGCAAAATAGAAGGAAAAACAGGGAAGGGAAACAGAAGTGAGATATAACGCAAAGTTTGCCCAGCTGATGGATGAAACGCGCACATAACACTAACAAGAAAAGTCTGGACGACCGACGGACGGACAGGGGAGACAGACGAGAGTTTAATCATGTGCCAGCCGAGCTGACCGAAGCTTCTAGCGATCCCTTCCCATTAGGGAAACTCATGCAATGAAGATGAGACCTCTTCTGCAATAACGTCCTACCTCGTCAGCAGCTAAGTAACGTGGATTTCTAATGTCAACTCATTTGCGCAGATTGAACTATGATTGCCTACCTACCTACCTGTTCGTCCTCAGGTGTACACTTTTCACACAACCAAATCACTTTTCCATCTCGTGAGTTGAAGAAGCAAAGAATATGCATTCCCTTGCAGAAACCACGTTCCACTTAATTTTGGGGTCATATTCTCTCCTCCTCCCCATTTTCCTCTCCTTTTGCCTGCGATGTACTTTAAAACTGGCTAGTGTAATAACATTTTCTCCTCACTTCCACGGATTAGCTTTCCAAGAACGTCAGATTTCTCGTTTCCAATTTGTTTATACTGCAATAGCGTTTATAGAACGGACAGTAGTTCTTTACCGGTGACCTACTTACGCATTGAGGAGAGTCTATGCCTGACGTCACCATGCTGCTGTCCGAGGTTTGCGCGAAACTCAGGCTACGGCCCGATTGCGTCATCTTTGGAAAAGCTGATGGAGACTAACCGAGCCCAACGTGAATATGACTTTCCCGTTTGGAGGAAAAGGGTAAGGAAATGATATCCATTGAACTGTCACTCATTATTCAAAATAAAAACGAGTAATATATGTTACATAAATCACATATCAATATAATAAAGATTAACTATCTAATCATGTCAATAGCTGCTATTATTATCAAATTTTAAATATGAGCCACATGATTATTCCCAAACTGGAACTGAATATTTGCATATAAATGGAACATTCCATTCTCACTAGTATTTGATTTTTAAGGGCCCATTGTGACTAACCGATATATTATAACTAGTCAATCATATTAAAAGAATAGTAATATTGGTATGTTGCTTCCTGAAATATTCTAATGTTTTTTCTCGTTTTCCGCCACTTGAATCCCGTTTTCCTCAAACTTATTTTCAAACTTCTGCTGCCTCCATTAAAATGTGTGGCATCCCCAACCTTAGGTAGGTTTACTGATGGTGGGAAGCGTTTTTTCAACGATGTAAACATTATATATGACACGTCGAATAACACACTTATCAAAATCGTCTATATTTGTGACACGCTTTGGTACACGGTGCACTTTTCCAGGAGTTCCAAAATAGGTGCCTGTTCGTCGCATTGTTTCCCTGCCTTGGCAATGTTTCTTATAGTTTTTTAAAGGCTTCGCGTTTCATGAGCGCGTGAACATTGTTCACTACTTTCCTAATTTGGCTATTCAAACTTTCTCTGCCAAGTTTTGGTATAATTGGAGGCATCTTACTTCGTATGAGAACGCAAAAGACAATAACTTAACAATAATAATCTGACAATAATAATAGCCCAATAATAATAACCTAGCAATAATCTAACAGTAACCTAATAATATACAATAACTTAATAACGTCACCTTCAATAAATGCACGCCAAAACACAGTTCAAGTTTAAATTATAGAAACGCTAACTGTGCACAACGAGTTCAAATATAAGTAGGTGGCTGCAAGAGAGACTCGTGATACTGCTTCCGCTAGACTGAAGTAGCTGTATCTACTGCACATGCGCGAGGGTTGTAGGCTCACTAGCTGTCCAGATAACCACTGCGCAACCAGGCTTCACCGGCACCGGCACCGGCACGCCCGAGCTATAACAAAACCTCTATTACAGTGGTATTAACCTTTTTACTTTCTCTACTACGTATTACTGAGGATGTATTGTATTCCACCCAAAAATTCAATGTTGAGATTTCAGCGGACATATGTTTTGAGGCCCCCTGAATGAAAAAAAAAAAAAAAAAAAAAAAAAAAAAAAAAAAAAAAACAAAAAAACAAAAAAACAAAAAAACATTTTAGTGTGTGTGTCAGTCTGTGCACAGCATAACACAAATACGAAAAGTCGGTTAAAAACCAAAGTTGATATTTAAGTTTAATATCTTTTAAGGGTGCGATAAGAAGATTTTGAAGAAAACTCCTCCATCCTAAAGTACCTTAACAAGGAAAATTTTACGGCAGTCACAGAATTCATCATTTTCTTCTCTCGTATTACTTTGGAAGACTTTAGGCTCGAAGTGCGCAGAGCTGTGCTGTCGTGCTGGCACGAAGAGTGGTCAGCTCTCCGCGGTAATACGCTTAGAGCAGTGAAAGGACTTCCAATAAACTCGGTAACCTCCTCTCACGTATCTCATGGCGAAGAGATGATTTTGAGTCGGTTACGCATTAGCCACTGCAATTTTACGCATAGTTGCCTTTCTAAACATGACCCTGCTCGTCTTTGTCCGCCGCGCGAACCTTTTGTCGGTGCATCACGTGCTGCTACAGTGTTTCCCTAGCGCACCTTCAAGACTCTCTGCAACTGCCTGTCAGACTTGCAGAAGTCCTGGCGGTCGACAAACAAGTGGGCGAAAGGGTTTTGAAGCTTTTACCAAAGATAAATATCTTTATATCTTATTCTTTCGACCATTTTATAACTTTGTTTTATATGTTTGGATTTTGCTGTCTGGAAAATTTATGTGAATTTCCTTCTTTAGCAACACGTATATTTTACATTGAAATTTATCTCTGGCTTTTGCTACAATTCATTTTATTAGGGCGCTCATGGCCATGTAGCTATCAGCGCCCCCTCCCCCCCCCCTCCTCCCCCTCTTCTTTACTCTACTACTCAGGTCATAGAGGAAGTACATTCTACCGAAAATGTCAAACCGAGATGACACTGGAAATATAAGTTTTGGGGCTCTCGGAATAAAGAACATTTTCAAATCGTCCATTCTTATAGAGCACGTAGAGAATGTGTTGCATTTTAGCCAAAATCTGGATCTGGAATTTTCACCTCAGACTCACTTTATGAGACTGCCTGAGTAAAACACAGAGACATTCTTGGTTTTTCTGAAAGCACACTTCAGGAAAACGTCAACGTGTCAACGTCAACAATTGCTTTAGTCTACTGTTACTTTCTATTCCTAAGATTAAATACGTAAAGGTGTAAAAAAGTATATACTTAGCAAAAAAGGTTGATATGACAAGTTAATGTGAACGAAACACACAAGGCGTTGTTTCCAAAGAGTATCCACAAATAAGCATTCCATTTATCCAAGATTGCATTCTACGGACAAATGTAACAGAACATTTGTTCTAAGCGGCCTGCTCCTGATTACACCGATGCGGGCTTAGGTGACCGGCTGAAGGTCAACTTGGCGGTGCTTTTCACTCCTTTGATGTACGTGTTAGATCCGATGTTCTTTATTTATTATACCCCATCCTTAATAAACCACATTTTCACTTAAGCTTCTACCTTGCTGTTTCTTTTTTTAAACATTGTACATCCTATGTCTTTAAAATATACCTGCAGTTTGTGTGTTGGTTTGTTCCCTTACATTTAAGTTCATGTTTACGCTCCTTGGGAAAAACTGCTGTAGATTTTGCTTTAACACATTTTTGTTTCTCATCTCTTTTTGATGTTTTGACTTTCTGGAATCTCGTAGGAGAAAAACTACTAAATGTTCCAACTCTCGTCTTCTTGTTAGATACAACATACTAAGCGTTGTCTGTGTTTTTGGGACGTACTGTATATAATTGTAAGAGAGCTGTTTAAGTTGGCATACAGGTTGTTTGAAGTTTTTGGATGATAGCGTACTCTCTCCATACATAAAGGTGTTTATACTTTGTGAGATAGTGTTGCTTCAGGATTTACCATAGTTAATGGAAATGTAATAAAAATGATCCGTGAATAGTCGTGTGTGTGTGTGTGTGTGTGTGTGTGTGTGTGTGTGTGTGTGTGTGTGTGTGTGTGTGTGTGTTTATTATCCTATAGCTCCAAGTGAAAACACATTACTACTATGAAACTTAATCCACAACGGAAATTTGCTTTTAGCAAGCAAATAGACAGCTAATATGCTGATCCTAGGTCAAAGAAAATAATCATCTCCTAGAATCTAACTATCCCTGATTATCTTCTCTACTACATGTAACAAATTAGGGAAACATTCCGTTTCAACAATGATTCGATATACAAATTTCACTAGAAGTGTATTTTTGGACCCCTTGAATCTAAAATAAAGGGAAAAAAGAGGTTTTTTTTTAAACGGGTCTTTTTATGTGTACGTGCGTGGTGTGCGCACGCGCGCGTGCGTTCGATTATAATCAACTTAACTGAACAAATTAATAGGATATTTTTTGAAATACTTCATTTGTATCAAACATAGCTGTAACAATTTTTATTAAAATACTATTGTTTAAGGTTTCTTTTCCGTTTAAGTTAAATAATCGATATGTCTCAAACTTTCTGGGTATGTTCACAAAAGTTTTCTAACATATGGATGACATTTTTGCATATCTGGACAGCAACCCTAAGAGAAGGACAAAATCCTAAGATATTTTGTTAAAACAATTTATATCTGATGTCTATTTTTGCGCAGTATTTGTCATTTATATAAGATTCTGCAAAACGTATACTTTTCTCAAACGTGAGGCCATTATTCATTCTTTTATTTCTTGGCCATACAATAAAGTGAAATTTCAGAGCCTATAAAGTGGCGACCAGCTTCAAAAGATTTGACTATCGCTCATCGCCCACTGTATTACTGTTTATCTCAACTAATATGGAGGTAGAGAAATAAGAGTTTGTAAGAATATTTTCAACAGTAGTTGAGAAAGTCATGAGAGTGCAACGTATCAGACTTTTAGTCCAAGAATTCAAAGTTGGTAGCATGATTTGTGCATAATGATAGGTATTACCGACATGATTTGCCCCAATAATCCAGCTGATGATACAGCGTAATATAAATCAGTATTAATTATGATGTTTTAATGCAAAATTCTTTTGACTTCACCGTTTGGTATGGATAAACCTTCTGATGCATCGTCATGATCAGCCGAAGTAGTCCGTTCCCCCCTATATAGGTATAAACAAGGTAAAAGTGCAAAATATTGCTGACAATAGCGGTAGGAAAATATTTGAGCAGTTGAAAAGATTTGCAAACGAAGCTGCGAACAGAATAAGGCTCGTATTACCGGAGAGAATCTCCATAATTATTTTCCAACAAAGTGAAATCGAGTGTCAGCTGTTCTCTAATTATTCAGTGCTGCAGTTAAGCTTGGTGGTGACGATTATCGTTTGTCACTTAATCACCTGGTGCGCTCGAGAGGAACAGAAAAGAGCTTAATGGGAGATAGCCATAACTTGTGAAGGAAAACGTGACAAAGCACCGCGTGCTGGAGATTTCCGAAGTGTTAGTCTTAGGCTCTGAAGCGATGAAGATAAATAATGAAACTGTCTCAGTTTCCAGAAGTTTCAAAGTTCAACGCTTCCGGTTTCTAAAGGAATCCAGTAAAACATGATCACATAACGTACACAACGTGATCAATATCAGGTAACACCCAACAGGTACGCAGGTAATACGGGGAGGTTCTTAATAGACCAGTTCTACTGGGAAAACTACCGTAGTCTACAGTTGCTTATGAGAGGTGTGTGTGTGTGTGGGGGGGGGGGGGTGGGGGGGTGTAGGTGTGTGTGTGTATGTGTATGTGTGTGGGTGTAGGTGTGTGTGTATGTGTGTGGGTGTGTGTGTCTGTGTGTATGTGTGTGTTTGCGTGTGTAATATAAATATACATGGTGCGGTGATATTGCGATATCGAATTTTAGGGTAGAATACAATACTTCCCTACGTACCATACGTAGTAAAAGAGAAGTGATAAATAAATCCAACCCTATTTACAGAATACATCCTTGATATGTCGGATAAGACAACTGTAGGGGTATTCCAAGTGATTGTCCCAATTTAATTACCCTGTACTTCAGGAAATATATTTGAACATGAGCAAGACACCGACCGAAGCAAAGAAAAAGTTCCAAAGATGTGTTCACCCCAGCTGGTGCTGTGATAGTTGCCTAAACTGCCGATAGGTTATCGCGACATTTCATTTCACCGTTAGTTGTGAATCAAGATAGCTACAATGCGACATAAAGGTTTTTGCGTTCTGGAATTTACAAGAAATGAGTCGGCAACTACGTGCAGCGGCCATTTTGTTTCCGATTTGACATTAACCTACCAAAAATTAAAGGCATCCAGCGTTGGTTTATGTAATTTTAAGAACCTGGTTGTCTCTGAAAAGGAAGTTTAGATGTTTGCAGTGCTGCAAAATACAATAAAGTTCTTCTTGAAAGAGAATCTCCATTATTATTTTCTAACAAAGTGAAATCGAGTGTCAGCTGTTCTCTAATTATTCAGTAGTCGCAGTTAAGCCTGGTGGTGACGATTATCATTTGTTACTTGATCACGTGGCGTGCTCGAGAGAAACAGAAAAGAGAGAATGGCCATAAGTTGTGAAGGAAAGCGTGACAAAGCACCGCCGCGTGCTAGGGATTTCCTAAGTGTCAATCCTAGGCCCTGAAGCGATGAAAATGATATGAATAATGACACAGTTGCTACAAGTTTTATTTCCCTTTCTCTGTTGAAAAAAGCCGACTGTCCATCTTGCTAAATAAAAGAGCAGCGCTCGGATTTGTTACTGAGAAAGACAGTTGGTTCGCGATATCGACTTTTTCCTTTCCCGACCTCGAAGCGAGAGAGTGAACATCGAAAGTTTTTCAAGATATTCTTGCTAATGATGCGCTTGCCGCATCCATAAACAAGTCATTACCGAGTTTGTTTTAGTCTTGGTTTTTTTTCTGCTGGGTTACGCAGTTCTCTGCAGTGAAAACTCCTAATGAAGGGTTGATTACCAAATTTGGAAATGTTTGTTATGAATGAATTAAGGGAAGAAACAATTTTCTGAAATTTAATCTTGAAATTAATGCAGAGCATATTACCTTGTGGTTAAAAAAATAGAAAAAGAAAAATCTATTGTTAGGTTGTGCACGCGTGCGTGCATCAGGACGGTGGGAATGGGAAATAAGTCTGTTGCACCAACTCTGAATTACTTACAAATGAGATTTTGATAATGCATAATGTTTTTAAAACAGCACTACAGTGGACCTATATGTGGGAAATTTTACAAAACCACATGTACGAAGAAACCATTATTTTGAACTTGGTCCTGCATTAATAAATTGCTTTGCCTTCTTTCACTTACCTTGCATTAAATGCGGACACCTCTTTCTGTCATTGACTGTACATAGAGTGCTATAAGCAATTCCTAAATCTGAGTCTATGTCTGTTTTGGTTTTGTGTGGATTAAGTTACACCTCTCACAGGTATTTTACTTTTTGATATAATGTGTGACACTTGATTCTCCAGTTCTTCATGGCTGATTAACAACAATTGAGAGCTGAGAGGTAAAACCGCTGTTAATAAGTAAATACCAGATTCCGAAAATCTGCACCTTTATTTCTCGCTTGTTGCTATGACATTGTAACGCCGAAAGACGCCGGCTCTGCCAGCAACGTCTTTGTCTTTTGCTTCCGTGGCCGAAAGCCGCCCGCTCAGCTTGTCTTTGTCAACAGAAATGAGGAAAATACGCCTCGAGGTTCTTTTACGATAGCATATGCTGTATGATCATTAAGTAAAATTTCACTGAAATTTAACACGTATATCAGCGAATTGCATATAAATGCATTACGTATAATTAAGATTCTAGTAACACATTTATAAAGAGATTTATGCCGGCAATTAGAAAAATTTACTTATAAATACTTAGAACTGGGTTACCTATAATGCAAGATCAACTGATTTTCAAAGAATTCGATGGGGTCTAATTGCTCGGCTGTATAAGCGAGTCAGCCAGCCAGTGTAAAGTGAGTTTTAATAACCTGTGTGAAGCAGTGAGTATATCGTCGGAGCCAGTTGTTTGCCTTGGACAGAGATATAGGGTAGTTAAGTTATATTCGAACCCACTCTCGCGAACTGCGCGAGACAGCCGGCAGTCGCCGCGGAATTTGCGCCGGCAGAGGCGGAGTAAAATACCTTAAAATAGATGCTGGAAATGTAGACCTTCTGCTCTCAAACATGCAGCATATCTCGTGAAAATATTCTCGCTCACTCTCCGAAGAGGAATTCTTGTTGTTTCTTGCACAAAAGTAACGAATATCTCCGTAATGGTTCACTCCACGAAAAAATGCGTTTGAACATAACTTGTGTATTTAACGATATGTACATTTTTATATAGTGACGTTTGGTGTATATCTTACGGTTTACCAACTACGCAAAAGTCATCAAGAGTTAACAGGATTAAGTAGGGTATAGCCAGAAAATTCAAAATATACAATTCATTTGCCTTAAAAATATCTTAAACATATGGCGTTTTAATCAAAATCGTTGGAGGAATTTTTTAGTTCAAAATTTTCGAAAAAATCCCAAGGCGGAGGAATTTTCTTCAAAATCTTCAGGTCATACTGTCAAGAGATATTAAGCTTAAATACCAACTTTGCTTTTTAACCAACTTTCCGTCTTCACAAGTAGAGACAGACTCAGAAAGAGACACAGACACTGGCACCTTTTTCTAAAAATGCTCTTTTGGAATTCAGGAGTTCTCAAAACATATTTTTCGGATAAAACCTCGACATCGAAATTGTGGGTCGAATACAACACTTCCCCCACTTACTATGCGTAGTAGAGAAAGTAAAAATGCCTTTGGGAATTTAAGAAGCTTCAAAACAATAGTTTGGATAAAATCTCAGCATCAAAGTTTTCAATGGTATACAATAAATTAAAAGAAAGAAAGCAAACCTTAGATTTAAGAACTGTGAATACTAAACGAAGCGAGCTACTGCATGCGGCAGTTGTAGTAAAACGAAGTAAAACTATAAAAGCGTTTAAACACATGTAATTTGGACAGTAATGGTTTACTCTACTTTAGATCGCAGATTGGCAATTACAGCGCAGATGTTGCTAGAAATACAGCAATCTATAAAACCGCTAACAACCTCATTGCAACACATTTCCCGCAGTTCCCGGGCGATTTCAGACATTTAGTGTAAGCAATTAGGTACTTGCAATCTGAAAAAGCGGCCCGTAACTCCTTCAAGAGGAAAAAACTCTTCCCATTAACGCCGCATGGAAAATGGCACTCGTGGGGTCTTAAGCGAAAACATTTCTTCAACCGTTGCGGGTTTCGCGGTCTCTTGTAAAAATCTGCAGATACAGAAATGCGCCTCGCTGATGAGATTTCCAACTTTGTAGTTGTCAAAATGTATGCCCAATGGCTTCTACAAACCTTCAAAATAAAGATTTCCCCTTCATACATGAGGGAACTGAATAAAAAGGGGATTTTTAGAACAAGGTCCGAGCGCGTGTGCGTCTGTCTGCCTGTGAACAGCACAACTTATCTAAGCATGCGACAGGAAGATTTTGAAGAAAATTCCGCCGCCCTAAACTACACTTCACGTGGAACATTTTTTGAAAATTTTGATTTTCTCAAAAATGGCATTAACGATTTTCATAAAAATGACATGTTTATGGTAGCACCTGCTTGGGACAACTATCTGTTGATAGCCTCTAGACATTGAAATAGGGTGCTCTTTTCAACCCTTGCCAGTAGTGTTTTTTCCAATATTTGCCTTATTGTTTTATTAGAAACTCAGTGTGCCTATCTAATTTTTAATATTTGTTTTTATCCCTTCCTCAAAGTTCACTCTTCACTTTTATAAGTGAGCCCATCTTGCTTAAATTATACGGTATATCATATTTTCTTTATAAGTAGCAGATTTTCCAATGATAGAGCCCAAATATTTTATTTCCCCAAACTACGTACGTCCATATTTTCTACTAGTCCACAGCGTATGAACGACCAGAGTGTAATAACATTCCTGGGCATGCGCAATAACATTCCACCATAGAGCCTTTGGTGCGCATTGAACTCTGTTACTTATGTGGTTTTCGATACAGTAACCGTTTTTTTTTTAAATATCAGTATGACACGTACCAATATACGGCTGCAGAAATTGCTGACATGAATTCCAGCATACATTGATGTAAAAGTGCGGGATCATCTCAACGTCGCACATTCATATCGATGGATTGGTAGACATGGACCAGTTTCATGGCCAGCGCCGTCACCAGATCTGATACCTCTGCTATTTTCTGTGGAATTGTATAAAGAGTATGGTGTATGCCGCTCCTGTAACGTCAACGGAGTCCACCAAGTGATTAAAAATCTCCAAAGACAACCGCAAGTATTGGGTCATGTGGGTGATAGCACCGCCGAAGTGCCCATCTCGCACTTCGATGCTCTATAGCGTCCAAACAGTGCGTTTCCGGACAGGGATTCCTTCTTGAAAGCCGATCAGTTTGTCAAAGCGGGCACCTATATGTATGAATCTTCTCCTATAAGGACCATCGGCGTACCATCTCAGCTCTGCCCATGTTTTTGTCTCATTTCTAACGATAACAAGACGCAAATGGACCTCCTGAAGAGATACACAGAGTTCCTTTACAATTTAAGATGGTTGTCTTAATAAGGGAGCTTTGGAAAACAAGTGGGCTTTATCATCTTTAGGGGTCTCTTGATATTGAGTCCTGCAGCGTATCCCATTAGTTTTTCCTTGATACAGCAAGGAAACTGAAATCCCATGAATTTATGTTCGAATTAGTGTATTGAAGTGCTCATATGGTTATCTCACCTGCTCGTCGTTGATGAACCAATGGAGCATGGAAGCCGGGTAAGACTTCCCCGAGGTGCAGTTGAGACTGATCTCATCACCCACTTGGTACTGCTTCTCCTGTCCTGTGATATGGGGTCCATCCTTCGGCAGATCTGTGGAAGATACAAACATAACCTCATCAGTATTACGTAATATCTCTGGACAGTAACCATCACTACTGACAGCTATAATAAACTCTTGAGTTAATGGAATGTTTCGCTCATTGAAAGAGCTAGAAGTTCAGGGTTTACATTGCTAAGACTGGTTCACAACCACCGATAAACTTAACAATAAAAAAGAAATTTGAAACACATGTACTCATATGGCAGTGTTCACAACCAACGGGAAGCTTTCCGGGGTACTGGAAATGGCAAAAAAGACTTGGCCAAGTTTCAACCTTCTCTCTCCTTTTGCCGGGCATGCCACGTTAGATTCATATTGTGCCTATTGTGCGTAGATCTTGCTAAAACACACAATTTATGTCTGGATAAACTTGTTTGTAGAGTGAACCATTTCGGAGATATTCCTTGTTATTTCTGAGTTTTGGCGAACTTAAACGTCTGTCAAATGGAACATCGTTATTCATGTTAACCGTGCAAAGAGAACGAATTTTTGAAAGCTTTAAAAGATTAGACTATCGCTCAAAGCCTACTGTATTCCCCACATTTTCCTTGCACCCACAAGGAAATAAGCAATAAGTTAATTTCTGCAAAAGTTTATCTCATCTTACACGAACAAGTTGTAGGAATAAGGAACAAGAGTTTGTAAGAATGGTTAGTATAAGAGTAGAGAAATTCATGTGAGCGCAACACATCAGATTTTTAATATTAAACTCGCTCACAGTGTTCCTATATCCATTCTCTCAGACCGTGTGAAGGATAGTGAAATATTCTGGTTAAAGAAACATACCTAATCCCAGTCGAACCTGGAATCTATGGATTGAGGCAAACCAAAAGCAGACCAGTATTTAACCAAGTTTTTGCTTTCCAGTTAATCTGTATTTATTTTCGTTATCCTCCTCACAAAAGTCTACATCGTATATAGGCATTCCTTGTCTATTCTCACAAGTTCATACAAGCTATTACATTTTACGGTAAATTTTAATTTCAGGATACTTGTTTGATTATGAATAATCTTCATGATTAACCCTTAAGTATTCACGCGTGCTTTCATAACATTACTAGTCGCGCGGGGTGTTGTTGACACCCCAAACCAAAAGTGGCTCTAATTTCATATTTGTGCAGTATATAATTAATAGAAATATGTTTACTGAATAAATTACTCTTCAGAATGTTACTTCACCTTATATGAGTGTATTTTTATATTAATAAAGCATCAAATTAATTTTTTGAAGCACAAACAATATTTCCTGTTTGCTTACAACCTTTGGTAAAATTAGTTGTTTCTAATTTTCCGGCCTGGTGGTTAGTGCTGCAGCAGAGGGCACGTTGCCGCCGCAGATATTCACCAATTAGGTTATTCAAAACCACCATAAACCACTTGAATTATTTTGAAACAGTTATATATATATATATATATATATATATATATATATATATATATATATATATATATATATATATGATTTTCATCCGTCGATTCTGGAAAATCAGATCTGGGTTCCACGACTAAGTAGAGCTTTATCCTCAGGGTTTGCGTGGGTTTGTCGAAAAATGACAACGGAATTATATTTTCATAGTTTTAATACAGAAAACAAACTCAATGAGGTTAAATGGAGGTATGCCGACCGTCAGGTAACACAAAACATTGTTTCATTTGTGATACATTCACATACTGAAATTCAAAAAGAAAGCGCTCGCCTAGTGGCGTTAGACTGATGAATTCAAAAGAGTGTCTACATCGACCACTGGTATCAACTCAATTTCCGTATCAAATAATACATAATCCTAGAACAGTATTATGAAATATGCAGTTAAATAAGAGTGTGAATGTGTGTACGGTATGTACAAACGCCCCAAATACCCAAAATCCACTGTATACGAGTTAACATAATTGCATGTCACGATTTTACAAAGGCAAGGCCAGCAATGTCACCATTTAAGTTGAAGCCAGGGTATAAAAAGGAGTAAACTAAAACCAAAATTGTCAATTTCTGGATTTTCGCTCCTTCCTGGAGACTTCAATTACCTCATAGTTAGAACATCAATATTTTAATTACTCCACATCGGCTTCTACTCTTGCTTGTAGCACTGAATTTTGTGGTCATCATGCCCCGGTCGACATTTTAATGAAAGCGGGAGAGTCTAGGACATCCTGGACACACAAAGGGTGCCAAGTTTCGTGTAGAAACACGACTTACTCTGTCTTTCGTCTTATTGGCTTTGATCAACATCTCACTAACACATCGGTTTCCAAAATTTCACTTCATTCATCAGACGCCCTAAGTTTATCCAAGGGCTAAGAAGGTAGGAGCTACTCAAAAATAAAACAGATTGCACTAAATTTAATTCATTAGCATTATTGCCCAAGAATATTAAAAACTGTTTGAAAGTAGTGTATAGCACTAATGCTGAATTTATTATACTCTAATCGCCCAACAAAGTCTCGCTTTTAATACATGTGCCACGAGTAAATAATTCTTTTAATGCCTGTTTTCACAAAGACCCGATCATGTTATTTCATGACATATCTCCCTAGTGCTCCACTAATGCACTAATATTTTCAATGTTCACGCTTGTCGTCTCACTAACGCAAATATGTTTTGGAAAACTTAATATATCCATTTTACTTCAACTTTTCATATTTTGCCAGTACATTAACGTTTCGAATAATAGCAGGACATCCCTCAAAACTTTATAGATTTATGTGTTACATTTTGAATGTAGAGGATATTACTTTTTTATATTTATAATGATTGTATGAAGGCATCTGTATCAATATGTCAAAATGTCACGGCTCGCAGTTCGTGTTGTGCTACCACACGTGTAATTCGCCGCCTCTGAAATATTCATCAGGAATATCAATACCTGAATACAGGCCTGTGTAATATGTACGCTCGCGCCTGTTTAGGGAGAATGGCATTTAAATACTGGTGTTTATCCAGGTCGCTATTACTTAAATACACCTGTTCTGTATTTAAGATGGTTTCCCTTTAGTCAACAAATAAGTTTTGAAGTCATAACTTTATTTTTGTTAATTTAGAGATAAATGAAAAGGAGTCTTAATGTAAGGTGACGCCGGCTGCGGCGAAAAACAACTGTAAGAGATGGATACAGTTTTACCATGACGTATTTGTGTACTTATCCGTGCTGTTGGTCTGAACTTTCAAATAATTACACTTTTCTGAATGCTATTCACTTTTTTCTCGTGATCATGCTAACAGAACGGAAGTTCAAAGTTTTGACTATCACCTAGGCCTACTATATTCCTTTAGTCCTTTAATATATACAAGCTAATATCAGTAAAGCTATTTCTGAAAATGTTTATCTGGATTAATATAAAGTGGGAATAGTATATAGAAGAACTATAAGTGACTCACTGCATCCAGAAAAGTTAGAGAAGTTGTAAGGAATAGTAAACACACTTAACACACGTGTATTGGATACCATTTTTGGGAGATATGTAGTAATGTAATATGGAATTCCTAACCTAGAAACATAACATTCGTCTTTACATGGTGTCTTGATGGTTGAATTTAATTAATATATATTACCAGCAGCATCTTTGGTATCTCTCTTTAGATTTTTCAGGTATGGGACAAGTACATCCTATTTACCAATTTTGTTCGATTCGAAAATCAATACTCAGTCAAGTAATTCATTTACCTACAATGTCAACATAACAGGAAAGGCCATAAAAACGTACTATCTCCCAAAAATAAGTTTTTATAGTAACACTTTGTTGAAAGTTTGCTAGAAAAAGCCAGATTTCAAAAGCTCGTTTTAAGAATAAGTGTAGTAATGGTATTTGTTGTTTGAACAAGTGGTGCAAGATTTTTAAAGGCAAGTCTCTGCTGGTAGTAAAAGCGATGTGTATCCCGGACCTATGTAGGGCAGGTCGCCTGGTGATGAGACGATCATGGGAACCATCAAATCGCGTCCCGTTGCTTCCTCAGGAGATTCATCTCATCAGCCTGGTGTTGTCGGCAATCTTGTCGCTATAGCAAGGAGACCTCTGGATCCCTTAAGTGAAATTCAGGACAAAACCACTCTCTCCTTACCCTCCCATTTCCTACCATCCAATATACTACAAAAGCAAACACAAGTAAATGGGGATGAAAATGTCTCCGCTTTTTTTCAACACAGGGATTGTACGGTTAGCCTCCCATTTTCTACAGAGACAACACCCCGTTTATTTCCCACTTCAGAAAATTCTCCCAAGATGTGGACCAAAACCCTTTTCATGCTCTGAATGAGAATGGCTTAAGTTATTTAGCTGTTTCGGATAAACGATTAAACGGTTCTAAATGCATATGTTTTAATGAATATGAACCACTGTTAAACATCCAAACTGCTAGAATAGAACTCCCCGAGCTAGGTCAAGTTCGCCCAAAATCAGAAGAAAAACAAGAAAATAGATAGGCCACGTAGTCGAATATTAGAAATCCTCCTGTTCTTCTTACCTCATTATATATTTTTGTGTGTAGTAATTTAAATCTCTTGTTCGAACCACATTTTATTTTACCTTTCAATATTTTCTTCCCTATTGGCTTGTATTATTGAAATGGGACGGTAGTCGCTTTTAATGACTTATCCACTTAATTTTGTATTATTCAATTTTTTTCATTCAAAGTGTATATATCTAATTCTTTTCTTATCTTCATTTCTTTTGTTGTTTTATCTCTTTTATACTGCAGCTGCTCTTAAAAAAGTTCATTTCGTTTACTTCCAGTCTCCTTTTGTTTTTCTCTGTCATAATCCATGCTCCACTCCCATACAGTAATTTCGGTACTGCCATTACTACTAGTATCAGTAAAACAGTCAAATACTTCAAGTTTCTTTAGCTTCAATTTCATTATATATGTTACACCCTATTTTAGTTTCTAGATGGATATATTTAACTACTTAAATTAAATAAAGGGGAGTCTCTCGTTTACTCATAATCATCCTTATAATTTTATCAAAAGCTTTGTATTTTATTAGAAATATAATCAGCAAACAGCGCCGCTCAACAGCAACTGTCGAAACTATTTGGAATTCCTTAGTTTAACTGACTCGAATGAAAATAATGTGCAACCATCTACATACATTTTAGCCCTTTTCTCCTTTAGTTACAGAAAGTAACAACAGTATAAGTATTGTTTTATACACAAACCAAATATTGGAAACTTAAATGGAAAGCAGCCTGGTAAAAACGAACTAAGCATTTACCATTCAACAATATTAAGGATTGTGACATTTAGCGATAAGGGAAGCCTTCCTCCGTTGCTGAACCTAAAATCAATATTCAGTTCAATAGACATCATTGAACGAATCAGCTCAATAGATATAAGCTTCCAAGTCAAATCCCATGAGGTGCCATTTAGTGTTGTCATTCAATTTGACAGTTTTCCAACGCTGTATTGGAAACAATAAAAGTGACAATATAGCACAATAAGCTGCAAAAAATAACTCTTATGCCCTAAAAATAGATGAAAATAGAATATTACTTGTCAGAATTTTCCTCCGTTGTTTACCAATAAGTCTGCTACTTTTACGTGATTTTCTTTACTCCTACTTTACGCAAAGCGTCTTCTTATTTTTGTATGCCCTATTAACTGGAGAAATATTGCATTACCTATTGGTGAATAGACAACACAAACATACAATGTTGAAGTAACAATAACGGTTATCACCGAGCGAGATATCTCTATGGTAACGTCTGAACCTCGCATTATGAGGTCCCGGGTTCAAATCCTGTGGGTCAACCAACCAACCTGGCTGGGTATTGTTTTTTCATGGGTTCCCTTAGTCGACAAGGTAAATATCGTATTGGATATTTAATAGCACGAGCTAAATTTGCATCTTAATTCGTAAACAATAGTATAATTAAAAATAAGTGGTCATAATGAATGTTGTGCCATCTATACACTGATAGCGTAAGCACCCTAATGCCATCTACCGTCACAGATGCCGTATTTCTAGAATTATTTTCAGATTCAGGGGACTTGCAAATGTACAAGTAATAAGCAGATATAGGAATAGTTTGTAAATGTAATAACACATCAATCAGATGTTTTTCTGTGCTCTGACCGTGAACGGTAACGTCTATTTTGAAGAGTTGTCTAATGAAGCTACATTTTCTACGGCTGAGCTTGGCGAATTCAGCTGCTTGTATATTTTATTGCCGTGCAGCAATTTTACAAGGACATTCATTTGCAGTTGTGGAAACTTTGGATAGAAACTTTATCCAGCTTTCCAAGTTGCTAACTAAAACGAACTTAGGTATGCTTTGGAAACTATTTTTCAAGTTGAGCCAGATAAATACACACACGATGTTTCTTTGTTGACAGTTGTAAAAAGTTGCTCTCCACACCTCATTTTTCTCGGCGTCCCTCGCGATGGTGCAAGGGTTACAGCCTCCGTTTTCGCGCTGGTGAACATATCTGCTTCTGCTGTCTCATTTCTTCTTCTCATTCTGACTTTTCCTGCGCTTAACTTTGATATTCGCTCACGCAGATGTTTTACCTCGAGTTTAGACAAACTGCAAAATAACAAGTTAGCAAGTATTGCGGAAATAAAATATACCGGATTCACCGTTGCAGAGGTGGGGGTGGGGGGAATGATGAAGGGTTTGTTTAAACTTGCTGACATGCAGCAGGATGGATCAGAACAACCTGAAATACAGACGTTTAATATCCAGAATATGGACTACCACAAAACTCCAGCTTCTCTTATATACTGTGCAAATCAAAACATACACAAAAACAGATCAAGATGCACACAGGCTGTGCATGAGTATGAGTATGAACATTTCACGTAATGGTAGATACAAATATGACGAATAAAACTCTGATGTATGACTTTCTCTACTCTTGCACCAACTACATCTTCTTACAAACTCTTCTAATACACCTTAATATAGCATCTTTAAAACAAATGGTTCTGCGGGCACGAGGGAAGGAGAGAGTCGTCAGGAAAATTTCCCCGTAAAAGGCCCAGTAAAATTCTTACCTTATTGTAGATGCTGGAAATGTTGACCCTTTGCTCTCAAATAGGCAGCATATCTCGTAAAAATTCTCTCACTCATTTGCCTAAGCTCAGTGCCAGGAATTCTTATAACTGCTTATATTTCTTAGCTAAAGCTGTCCGAAAGGTCATGAAATATGAAAGGGGACATATGAGTATAAAATATACGGAAGAAGTAAAAATAAACCTGAAACACTCCAAATGAGCATGAATTTTTATCAATTACTAAAGATGATCAAAATGGTTGACACCATCTTCGATGTATATTGTGCTCGCCTGGTAATATGTTGTCAAATTCTTGAAAAGGGTTCAAACTCTGAAGAACGTCGTGTCCACTGATGTCCATAGGGCTCTTTTAGGACGTAAACCATGTGTTTTGCTTAATCCAGGAAACAAGGTTTGGGCTGGGTGACGTCTGTTGGAATAAGTCCTTTATAGAACCTCACGTTCTTTCGAACTTCTCCGCAAATTAAGTGTATTTATATTAAAGACCGCTATTGATCATTCCCATTTGATAGCCATACATGTGACTGAATAGTGATTACCATAACGCTAGTCTTGGCTTCGGTTTTAGTGAAGCACTGTTGTAAAACACATAACAGTACTATCGTAAACACTTTTAACTAATGAATATATACCCACTGCTTGTGTACGGTTTGTTTTAAGTCATCCCCCTTCCCTTTTAAGGGAATCTAGGGCATAAACAATGAGTTTCCGGATTTGAACTTATGAATAAAATGGTACACAGCGATCTACCACCGAATCATGTAATATATATTTTTGCACACTGTAATATGAACTCTATTTGTGACACTCTAAACTGACTCTACCCTAAACTATTCTTTACGTGGAAAATGTTTCGAAAATGTTGATTTTCTCAAAAATGAGTTCAATGGTTTTGATTAAAATGCCATATGTTTAAGATATTTTTATTGCAAATGAAATGTGTATTTTGAATCTTCTGGCTATAGCCCATGTAGTAGTTCTGCTTACTTTAGATGACTTTTGCGTAACTGGTAAACTGTAAGAGCTAGACTAAATCTTACTGTACAAAAATTGTAAGTCTCGTTGAAACCCACAATTTGTATAAAATTATCCTTTTGTGAAGTGAGCCATTTCGGAGATATTCCTTATTATTTATCAGGATTTTGAAATACTTATAGGCCATTCTAAAATGGGAGGACGTTAATTTTTTTACCCCTTGGGCATGCAAAGGGATCGGTATTTGAAGGTCAACATATAGCGACCAGTTTTAAAAAATTTGACTATCGCTTAAAGCCTACTGTGTTCTCCTTGTAAAATTAATCTCAATTAACATTAAGTAAATAGGTGAATAAGTGCTAGTAAGAATCGTTGGTGTAAGAGTACAGAAACTCGCGCCAGATTTGTTCCTTTTCCCACCGAACGCATTCCTATTATGGCCAATTAGAAACTTTTGGGAACAATAACCTATACACATACACCTGAGAGATGTGGTTTAGACTTAAGTCAGTGCTCATTAGTTTAATTGTCTATATAACCTGATGGGCATTATATACAGCTTCAAGAATCTGAGCAGACAATAGTTCTCTCTGACAGAATCTATTATTAGAACTCGCTTAAATGACGTAGGCAGTAATCGCCTTACGCTAACAAGCAGATGCGCCTACACACTGAAGTTTAACGTAAACTAATTGTGGCAGAGGGTTAAATTGCCGGCAGAAATTGTGTCTTTGTAATCTTTGAATTAGTATTTTTGTATAAGCCCTCTGAAATGATTTAAATTGTAAATAGAGAGGCGACAGAAGGCCCCCTGAAATAACTATGTTAAATTATATGCTGAGTTCCTCTGTTCTTGTGCGATACAACGAAGAAAGAAATGATTTTGAAGTAGGTCTCGCTAAGTCAAATAATCTATGTCTGAATAAATTTTTTGTAGAGTGAACCATTTCGGAGATAGAGATTATTTGTGCCAGTTTCGGGAAATTTAAAACTTTCGTGAAATGGATCACCGTTGTTCATTTTTACTTTCTCTACTGGTAAGTAGGGGAAGTATTGTATTCCACCCAAAAATTCGATGTCGAGATTTCACCTGAAATAATTGTTTTGAGGCCCCCTGAATCCAAAAAAGGCATTTTTTAGAAAAAGGTGTGTGTCTGTGTGTCAGTCTGTGTGTGTCAGTCTGTCAGTCTGTGGACAGCATAACTCAAAAACGAAAACTCGGTTAAAAACCAAAGTTGGTATCTAAGTTTAATGTCTTTCAAGGATACGACACGAAGATTTTGAAGAAAATAGCCCCACCCTAAACTATCCTTTACATGGAAAATTTTGATTTTCTTGAAAATGGCTCTAACAATTTTGATTAAAATGTCATGTTTGAGATATTTTTATGACAAATGAAATGTATATCTTGAATTTTCTGGCTATAGCCCCTGTAGTCGTATTTACTCTGGACGACTTTTGCATAACTGGTAAATCGTTAGAGATAGACCAAATCATACTGTACAAAAAATATAGAGCTTGCTAAAATACACAATTTATGTCTCAATAAATTTTCTTGTAGGGTGAACCATTTCGGAGATATTCCTTGTTATGTGTGTGACTTTCGGAAAACTTAGAACTTTCGTGAAATGGATCATCGCTGTTCATTTTTTTTTATGTCAAGTGTGCAAAGACAACAGAATCTCAAACATTTGACTATCGCACAAAGCCTACTATATTCTAACATTCCCTTTGCACCTGCAAGGAAATAAGCAATAAGATAATTTGTACAAATGTTTATCGTAACTAACACAAAGAAGATATAGGAATAAGAGTTTGTAAGAATGGTTAGTACAAGAGTAGAGAAAGTCATGTGAGTGCAACACATCAGATTTTTACTAATTCTTTTCCTCGGTTCAGTAAAAATCAATTACCATCCTTATATCGCAATATACTGTTTTGGTGTAGCTTATGCAAGAATGAATAGTCATCGGCGGCGCCGTAGCCGAGTGGTTAGACCGTTCGCCTACCACCTAGGCGGCCCGTTCTATCCCAGGGTTCCTCACGTGGTATTTATAGTGGACGTAGTGACGGGTTTTCTTCGAGTTTTCTGGTTTCCCCCGCCACTCACTCCACCAAATGCTCCATCCTCTGACAGACACTGACTTGTAAGTCCTAGGGGTGTAAGTCCTGCGTAAGGGGAAAGAAGAAAAAGGACATACGAGTGTATTTTTTAATTCAGGAGACTTAAATGAATATTTGGTTGCAATGCCCATATTAGTGTTGGCTCTAAGGACCATTCTACCTCCATAAGAGAGGGTAAGAAGCTTTAGACGTGCACAGAGTTAAGACAAAGACCTTGAGAAGGCTGTTACTGGTTGCCAAGCGGGTCTCCAGGTTATCTCATCTGCCGCACACCCCATGCAATCTTGAAAGAATCTGTTGTGTGATGGGCTAGTAGGTACTTGAAAGGCTCTCACCTGAGTGCAACCCCAAGTACATTTCTCTTCAACCCCCTTCCTGCTACAGAAAAGAAACTTCAGTTGTGTTTTTCTTCAGGAATGAATCATATATATTCTTCCACCATATTTTATATTCTTTGAAAAGCTGTCGGGGGGTGCTTATCTTTCGCCTCCCTTTGCTAAGATACATTGTCTTTCTCTTGCTTATACATTCCCTTCTTTTCACGGTGATATATTGCTGTCTCTGGGGGTTTCTTTCATTCGCCGTTTCTCGCTTTACCTTCCTCCTACAGTAGGTATACTTAATATTGTCCGAATTCACGCAAACTTGGAGCAGGCATAGCGTATTTTACAAACACGTCTATTCTTACGTGAAGGCATTTTCAGATATATGTACCTTCTAGTAATTATTTCCTAAGAAAATAGAGATTCACATGTTTTGCTTCACACCAAGAGGCGTAATCTACTAACCTAGGTAGCGTGCGGTCATTGGCCTTATCGGAACTTGATTTCGGCACACCATTCATTATCACGAGACTGTCATGCCTTCTGTGCCCCCCCTACTTAGAAGTACCAACTAACCTCAACTCTTAATAAATAAAATTATATGCTTGCAGATGAAGCAAATATACCGGGTGGTAGGGAAGTCATTACACTAATTTAACTAGCGGTAGATCTGGGTATTTGGAACAGATTTTGTATCATACGATTTTGTCTGTGACCTGTGATATTTTAGTTTTGTCGAAAACAAGCTGGCAACACTGCAGATTCTGTTGATATCACTTTCCCTAGCTCAGTACATAAACAAACACCGTAACGGTGCGTATAGAAAACAAAATCGTACCAAAATATTAAACGAAAGCGTAAGCGCCCGACCTGTTTAAAGTCCACAAACCAAATCAATTCCCTGACCAACTTCAAGACACGTTGTCGACTTACTTCACGTCTGAATGAGCTACTTGGAGTATTCCTTCACGTCTTTTAAGTGATTAATTATTTCATAAACCTGTGTGAAATCCCGACCGCCTCCATAGCGCAGTTGGTAGCGCGCTTGCCTCTGGCGCGGAGGACCCGCGTTTGATCCCCGGGTACCAGCGTGAGTATTTGTCCCCCGCTGCGACGTCTGGCACGGGGTGCACTCAGCCTCGTTAGGTTCCGGGAGCTAGTTGATGTAGAAGCACCGGCCCCAGGTCGCGAAGGACACATAACTGGCCGGGAGGGCTCGGGGCGCTGACCACGTTCCTCTCTCCAGTACTGCACCCCACCAATGACGCCTGTAGTGCGTAGAGGTGGGGGACGCAGCGGCTGGGCATCAAGCCAAGGCCCTTCCTGGACTGTAGCGCTAGAAGGGGTGTGAAGTCCTATAATTACTACCCAAGCTATGTCAGAAATAAGTTACTCTACGCATCTTACAAGCAACAAACTGGCACCAATAAAAAAATCTTCTGTTACACTAATTACACCATTTATATGCGACTGCGTAAAAGCCTAGAGTTTATTTTTGAGCTTCCGCTGGTTCCTTTAGTTTCAATAAAACACTCATGTGATGGAATATTCATCATCCAACTGTTTAGTTTCTAAAACTGAGCAAATCTGCAGTAAATGACTTTGTTGATTTCACAAGAAATCTACTGGATATCGAATATTTCAATATGTATTAAATGCAATACATCTACTATCCACTAGATAGATAAAAAATAATGTAAAAAGATATGACAGATGTAATTTAAAACCACTCAATGTATATGTAAAAAAAACTTAAGATACACTTTCAGCGAAATTGATAAAACCTTTCAGTAGTATCTTCGAAGTTTGTTTCTAAATCTCAGTCATATTTGCTTTCCCAGCGATGTAATGGCTTTACAAACAAACGGCAAAGATATAATATTTATGAGTATGTCCTAGCGTGCCAGTAATAACTTCGTCATGAAGTGAATATTGTCAATCACAAGACTGTGGGAAATGTTACTCGTGCTACCATATGTAACCCTTTTATAAATGTGAATATGTCGGCTGGCTCGGAAAGATTTCGAATTTTTCAGCATAAACAACATTTCTCTCCCCTGATTGGCTACTTTTATTGGACTTTTAGCTGTATGGGTTCCCTTTTTTAACCTTTGAATTTTAGCGTGGTACTTTAGGCAGACGGTTAAACATTCCTTGTAACATAATATAACGCTAGGTTTCAAAAGGCCTTGCCAACGGCCTGCAAAGGTGACCTCGCTTTCGTGAACGGGAAACTTGCAGGTTTCCCTGTATATCTGTGCCTATGTTCATTTATTACTCTTTACGGCACCCATTGTCAGGCGGAAATACCGCGACAGCTGCAAAGAGAACGGAATCTCAAAGCTTTAAATCATTTGACTATCGCACAAAGTCTATTCCCTTTGCACCTACAAGGAAATAAGCAATAAGATAATTTGTACAAATGTTTATCTTTACTAACACGAAGAAGATACCGGAATAAGAGTTTGTAAGAATGGTTAGTACAAGAGTAGAGAAAGTCATGTGAGTGTAACACATCAGATTTTTATGACATGTGGTTTACTACTTCTTCAGCAGAAGGGCATGTAAATACAAGTTTCCCATTTTTTCCAGTTCACGGTGCCTCTGCAATTCTTTCATTTTTGGCCCAGTGTGTGATGCCATTGGGCATACTTCTAACTTAAGTTTCCGCTTTGGCGTAATCGTCGTTTTGTTAATTATTTTGGATCTTGAGTTCACCAGTTAATGCTGGTGTTTTTAAACACACAAGCCGAGTGTGGGCAGGTGGAATCAGGACTGAAAAATTCAATGCATGTGACCAACTGGTAAATTGGCCATGGTAGCTTAGTGGTCAGAGCAGCCGCTCGATAAGCGGAACATCCGTGCTTCAAATCCCGGCTGTGTCAGTTCATTTCTCAGTCCTGATTCCACTTAAACTATTCTTCCCGATGTTTAACTTTTTGTGAATTTGGTGTATTCATTATATTTCAACTTTATTCAAGCTAATACTTTTAGATTGTATTTATACTTTTGTAACAAAATTTACCAACATACGCAGAGTTTATCACTATTTCTATAGTAGTTTCAAATTATCAGTGTTGTGCGTGCTCCAAGTTTTAGCTTCATATTTAAATTTGAGTATGGTTTAACACACCAATAAGCTTGATAAGTCTTTTCTTTTTGGGGGTAGCCAATCTGTCTTTAAAGCCTTTTGATCCCCCGCTTCCAGTTACGCTTATTTCCATCGCTAGATGTGAGTATAAACTAACTCAAGCTACAACACAGAGGGAAAGAGAGGGAGAGAGGAAAAGATAATAGGAGGTGCATATTTTCAAAATCAGACTCTGTGGTCTGCAGGTCAGTTGGGTGGAAAAATTAACCTACTCTCGTAAGTTTCAACAGTCGTTTACTGGGTACCTTAAGTACAGGAAATATTGTACTTTGTCATAAAATTCTATATCCTAATTTCATCAGAAATACATGTTTTGAAGTTCCCTGAATGGAAAAAAGGTATCTGTGAACAGATTAACACAAAAATAAAAGGTCTAAGTTCTTTAGCTTCAGATGATGTAGCAAAAAGATTTTAAAAAGAAATGTCTTATCGCAAACTAGCATTTACATGGAAAATGTTTCGATAACTTTGACTGGCTTAAACATAGCTCTAACACTTTGGTTAAATTACCAAACGTTTAAAATGCTTTCATGGGTATATCGTTAAATTTTAGGAATAGCTTTTAAAGTTTTCTTCATTCTGAATACTTTTTCATAACAGGCAATCCGTAAGAGATGGACAAAATTTAATCCACAAAAATCAAGGTTTTGTAAAACCACACCGTTTATGTCCAACATATTTATTGTTGAGTTAATCATTTTCGAGATATATATCGGGGTTCGAATCCGGGTCTCCTGCACTAGAGGCAGACGCTGCTGCGCTAGGTCACGTTAAACTTGCATTATTTTCTCTACTCTTGTACTAACCATTCTTATAAACTCTTATTCCTATATCTTCTTCGTCTAAGTTGATAAAGGTGAAACAATCCCTTCGTTACCAAGATATCTGCGTAACGTCAAGACGCACTATATAAACATTGGGAGGGGGTGTTCTTTGTTGTCTTGTGCACCTGGAACCTACTCTTTTTGACCTCTGACCCGGTGTAAAATTCAGACTCTACTACAGTATATGATTTACGCATAACCAACCTCCCATCCATTGAAGGAATTGTTGCATCTTTAGTTATCTACTACGATTTTCGTTCACTCATTTTCCTTCATTGCGTTTTCTGGTCAAGTTTCAGGTGTACTTTATAGGTTTTCGTGGGATATGAAAGATGACAAAAGCAGAGAAACGCTACGAAGTTGATAAAAATAGACAGATGATAGAAATTTGGGACCACTACTCATGATTGGTTGAAACATGTTTTTAGTGTCCTATTGATAAAAAGTGGTATAACTGATTTAATGATAACTTGTGGAGATGCAGTTAGTACCTGGACCGAAGGGCAATCTTGTGTGCCTGTGCCCCTGACGTGGCGCCCTCTGGGAGGATGGATGAGGTGAATGGGTCCGAAGGGCGGCTGGATCGTTGCCATTAGTGAGCAGAGGGCAGGGTCCCTATATTTTCCCCAGCGGAGACAGGTTTAATGCAGTTCCTGTCTCACACCTTCGGGCAGCTACTACCTTGGATCAGGAAGTTCGGCCACGGGATCGAATCCGCGGCCTAAAGAATGCGGTATTTTATAAAATGAAGATCATTATTGATCGGTAATTGTTATTAATCAGTATCAAATACGAAATGTACGGATGAAATAGTCGCATAAAATGATAATGGGTGAATAATTTCTTGTCTCTGTTATACCTACAGCAAACCTTTGTAGATGGTATCTCCGGAGTCCGAGGTGGAATTCACCACTTTATCTTTAAAGAAATGTACACCAACCCCTAGAGTATTTAGTTTCAACAGTGCCGCATCTAAAACCCGCTTTAACTAAAACTTTTTTCTCCATTTCCCTTGCCACACCCCCGTTTCGGAATCCCGGGTTACATCCGTTTAAATCTAAAGGAAATTGTAGGTTTGCGGACCACTTGAAGTTAAAACGACGAGTGGAAAAGGGAAAAAGAAAGCAGTGTGTTACCATGGCTGTTTGACCTTAGTTAGGTATTCGTGACCTCTCTCTCTCCCCGCGCTAGCTGCGGCACGCTAATCCACAAATCGAAACACCAACGCTCAAGGTTACACGGCGAGAAACCACTTACAATGATGCATTTCGGAAATTGCAGGATCAAAATAAAATGTTGTTTAGAAAATTGGAATTCCTGGAATGGATGCGATATATCTGTCCAGTTAAAATCATCAGATACTGCAAGAGTGAGCCGCATCAGTACGGAATTACTGCGTTTCCATGGTGAATTCAAATCGATTTGAGTTCTTTTCCCAGATTGAACACTGCATGGAAACACGGATTCAAATCGAACTCAATCCTTGGATCCGATCCGCTTAGAAGTGGAATCGGATTGAAATCTTGTTGCATGGAAACACCTACTGGATTCAAATTGAATTGAACCCGCCAAAGCTGCTAACTTGTAGTGCAGCCGTCAAAGTATTCTAATAAAACCACAACAATTAAGCCAGTTTTATTGTTTCTATAACCTCGCAACATATTCTCGATACCTTTTAAATTTAAAAGAACCTACAATTTATTGCCTCTTTGTTGCAATAAATTGTGGGTTTTTAAAATTTAATTTACACAAAAACCATTGAATCTATTGAAATACGCCAAAAGAAAAACTTCAATTTTCTTTGAATATAGCCATAAATCAAGAATCTTCAATGAATAATTTTTCAGCCAGGTGATAATTTTTTTGAAAAAAAAATTTTTTTTCTAGAAAAATATAAACTTTTCAACATTTTGGTATTAGACTTTCTTGTTACTCACAACATGAGAAATTCGTTGTTAAAGTCTGGCGATCATTTCACGTCCACCCTGTACATAAGGTCTTTTGAGTATTTTCAGTACGAATACACCTTTATTCTCAATACCTCAGCTAAAGCAAAAGTTAAAAGTTGCTTTCGGTATCCATTTAAGGTCGGTGATATAAATTAAAACTACCCTGCTGGAAAGTGGGGTTAAAATTGTTTGAGTAAAGACAATACGGAGTTAATAAACTTTCTTATTAGAAGAATGGTGGTGGGGTTGGTGCGGGTGGTGGCGGTGTTGGTAGTGGTAGGGATGGTCGTATCAAAAGTATTCTCGTTTTAACACCTATTTTAAATGAGCTCCCCCGTAGGACCTCTGTCTATGGTGCGGAAGACCCAGGTTTGATCCCCGGTACTCGGGTAGGGTATTTCCCCATTGGACGGGCTGATTCGGGTTCAGTCAGCCTTGTAATGGAAGCAGCGTTCCTATTAGGACACGTGGTCACCTTACGGTTGGGAAAGCCGGCGCGCTGACCACCGCCAGCTCTTCCGAGGCTTTGGCTGCGGCTGGAGGACACAGCGGTCGTGTGACTAGGTTAGCCTACATAGTGCAAAAACCCCAGGGACTATTATTGTATCTATTTTAGTAAAAGGACTATTGCGGATATTATATGTACTTTTCACCACAAATAGGTGTTTTGAGCTTCCAAAACAATACTTTAAAGAGGTGCGTAAACATATTTATGTATTTGGAAGTGCCAACTTAGTGGTATTTAAGGTGTAAAAAGTGGGAAAATGAAGGTTCTTTTTTACCTTGAATATTGTGAATGTAAGTCGTTAGGAGTTTTTGTAAACGAGCGTACGTTTACATGTGTGTGTGTGTTTTCAATAGCTGGATAAACATTTTTAAGCTAATCAGGCATGTTTAGAAGATGAAGATTTTTAGGGAATTCTTCCTCCCCATACAAGCTAATCCTTTATATGAAAATTGTATTTTTATTAACTTTTTGAAAAATTGCCACTAATTAAGGAATCATTTGTATCGTCTCTTCGAATATAATGTTGTATGAAAATATAACGGGTACACACTCAAAGAACTTGACCTCGCTCAAGGCCAACTAACATTAGCAGATTTCAAAATATTCTTCGCTAAGCTTCTCCAGGCCAACTCTATAGAACCGTGGAAGTGATCGTCTATATCTTTTTTCACCTGACGTCATCAAAAATAAAACAGGAAAAAAAATCTTTCCGTATCTGGTACTTACCAAGTTATCTCTTTTCTCCAATCTCTTTAATTTTATAGCTATATTATAACATACACGTTGTTAGAAGTAGAAGCATAGATATATATCTACTTCAGTGTTTTAATTGACTTTTCTCTTCGTCTAACAGTTTTCCCACAAACCAACCACATACTTTTTTGCCTGATGCTTTTGCATGCCCAAAACTGCGCCGCGAAATAAAGAAAACCTGCCGTATATACTATCCGTTTCGCTTCACAGCTCCAAGCGTGACCTGCCGGCCTAGGTATTGTTAGTTCATTGGCCTTGCAGAAGGCGTTGGAAATCGATTCCGGTACACCACTCGTTATTACGAGGCTGTCATGCCACTGTACCACATCCACTTAAGGTGCTACCCAAACTGAAAGCATGCTGCTATTAACAAGTAGTATTATAATTTCGCAAATTAAGCAAACATTGTTAATTTAACTGTCGTCAATTACCACTAAATATACCTTCACGTATATCCCTAACACCATATATACTGCAAATTACTTGATTACTACGACTCGTATTGGTATACGCTGACAAGTTTAATTGCGTAACCTCCTATTTTCGAAATTTTAACATAGATCACCAAAAATAATGATATATTATTTTATACCGGCCCCTAGCTCGACAAAGATTTTTCAAATTAGGCCCAAGGGCTTGGCCTGAACCTACGCAGACCTCTCATGTGTGATGCCGCTTTCGGTGACTCCCATTTGACTTTCTGTTTCTCGTGGTTTTACCTGGTCGGTAGGCGAATGTGGGGGTGGTTTCTCATTTACAAAGATTACCTTTTCCTTCAGTTTTCGCTCATTCTCTTTTGTTATAAGTTGTTAGGTGAGCTTTTAAGTTTTCGTGACTTGAGGTGTCGCCGAACAGATGGCACCACTACTTTCTTAAACGAAAGACTACCCACACTGAACAATAGAGGGGTGCATGTTCGACGGGTATTTGACCGCACCATCTAGGCAGCTATAGTTATGGGACAGGTCTTCGCGTCTGGAAATTTTAAGGACTTCCGCATGTCTTTGGCGCTCTGAAAATACGGTGTTCAGCTGATTGATTAGCCGGACCTGACTAGTTGCGCATTCTCTGTGGCGACCTGGAACTACGTCGAACTGAACTATCTGCACCTATTAGAGGCCCACCGTAGTAGTTCTGTGATGCGTTCTGGTCGCCTGAAGAACATTTTCATGACATTCTTCTTCCTCCCGGTCTGTTAACGCGAGATTATCGCACATAGACGGCAAGACAGTGTGTGTGCACTCTGTTCAGATGCAGTCATATCCTCAGGACAGCAACGTCGCATATATCGGCAGGCGCGAGAGATCATATTTGTTTTATCACTGACTATACGTCATGTTACTGTTATTTTGCTGTTCTAATAAAGAAGACAAGAAGCGATCGCAGCGCTCGAATACCACGGTCAATACGCCTCGTCGCTTTGCCAAGTAACACCATAAATATACGACTGCCTCCAACTGAATTTAGAGGGCTAGAACTTTCTGTTTACCGCTCTCTGACTGTCTCTTGATTATGTTATTCGCACGCGCTGCACCCTTGCGCTATCCCGTGTTAGTGAACCGCTGCTAAAAACAAATGATGGCACGCCAATTTAAAGGTCACTGTCGGCCGCCTTTGCTACAGATAGGGGACGTTATGGCCAATCACGGCCCTGCAAAACAAAAGCGATGTTTTCCAAATTTGCTGCAACCCGTCCCGCGTCGTTTAATTAATTGGCTCTCAAGCCATGCATGTGGGTTTTCAACGTAACTCAATCAAAACGAGTAGCCACGTAATATGAGGCAAGCTTTTATTGGAACTGCCTAAGGCTAGGGCAAAGCTGATGGCATCAGTTGCTGATGTGATAACTTAGAATTTAGGTAAAATTGAATGAATAATTACCTAGCACACGTTCGTGCAGAAACATTCTTAAGATACTAGTTTGTTTAGCGATTTTTGAGGTAATCGCGAATGTTTATATTGTGTTAATAATTATCTATATTTCTTGTGTAACACCGCACCCAAAGCTTGAAATTTATTGACGATCGCGTGTGTAGTTTTTCTTGCAGGTGGTACCTGTTTTTTGTCGCTATAGTGTTGGTATTCTGAGAGATCTGACAACACAATAACGAATTAACATAAGTTGGAGATTTAATGGACTTTGAAAGGATCTGAGGTGTTGCAGTCACATGACTTTCTCTACTCTTGTACTAACCGTTCTTACAAACTCCTCTTCTTTATCTTCTTCATGTTAGTTAAGATAAACATTACAGAAATTATCATATTGTTTACTTTCTTGTAGGGAACATGGGAATACAGTAGGCTTTAGCGATAGTCAAATATTTTAAGCTTTCAGATTCCTTTCTCTTTCCACAGCTAACAAAATGATTAACGATGTTCCATTTGACGAAAGTTAAAAAATTTTCAAAAACTCGCACAAATAACAAGCAATATCTCCGAAATGGTTCACTCTACAACATAATTTATTTGAATATAAGTTGTGTGCATTAGCAAGATCTACACTTTTTCTATAGTAAGATTTGGTCTAGCTCTTACGGTTTAGCAGTTATGCAAGTCATCCATAGTAAACAGGACTATATAGGCCAGGGGAAGACAGATATCCCTGCTGTGACGTCAGCCCACTCAGCTCACATGCTCGCAACGACGGCCAGTTGAACGTGTGACGTCACAGCGGGCAAGAGAGAAGGCGTGCGGGACATCGCAATTTTAATGCTGACTGTTTCAGTTACGGAATAGTCACAGATTATAAATAATTACATTTTGCTTTATGCCATATATATATATATATATATATATATATATATATATATATATATATATATAAATTCTATTTTATGAACAGTCATGTTATAACGCCATTAGAACAGAAATTATAACTATTTTGCCTGAGCTAGAGGAGAGCTATACAGAACAATTAGGTGGACATTTTCCGACATTTGCCGTTTCGCTTTTCTTTAACTAGTTTGTCAATGTTAGGGCTCAATGTACGGCACATTTGTAACCGAAAACTGCATGTTAGATTGTGATCTGACAATATGCTTCGGGATTTTGACTTAGAAAGTTTCATAACAGAAAATAACTGTTCGCAAATGTACGTGGAACCAAACATACATAATATCTGTGCATCAAGGGCATATAACCAAAGAAATCTGTTTTGAGGAACATTCTTATAAAAATCAGCCAAGTCTTCCTTGTGTTTAAATTTGTCCTTTAGCAAATCGTCGCACTGTAAATTTATCAATTCAATTTGCTACCTGCTAGAAACATTGTTAATATCCAGTGAATACGGGGTCGCAAAGATCTGAAACGTAGTTGACAATGTTTCTACATCTTGAAGCCTGGTCTCAAACTAGTGTGAAACACGGGGAACTGAACACATGCGCCGCTGATCTAGGCAGCCTAGCAATACTCTGCTCTCACCTGACGTCACACGAACGTACTAGCTGGCTCTTCTTTTAAATACGTCACACGGCCCGAAGTTGTCTTCCCCTGATGTAGGCCATAGCCAGAAAATTCAAAACCTTCGTGTTGCATCCTTAAAAGATGTTAATTTCAACTTCAACTTATTTTAATCAAGAAAAATTTGCCTGGTGCCGGTACAGAGGGGCCCGGCTTACAGGCTAAAAATTTACATTAATTACAATTTATAATATTTACATGGGTACTCTTGTTTGCTTTTCCTTATCAAAAAACCCATAGGGTGAGCAGCTTTAGCTCATCGAGAACAGTTTAAACTTGAATACCAACTTTGGTTTTTAACAGGCTTTTCGTTTTTGAGTTTTGCTGCCCACAGACTAACAGTCACAGTGGCGCGCGCGCGCACACACACACACACACACGCACACACACACACACACGCACACACACACACACACACGCACACACACACACCTAAATAGTAAATGCAGTACTTCCCCTGCTTACCAGCAGAGAAAGTAAAAAGGTAAGAAGTTCAGATTCTACCTTAGAAATATAAGCATCATGTTACCACATACAAGCCTGCTAAATCATTATGCCCTAAAAAAACAAACAGATGCTAAAGGGGTAAAATCGGAACTGGAAAATTCAATGCCACAGCTGGGATATGAACCACAGACCCTCCGTACTTAAGCACTTAATGTCCCGGGATTAAATAACCTGAGGGTCTGTGATTCTGATCCCAGCTGCGGAATTGAATTTTTGGTTTCCGATTCTGCCTGTCAAACATTGACCATGCATGGTTTCTGTGTTTAAAAACACCAACAGTAAGTTTAACTTTAATAAACAATAAATACAGATGCTTATTTCAAGTGTGAATTCGAAACTATATTGGTGCAATACATTGGACTTTTTTATTTATAACTAATTGTTGTAATTTATGATCTGTAAAATATTCTAATATTAGTTATCAAAATGCATCATTCAGAATGCTCCACATTGTAATCAATTTTGTATTCCTTCACTTGGAGTATGGTTAAAGCAATATCGCGAGAGAACTGTGGGTTGCTTTATTTACTGAGTGTGCTTTCCAACAAATTATCAGGAGGAATTATTGCTTTATCACAATATTCCAAAGTAAATCTGATCGGAAAACGTGTGGGTTACGGGACAATTACGTAATTGTGTTTTCCAGGACATCAAATGAGACTGCTACGCTGTGAACTGAACTTTTGACCCAGGCTGTAGAAGGTGTAGTTTACGCGAGAGCTTCTTTATCTCAAAAACAAATGAACTGTACGTGCCGCTAAAGTAAATACATTAAGATTAATGAAAGACAACATTTGCTCGCAGCACATTCTTCATGCTTTTATTTTTTACGTGAATTTATGCACATAGTTGTGCGGAGTTTTCCCTCGCACTCTGTTTAAAGCAGCCACTTGTTGTGATAAAGGATCAGTGAGGAAGCAATTTATTATATTTGTTTGCAAGGATCATTGCGGAGAGTGCATTTACGCGCGTATTTCGCACGTAACTGTGGGGTGACAACCGTACAAAGGACTTGTCAAGTGGCTCTTCTTCCTGCTGTCATATCCTGCTGACAACGAGGTTCCACCACCACCACCCACCAGGGAAAAGGCGAATGCTCTGTTCTCAAAACTCGCCAAGTGGAGAAAATGTGAATTTATTGATTTAGCACAGCAGATGTTTGAGTAAAGCGCAGAAGCGTAGTGTTTTCAACACGTGTAACTCCACCAAGGTCGGCGAAAATAGACAAGGAGGAGATTCTCTTCGGTCTCTTGAGGACTTTCTGTCATATGACACATGGATACTGCACCCAGCGTCCACCAAAGTAGCTGAACCCTCGTGTGGGTTCTGTCTGTCATGCAGGAAACAACTGCAAAGACAAAAAGTTCTCTTTTAAGGCTCATCGACGTTTATCTTTTGTTCTTTGTACTTTATCTACCATGCCCGATTTTTTATGGGTTTAGCATACACCAAGGTCTTTAAATTGCGAAGAATTTATGACACCTACAACGCTAAGTATGTTGTGCAGGGCGGCAAACTGATGTGTTTTCAAATAGGAAGCCATTTCCAGAAATGTATAATTTGGACGCTGTAGCGCATCGAAGGGCATACGGTCCCATTTCGTCAATAAACCCAACATCGAACTGTCTACATTACCACGAGTAAAAAGTAGACATATTCTATCTCATCCAAATATGATAGCGCAATTTTACCAAAAATGAATTATTTAAGACGACGGGTCCCAAAAAAGCAAAAGGTCCCTTCATACGCGCGCGCGCGCGTGTGTGTGTGTGTGTGTGTGTGTGTGTGTGAGAGAGAGAGAGAGAGATATGGAGTGGGAAAAACACGATTGAGAACTAAACTTGGTACTTTTTCCAAGGATGCCAGGTGAAGATTTTTAAGCAAACTTCACCAAACTGCCTTTTAAAACTTTGTGTGGGAACTTTGTTTATTTTGTATATCCATGGTGTGTTGTTTTGTGGTATAATGCTTTATTATGCTTGTATATAGTATTTTGCTCTTGTTTTTACCTTATTTTTGATAATCTCAGTTCCTTACCTTTTTAATGCTTGTTGTTCTCAGTTCTAACTCGGTTAACAACACGAAACTCTTGGATGCAGGCGTTGGCGGCGGATTATTAATTAATTAATTATGGAGTTTGGGCGTGCAAGCACGCCCTGGCTGCTTAGGGAATGTGCCCTCTTCAGCCTAGCTTTATTTTTTCTTTTTTGGTGGGGCAGAGATCCATCAGTTTGGGTGGTACATTTTCTCATTTTGTTGATGCTTGTTTCTTTTTCCCAGGTCACACATCTTGCTGCCGTCGCTACCCAAGAAGGCTGATTTTGCTGTTTGCTTAGTTCTTTTTCTTTTTGTTGCTGCTTCAGGCTCTTGTTAGTTTTTATTTATTGTTTAATGTCATTTGTTTGGTATATTAATGATTTTTTATGTTTATTTCTTATATGTTTGATAAATATTGTAGGAGGTCTTGTAGTTGTTGTTGTTGGTCTTCTTGTTGTTTGTCGTAGATGTGGATAAGAGTGAGTAATGGCGGATTTTTTTCATTTTGATTTGGTCGTATGGTTTTCATTTTTTGGGCTGTATTGATCAATCGTCGTCTGTATGGTCTGGTATGGGCGTTATCTATGTATTTGAGCATGAGTCTTGCTATGTGTTGATCAATAGGCATGGTTCTGGTATAATTATAGATGTTGCTGTTTTTAAAATTGGGTAGAAGTTTGTATGCGATGCGGACATTTCCTTTCAAAAGATTGTATTTTCTTCATTGAATCAGGTGTGATGAGAGGCATGGTGGCTACTGCGGCGTATGTTAAGTTTGGACGAATGAGGGCGATGTACAGGTGACGAAGTATTTTTGGAGAGAGGCCTCTTTTATTGAGTTTGGCGAGATATGCTATTGTTCCAAGTATGGGTCTGGTTTTTTTTAAAACTTCATGGTAGTGTGGTGTTATTGTGAGGGAGCGATGAATTTTGATGCCTAGATATTTAATGCTTTTTTTGGCACATTATGTCTTCATTGTTGAATTTTATAGTTACGTTTTTGTGTTTCTCTTTTATTTTTTTCCGAAAGGTTATTGCTTGGGTTTTCTGTACGTTGATTGTTATTCTCCATTTTCTCGTCCACTTTAGGAATACTTTTAGTTGTTGTTGGAGTCTGTTTTTTGCCGCTAATATCTGTGTGTGAGTGCTCCAGTAAGCTGTGTCGTCAGCATATTGGGCAAAAAGCTACTATTTCCTCATATACAATGACAAGACTTAATGCTTGTATACCATTGGCCTTGTTATCTTTGATATTTTGATTTATAAGGACTTATAGCGCTCTTAAAATACAGAAGCATTGAATAAATTACATCACACCTTTTGCACTTTTTCGAAGCGTTATTGCTTTTAGAATATAATCGACCGTTTTCCTGAAGCCTAAGCATGATTATGGTTTAACTCGTACAAACAACGCTAAACAACGCTTTGACCATTTCATTGGTTACTTTAGACCACGGGGCAAGGCTGAGCCACCCCGTTTTCTAAATAACCTGTATGATTACTGAATTTTATTGTATATTTTCTGGGACACCTCTACACCTTTCAACAAGTCTGTCTTTCACTCCTTTTGATCAATTATTTAATTAGGCTCATTTTCATTGGTACCCGTATAGGGGGACAAAAGTGATATCAATTTTCTGGTAGATATCAAATTATATGGGAATGATAGTTGACTTCATGATCAGATTATTCCCTTTCTTTTTGCACAAATAAATTCCCTGGGGGTAAATGACATACACGCTTTATTTCTCCCGTAGGGGAGGGGTTCCGACTCTTCAGCAGCTGGGTGTGGGCGCTGCGGACCTCAAGCACTCGTGGTGCTTCTGAGGTACTAGGAGTAGACAGGGCCCAACCTCCGAGTCCCACCCGTAGGGGAATTGTTCGGATCGAGTAGGACTTTGGCTGTGATTAACCCTCCGTCCGCATTAACCCGGGCGATCTGATTTTGCTCTTGGCTCCAGGACGGGGCTGTGAGACGTGGATACAGAGCTGGTAGCCGATAAGCTATACGTCCGGCAAACCCCCCTAGGTTCTTAGGTAGTCTTCCCGGATGGACTGACGTGGCATATCCACTTCCGTCTCCTGTGTAAAAGCAATAAAGACATAGTGGTACTCGGGTGCTGTCTTCCTTGGTACGTAGAGGAAGAGCTGCAACTCCAGGTAGACCCTCGGTTAGTTAGTTATTTATTAATTTAATAATATATACGTTTCCTGATGCCGGTACATGGGACCCGGCTTTCAGTGTACAATTTTACATGTCCTTATAGATTATCTTATCTACATTGTTTTTGTCTTTCTAGTTTTTCTCGAACCCATACAGTAACCTGCTGTGGGTCATCGAGAACAGCTCGGTCGGATTCATCTTTTTTCACTGTTTTACAAGCAAGCAAGCCTCTGAGTGGGTGTTCTGTTGACCAGCTCCTCCTACCAACCGCCTTAGAGTTTGTGTCTGCCGTAGTTAATTTTCAAATGTTACATTTTCACGTTAATTTGCCAATCTTTATACTTATATTCCTTGCATTTGAAAACCGAAATTCTGAGAGAGTCAGACAAGCTACAAAGCACTTCTCATCAAAGAAAATTGGTAGGCCAAAAACATCACTGTTGCTAGGCGCCTACAGCATAAACTTGAGAACAACAGCTTGAGGCAAGAGTCTAGGACACCTTACGTTAACAATGGCGAGTTTTAAATATTAGCAATAACAATAAAGGCAACAATAGCAGTAACAGTACTCTTTCTTTTGTGCCCATCTTGTTGTTTTCTATGCGATTGTTTTTTGTTTTCGCATCTTACAATTGAGCCCTTCTTTCCTCTCTTTCTGTCTCTTTTCTTTATCCCCCTGAAAGACGGCCATCTGTTGAGGACAAGTTGCTGAAAACAAAAAGACAAAATCCCCCCCCCCTCCCCGCTCTAAATGCCTTAGGCTAAACGCGATGCCTCAAGCGGGGATCTTGTTGTAACTGTACCCAAAACGTGATGACAGATTCCTTTGTTATCTTTAACAATGCTCTTACAAACTTTATTTATACATGTCCTTTTATGAAAAGGAGTTTTAAAATAATACTGACGTTGGACTAATTCGCAGATACTTGGAGGAAAACGAGCAAATATTTCTGCACCGATATTGGTACACCAGTTGCTTTAGGGTAGAAATGTTACGTCATAGGCGAGACTAACTTCCAATCGATTTCTGCTAATTAGAAAAGGCGTACTGTGCAAACTTGAAAGACATTTTTATTTAGGGATTCGCGGCTGCAGTTGTGAATAATTAACATCTTAAACGCCTGAAATGATCTTGCGTTCTACATCAGGGGCGATCCGGACGTCGAACCCAGCACGAGAGTTGCTTTTATTTGGCACGTCTAAAACTATGCATAAAAACCTGTGTTGCACTCATATGACTTTCTCTACTCTTGCACTTT
Source organism: Tenodera sinensis (assembly GCA_030765045.1). Taxonomy (NCBI): domain Eukaryota; kingdom Metazoa; phylum Arthropoda; class Insecta; order Mantodea; family Mantidae; genus Tenodera; species Tenodera sinensis. The sequence continues at coordinate 36,056,680 of CM060961.1, read as the reverse complement.
CTCTAAAAACTCTTATTCCCCTATCTTATTGGTAATTTTCTTCTGGGTGCAAGGGGAATATGGGAATACAGTAGGCTTTGAGCGATACTCAAATCTGGTCGCTATATGAAGGCTTTGAAATGCAATCCTCTTTGCATGACCAAGAGATAAAAAGTGAATAACGACCTTCCATTTGAGAAAAGTGTATTGTAAAATTCACCCAAATAATAAGAAATAATTTATAAATGGTTTAAACCCCCCCCCCCCAAATTACTATTAGACATAAATTGTGTAATTTAACGAGATCTACATTTTTGGTCTGTCTCTTACGGTTTACCAGTTATGCAAAAAGAGTAAAAAGGACTACATGGGCTATAGCCGGAAAAATTAGAATATACGCTTCATTTCCCATAAAAATGTCTTAAATATATGTTAATCAAATCGTTAGAGCCATTTTGAGAAAATCAAAACTTCCCATGTTTCTTCAAAATCTTCGTGTCGCATTCTTCAAAAATATTAAACTTAATTAGCAAGTTTGGTTTTTAAGTTATGTTCATATACAGACGCACACCAAATATATAGGAATCTTTTTCTAGAAATGTTTCTTTTTTATTCAAAACAAATTTCCGGTAAGATATCAACAAGAATTTTTGGATCGTATAGCACATTTTCCCTACTATTATACGTATTAGAGAAAGTAAAAATATCTGGTGCGCCTGTATAACATTAATTTATTCATAATTTCGAAGGATTGAACTAAGCCAAGCTCTTAGATTTTTAATTGGTGGAGATATAATGACTAGGTCTCCATCTCGGTTGCATGTGGTCGACAGGGAGGCTTTTGTGACGTAGCACACGTTGGCGAGGGACTACGGTCGCTTCGCCTTACCAACAGGTTACTGTAGCGGTGTGTCACCCTCCTCTTCACTTCCTTCTCCACTGTAAACAAATATGAAGTGCAAACGAATACAGTAAACTGTTAACGTAACGAAAAAGATTGTCTAATTACCCCATACAAACAATCTAAAATTTAACGCGAATTTTATTGATAAGTTCACAGTGAATTAGTTCAGAAAACTTTAAAGGTAAATGCCAATTATGTAAACAAAGTTTTCAGTGAAGTAACCTCTTAATATCATAGCTCTCTCTACTTCAGGATGAACGGAAATGTACAGTTGTAATGTTGAAGGTTTAAGAATGAGGGCGAGGGTAGTATAGGGCGTCTTTGGTAACGTTTTCCCACTTCAACAACCCTGCAATTCCTTGGCGGTGAAGGTAGAAGCAGGGTGCGGCATATCATACAGTATTAATTTACTTTCATCACTTAGCTGTTCCCATTAAGGGAAGACCCAATCTCGCCAATGTTAAATTAACTCAAGTTTGTTTACCTTCTGAGACGTAGGCTACAGACTCGCAACTGTACCGCACCGTGCACTTAGAGCCTTTTTCAACCATAGCAGTTTTATTCGCTTCCCATTCACGTTGGTCCGTGTTGTTCTATTTTATCGCAAGCATGCGCAGAACTGCATAACCCTAGCATTACTTTTTGCCCACCTTCTGTAGTTTTTTAAACTCTGTCTTTTAATTTTTTTTATTAAAGGCATGTAGTTAATGCTTATTGTCAATGTTTCTACTACTCTATTGCGTAATTGTTTTATACTTTCATTATTGATCTTTCTAAGAACAATGAAATGCTAAGGTGTGATGCAGTATTATTAGTTATGGTAGGCGTTGTGTTGGAATGTTTTGTTTCCCATTGTTTGATTGTTTGCATTATATCGTTTGCAGTTGGCCTAGTGCGATTATCTTTTGTCTTCATTGTAAATGTAATATATATTAACGAATAAAATTGTGATAATAAATACACTAATATTATTTCAATTGTGGCCTCCAGAGCAAAGAAGACTATCTCATTAGAAAGACTAAACGTTAATACATCGACGTAACATATAATTTTCACGGGGGTCGCGTCTCAAGGAAAATTATTAGCTGTAAATTGTGAACATACTTCATACCCGTACCACGACCGAGATAGGAAAGAAAGAGTCATCGCAGTTCATCGAAAGAGTTAGCCGGATCTTTTATACGAGAAAAGAATTCATCATACCGACCCTTCAAAGTGACGACGAGCAGAAGATTCCCTTCATACTGGTGACGGGAGATACCAGCCGGAAGAGACTCCTTCATACTGGCGCCCAGACGTGCGACGGCTCGAATACAGGCGTATGGAGTAAAAATATGTACCTGGATAAAGAGTGAAAAGAAGACATTTTGACGGAGTATCCTTTTTCTTGTGCTCCAGAATTCAAGTAAGACTAGTACTAATTTATGATACTACGCAATAAGAAAATTGTACAGAAGATGGAAAAAGTTGATAAAGATAATGATAGTGTAGAGAGGGAAGTGAGTGATAAGTTATCAGTAGAAGGTAGAAAGAATGTAGTATGTAAGGAATCTGAAATAGGATTGAAAGAAATATTGGAAGCGATGAACAAAAATACAGCAGATATAAAAGCAGATATAAAAGCAGATGTAGCAAAACTAAGAGAGGATAGTGTTAGAAATGTAACAGAACTAAAAGCAGATGTAGCAAAACTAAGAGAAAATACAGCAGATATAAAAGCAGATTTTGTTAGAAATGTAACAGAACTAAAAGCAGATGTAGCAAAACTAAGAGAGGATAGTGTTAGAAATGTAGCAGATTTGAAGGAGGATAATGCCAGAAATATAAATAAATTGTCACAAGAAATTGAATTATGTAAGAAGGAATGTACAGAAAGAATTGAATCAAGTAACAATGATATAGCTAAATTAGGTGAGTTAGTAAGCGTGATAAAATTAGGACAGGAATCAAACACAGTAGAAATAGCTAGGCTAGGAGAATTGATAAATGAAGTTAAGTTAGGACAGGAGAAGACAGTGGTAGAAATGAAAGCTGAATTAAGTAAAGAATTTGATGAAAAACTAGCAGAACAGAATGCAAAAATTGCAAAGGTAGGAGATGAATTGAGAACAGAGATAGTCGTGGTAGAACAGAGTTGTAAAATGTATCAAGATGGAATTAGGTCAAAACAAAATGACATTGATGTAAAAATTGATAGTTTAGAAAATGTTGTAAAGGGTATAAGCGCTGAGATGCAGTCACAGCGAGAAGAATTGAATAAAGTAAAGGAGGAAGCCAATGTAAATGTAAATAGAATAAATGAAACGGTTACAAAGGAAAAAGAATTTACAGGAAGGCTTTCCCAAGTTGTGATTGCTCTACAGGCTGATAGAGTTAATGACAATCATGATCAATTTGTGAGTGAATGCAAAAATATGACCAATACTGATGCACTTGACAATAACAGTAATATGGCGGACTTTCAGGAGAATGATTTAGCTATGCCAATGCACTCCCCTAGTCAAAACCATAATTGTCACGCTAGTCACTTGTTCCATGACCTAACCCCTCCGTCATTTGACGAAGAAGCCGGTGACAATCCAAAAATTTTCATAAAAGAACTGGAGGATTATTTTAGGATCAAACGAATTCCGAACGAGATACGAATGATGGTGGTTAAACGCTGTCTTAAGAAAAACGCATTGGAATGGTTAAGACTAACTTTGGCGTCTCACGAAACATATAGTATGTTTCGAAACCTTTTTATAAATAGATTTTGGGGACCGGGACGTCAAAACCAGATTAAAGTCGAACTGGCTACCGGACATTATGACAGTAAACGTGGTATTTCAATGATGGAGTATTTTTTGAAACTGGCGAACAAATCGAAACTACTCCAACCTCAGTTGAGTGAACAGGAGGTTATTGAAGCACTTATTCGCCATTATCCACCGCACATAAGAAATAATCTGATCGTGGCGAAACCGGTTGATTTTTCGGACGTAATTGAATTATTGGCAGAGTTCGAGGCACAGAATAATTACCAAGAGACTCACTCCAGTCAGCGATATGAAAATGGACAGCGCGCTGTAGGTGGCCAAGGTAGGAATCAAGGAACGCAATTAGAACGTCTTAGAAATAATTTTCCAACAACGAATGAGAACCAGGGAAATGGTGTGAGAGATGAAACACACCAAAATAATGGTGAAAACTACAGAACAAATAGACGTCCTGATATGAGATCGAATTACAGAGGTCCTATACCGCGAGACAGACAAAATCCGCGATACGAGAGACGTAATCATGATTATGGTGGTGATACCAGAGGGCGTGGAAGAACCAGTCAAATTAATCACATCCGGTTTTACAGAAATTACAATCGTAGGTGGAATAGAAGCTACGATCCGAGAAATCATAGTACAAATTATCAGGAAAATGTAACCCAAGTGCCTAGGTTCGAGGAGGAAAGCGTCGAACGCAGGAATGATCGCGACTTTCCTAGAACACAGAATCAAGAAACAAATACTGGCACGATATCAACAAGTAACAATCAAACGAATGAGAATCAGGGAAATTAATTCCGAAATCATTTTATGCCTTGGAAAATGATTTGATGGTGCAGGCACAGGGCAAAATTCACGTAAATTTAATCACCGACAACAAAATTAACCCAGTAAAGTCCAATAAAGAGTTAGTCAATCCACCTCAAATTGAGTTAAATATATGGGACCGTAGCTTCACTGTGTTAATAGATACTGGGGCAAGCTCATCGGTAATTTCAGAGGAATTATTCCAGGAATTATTATCCTCAAACAAGATAGAGTACTTGCACGTAAACAATGTGTATTGTAGTACAGCGATCGGTAAAAAGAGAGATCGGGTGAAATACCAAATGTTAGTTAAAGCACATGTAAATGGTTGGAAATTTGATTTTGTCGCATTAGTTATTCAGCGTTTGGCAAGAGAAATTATTATTGGAAACGACTTACTTTATCACTGGCAAGCAATCATCGATTTCGAAGAGCATGAACTACGCGTTAAAGATGGTGAAAACACGCGAATAGTGAGACTGTTAGAAGGTGAAAATATTGAAGCGAACGAGGATTTCGACGATGTTAATAATGGAAGATTTTTTGTAGAGAATGTTATATTGTACGACGACGAAAAAGTAAGTGCAAATGAAGAAGACGACTGCGATGATATACAAAAATACGTCGAAATTGATTTGTTTAATAATAATGTTCGCGGAGTTCGAGGAGAGAATCACCATCTGCGAGATGATTGCGGAGTATACAGATTGGATGTCGTCAGAGATGATAAAAAGAAAGAAGAAGAATCTTTTATGGCTACGCTGAACGAAAAAGTGAATAATGCGCACAATATAAATGAAGAACAAAAGAATCAACTGAGAGCGTGCTTAATCAAGAACCGAGAAGTATTCAGTTCGAAACCCGGTCTGTGCAACAAGTACACCCACATCTTTAAAGTGGAAAACGCTACCCCTTACTCCCATAAAAGCCGGCCCATTCCAAACTCAATAAAGGACAAAGCAAAAGAGGTAATAAATAAAATGTTAGAAGATGATATTATAGAAATATCTGATACACCCTACCTCCATCCACTATGTTGGGTTCATAAATCCGATGGTTCATTAAGGATGACGATCGATGCCAGAAAGATTAACGCTTTAACGCAACCGGACCATTTCAGACCGCGAGGCGTAGATGAAGTTTTAGCTAGCCTTAAACGCGGGAAGTATTTTTCAAAATTGGACTTGGTGTCGTCTTACTGGCAAATTCCATTGGATGAAACTGTGCGAAAGTACACTGGGTTCTGTTTTAATGGAAAAATTTATCAATTCAAAACCTGCGGTTTCGGTTTGTCTACCAGTGGTAGTGCCCTGCTTCGTGCTATTCATAACATATTCAATGATACTATAGAAGGCTTCGCAATTCAATACATAGACGACTTTTTGATCTATGATAATGATTATAATGAGCATATAAAACACTTGCAGTATATTTTTTCGAAATTTCATGAGAGCGGTATGACCATAAATTTTAATAAGTCACAATTTCTGACTAAAGAGATAGAGTTCCTTGGTTACGTGGTGACTGAAGCGGGAATAACTCCGAATATGGACCGCATTAGAGCTATTCAGGCAATCCCTCCACCAAAGAATACCAAACAACTGAGAAGATTATTAGGAATCTTCCAATACGAGAGCAAATTTATAATAAATTATGCTAAAGAACTCAGTCCGTTGAGGGGATTACTGAAAAAGAATAATAAATGGAAATGGACCGAAGAACATCAGCAGGCATTTATGAAGGTTAAAGACTTGTTTAACAACACAATTCTATTGGAAAGGCCAATACCTGACGCTCCTTATCACTTATATACGGACGCGAGCATACAGGCTTACGCAGGTGTCTTAACACAGGTCGATGGAGACGGCAATAGCCATGTCATCGCTACAGCTTCCCGATCGCTGAACCAAGTCGAGGCAAATGCTTGTATTACTGAGCAAGAAATCGGAGCAATATACTTTGCACTACAGAAGTTCCGTCAGTACGTGTACAATGCTAAAATCATTGTGTACACAGATCATATTAGCTTGTCATTCATAAAGAAATGCAAGCTGACTAGCTCAAAGATTTCCAGATATATACACGAAATTACATCGCATGATATTGACATCCATCATATACCTGGGAAGGAGAATGTTTTTAGTGATTTGCTCTCCAGACAGTCGTTGGAAAAACAGATTCCCGAAACATTGTCGCACCCACAGAATGAGGTTAAACTCATGGTGTTGAATTTGGGATATAGCCGAAAACTTTCCAGCAAGTTTGAGAACGTAACCGAGTGGCAACAACGAGATCCGTTGTTAAGGGATCTTTGGGAAACGACTCCAGGTATATACGACAACAGAGGAACGGTCGCTAAACACGATGGTGTTTTATATAAACTCCATGGGCGATTTGAGAAAAGATGGAAGGTCATAGTGCCTCAGGAGTTGGAGCGTGAAGTGATAGAGACTCCTTCAGGTGGTAATAGCCGGTATAATGTGATTCATGTAAAAAACTGAAGTGTTGCACTCACGTGACCATTCTTACAAATACTTATTCCTATATCTTCGTGTTAGTTGAGATAAACATTTGTACAAACTGTCTTACTGCTTATTTCCTTGTAGGTTCAAGGGGAATATTAGAATACAGTAGGCTTTGAGCGATAGTCAAATGTTTTGATGTGGAATTACCCGCTCGTACGTTCCGCTACCCTACGCGGAATTCTGCTTTCTGGTGATTTCTGCTCCGGCTGCTCTGGCATGTGATTTTAACCTCAGGGTATGCGTGGGTGTTTGCGAATAAAACCAGAACTCTCGTTGAAACTTTTATTCTCACCAAAATAGGAATGCGTGAGATTTACCGATCGTTATTAACAACGTTAAGTCGTTACTGTGCCTTTACTAAGACCGAAGATTAAAGATTAATTACTATTAAATACTTAATGTGTCCTCACACTCGAGGATCCGGAATGCAAGTTCCGTGACTGAAGTGCTCGTTCGGAGATCTGGGCGACAAGTGTACTGACCCGCCGGGTTCTGGAGGACAAGTCTAAACGACCCTTTCTCTCCGGGTTCTCGCAGGCAAGTGTCTGGGCGTCATGACGCTCTCTATACCTTTCACTTCCTAATTAGTAACAGGGTTTCGAAGAAACGACCATCCTTTGTTTTCCTGCTCAACACCGGCACTGAGCGATTTACAGGAAAACTGGTCTTACCAGGCCTCGCTTGACTACCTGAAGCTCGCCCCTAATGACTTGTCTGTAACATTTTGTGCCTTTTTGACAATTTTAGCCACCAATAATCTTCCAGATACTGTAGCTTTATACATGTAACGATTTTAACATTTTCTGATTATTTAATTCCGCCATGTGATGCACTGTTATATCCATAATTATGGCGTTCACAATTGCGGCTTCAATTTTAAAGCATTTGCACCTTGACATATAAAAAATGAACAACGATGTTCCAATTCAGGAAAGTTTTTGTTTTCCGAAACCGACACAAATAACATGGTATATCTCCAAAACGGTTCACTCTGCAAAACCATTTACTTAGATATAAATTGTGTGTTTTAGTAAGATCTAAACTTTTTGTGTGGTAAGATTTTGTCTATCTCTTACGGTTTACGAGTTATTCAAAAGTCATCCACAACAAACAGCACTACATAGGCTATAGCCAGAAAATTAAAAATATACATTTTATTTGTAGTTTTAATCTGAAAAATTAAGTGCAAATTAAATGTAAAGGCTTTTGTTATTATGAAATAAATGTTAATGTCTGAGTATATGTCCTGGGGTAGTAGTTGGGATAAATTTTCAGATTTTATTTAATTATTTTTCTCTCCTTCACTATTTAACGTATATTTAAACTACGGTTACAACAAGAAAATCCTGTAGCAATAATTGGGTATGAAAGTAAATAGATAAATGGTTAGATAATTATGTGACTGTTACACATTTTTTCTGACAAACTCGCAGATACTGTCATATAAATTTCTGTCAGCTATATATTTTGAACTTTGAACTTACGAAGTTCTAGTGTTAAAAACAGACAAAACAAAACAAAACTATTTATTCGCCATGACATATTTTTCACCTTTTTATAGTTAGTAAATGTAAGCGTTACATTGATAATTGAGTTACACCAACATACGTGCTCTGTTGCTAATTACAGAGTGTGCCAGCAGAAACTAGTTTCAATTAAACTCCCAGCTTTTCATTTACCTGCAACATGTTTGTCATACATTTTTTATACGTTACTAAAGGCTCAAAAACATCCATGAAATATTTGCGTTCTCGGCAGGAAATAGGAATGTTTGTTGTTTTAATGCTTTACATTCATTATTTATCATTTTACATGCACCAAATGTATTCATTTTTAATTTATAATGTTGAAATTTTTACTGCATAGAAATGGCAGCAGCGTTAGCTAATTTCAGAGTAGCCATGCTTTTTATATTCCGAGACCAGCTAAGAGCTTGGAAACTGATTTGTGTCCAACTGAAGGAACACCTGTGCAACATTTGTACAATTATTTCTTGTTTATGTACTTAGAAATAAAGTTTTGTTTTCCGAAAGAAGTCAGATTATTATTTATAATACAATGTACAACGGCCAGTGCCGTGGCCGAGTGGTTTGACCGTTCGCCTACCACCTAGGCGACCCGGGTTCAATCCCAGGCACCCGCCTGTAGTATTCGTGATGGACTAAGCGGCTTCTGGGCGGGTTTTCTCTGTGTTCTCTGGTTTCCCCCGCCACCCATTCCACCAATTCCTCCATGACCACCTTTCCAATCATCGTTTTCGCCTACATTTCATATCATCCTCTTCCCCACTATCATAGCTGGAGCTTGGCTGACCACCTGCTTCCAGGTCTTCACTCTGGTCCAAAGTAAATAGGACTACATGGCCCACAGCAAGAAAATTCAAAATACACATTTCATTTGTCATACAAATATCTCAAACATATGACATTTTAATGAAAATCATTAGAGCCATTTTACAGAAAATGAAAATTTCAGAAAAAATTTCCATATAAAGGGTAGTTTAGGCTGGGGCTATTTTCTTCAAAATCTTCGTGTTGCATCCGTAATAGACATTAAATTTAAATATCAACTTTGGCTTTTAACGGACTTTTCGTTTTTGAGTTATGGTGTCCACAGAAACACACACAGACACACACACACACACACACACACACACACACACACACACACACACACACACACACACAGAGACGTTTTTCTAAAAATGCTTTTTTTGGATTCAGGGGGCCTCAAACATATTACCAGTGCAATCTCGACATCGAATTTTAGGGTGGAATACAATACTTCCTCTACTTTCTAGACGTAGTAGAGAAACTAAAAATAAAGAGTCGATTCAAAACTTAAGTTGGTATTTAGATTTAATATTTATTAAGTATGCAAGACGAATATTTTGAAGAAAATTCTTCCACTATAAACTAGCCTTTATATAAAACATTTTGATTTTCTCAAAAATGGATATGTATCTAACGACTTTGATAAAATGCCATATGTTTAAGATATTTTTATGACAAATGAAATGTATATTTTGAATTAAAATTAATCGTTTTATTCAACAAGCTTCAAAATTACCTCAACAATGTGTCTAAATTTGTGGAATTCATTCCTAAGAGCTTATAAAGAATACACAGATATGCCTTTATGTGCCTATGGAGATTAATTCCAATTATTGTTGGTATCGGTTTGATAAAACGCAAAGTAGTGCAGCGGCGCCCTTCTAACTGCGGTCATTCACTTCCCTTGCTTTTAAGAATAAGCTGTAATTTCATTTTATGAACAATAGCAAACGCTTTGCATCGGGTCAATAAACCCTGTATGGTCTGCGGATTATATGCTCCTCTTTCTCTATAATTATAAAAACTGCTCTATTCCCCCTCCGTTCAGAAATTATATTGGCGAGAATATAAAGCACAGTCAGTCAGTCAGAGTAAACACTGGTTTTCATTTCCTCGGGCAAAACGTATTGAAAATGTTCCCTTCGAGATTGCTTGTCTATGGAATTTATCCGCATACCCGTCTGGTGGCGCGCGGGGCGCATTGAATCGCTTTCTGATAGCGGCTTAAAGCAGCAGGCGATTCATCGAAATCCGATTTGAAACGCATGAACGGCTAAATATGGTGCGAGTTTTTGAGTGCAGAGTGGCATTTGATGCGTATCTAGCTAGTTTGGCCAACATAGCACATGGGTTTGCACTCCACATCTTCAAGAGGGCAGAAAACGTTTCACTTTTGTTACAGGCTGCGTTCGGAAGGCATTCCAGTATCTATATGCAACTTTCAGGCTATTTCATTAGCATTGTTTAGAAGTGCTTTACTGTTATGATATTCATCGTTGTTTAGTTTGTTTGCGAAGCAAACATTGGATATACAACGGAATCTGTATGGTTCACGACAATGGCGGAAGTTTATTGGATTAAAGGGAAATCAAATTCTGAACATTGTCAAAAAAATCGAATGTGTAGGCTTTACCAGTAATATGTAATTTGGTTTAAGTCAACTTGTTTCTTTCTTTTCTTCCTTTTTTTCTTCCTTCCTTCGTTCTTTATTTACTTTTTCTTTCTTTCTTTCTTTCTTTCTTTCTTTCTTTCTTTCTTTCTTTCTTTCTTTCTTTCTTTTTTACTTTCTCTACTACGTATAGAGGAAATATTGTATTCCACCAAAAAATTTGATGTCAATATTTCACTGGAAATATATCTTTTGAGGCTCCCTGAATAAAAAAAAATAAAAGCATGTTTAGAAAAAGGTCCCTGTGTGTCCCTGTCTCTGTCTGTCACTCTGTGGAAAGCATAACTCAAAAACGAAAAGTCGGTTAAAAACCAGAGTTGGTACTTAAGTTTAATGTCTTTCAAGGATGCGACACGAAAATTTTGAAGATAATTGGTCCATCCTAAAGTGCCCTTTACATGAAAAATGTTTCGAAAATTTAGATTTTCTTGAAAATGGCTCTAATGATTTTGATTAAAGAGCCATATTTGAGATAATTTTATGAGAAATGAAATGTATATCTTGAAGTTTCTGGCTATAGCCCATAAAGTCCTATTTAATCTGGATGACTTTTGCATAACTGGTGAACCATACGAGATAGACGAAATCTCACTATGCAAAAAATGTAGATCTTACTAAAAAACACAATGTGTCTCGAAATACATATTTTTGTAGAGTGAACCATTTCGGAGATATTGCTTGTTATTTGTGTGAATTTTGGAGAAGTTATACTTCTGTCAAACGGAACATCGTTATTCATCTTAATAGCCGTGCAAAGAGAACACAAATTGAAAGCTTTAAAAGATTTGGCAATCGCTCAAAGCCTAGTGTGTTGTAATATTCCGCTTTCACCTACAAGGAAATAAGCAATAAGATAAACTGCACAAATGTTTATCTCAACTAGCGCGAAAAAGATATAGGAATAAGAGTTTGTAAGAATGGTTAGTACAAGAGCAGTGAAAGTCATGTGAGTGTAACACATCAGATTTTTCATAGTGCATTTCATTAGTGTCAGTTTTTACAAAATGGTGACATTGCTTCCTTTTGTAGTGGATTTCTCAAATGTTTCAATGGCCCTATATTTATAATGTCTTGGGATATAAGCTTCGAAGGTGGCCATGTTTGCTGCAGTGTTTCACAAATGTAGAACAGTTATTATATTTCCAGACGCTTGCTGAACCACACATATTGCACATGAGTCCTGCTGACCTATTTGGAGGCAGGCAGTAAAGCTTGCGATATTTTTGTCGACCTCTCGAGGAATCAAATCTATACTCTAGATCGGTGTACCATTTCTCGAGAATCAGCCCAGAGATTCAAGAGTTATAAGTGTGGGACAAATTGACGTGAATAAGCGAAGTGTGATGTTGCAGGAGAAGTTAGAAAGGCTTTTTCGCTGTCATCAGTTTTTGCACAACCCAAGGGAACGAGAAACTGGGGTAGACGAGATTGAAGGTGCGGCGGCTTCGGGAGGGGGCAGAGAGGGGTTTTGCAAAGTGGACACGTTCGCCTAGCTGACTTCGAATCCTGAAATCTCGAGGGAATTGCCTTCCTGCTGCTACTGCTTACTCTCTTCGTCCTTGTGGAATGTGCTCGCAATACAATACAGTGGTGCCAACCCCTCCACCGCACACCTTTCTGCATCATTGGGTCCCACAGTGTGGTAATGGTTATTGGAGCTTTAGTGCACCTCCCTGCCTCGCTGCCCTGAAAAGGTTTTGTGAATCCGTGCCACTTATGTACCTACTCGCTGGACTCTGTCTGGGCTTATGAATTTATACCACGTGTTCAAAACAGAGATATGCACCTAATGTTCTGCTTCTTTTCTTTTCTTAATGTTGGCAAATATTGCATAACCTAAATAGATATTTCAGACTTAGCCAAATACGTCCGTTGTTTAGATAGATTGGATTGCCTGTCTGTTCACCAGCTCCTAGTCTTGAAGGGGTAACCCGAGTTTTGTAAACTTCCGCACAAACGTTGCTCTGCTGGTCACGTTGCCAACTTACATCCTATGTTATTCGCGCTATGTTTACTCGCTGCCAATTTCTCTTAATTTCAGTTGTAAAATGCTATTGATCACTAGTTTTATGTCGAAAGTAATAGTAAAAGTAATATAGAAGCAGATAAATTCCCGTCTAGCAGTGTTACAGAACAAAGAGGTTAAGAGTGACAGTTTTGTGTGTAAAACAGATCTTTATAGGATAATTAAAGAAAATAAACCTAAAGACGTTCATAAAGATGATTCAGGGACAAACTGTCGTTTACTTGATCACATAAATGTGTGACCTCAATCCCATACAACTAGTTTGGGCCAAGGTAAAATGAATACTTAAATGTAACTGGTGACTTATCCATACACGACTTGCACGAAATAATGCTCGAGATATATCAACACCAAAAGAGAAAGGCAGGGATTTTGAAAAATATTTAAAAGGCAGAAAATGATCAGCGGGAGAAAGGAGTAATTGAAAACATTTACGATTTATAATTTAAAATATTCCATAATCTTAAAATAACATTTCAATTGTGATATTTTGAGCAAGTTCTTTGATTTAAACCAGTGAATGCACATCCCAAGATTGGCACCATTATCCTAAGCTATGCACCAATCAAAGGTTCACCTGCTCATAACGATTCTGTTATCCACTATTCTTTTTTCTGGCACTGCAATTCCTATATGCGTAGAGGTAGTGTTTGGAAAGGATGAGTGGATTCTTGCCATTAAGTCTTTTAATTAATATTTTTAGTAATTATAAGCCACATCTTACCAACCAACCGATGCAATAATCCACTAGTTAAATATACGTACCATGGTTTATGAAACGCGCCCAGACTTACTGACGAATCCAAAAGAAGTGCGTTCTATCCAAGCCCAAAACTTATGCTATTCCCAATAAGCTTTCCCTTTCTCCTTAACTCATTTCTACAATGTGCAAGGTCTCGTGATTTTCAGCCTCACTTCGTATAAAAAACTCGCGAGATTCCCAGCTCTAAGCATGGCAATCCATCTGGCAACCTGGTTTTACGTCGTTAATTATTCGCGTCTAACTACTTGACGAATTTTGCGCATTGGCCTACGGAATCCAGCCCTTCGCTAATGACCTACTTAACCATCTGGTAATCACAAGCGAATTTTTCTGTCGACAAAGTTTATACACTGTAATGTTATATAGCATATAACATATTATATAGCATATTCCTCTAATATTAATATTTATAGTGTCCCCATTTGCTCAGTTTCCACCTAAATTTTATGGATAATTAATTATGATTATAATTACTTAATTTATTAACTACAGTTTAAATATTTTATTTACTTAACCCATAATTTCGGTATTAACACGAACTATTATATAAAAGTTATTTTTGTTTCAGTCCTCAAAACATGTATTTGCGGTGAAATCTCCGTATCCAAGTTTTGCATTCCTTGCCTACTACATTGTAGAAAGAGTGTGTTTGAAAATGATCCTCTGGCATGTTTTGCAATGAAGAGGCAACGTCATGTTTATTACGAAAATGATGGTAGATAATGAAAGACAATATTAATTGGGTACTGACAACATCGGAAGCAATTACTGTGACAAATTGTGAAAAAGGTACAGTCTATCGTACAACAAAAACATTTCCTTTGACGTGTTTTGAAGAGCGTTTTAATTTAGTTAGCACTTAGTTCCCAATTACATTATATTTACTTTATCACCCCGAGTGGACAAAGTAGGCCATTTACTATACTCGTTTTAAAGGTATGTTTCAGTTCACGCATTTAGGATGAATAATTTACGATTCAAAAATATGTTGACTATGCTACCTCTAAGTGGTGCATAAAATTGGATTCGACTTTACAATCAGGAACATGTATTTAAATACTCTATTTCCAGACGATCAAGTTCTCATATATCTTGCTTAGAAAATGGTTTACAAAAACCCATAGAGCAAGTAAATTGCTTTAATTATCCTGGTTGCAATATCTCTTATTTAAAAAATAATGACATTTTAAATAAAGGCGGTAAATGTAAACATCTATAGAGATGTTTAAAAAATACGAGAAGAGAAACTGAATTAAAATTTTGTAAGGTAATGATAGTTCCTATGTTATTATATGACACCGAATTTTGGACTTGATCAAAAAAAGAAATGGTTTTTACTGTTCATCTTCCCCTTTACGCATTATAATATTAACAGACCCGGTGGGATGGCTCAGGTGGTAACGCTTTCGGCCCATATTCGGGAGATCGCGGGTTCGATCTCCATGGCCGCGCAATCTGAATGGGTTTTTCCGTGGTTTCCCCTTGTTTCTTAGGCAAATGTTGGGGTGTATTATCTCATACCAAAGTTGTCGTTCCATCATTTCCCTTCATTCCATTCCCTTATCTTTCAGGTGTATTTTGAGACGTCTACTGTTGGCAGTGCCGGACAGATAGCGCGGATGATTGCGCATGGTAGCTGCTGTTCTCGGCGCTAGGTGGCGTTTGGCCGGCCTTGTCCTCCGTCGAGGGGGGCGCTCAGCTGTTTGGCGGGGTCTGGTGCCGGGATGAAGAGATCTCAGCACGTCTCTGTGGCCTGTCTGGCTGTGATCCTGTGTGGCACCTTGGGTTCCCTCATTTCATCCCTGCCTCCTGGGAGTGGTGGCCACAATAGATCTGTGTAGGTCGAAGTGAGCGAGGTGTCCCCTCTGTGTCGGTACCCTTTGCCCAGGCCACGTACGCCTAAAGTACGGTGGACAGTATAGAAGATCTGTATGGTATAATTTGAGCGGTTCCGTAATTCCTTGCTATTGAAAACGGGGTCGCACATGTTTAAACGTTAGCGCCCTCGAGGAGGTCGAAACGAGGGTTTCTATGGTGGTTGTAGATTGCAGTGTCGTCAGCGTATACGACAACTTTGCATCTGCCCTCCACGGGAAAGCCATTTGTAAATAGAATATACAAAAACGGGCTAATTACTGCCCCTTGTGGTACGTCAGCTTGTATTATGCTCACGTGAGGAAGAACGACCCACTTGAATGAAAAACTTCCTGTTTTGTAAAAAGCTATAGGTTAAAAATAAATAATTTTGAGGGCCGGGAAAATTTTGGTAAATTAGGCCATCGTGCCAGCACCAATCAAATGCAACTTCTACGTCCAAAAATAGTACCAATGTGGAATCCCCATTTAAAACTGTTCAGTGACGTCATCAACAAACCTTAGTAGCTGTAGTTCAGTAGAATGACTTTTTCTAAAGCCAAATTGTACGTTGGAGAGTTCCCCCATTTCCGAAATTTGTTTTTTCAACCGAAATAGTATAACTCTTTGGAACAGTTTTCCAATGGTGGATAGGAGACTTATAGGGTGGTAGTTTTGAGGGTGCCAGGTGCTCTTCCCTGGTTTTGGTAGCATTATAACCTTGGCTTGTTTCCAAGTGCGGGTGAAGTAAGGCATACATTGAGGTGTTTTGTTAACTTCACCAGAGCTTTTTTGGGGATGTGTTTGTGTCCGGGCCTGCGGCTTTACCATTTTGCTAATTTTCTAATATGTTTGAACACTTTCCGAGGAGTAATCGGTGTCAGTAGTTGCACATGCCTCTACGCCACCCAGGCTTGTACCCAGCGTTTGATACCATCTTGGACAGGGTTGGTTGTGGGGTTGTCAGAGAACCTCTCCGTGAGACAATTAGCAAACACCGCGGCTTTCTCCTCTGAGGAGTGCAGGCCAAGTTGAGTGTAGAGCACTTAGTGCTAGTGTTAACGCTCGAGGTCTTAAATGTCATTAGTAATTATTTCCACAAGCCGTTGTCCGGATGAATGGTTATCAGCATTTTATTTTCCCACTGTTCAATTTTGTCTATTTTAATTTGACGCCGAATGATATTGCGTAGCCATTGTACTAGCATTTTGTATTCAGGCTGGCGATTTTGCCTCCACAGCCTCATCAGTCTTCGTCTGGCAATGACGACCCCCACCTCGGGGTACGTGCAGAAGCTAGATGGACTTCTGGTGTATGTGGTAACGCTTTGCTTGGTTCTGTGCAGAGAGGTGGTAAAATTGTCAACGGCGGCGTCTATTTCCACCTCACTGGAGTATGATAGCCTAGACTGCGCAATCTTGTGCATTTCTATCTTCTGCCATTCTGTTTCCGCGCAATGTTGGGCGCCTCTGCAGTGATGGTACTGGAGATCTCAAAATGCACTGGCAGATGGTCGGAGTCCAAGCTATGATACGCATTAAAGTTTCGTGAAATGACCGCATTTTTTATAAGTACGAAGTCCAAAACCTCATGATCAAAACGACCTGAGCGGTGCCGAGAGGTGGAGTCAAGGGGGGCGTGTACTTCTACATTGCCATGTTCTAAAATAAATTTTGCTAGAAGATTTCCGGCCGTGTTTACCCGGCGTGACTGCCACCAACGGTGTCGGGCGCTGAAATCTGTAAGGTTAACATGCTCCCCTAAATCGAAGTTTTTTTTTTAGTTCTGTTAAGAAAAAGGGCAAATTAGGAGGTCGGTAAAACGCTACCAATATCGCCGTTTTGTCGTTTATCTGTGCTTTTAGTGCTGTGCAGTGCTTCTAGTGTAGGAGGTGAGACAGAAGCATGACCAGCTGTGTTTTTAATAGAATGGCTGTGACTCACCACTGTCGGTCAAGTCTAGGAGTCCTAAAAATGTTGCACCCTTGGAGTTCAAAAGTAAACTCCGGTTGTAATTTTGCTTCGTAAAAAAATGCGACTTCATGTTGTTGCGCCTCAGGTGGTTACCTGAAGACGCCGCAGGGGCGTCCTCGTCGTTCTCCATTGGGCAAACGGTGGTTGTCTCCCGTTGATCCGTGGGCGTCAGAATATGAAACCTGTTTGACGTGCTGACGGCACTGAGCCGCTTGTCACTTCACTATACTCATCACTTTCACTGCAGTACAAACGGAGAATAACATCTTCCTTCACCTTATAGCTAACTTGCATCTTCTTTCACTTTAAGTTCGCTTTCACTTCATCAATTTTGAATGTTTTTCAAATATAACTGTGCTTAAAAGAAAGACTTTCGTCTTTGCTACGACTAATTTGAGGAATCCTCTTGGAGTTTAATTATAAAATGCCCCGTGTATAATTGCTAATGTTACCGAACGGGATGGTTTGGACGGTAGCGTCTGTGGCAACTATTTGAGAGATCCCGGATTAAAAACCCATGGAGTTTTTTCGTGGTTTCCCTCAGTAACCATAGTAAACATAGGATTGGATATGCAATACCACGATCCCAAGTTCCACTTTAAGCCTAAAACAATAGTAAAAATGAAAAATAGATGGCAATAGCAAACGTTGTGCCATCTATCCACAGCTAATGAAAGCAGGTAAGCTGAATGCCACTCTATTGACATCTACCGTCACAGAGACAGAGGTACCATTGCCCTGCTGTAATTTGAACCCGCGATGAAGCTAGATGATATGGTACAGGGAATTTCTCATGTGTGTTCTGTGAAGAAGCACTTTCTGGACTCCGTAGCGTTTTCAAGAATAGTCAAAGCTATGTTGATAATTATGTTCTTCTAAATCGCCAATATGTTGCCATTAAAGTACATGGGTTTTTATAAGTTGTTTTTAGTATTTTAGTGGTTCACTACATAAGCGTTAAGTGCTTTTAGCCTATATCCGTAGAAATCATGAAGCACTTCACAGTTTTCAGAATTGTGGGTTAAGTGATCTTAGATTATTCTACACAGAAACAGCCACACATAGACACATTAGCTGTTAGGGGTATAAGGACAACCTGAGCCTTAGCTTCTTTGTGCATTCAATGTTACTGTAGAAAGTCTACATTATGAATAGAAAAGTGTTTACAGAATATCGCGTGATTGCTTTGGGAACAATCAATTGGGCTGCAAGATCACTACACCTCACAGCGTTTGATGTTTACTTGCTCTGCTACGTATAGTAGGTAGAGGAAGTATTGTATCTGACGCAAAGTTTCGATGTCGTGATTTCACCAGAAATGTATGTTTTGAGGCCCCCTGAATCCAAGAAAATCAGTTTTATAAAAAGTTCCTTATGTACGTATGTGTGTCTGTGTCTGTGAACAGCGTGTATCAAAAACGAAAAGTCGCTTCAAAACCAAAATTAGTATTTGAGTTTTCTATCTTTCGGGGATACGACACCAAGATTTAGAAAAAGATTCCTCCACCCTAAACTGCCCTTTACTAGAAACGTTTTGGAAAATTTTGATTTTCTCAAAAATGGCTCAAACGATTTTGATTAAAGTGCCTTATGTTTCAGATAGTTTTTATGGCAAACGAAATGTATATTTTGAATTTTCTGGCTGAAGCCTTAATACTCTTGTTTCCTCTGGATGGCTTTTTTATGACTGGCAAACCGTAAGAGATAGACCAAATGTGTACAAAAATGTAGATATCGTTAAACACATACGTTATTATGCATTATTATTATTATTATTATTATTATTATTATTATTATTATTATTATTATTATTATTATTATTATTATTATTATTATTATTATTATTATTATTATTATTATTATTATTATTATTATTATTATTATTATTATTATTATTATTATTATTATTATTATTATTATTATTATTATTATTATTATTATTATTATTATTATTATTATTATTATTATTATTATTATTTTTTTTTTTTTTTTTTTTTTTTTTTTTTTTGTGGAGTAAACCATTTCAGAGATATTCTTTGTTATTTCTGTGAACGGAACGGAATTTCAAAGCTTTAAAATATTCGACTTTCGCCGAAAGTGTATTGAATTCCCATAAGCGTTTTTTTTGGAGGGGGGGGGGGAGTGAACCAGTTCATGAAGTAGATAGAAGAATAAGTGTTTGTAAGAATAGCATAGTTTGTAGATGAATAGAGAAAGTCATGCGAATGCAGCACAACTGATTTTTAATACGGTGGTTATTGCAGGACAATACTTTCGCTTAAAAACTGCCAAACACACAGGATATAGGGGATTCATTCAACCAGAATTTAAAAATAATTTTGGTAATAATGGAGAGCTGGTCACAGAACATGTAGTTCGGTGCCTAAACGATATTTAAACGTCTAGATAACAATAGGGAACACACTGAACAATTTCAGTATTTCAAATTACTTCATATAAGTTAAAACTTCGAAATACAGAACGGCATTTTCGGTCAATTACTTATACCGCACTCTGTATTTTAACAACAATTGTAACAGGTATTAGCACTATTACTGTAATCATTGATGGTAATCACCAAATGGAAACAAGCCATTCAAATTCAGTTCAATTCTACATTTCTCTTCACGTGTGTTGCAACTGTGGACACAGTTTATTTAAGCCACACATTGGTGATGCAATGATGCTTCAAAATTAGATCGACAAACTTTTAAACCAGAGAATAGGCTGCTGTCTTTGCGAGAGTACGGCAGAATAGGGTACGTCGATGCACTCTTTGTGTTATTCGCAATGGGCGTGAGTTCCAACATTTACTTTGAATAGTAAAGCTGTGATTAACTGTAAACAATGACATGTTTGTGTTTTGTTTATGTGTTCTGTTTGTTTCTTGAATTAAGATTGTGCGCTTTTCTAAGATAAATGCATTGCATTGTTAAACTGGGCGGGAGGTAGTAATCTGACAAACTGGATTTCCCGATGGTGCTGTAAACCGCGGCGGTTGATTGCAATAAATAATCAAATTGCATTCCGCCCCTTAGGTAGAAATAATGAAAATCTGTTCCAACAGACAAACACCTCAGACGCTCCGACAAACCCAGAAGAAGTGCGTTCTATACAAACCAAAACTGTTGTTACTCCCAATAATCTTTCCCTTCCTCCAAAGCTCATGCGATATTGCAAAATGTCTATAACGTTCAAGGTCTCTTGATTTTCACCCTGTCTTCGTCTATAAAATTATCAGAAAGCCGGGAGATTGTCAGGTCCAAGCGCGGCAATATATCAGGCAACCTCGTTAATTACTCCAGTAACTACTAGGAAAATTTTCTTAATTGGCCTACGGAATCCAACCCTTCGCTAATGACATACTTAGCCATCTGATACCCACTAATTCTCCTGTCGGCAAATTTTAGACATTCTAATGCTATATAGGATATCGCTGTAATATTAATATTTTAAATGATTTTATTTTTCTGGTTTCCCTAACAATTCTTTATCGATTATGTTATTTAGTAACTTCGTTTGAAATGTTTTATTTACTTAACCTACAATTTCTGTATCTAACAGGACCCATTTTTACTTTCTCTACTAAGTAATGTAGAGGAAATATTGTATTCCACCGAAAAATTCGATGTCGAGGTTTCATCGAATATATAAGTTTTGAGGTCCCCTGAATCCAAAAAAAAAAAAGCAGTTTTAGAAAAAAGTCCGTGTGTGCGTGTGCGTCTGTCCACCAGTCAGTGGACAACATTACTCAAAATCGAAAAGTCGTTTAAAAACCAAGGTTGTATTTAATGTCTTTCAAGGATATGACACGAAGATTTTGAAGAAAATTCCTTCACCCTAAACTACCCTTTACATGGAGAATTTTTCGAACATGTTTTTTTTTTTTTCTTGAAAATGGCTCTAGCGATATTCATTAAAATGCCATATTTTTGATATATTTTATGATAAATGAAATGTATATCTTGAGTTTTCTGGCTATAGCCCCTGTAGTCGTATTTACTCTGAACGACTTTTGTATAACTGGTAAAGCCTTACTATACCCAAAAAAAAAAAAAAAAAAAAAAAAAAAAAAGTAGATCTTGCTAAAGTACACAATTTATGTCTAAAAATAAATTCTTTTTGTAGATTGAAGCATTTCGGAGACATGCCTTGTTATTTGTGTGACTTTTGAAGAACTTATACTTCAGTCAAATGGAACATCGTTATTCACTTTTTTATGTTATGCAAAGAGAACGAAATCTCAAAGCTTTAAAAGATTTGACTATCGCTCAAAGACTACTGTATTCCCATATTTCCTTGCAAGTGCAAGGAAATAAGCAATCAGATAATTCTGCAAATGTTTATCTTAACACGAAGAAGATTGAGGAATGAGAGAAAGTAAGAATTGTTAGTACAAGAGTAGATAAAGTATTGTGAGTGCAACACATCAGACCTTTTAGAACTTATTTTTGATTCTCAGTCATCAAAGCGTGTATTTACGGTGAAATCTCCTCGCCCAAACTTTGCATTCCTTCTGTACGAGGTACACTGCAGAAACAGTGAAAATGTAGACAGTGTGTCTGAAAATGATCCTCTGGCGTATTTTATAATGAAGACCGCGAAGGAAAAATGGTGTTTATTACGAGAATGATGGTAGATAATTAAAGACAATATTAATTGGGTAGTGACAACATCGGAAGCAATTACTGTGACAGATTGTGATAAAGGTACCGTCTATGGCACAACAAAAACATTTGCTTTGACGTGTTTTCAAGAGCGTTTTAATTTAGTTAGTACTTAGTTCTCAATTACGTTATATTTACTTTATCGTCCGGTGTGCACAAAGTGGGCCATTTACTGAACTCGATTTAAAGATGTGTTTCAATTCACGCATTTAAAGTGAATAATTTACGACTCGTTCTTTTATTGAATTCAACATTCCAAAACTAGTATTTCTATTAGAGCTATCAAATTCCACTTTTCTATAGAAGATATATTTTAACAAAAATAAATATTGCTTTTTTGCTGCTATTTTAGTGTAGTGTAAGAAATGCTTCGTTAAAGTATTATTTGTTATAATAAAATAAACTTTGGCTATATGTTTCATTTATCTCCTCAAAACCTGGTATTTTTATTTAGCTATATCAAGTACCTTCGCAGAAAGAAATTATTGAATTATTAATGATTCTCAAAATCAAGGTTCAGTAATGATTAAATTGTTCTAACTAGAGCACCTAAACCAGATTTTATGAATTATTTATCTAGGAGTAGGTGTGTAGAATTTTAAAGAGAAGTATTTGCTGATTTCAACGTGTTTAATATACTTAGTGCACTCTGCTTTAATTTTCACTCATTGATAAGATTGCTAATTCTTTTGCTTACTGGAGTTAATTTATTAGCTATGAACCTTTTCTTTACATAAGTCTCATAACACGTGTTGAATTTATAATAGATGAAGTCACTGCAATTTCAAAGTTTCGTTTACAAAGAAAAATTCACGTAGGTATAACATTGATACAAGATGGTTTAGAAAATTGAGACCGAATTTTATATTTGTAAATATGATTTTCAAAGGTAATTCTTTTCAGAAATAATCTTTATATAGCTACGTAACTTGTAGGAACCATAAGTATCTGAATTTGTTTCATGTAATTAATATTCGCCTAGGTTCCTGGTGGAAAATGTTAGAAACTGTAAAACGCCCCAGAATTGCGATTTCCAGCGAAGTATTTTGTAGTCCTACGACAAAAAAAATCTATCGTATTTTTGTTGAACATTTCAGAAAGTTATGAACGGCTCTTAAAATCCAAGTTAACAATCAAACGGTGATGCTGGTAGCACATTATCGGCCCCCTAACTACCCAGATTTCACACAAGACCTCGAACAAATCCTTGCTTTAGAGGACTATGTTATAATTGCAGGAGATTTCAATGCCCGGCACCCCTGGTGGTTTTGTCGCTAAGCAAACGCGGCCGGAAATCTTTTAGTTGAACAAATAATGACAATATTGAGGTACATTTCCCAGTGAACCCAAGTTTTGGCACAAATCGGGGCACTTTGACCCAGAGATTTTGGATTTCATTTATTTCGCCAAGAATATTAATTCCTGGAGAGAATTGTGACTTCAAAATACAATATAAGTATTTAGAGGCAACTTTGTGTAATGAATATCCCAGTTCCATATCCCTCGAGCTGAAATCTTCCAACTGCTTACCTACTTGTAAGCAAAAGTCCTTGTTTCTCCGCTGAGAAAATATTAGCCAGAGCAAATATTCCTCCTGTCTCCAACACTGACAGGGAATTGCCACGCATAAAGCAGCGTTCCGACACTGCACTCAGGAAAGCAAGCTTCGGAAGGATCGAACCAGAGACAATATCATGCAAGCCGGTGTCCCAGATTCAACTTTTATAACCAAGCATTTTGTATACAATGGAATTGCACACAAAAGAATGTGTGTCTGTCACACTATGATACATTTTGCTCTAGAACAATTGATAGCTCAAGCGAGAGAAATAAACATGGCAGACAGAGATGAAGTATAGGTTTGGGATATATGTATTTCCATGAGTCTAACTAGTGTTTTATTATTGGGCATTTGGTTTTATGGTTTTAGAATACGTCCTCTGATTTGTGTTGTTTTTCCTGCTTATTTTTAGCGGTTTAACCCTTACTCTTTAAACACTCAGATTTTAACGTTTTCACTTTTAAAGTTCATTTTTACTGTTTTAACTATTTACTATTTTATTTTTCACCTTTTATAGCACATCCCTTTGTGAGTGTTTTAGCTTTTCAACTCTGGCTTAGGGCCCAAATGACCTGGCTGTCGACGGGCTCTTAACCTCTACTCACTCATCCACTTACGCAATCAGTAGAGAATGAAATGTGTGTATTTACGATCGCATGTCCTTCAGGGCTCCCAATATTCTGCAGCGAGAGCTAATTCACTTATAGGACAAAACATCAAATGACACAAATGCTGTCAATATTTGCATCTGCTTATATCTGCGAATAATTTTTTTCGAAACTTAACCAGGTTAAAAATACTGCGCATACTCGTCTAATAGACGATCATCTTTTGTCAGCTTTCTATCCTTGTACTAACAGTATTGAACCTGATATAGATAACCTTGTCAGTAGAGAACAATTAATATTTGTGTTAAGAGCTTTACAAACAATTGTACAATTATCTCAGAGTGGTATTTCGCACATAATTATTCGTATAACCCTTTCATGCTAAGAATCGATTCATCAACTTTCTCTATGCTTGATAGTTACATAATACTCTATGGCCAACATGGAGCAGTTGTTGAGTTTCAAGTAGGTCATGTTAATGAAACATGAGGCAAGTGATTTTGCCTCTTTGCTGACGAGTATTGATCGACAAATTACTCTTCAACAAGCTATGACAACAAGGATAAAGTTGTTGTACTGCACGTTCTCTAATTCATGTCAATCAGGCTTCACAGACGCTTCTACAGCAAAAAAATATTAAAATGTAATTTACGAAGCAACTTTTGTCATGTCCCTATTTTCACCTTATGAATAATAAGGGGCAGCAGGAACTATGAGCTACCGAGAAACGCTTTTTACACTCTAGAAAGTTTTCAGCCACCGCACACTGAGTTATTAGATGGGCAATTTCCCTGTACTAATGTAATTCAGGTTATAATGGAAACCTTCCGTCGCGTGATTTATTTCTGGAGCGTTATTGACTGAACAAGGGAATAATGTTCTTTTTTTGCCTCCACTTTATTCTGGGAGGTAGGAATGGTTGTCCTGGCAACAAAACATCAAGGCTTCCAGGAGCAGGTACTGTGTCAACTTATATAACATAAAGTGTCTGTCATAACGTCAATATTCCATCTCCAGGGAATTAATTTTGTCTTCCTGAGATGACAGCGAGTAACTAGAAGTGTGTGTTAGCTTACGTTATAGCTTGATTCCAGGTTTTGCGTAGCAGTTCTTCGTCTTAACAGATACAGAAAAATCATCATCGTAGGATACATTATTAAAAAATAGCTTACTTCAGCAATTAAAGCAATTACCTTTAAGGACTGAAAAATGACCGAAAAAATTATCAAATTGACGATTTTTACGTTTATGCGCATAAATCTTCCCTAAAGTTTTAGTCATCGGCTGACAGTGACATTTTTTAGATTCCCACATTTTTTAAGGTTAGAGTGGCTTTAAATGTCGTGTGCGCTACATTAAAACGCCCGTTTTCTGCTTAAATTTCGTGAATATTTGAATAAAATATGGGACAAGAGCTCAAAAACAACCAAATTCAGCGGAAAGAAGTGCTTAACCCTCCATTAGTCGCTAAGGGCCTGTGTGACCCTATGTTTATTTAAACGTTCTAGTTTTCGAACGAACGCACCTATGACTAGGGCATCTAATATTACACCTTA
This sequence comes from Tenodera sinensis, assembly GCA_030765045.1. Lineage (NCBI taxonomy): Eukaryota > Metazoa > Arthropoda > Insecta > Mantodea > Mantidae > Tenodera > Tenodera sinensis. The sequence goes on along the minus strand of CM060961.1, from coordinate 36,030,693 downwards.
CTCGATGTTAGGTGGAGCGATAACCTGATCTGTTCCATTTCATGAAAGTTTTAAGTTTTCCGAAGCTGACACAAATCAATAACAAGGAATATCTCCAAAATGGTTCACCCTTAAAAAAAAAATTATGTGTTTTTGCAAGATCTACATTTTTGTATAGTACGATTTTGTCTATCTCTTACGGTTTACGAGTTATTCAGAGTAAACATGACTACATAGGCTATAGCCAAAAAATTCAAAATATACATTTCATTACTCATAAAAACATCTTAAATATATGACATTTTAATCAAAGTCGTTGGAGCCATTTTCAATAAAATAAAAATTTTTCACAAATTTTTCCATGTAAAGGATAATTTAAGGCGGGGCTGTTTTATTGAAAATCTTCGTGTGGCATCCTTCAAAGACATTAAACTGAAATACCAGCTATAGTGGACAGCATAACTGAAAAACGAAAAGTCGGTTAAAAACCAAAGTTGATAAATTATGTCTGAATAAATTTTTTTGTAGAGTGAACCATTTCGGAGATATTCCTGGTTAATTGTGTTAGTTTCGGAAAACAAAAACTTTAGTGAAATGTAACATCGTTGTTAATTTTTTTATATGTTAAGCGCAGAAAGAGAATGGGATCTCAAGATTTGACTATCGCTCAAAGCCTACTGTATTTTAATATTCCTCTTACACCTACAAGGGAATAAACAATATGATAATTTGTACAAATGTTTATCTTAACTAACACGAAGATATAGGAATAAGAGTTTGTAAGAATGGTTAGTACAAGAGTAGAGAAAGTCATGTGAGTGCAACAAATCAGATTTTTCAGTCCTGATTCCACCTCTTAAATGTAATTTTATTCCATGGCTTACGGTATCTCTGTGGAACTGCGGTATGACCAACGAATTCAAGCGACTTGGAACAAATAAAAGAACTTATTTGGATTAATAACGTTATTGAATAAAAGTAGATCAATAAAATTAGAAGACATGTAACTTAATGTTTTAAAAAAATGAAGTCTGCTATCTTAAGTAGCCCCTGAGATAACTGGTGACATGATTAGCTTAGAATTTTTAATATCCCATTAATTCTATCTACTAGAACATCATTTTCAGAATGCCATGCTGTTAATCCAAAAATAAGCGATGTTTATAGATTGCCAAAAGATATTGTGGGTTGCAAAAAAAGTCAAATTAGTTGCATAAAATCATGCTCTAAGTCGAGTTAACTGGACCTCTTGCAATATACGAGTTTTCTGGTATTAAGAACACTCTTTGTAACAAAGTTGAATTTGAAATGTGTAACCTAAGAAATAGGTCATGTATTAATATCCGATTTAAGTAAGTTAAGTGGCGGACCAATTAGCACACAGACCAAATCTCTGGGGTAGAAAGGGGCAATCACAGTTAGCGGGGTCATGGGGTGGGGAAAATCTGAGGCAGATGACACCCCGGGGGCCACTTCTGTTTCACTCCTAACTGCATTACTGCCCCTCAACCCCCAAAAATAAAAGGCGAACCATGAAAGCGGGAAAACTAACACCTTTACGCACTTAGGTAGCTTCGGGAATTCAATTTGGTCGCCGGATTTTCATTTAACGTCAGAACTGAACAAGAATCTAGTGCAACTGAATGAAGTGAAGTCGTTAAATTAAAGAACATTTACATGCCCAAGCAATATGCATGCAGGTATTGATTTTATCAACCCTATATTTAGAAAGAAAAGTCTTTTTGATCCTGTGAACTGCTGAAAACTTTAGTTCGTGCTATAACTTGTGTAATAATAGCTGAGCGCTCTCCTAAATGTGAATTTTAAGGGTGTCTATTGCGAAAAAACCCCAGAAAGCCAACACATTCTCTGTTATGAAATACGAAAAATTTTCTAATTTTAGGTTAGGCACATTGTATAGCTCGACGACATTTTTAAGGTATATCTTATGGGGATTTAAATAAGGGAGGATTTTTTAGGGAACTCAAAGGTATCCCATTCTTGAACTAATTTTATTTACGAAAGTTTGCACCTGTGCACGAAATTTACAAAAGAAATTAATTTAGGGATATTTAGTTTGAGGATACGCATAACTAAAATTTTATGAAAATCTAAAACAAAAATTCATTTTAGCTCCAAAAAATAATTAAGATATTTATGAATGCGAAAAATGCATTAGCCATCAGACGCCATTTTTAAATGCGCTACTGCTGTTTAAATGCTGTTTTCTATGCATTCAAATCTTTTCTCAAGTTTCAAGTATTTCGAAAACTTTAATTCTCGAAAACAGCTCCAATGATTTTGATTAAAATGCAACAACTTTAAGATATTTTATTACAATGAAATGTATATTTTGAATTTTCTGGCTGTAGCCCATGTAGTCCTGTTTACTGTGGATGACTTTTGTATAACTATTAAACTGTAAAAAATGGACCAAATCTTACTATACAAAAATGTAGATCTTGCTAATAGACAAAGTTTATGGTCCAAATAATTTTTTGTAGAGTGAACCATTTCGGAGATATTCTTTGTTATTTGTGTGAGTTTTGGAACATTTAAACTTTCTAAGCGATTTTTAGTGATGTAACAAAAATAAACAACATTAATCACATCAGTGCACTTGGCTTCTTGTGAAGATCGCGTTAAGGCTGCAAAAGGTTTGGCATAAATTGTGCGTTTTGAGGGCAATACATGCTTCCTGTAATAAAGGCTGGTGTACCTAGAAGCATAGGTGTGGATATCTGCATTGCTATTTCAGGACGGTTTAGTAATTAGTTTTCGAAGCTTTATACAGCTATCCCGAAATGAGGCGTTTGCAAGTTACCTGCCACACGGGCAGAGCGTGACGTCATTGCCCAGTACAGTGACAGCTCAAAGCACAATGCCAAGAGCTCATATTGTCTTTCGAATATGCTCAAAATAAAATGCCTCCAGCATGAAAATCGAAATATTCCTGTATTGCTGAACTTCTACAAGGATTTAGTAGTGGATATTTTACTGTAAATGCTGACAGCGTTGACATTGGTTTGCGGCAAAACTGCTAGTATATGAAGGGAAAAAAATATCTACAAATACACCCCTAACAGCCTGTATATACGCTGCAATTTGGATCAATTTTGTTGAAATGCCTAAGTCTTACGAATCTCTCTCCTCTTAATGTTTTAATAAGTATTTTAGTGAGATTGATATCGAAGCTTTAATTTTTCAACTTCTAAAAAAGAGGCTGTTAACAAAGTCCTCAGTTTGTACGCTGTAAAGGTATTTGTCATAAAGCCCTTTGTAAGAAACCTGGAATTCAAAATACTTTTCTTCAGTTATTTCTAGAATAGAATGATCGAGAGGCTTCGGAAAAACAGAAAAAGTTTTTGAAAGAAATGTTAAATAATAACCAAAGACATTTGTAGGAATGGGTAGCGAGGGAGCCTTTGAACAAAGTTTTCATTGATATTTTACACGAAGAAAGGGGTAGAAATGGGGCAGTGAGAAATATGTGGGAGACAATGGCAGTAAAAGGAACTGAGGGGGTAGACTTTTTTGTGGAACAAGACTGGACTTGGTTTATGTAAGAACCACGTACAGGAACCGTATAGGCTCCTGGAATATGAAGTAAGCCAAAAGGAATAATGCTGTCAGAATGGGAAAGCTGCCAAACGCTGTTGTAATACTTGGTGGAAAATGTAGTGGAAGTAAAATACCATTAGTCCGTAAATGGTTAAGGTATTATGCGTAGTTTTAAATTTACAAACAATTTCCAAGCAATTGCATTAAAACATTTATATATAACTACACTTAGCACAACACATATTATTTAATATTTACATTACAAGCATTTATAATTTACGACTTATAAAAGTAAAACTAAGAGTATATCATAAATTCCACTGCACCTTTTTCACAAAATTATTAACACTTAACACAAAAATATATATTTTACTATTATTTATTATTGACTAATAGCTACTAATTAATAACTAATTTCCAGTGTTCACTAATTTCACAAATTATTAATCTTAAAGCTGGCAGCAACTTTTAGTCTGCAATTTAAATTGTCTACTCGCCCATATAATATTTATACCTAGAAAATTTATACTTAGCAATTTTAAAAGCTTAAAACTTAAATGAAGGTGAAAAAATAAAATAATAAAAATAAAAGAGAAATAAAAATATAAATGCACAGCGTCCTCTAAGTTTATATTTATTTTCTGTTTATTGATTAATAAATGCAATAAAACTCAATAGAGGTTTTTTCAAACCAACAATTAAACAAAAATTAAGAAACGATAATAATTAAACAAAACAAAATATTATTCGTCATCTTTAATTCGTTCCTTCCTTGTTCCTTCGTTCTTCCTCTCGTGTTTCCTCTTCTTGATATCCTTGCAATGTTCCTTGTAGCCCCTGATGTGGCCTCCCTGATCTTCTAATTAGGTCTACACCCACTTGTTGAATGCGTTGTGCCCTTCCGTGTGAAACTATTCTTCTTTCCATTGCTAATGTCGATCTATTTTTGATCTATCCTAGACCCCCTTCCCCTGTAATGTTTCTCGTTGCCCCTGCAGAATTTCGTGATCTTTAATACATTCAAATACATGTTCTGGAGCAGCAATTTCATCACATGCGTCACATCTATCGCTTTACACTTTATCCTATACCTTTTGTTGGTTTAAAATCCTTCATGCGCATGCGCTATAGTATATTTGGAAAAACTGCATAAACTCGCCTTCCTTCATTACCCGTATCCCACATATTCCACCTCGATCCAACGTGGAATTTTTGCATGTACTATTCCCAGGAGGAAGGTATGGGAGGAAGAACCGTGGAAGAATATTTTGCATCCTCTGTAACTCTTTTGTTTTAGTAATTACTAGCGCATTTTAGGCGCTTTTAATTAATACACACAAATTACTTAAATGCAAAACAAAAACTTAAATGCAAAACAAAAACATTAATAATATATTTTTAAAAACAAATATAGATATCTGATTGAAATTCTATATGTGGTTTTTATAATACATAACGATAATATAAACTGCAATAATAAAACTTTAAGGTTATTTGGTGCATTGTCTTGATCAAAACCCAACATACAGTCTTCAATTACAAATTTTCAAGATATTGCGTCCTAACGCTGATAAATAATTAAAGAAACCGAAGCAGAAAGTTTCGGAAAATGTTCACGTAATTTTTTTCTGTATGACTCTCTAAAGCGGCATTATTTTTTGTTCTATTTGCTTAATAACACGACTGTCCTTCATATAAACTAAAATTACTATGCCTACAGGGTGGCGCATATAAAGTATTACAGTTGAATATCTTTTAAACGAACAGAAAAAATGCCAAGAATTCGAAATCTTCTAGGAGTAAGGGTGATATGAAAAATATTTTCATGGGGCCAACCTCAGAATTTTAAATGCAATCATGGCAATTTTTTCTATATGCTGCTTCCCCATATTAAACTAAGCAACTTTTATCGAAACATTTTTTTCTAAAATGAATTGTTGAGCCTGACATGATGTTTTCATTGAAAAAATCTCCCTCATGAACTCGGGGACAAAATATTGTGTCAAAAAAGAACGCGTTAATAGTAATAGTATGCATTATTGGGCAGCTGAAGGCCTCAAGTGGATGATAACTGTGCATTTTCAACATCGTTGGTCGCTAAATATTTGTTATGGAATTCTTGATAACCTTCTCATCGGTTAATCTAATAAAAAATGAACTCTCATTGTCTTACAGTGTACCCTGGAAGGGTTAAAATTAACACCAATATATCTAAGAGTGAGCATCATTACATATGCATGAGCAATCTTCAAAACAATACAAAGAAGGTGTTTGGACTTACATACGACTTCCATGCGACCCTCGCCTTCAGCAGATGAGAAGTTTGGCCTCTCTGCTGACACTTCACACCGGTAAACACCGCTGGATTTCAGATTCACACTCTTGAGCGTCACTTGTTTGTCGCTCGACAGATGGTGCTGCAATACACAATACATCTCCATTATCTATTTGAAAAAAAAAATCTCTGTTGCACTCACATAACTTTCTCTACATTATGTACATCAAGTGAATAAAGTGAACATAAACAAATCTCCGGTTTGTATGACTCCGCGGCCACCGGAATTTGCAATGGCAGAACTCAGTTACTGCTACGCTTTGGCTAGATTACTGAATTCACTGAGGAGTTTTGTTTACGTGCACTGTAAACTACCGCCCCATTAGTCTTTTGTCAATTATTGGTAAATTGCTCGAAAAACTTATACTTTTTCGACTTCAAAAACAAGTTTCGGAATCTCATGAACTTTCATATTCACAGTTTGGTTTTCGAAAAGGACATTCTACTGATTTACAGCTTCTCAGACTAACTGATGACGTAACAGAGCAATTTAACAATGGGGTTTCAACGTTGGCGCTATTTCTGGACGTAGAAGCCGCATTCGACCGGTGCTGGCACAATGGCCTTATTTACAAACTGCACCACAATTTCCCGACTCTTCAAAATTATCTGTATTTGCTGCACAATTTTTTAGAAAAACGGAAGTTTTACGTCCAAGTGGGCCGCTTCTCCTCACGGGAGAGAGTGATGCGGGCTGGCGTCCCACAAGGGGCAATCATGTCACCCTTTTTGTACATATTATTCACCAACGATTTCCCAGTGGACGCCAGATGTAAGGTAGCCATGTACGCCGACGACACTGCAATATACAACCACCATAGAAATCCCCGTTTCGGCCTTGCAGAAATGCAACGTTATGTTAACAACTTCCTTTCATGGCAACATGACTGGAAAATCAAAATTAATCCCAACAAATGCCAGCTGATTCATTTCTCTAAGCGGCATCACACTTTGGCAATGGACCTAACGGTCGGTGGTCAGGTATTGCATTGCCGTCGGCAAGTTAAATACTTAGGGGTTACCTTGGACCGCACAATGTGCTGGTCCACCCACATAAAAAATAGCGCCAACAGCGGCTAAAGTTATGCGCTCCCATCTTCCGCAGCAAACAGCTGCAATTGAAGTCCAAACTCGTCCTGTATAAGGCTTTCATCCTGTCAGTGGTTCTTTACGCGTGTGTGGCCTGGCCAAACGCCTCAAAAACCGCCCTGAAGACTATCCAAACCCTCCAAAACCTCTCCCTCCGGAAAATCCTCTCTGCTCCCATCCTAACCACTAACCGAACCCTTCACCAGGAAACCCAGATCCCTTCCATACCCGAGGCAATAACAAAAAGAGCCACTGTCGCGTGGGCGCGCATCAGGAATCACCAAAATGACGTGATTGCCAATATTGGCAAGGGCGAGCCAAAGCATCGTAAGCATGCTAGAATTAAAATGTTTTAAACATTGCATGGCTCGCCGACTGATGCGCACCCATGCAACCCAGGTCCTAGGCCACGCACTCCGGAAGAGGTCTGTGCCTCGGAAACGCCTCAGGAGCTGCAACCTGGCCGCACAGGAAAACTGCGGAAAAACTGTAAATAGTGAAGTGTATATAGTGCAGTGTAAATATGTATATACGAGCGTGTGTGTGTGTGTGTGTGTGTGTGTGTGTGTGTGTGTGTGTGTGTGTGTGCGTGTGATGGGACATATGTGTGGTATGCCCAGGAGTGAGTGTGTGTATATATCCGTGTATATAAATTAAAAAAAAAAATCAAAAACTGACAAAAAAAACTGAATACGCCCAAAAACTGTTCTCGGTGGGCTAAGGCTGCCCACTGTATGGGTTTTTTAAAAGATAAAACAAACCCGAATTCACAATTATTGTAAAATTATAATTAATGTTAATTTTGGCCTGTAAGCCGGGCCCCTCTGTACCGGCACCAGGCAAATGCTTTCTTTAATAAAATAAGTTGAAGTTGAAGTTGAAATTAATTTGGCTATATTACTGAATTCACTAACTGAGGAGTTTTGTTTACGTGCGCTGTAAATACTTGAAACTGATACACAGGTAAACTCGCATGTTAATTTTACCACGTTATCTATAGCAAGTTCGGAATATTTCTCCCATAACTATTCACCACTTTGTAGCGGTTTTCCGCTTATGTTCCACAACACTCAAACAGTGGTATGTGTTGGCTGACGTTTTAGGTGAAAATGATAATCGTTTTGGTTACCTTTTAACCATACTGCACAAGCACACTTCCCATTTCCGTATCCCCCCCCCCTCAATTTTTATATGTTAGGGTTGTAGTGTATTTCTTCTATTTCAGTTTCCCCTGATTTGTGTGTAAATTTCCAGGCATAACCTCAAACATGCATTACATGATGTAGTTGTTTATTGGTTAACAAAAAAGGAATTATAACTTCAGTACATAAAAAAAATTTTCTCTGCATATATTGAAGCCAGCATCAGTCAAATACTTCCATTTAACTTTACTTCACTCAGGTATTAGGAAATTTCACTATCAGACTTCTCTGAAACATGTAAATGCTCATAGCAGTTTTAAAAAGTCTGATGTGTTGCACTCACATGGCTTTCTTTACCCTTGTACTAACTATTCTTACAAACTCTTATTCCTATATATTTTTCGTGTTAGTTGAGATAAACATTTGCAGACATAAAATTATCTTATTGCTTTGAGCGATAGGCAATTCTTTTAAAGCTTTCAAATTCCGTTCTCTTTGTGCAGCTAACACATAAAATGAATAACGATGTTCCATTTGACGAAAGTTAGTTTTCCAAAACTCAGATAAATAACAAGGAATATCTCCGTAATGATTCACTGCAAAAAATTTCATTTGTGTGCAAGATTTACATTGTTTGTACAGTAACATCTGGACCATTTCTTACGGTTTACCAGTCATGCAAAAGCCATCCAAAGTAAACAGAATTACATAGCTAGAGCCAGAAAATTCAAATATGCATTTCATTTGTAATAAACATCTTAAACATGGTATTTTATACAAAACCCTTAGTCTTTTTCGAGAAAATCAAAATTTTCGAAGCATTTTCCATGTAAAGGAGAGTTTAGGGTGGAGGAATTTTCTTCAAAATCTTCGTGTCGTATTGTAAAAGATATTGAACTTGAATACCAACTTTAGTTTTTAACAGACTTTTCGTTTTTTTACTTTCTCTACTGGTAAGTAGGGGAAGTATTGTATTCCACCCAAAAATTCGAAGTCGAGATTTCACCGGAAATACATGTTTTGAGGCCCCCTAAATCCAAAAAAAGCATTTTTAGAAAAAGGTCCGTGTGTGTGTCTGTGTGTCTGTCAGTCTGTCAGTCTGTGGACAGCATAGCTCAAAAACGAAAAGTCAGTTAAAAACCAAAGTTGGTATTTAAGTTTAATGTCGTTCAAGGATGTGACACGAAGATTTTGAAGAAAATAGCCCCACCCTAAACTACCCTTTGCATAGAAAATTTTTCGAAAATTTTGATTTTCTTGAAAATGGCTCTAACGATTTTGATTAAAATGTCATATATTTGAGATACTTTTATGAAAAAATGAAATGTATATCTTGAATTTTCTGGCTATAGCCCTTGTAGTCGTATTTACTCTGGACGACTTTTGCATAACTGGTAAACCGTTAGAGATAGACCAAATTATACTATACAAAAAATGTAGATCTTGCTAAAATACACAATTTATGTCTCAATAAATTTTCTTGTAGGGTGAACCATTTCGGAGATATACCTTGTTATGTGTGTGAGTTTCGGAAAACTTGGAACTTTCGTGAAATGGGTCATCGTTGTTCATTTTTTTATATGTTACGTGTACAAAGAGAACGGAATCTCAAAGCTTTAAAAGATTTGACTATCGCACAAAGCCTACTGTATTCCAATATTCCCCTTGCACCTACAAGGAAATAAGCAATAAGATAATTTGTACAAATGTTTATTTTAACTAACACGAAGAAGATATAGGAATAAGAGTTTGTAAGAATGGTTAGTACAAGAGTAGAGAAAGTCATGTGAGTGCAACACATCAGATTTTTAGTTATACTGCCCACCCACCCACCCACCCTCCCCCCACACACACACGGACTTGTTTCGAAAAATACCTTTTTCTGGATTCAGGGGGACTAAAAACATATATTTAGGGTGTAATCTTGGTTGGAATACAATACTTCCTCTACTTACTACCAGTAGTAGAGAAAGTAAAACTTATTAATCACTTATTGCATCATCAGGTAGTAAAAAGGCACAAAAACAGGACAATGCACCACCACAATCCTCCTGAGGATCCGTTTCGGCCGTTTCGAGTAGGTTCTTTGTATATGATGCCCAGCTTCTATACACATTTGAAAGTGACAGATGAGTTCGGTGGACAGTACGTTCAGATGTGAGTGGTAAAGTTATACGAAATGAACAAGAGGAAAGTCGTGGTGAAAGAGAGACCACCAAAGGATTCGTCTTGCTAACCAGGGAAAGCTACAAGGAAACGAAACTACGGTCTCCGGAATGCGATTCAAATTACCACTCTTGTTACGCTAGCGACTGTGAGAGCATGTGCCATCAATTTAAATAAACATTTCACATGATGTGATCTTTTGAAAGTCAAAATAAGCTTCTAAGGTTGTTTTCCCCTAGTGGCAATAAAGGCAAACGACCAAGAAAATATAACAAACTGTTCGAAATGTGTTTCGCTTGGTTTTATCGTTGCTGGGAAGGTAGAATTTACCCGGAAATGCAGTTTTCATGTTCTAATACTGCCACTTTACTAAAACTCCACTATACCCCACGTTACCCTTAACAGTGCAGCTTTAAAGTTAGATGAGCTAGCCCATATTTCATTCACTGAACACTTTAAATATTAACCAGGGCTAGATAGTCAGCGCACTAGGCACCTTACAAACAGGACTAATGTATTTCTTCTTCTTCTTCTACTTCTTCCTCTTCTTCTCCGCCTTCTTAGTCCCTTGCCTTGAGGTTTCCTCAATTTTTTAAACATTCCTCTTCTCCTCGAGGTCATGGAATTAGAGACAGAAGAAAGGCTGAATAATTCATTCTGCAGACTTCTTTGTCCAAGTGCGACATTGCAAAAACGGCCTTTCTGGGAAATTCAAGAATAAGCTCTTAAATTTGCTGGTTGAAATAAAATGTCTCAATCTACAGAGATTCTCAGAGTGGGTTTTTAATACTGACAAAATGTAGGTTTTAAAGCAAGGCATTTTAATCTGCTGCAGCGTTTTAAAACTCCCTTGTAACCAAACCAGCCATTAAGAGAAAAATACCTTCATCTATTCTTACACGAACCATTCTTAAAAACGCTTATTCCTCTATGTTAATATTATTGCTAATTTTCTTGCAGGCGCAAGGTGAATAAGGAAATACCGTAGGCTTTAAGTTGTATTTAAATATTTTAAGACTTGATCGCTATGTGATGCCTTCGAAATTCCGTTCCCTTTGCGTGCCAAACAGCTGAACAACTTCCGGTTTGAAAGATAAATATTGTAAAATTCATACCTCTCCAAAATGCTTTTCACACAAATTGTCTGTTTTAACGAGTTCTACACTATTTGTTTAGTAGGATTATGTCTATCTCTTATCGTCTACCACATATGATGACTATGATAATAATTTTGTTTAACGACGCTGTCAATTGCCGGATAGCGTCAGCGTCACCGGTGGGTCGGAATTTCGTCCCGCAGGAGTTCTTTTTCATGCCACTAAATCTAGTGATATGGAGCTGTCGTTTTTAAGCACACTTAAAAACTATGAATCTGGGCCGGATTTCAACCCACAAATTTGAGATCAGAAAGCCAACAGCTAACCAATTGAGCCACCCAGATCGACTTAAAAAATTTGGAGATAAATCTAAAGACAATTTAAAAAATTGATTTTCTAGGATCGTCAGATGTATCTAACCTCCCATCCCTTCACTCTGGTGTCAGAAGTGGGATTTCACAAATTGCTATTTCTTTACATTATCTATATAAATAATCCACCAATTTAAGCAACTGTAATCTAATACTTCACAAAGATTTGAAACTACAATGTTTTAACTTTGATTTCTTGAGATCAAAGCTATTAGTTACATTTAATTTATACCGTGTGACAAAATAATTTTCATAATAGTAATAATATTTAAGCTCTTAATCAAAATTTTTAATTTGTAACTAGTTGAAGTTAACTGTCTCACCTTCTTTACGATATCTTTTTCCCTCCTTTAGTATCGGAATACTTTGCTAAGAAGATATCGAATATTTTAAATTAGAGGCCAGTAGTTTAAAGTGTTTACAAATCAGAGCTTCTGATATGACAAATATTATGGGCAGCTAAATGAATGGATCAAAAGTTAACAATTTAATAAAGAACTAAGCATCATTAAATAGAAACAAAAACGTGCTGGTGGTTTTTTGTTTCCCGGAGGACACTGTATAAATATTAGCGAAGTTATCCATAAAATATGTATTTGCTAAATATAATATTACATACGGAGCGGAAACTGATTATAGCGAGCATCCATTTGGGTTTTTCTTTTAAATCAAATATTCCGAAAAATCACGTTCATTCCCAAACGTCCAGCCGTTCCATAAAAACCTGCAGAGAGGGAGAAAAAAAAAGACTCGCGAGTGTTACCCGTGAGGGTTGTTATTGTATCGTTTTATAACTTTGTAATATGTTTTCCTGCGATGCACTATTGTCTGCAACATGAAAAATTGTTGCTTTCCAGGAGATCAAAATGAACTCCACGAACAAAGCGTATTTCCGAAAGTGTGCCTATCAGCTTAAGCATGCTTTTCCTACTGTTTCAGAGTTTTACAGCACGCTTGGATTTATGACCAACACACGCAGTGTTGTCGTCGAGATCTGGAACAAAACACCATCGGATCAGCGTTGCTCCTTTCTTTTTTTATCTATTTATTTTAACTCGTTTTCAAGCTACGTAAGGAGGTGTAAATATTAAAACACTGAACGAAAGGGTATGAAACAGCCTAGTACAAACATCCTAATGCATTGTATCTGTTATTTATGTTTTGCTTTTACGTTTGCGAAAATATATTTACAATGCACTACGCGCTTCGTGCGGGAAATAATTGTTTTAGTGTTTAAAGTCCTTTTCAACGTGTGATGTTAGCTCAGGATATACAAAATAATGAATGTGGAGTTTTGTTTAAAAAACTACTATAAACACATGACTCTACAAACAAAACTTTTAATACAAACTGTGATTGCAAAGCTCACTCTTATTAATATAGATAAATATTTGCGGTAATAGTGTCACTACACACATAATAATTAATACGTTCAAGAGGGATATATCAGAGAAAAACGATAGATCTTTAAAACGCAGCTTCTATATTCTCGATCTGAAGCTCATTCCTTCGAAGATTTGCCAGAAATATTTTAAAACGTGTAGACGCATGTGGATTATATCCTTATCATTGCTAAGACGAAAAAGACACCAATAGAAACATTTAAAAAATTAAAGGGTTATTGATAAATATTGAGAAAACAAAACTGGAGGACTTAATAGTAAATAACCATATAACTAAAGCTGTAAAGTTATGCCAACATCTACGGTTCATAGTAAACTATAATTCTATAGTACATAGGTGAGGAGAATTGACTCAATGAGTCACTTCCCCTATACCGTACTTTTAACCCCCTTCACTGTCTTACCAGATCACGTCTCCCGCTATTGTCTGTCTACCTCAGAGAGTCGACCAGTCCTTCAAATTGTGTCAGTAAGTGAAGAGGCTAAATAATTTATTTAAAAGTACTAAATTAAGAATTATTTATAAGCCCATAGTCACATATTGCTCCGAAACATGGGTACTGAAACAAGAACAAAAGCAGAAGCTGATAAATTTTGAAATAAGGATTGAAGATAAAGGATAGAGAATCCTGAGAAATGAAGAGCCGAAAGAAAGAATTAAAAAGCGGACAATAATTAGTTTTATAACAGCGCTGAGACTTAGGTCATTTGGACATTAATATACAATGCTAGATGAGAGAATAGTTTATATTCCTCTACACCTACGATACATTACTAATTCTAGCGATCGATTATCTACGTCTGGTTGCTGTGCTTAAAGGATTAAGGTTCATTCTTAGGTGGTGCATGAAGTAATTCATAAAGAAACAATAATAAATTAAAAGGAACATTGATAAAATTCAACCATCTGTTCCAGGTTTACAATGTATTTGACATCTTCCTGCACTCATTTAGGAATTACAGCCGTTGTTCTCTATTCCTCGCTGTCTTTCCAGGTTCTATCTTATCTCCTTTCTTTCATTGTCAATATTATTCCTTGTTTCCATGTTAATTGGATCTTCCCATCTTCCTATATCCCACTCGAGTCCATTCATGTATCTTCTTCGGCAGTCTGTCGCCATCGATTCTTTTCACGTGCCCAAACCATCTTGATTGTCCTGTTTTAATTTGATCTACCAGTTGTGACGGGTTCTCCTGTTGCTACCGCGGTAGCCGTTGAACGTACCTGCCTGGTATCGCAGCTGGTACTCTCAGATTACGGTCTCACGCCTCACTGAAATGCGCCCAGGTTCTTACGCAATATTTAAGCTATATGTGTATACAAAATATAATTAAACACATTTGTCTCACAGTACATTCTGATATTATAATTGTAAGCAGTAAATAAATTGAAGCCCCATCTCATTATCAACCTTTTACTTTCACTTTTCCCTTATAAATGTGTTTTTAATGTTGAGATCCTTGCAGATCATCGCCAAATATTCCAGTTCTGTAGAGTTTAGTTTAGCTGATGTTCTTGATTAAATATACACACCTGAAGCTATTAACAGTGAAGTAAATTGATGCACAAATAACACAAAATAGCCAGAGACTCATACTTCACTATAATACATTGAGCTACACTCAATATTTCTCACAACGATCGTTTCGACACATTTACGTGTCATCATCAGGCAAACTCACCTTATACAATAGTTACGAAAAACCGTTACAAGTTCACGAGGACGTCACAGTGACGTCACGTATACGTCCCCTTCTCTCAATACGAATTTTGTAACCTCAGTAAAAAGTATTTCAAAATTCATAACGTGGTCCCTATTTTTCAAAATGAACATTTTTTCCCAAATTATCAATTCAATGGGTTCGCTTAATTGCTATAATAAATTAACTTCAGGGTTTATTTCATGATTAAGTGAACAAAAATGATCTGCCACCGCTGACTTTTCTGTTTATATTTAATGTTTCTAAAGTGTTCTGCATTTTGATTCTTGTACAGGAAAGTAGAACGTTCAACGTCGCCTACACTATTTACATACGCACTGTGTGTGTGCGTGTGTGTGTGTGTGTGTGTTTGTGTGTGTGTGTGTGTGTGCGTGCTGTACGCAACTGTCCTTACTTTTCTTATCCCACCCGTTGGCTGAAAGAAATGTCGATAGACTACACTAAACTTCTTACTGTAACACCGAATATTTATGGCGGAAGTAACGAGTTCTTTGAAAGTCTGCTTATTTATGATGAAACTGATAGGACGAATCTGATAATTAAACCGTTATTATTTAAAATCATTTATTACCAGGATGTGAGCTTGCAACTGAGTCCGCTGTAATGTTGCTTCCGAATCCACGCCAGAGTTTGTGCCCCTGTCTTTATAAACTGTTTGTTAATTACACCAAAGGGCAACATATGATTGATTTCCTTAATCAGATATGCAAGCCAGAAAACACAGTTAGCTAGCGCATTGTTTATCGATAGCACAAAATCGACTTGTCTATAGCGTTTTCTGTCATGGGCCGCTAAATGCATCACATGCACCAAAATCGTTAACCCTTTAAATATTAGTTGTATTTTTGAAAGCTTTGACGGGGGTTTGCTGCAATATGGGAGAGGGGGAATCTGTAGTGCGCACACAGGAGCGATTTAAAAGGATTTGTGACCTGCGGTGTCGCACTAAGCCAAAGGGAACACACAGGCTACCAATTGGATCGGGCAGGCGCGCGCGGTTGGTCCCCTGCAGAATTAGCTTGCCACGTAACATTTTCATTTGATGTGACGTAACACAATTTCGGCCTCATGTTTCATGCACTGCTTTTATTCGCACTGCTTCAAAGTTGAACTAAAATATCATGTAAATGCTGCTCTTTTTCATGCCGTTCAACGCCCGGCGTTGCCAATTCTTTGGTGACTGCTTTTATGTCAGTTTTTGGCTAGCTGTCGACGTTGATGTTCAAAATATTTGAATGGCATCCCTTATTGTGATTTATTGAACTATGATAATGATGTTTGTGACGACAGCGTGCCGTCATGTTCCCGTAGCAGCAGAAATTAATTATTTGCCGTTTTATGCTTGACATCTAGGTATTTATTTTGAAGCTAACTCCAGTTTTCTGGAAGCGTTACCTACATATCAGTGATGTCAAACGGTGCACTTTAGCACAAGCGCGTGTTTCGGAGTTTAGCAGACCCACGTTGCCCGTAACAGCAGCACCTGCTTGATCTGCTTGGGACAGTGTTAATCAGGGCTGTACAACGTGCACACAATACAAGAAGAGTCCCTTAATGTAAGCACATAAATTAATCAGTACTCTAGTATTGTATGCACACTGAGAGGAGTTTGGTGGGAGATTTTCAGATTTGGAAGCTCTCAAATCTAAGCTAGATCTGTTTTGATCCCGACAATGTGCCAGTTGAACTTCAACTACAAACTACTGATTTATGCTGTAGTTCAGATCTAAAAAAGGCACGTAGTGATAATAATATGGTCAATTTTTATCAGTCTCTTGACCGTCGTCATACCCAGGATTTCGTTGTCTGCCTTGAAACTTGTTTGTGTAATTATTGCGTGGCAGTATTTTGTGTAATCCCTCAGAAATTATTCCAACTGTAGAAATAGACGCAACAAAAATCCCTCCGAAATTCTTCTGTAAGAATAGAGGCAGTGTAAGGTGACTTCTTTTGTTTAATTATTCAACAATCAAGAAAAGGAATGCACACTGATCTATAGATTAAGGATGGAAAATGATAATTATACATTGTGAAGTGAAAGAAATGTTGACTTTTATGTGATGCTCACAAATGAAACTGTTTTGCAAGTCGTATTAATTGAAATCAATTATTTTCTATGAGTTTTGCAAGTAAAATTACTTTCTACAATAGATAGTTGTGTCAAGCCATTTTTATTAGGGACGAAGTCAACCATTATTTAGCGAAGAATTTTTTAAAATGGTTCATATGAAAGCTGCCAATCTCTGAGTGCAAATAAAATGTTTAAGGCATTCTTGGAAGTAATCTTGATTCTTTCAATACCATACATCCGTGCTTCACCTGCGATTAAAATATAGGAATCTTAAAGCTCTCCTACTGATGCTAGACCACGAGGAACGAAAAATACGCTAAGACTTTCATATACGAATACCCTGTCATAAACATACACTCCAATACAGCGGATTATAAAGCAGCAAAAGTTATGGCCCAAATGTTTCCCCAAATATTAAGATGTTGGAGGAAAAGCACAAAATAAGCATAATAAATGCGTAATTAGGTTAAAATTGTGACCACAAGTAGAGGTTTTGCTTTTGTATTTATGTTTTGTTTTTATTTTATGTTACAGGAGCAGTTTATTTCCTTTTGAGTTTTAAGATTAAAAGTTATATAGGTATCATATGTGTTGTGGTTTTAATAATTTGCTTTTCAGATGATAATTTATCTAATAATTATATTATTATTATTATTATTATTATTATTATTATTATTATTATTATTATTATTATTATTATTATTATTATTATTATTATTATTATTATTATTATTATTATTATTATTATTATTATTATTATTATTATTATTATTATTATTATTATTATTATTGTAGTTCACATAAAAACACTGTTATAACAAAATCTAAACAAGAAGAAACACAATAATTAAAGATGTTGACTTTATTTTTCCTTCGAACTTCGTATATGCAAGTTTTGCTTAACGCCAACGCTAACTGTGTGTATACCACAGTTTTTCTTGCAGCGCTTCATGCCCATGTGTGCTGCCAAGATCACCAAATTTCGATTTATATTGCTGTTATAATATATGACAGCCTTCGTCGGTACTGAAATTCTAAATGGGCTCTGCTGACTAACCTTTGAAACTACGTGCGCAGAGGGCGAATTAGTGTGAGTTATTCATGCAGATTGTCTTGGTACGTGGGGAAACAAATATCCTGAAAATGAACAATATTTTAGATTCCTATTAGTCGTACAATGCAATTCAAATCTCATTGGATTTTTTGAGTAGTTTAAAATGTATAAAGATGATATCAAAGTTATATATTCAGAGAATAAGTCATTTAAATAGAGTTGAAAAAGAGTATGTTTTAACGAGGTATGCGTTTTTGTACACTAAAATTTGGTCTATCTCTTACGGTTCACCAGTTATACAAAAGACATCAAGAGTAAACAGGACTACGTGGGTTATAGCCTGGAAATTCAAGATATACATTTCATTTGCCATAAAAATATCTTAAATATATGGCATTTTAATCACAATCATTGGGGCCATTTTCAGGAAAACCAAATTTTCGAAAAATGTTCCATGTGAAAGGTAGTTTAGGGTGTAAAATCCGTCTTCAAAATCTTGGTGCCGCATCCTTAAAAGGCATTAAACTGAAGTACGAACTTTGGTATCTAACCGATTTTTACTTTCTCTACTGGTAAGTAGGGGAAGTATTGTACTCCATCCAAAAATTCTATGTCGAGATTTCACCGGAAATACATGTTTTGAGACCCCCTGAATCCAAAAAAAGCATTTTTAGAAAACGGTCCGTGTGTGTGTGTGTGTGTGTGTGTGTGTGTGTGTGTGTGTGTGTGTGTGTGTGTGTGTGTGTGTGTGTCAGTGTCTTTGGACAGCATAACTCAAAAACGAAAAGTAGGTTAAAAACCAAAGTTGGTATTTAAGTTTAATGTCTTTCAAGGATGCAACACGAAAATTTTGAAGAAAATAGCCCCACACTAAACTACCCTTTACACGGAAAATTTTTCAAAAATGTTTGTTTTCTTCAAAATGGCTCTAACGATTTTGATTAAAATGTCATTTTTGAGATACTTTTATGACAAATGAAATGCATATCTTGAATTTTGTGGATATAGCCCCTGTAGTCGTATTTACTCTGGACCACTTTTGCATAACTAGTAAATCGTTAGAGATAGACCAAATCATACTATACAAAAAAATATAGATATTGCTAAAATACACAATTTATGTCTGAATAAATTTTCTTGTAGGTAAACTTAAAACTTTCGTGAAATGGAACGTCATTGTTCATTTTTTATAGCTTAAGTGTGCATTCCTTGAAGTGCATTCATATCGAGGCCGAGTAGTATAATTGTAAATATTACAATAAATATTCATTTACTAAAGTTTCGAACAAATAAAAGAGTGTTAGGGAGGATCATATTTTGGTCAATTGGAATAACGTTATACATAAATATCAATTTGCTAAATCAGTAATTCTGATAGTAACACATTTAGTTTCCATGAATGTCCTAGAAGCGCAGTGAAACTGCCTGATGTGTTTTCAATTGCCTCAGAGCCTTGAAGCATCCTGGGTGCCAAGTCGAGAGTTCAGTGTATTCCCCCAAGTCACAGCAGCAGTAGAGTAGAAAAACAAGTCGGATATCAGCCACCTGTTGTGAAGGCGATATGTTACCTCGAGACCACAAGGAAGAGATCGAGGCCTGCAGTTGCTGGAAGTTCTTGCACATCCCACAATTTGACAGATGTTACTTCCTGAACGTCTTCATCGGTCTTCATCCATCATATGTCAGATGCCTTGCTGACTTCCCAGAGAAATCTTAGGTGACGTACCATGGATAATCAATACTTGATGGAGCAGGATGCTGCAAACAGAGCACACAAACACCAGCCAAAGTCCAGGTTTGTGGTGCTCAGAACTACATGTTAATTCCGAGGGCATCCAATCAGTTTTATGAGCCATCCATTAAAGAATCAGTGTACCTTTGCACATTAGAACGGCCCTGATTATACAATATTTATTAATTTCACCAATGAAATTATACGTTTTATTACAATAAGTAAACGGCACATCCTAAGACACTTCAAGCTGAACTTTGAATTTGGTTGTACAAACCTTGATTTAAATTCATAACATATTGATTTAAAATCAAATCTGACTTGATTGAACTTAAATCAACAGAGCTGCAGAAAGCAGAAATAAGTGTGCGGCCTCATTAATTAAAATAATATGACAATTAATGCTTGTTTGTACTTATTTCGATAATAAGCATTGTTTCTAATTGTATTACTTCCAAAACTTCTGCAGAAGAAAAAACTGATTAATCCTAACCTAGAAAATGTCAAGATGTGAGGTTATTGTGTTTGAGGCGTACTTCTAGAAACTTGAAAAGTGAAATCAATTTGCAATTGAGTTCTTCAAATTTAAGGAAAGTGTACTGGACTTAAATATGTTTTGATCCAATAATTGGTAAAATATCAAATAAAAATTAATTAATACGGTAAATACATAATCAGCCTTGAATTAAAACTTAGATTGCTACCAATCTGTTTGTTTTGTCTTTCTTCGCTTGTAAAATTTGAGAACCTTTCCTGTTTTGCACTATTTTATGTATGGTACTGCACCCTGTTGGATGTGTCCGAAACTGAAAAGCAAGTGATTGCTGCTACCGGAAGTAGTGATTTTCAGCTGTTTTACGACATTGCAAACATATTACGAACTAAGATGAAATGAGACTTAAGGATCTTAGGCTAGTTTTAAACACCACGATTTGTCTCTGATCTCAGTCCATATTCTGATCTAGACTACATATATCTGATCTCAAATCAGTGATATTTATGTAATCAGGCTTTAGTGATTCATCCAGAGCAAAGCTAGCATGGCCACCCTTATGACTATTCACAACATACTAGTTTCACACACGGCAGAACTGAGCCTAAAATAATCAATGCCATCCCGTATATGGCATCACTGAATTTTTCAGTGTGACTTTGCTTTCCAATAACATAGTTTATTTTCAATAACCGAAAGTTCAATTGGTTGCAATATTACCATGAAAGGCATTTATTCATGAAATAGGCAGTTACCTAATTTGTACAGCTTGTCAATTTTATCGTTTTAATTACTTTAGGAGAATTGTAGTAAGTTTCCGTTATGGATACTTATTTTGGTACGTATTTCATAAAGCAGTGTATTTTCTGGTAGGTGAGCTAAAAAGCACATGTTCAAATAGGAGAAGCTCGAAGTTAGAGAAAAGTATTTTAGGTTATGAACTTTGTTCTATCTCTGGTGCCACCGCTGTCGTAAATTTCAAGTTGCTATGTCATACAATGTAAGAGCTTGTTTCATAGGTTAGGTAATCAAGGGGGACACCTCGTATGCTTAGCTGTACATGGATCTATTACGGCTATGCTACCAGGCCCAGCAGAAAAGAATGAAGCCTCAAGTGCGCAGTCAGAGACGCTCGGAAGTCCCTAACAATTCTAGGCTTGAAGGCCTGACCCAGTGCTGAGCTGCCTAGAGATGACGATGAACTACCCGTCAACCAAGCAGCCCTCTAGTGTCCATTTCCTTTGATAAAACATCCTTGCTGTCCAGCACCCGATAAGTATTACATTAGCTGGCGCATAGCTCCGCCTAGCGAAAGAAAAATAGCCCTTCTGTGAGAGATTAACTCCTAAGTTTACAGCATCAGAAGTCGCTGGCTTGCAGTGTTACTTCACTTTTTAGGTTCATTAGCTATTGCGATGTATCTATGGGGAGTGTTATAAAAGTTGCCGTTCTGACCATGAAAACATTAAATTTAATATACTTTATTTAAACATATTTGCCTTTTAAACTAATATATGGGGCAAACTTTCCAAACTTTAATAGCTCACAAAATAACATTTATACAAAAGGCTGGCCCCATAGCTCAGTCGCTAGAGCACCTGCCTGTTCAAGAGGCCCCGGGTTCGTTTCGCGGCTGAAAGGGTGGGAAATTTTCTTTGATCGGTTTTTTCCGCGTCCTCCCTAGGGTCTGCAGTAGTAATGTGAATGTAATCTATTAAGTTAGTCCAAAAGTTCCGCACATGGGGAAGCTTTTCCTTTCTGTTTTGTATTCTCACTTGAAATCTTCACATAAGTTAACGGTAAAAACCACTTATGTGGGTAGCCTAGGAAAATGCAAAATTCATACAGAGCTAGGACAAATAACATGAAAGAGTATGAATGTATGTGTGGGTTTAAAGACATCGCAAAGAGAACCCAATATACCAAAACAGTATGTAACTAATGATTATTGCCAATTTGTGTTGATATAATGGCAAAATCCACCGATATGCCTTAAGGTAGTCTGTTCTGTTCCTGGTTGGCTGAGTGCAAGTACTCGCAAGTACTCGGAGCCCTGCTGCAGGGGCAACGTGAGTCAATATACCACTGGCCAAAAGTCACAACACAAATCCTTGCGCTTCCTGCCAGTCTTAAGATTGTGCCTTTTCTCATAATAGTTGTCACTATGTCAAACCAGGGAAGCCCGTTTACTTATTCCTGGGAAGAGCAGTTTCCATTTACCAAAACGGGGGAGTCCCGCAATGCCTTTTAAGTGAAGAGAACAAGAAAATGGAATGCGCATTGTCATCATACAATGTAATGACAGCGTACCCCAATGCCGAGCTGAATTGTGTGCTGCGTGTGTAACCCTGCGAGTTGTGAGCACTTTTCTACTCTGTTGCGTACAAAGGCAGCCAACTTAAGATGTAAAATACGGTATATAAATATAAAAATAACAAAAAGTCTGTATCCGTGATGCAATGGTCAGCAGCCTGACTACCCACTCGGAGGTTCCCGGTTCAATCCCTGGTAAGAATGGGAATTGTTCTTGAATTGGAGCTATTGCCTACCCTAAATAGAATCTGGAAGTGTAGACGTAAGGTGAATGTGCTGTGAAAGTGTGTTAAAGACGACGAATGCCTACACTAACCTAATCTAGGATAAAAATACTGTGGTAAAGGCAATGTAACACATACCACTTCTGACACCAGTGCGACATGTCCCGTTACCTTTTTCTTCTGTCACATTATTTATATTCTAAAACTGAAGCACAAAAACCTGTGTTTTTATCTTTGACACAAGTTACAATTCGTCGTGACATTGCAACTCACAGCTGTGCATTTGTAACCTTCGCACAGACTTCACTGTCTCTCTCTACATTCTTTGTCTAAGAAACAGCTAGCATGGAAGATATAGTCAATCAACGCTTTACAATAAACTTCAAGATTTTCTGTACACACACTCTCACACTTAAAAATATTACTAATAACTGTCTCGTTCCACACTTAACGAGTCACTCGCTTCTCTTGCCATCTCGACTCACTTATATAGCCGAGAATGACGTAGCACAGATTTTTCTCGAAATCTAACTTTTCTCGAACTTCTCGTAAAATTTCTGAAAGAGTCTGGAAATGCTTTGCTCTGCCGCACCCAAAGTCATCTTTGTTTTCACCACTCCATTATCGTCGGGCCATTATTTACAATCAGGTATGGGGTAGCTTGACCTCGAGCGTTTCTGACGGACAGGTGGCCAGCGCCGCAATACTATGAAATGTTTTAATGAAAGCCCCCGTTATTAGCATGAGGAAAAACCATATTTTATAGAATAACGAGGCTGAGTGCACCCCGTTCCAGACATCCCAGTGGGGGGTAATCTTCATACTGGTACCGGAAATCGATCGTATATGTATTTACTTATTACAAACATTTACAAATAGTTTACGCATGCATTCTTAATACAACCTAACCTCCAGGATTTTTGGGCCTTGTATTTCAGCAGAATGGTTGGTTTTGCTTAAGATAGATGCCTGTTGTGGCAAATTCTAAATCAATATTTATCATTGTAAGCGTGTAATGGTTCTGTTAGCTCTCAGTAAACCTATATTTGGTGATCACTCCTGTATCAATAGGAAGGTATAGCTTAGAGGGTAACTGGTGGCCTATCATTTTGAACGTGAGTGGTTAATTGGGTGCATGATGATTTGTGGAGTCCATTACAAGGTAATAAAGCCATTACACGTGACTAAGTAAACGCAGATGAAGACGGATTGCTCACCTCTACGCGCACACCATCCAGTTTGTAGCTTTGTTTCACAGTTTCTGAGCGCGGCACGTAGCGGTAGAACTCTTCGTTGTCCTTGTACCACTTGACCGAGTAGAGTTTGTCGCCTTCCAACTCGTACTGACACTCTAGTAGCGCCATGTCTCCCCTCACCTTGTACTGGGGCACGCTCACCCTCACCAGCTTCAGGGAACTCACTCCGTTATCTGAAAACAACAAATTAACTAGGTGAGTTATGCATACGTTAAGAAATCTGTACCATTCTCTGCCCAACCTTCAACAAAAGCGAATTCATTTATCTGTCTGCCTTCAGTCACGGTATAGATTCCGACACGTCATTTGATGCCTTATTATGCGAAGGGATGAGATAAAAGTACCCTACAGAAGGCCAGAGCTCATTACAAGTGAAACTATAACTATGGGGGTCCCTAACAGGTGTAGTAAGCCTGACGCATATAAAGTGGTCCATAAAGGATTGGTAATACAATTGGTAAGGTACTTTCAGTCCTGCAAAATATGGCCGAAGGGTAACATTACAGGCTACATGTTCTTCCTAGCTGAGCTAAGGCAATGCTTCCTTGAATATAGGGCCAAAAATAAAAAATAAGTGAAAATCTTCACATAAATCTCGTAGCTGTCTTTCTGTTTAACAAAAAATGTTATATTTTAGCAATCCCAACTCTAAGTGAATTTCCTGTTTGCCTTTTCATATGATCTTTTTAAGTTTAAGGCCCCTTAACCGAGTAACTCGCATCGAGTAATGAATAAAATGGCTCAAATGATGTTCAAGTGAACCAGGGATCCATAGAGTTTAGAGTTACCTGAGAATATTTGTCTTCTCAGGATAAGGAAAAAACCCTACCCGGATAAGTCACTGAGATTCGAACTCGGGAACGTCAGTCAGAGTCACTACCTCCAGAGGCGGACTATTAAATTGTATTATATCTTATAAAACTGCAAAATTTACATGAAGGGATTCTAAACTCCTAATTTTCCTTTCTGGCTCGCTACCGCTTTTGGTTTACCCATATCCTGTATTTCCAAAGCGTACAAAAACTGAATTGTATATGACTTGAAATATACCTTTTTAATCAACTAACACCTTTAGTGGCCATTATGTAAAGTAGATACAGATTTTTATGTCATTAAAGAGTTGAATTGTAACGATGGCCGCCGGTTACCCGGCGCCCTTCAAAAATACTCTCAAAGTTAAGCTACCTCAAACCACTGGGCAGCGTGTGCCTCAGAAAGAATGTCGGTGTTAGCTACCTTACCCCATTACGTCCGCGGTAACCAAGGTAACAATAAGCGCGGAAGAAATTTGCAAACGTTCGAGAAATTGTACAAGAGTCAAACTTGTTTACGAAAAAGTGAATTTCGAGAAAAATCCGTACTATGTAATTCTCGGCTGTAGAAACTAATGCTGTAGTACTGAACAGTGGTGAGTTGCAAGGGTACGATGAATTGTAGATTGTTTTAATGATAAAAAAGAGGATTATATATTTTTTATTCACTTTTAAGGCAAATAAAGTGACATAAATAGTAACAAATAATAAAGTAACTGGACTGCCGTTTGTCAGAATATAGACTAGTGCTGTAAATGCACTTAACACACATTTTTCGTTAACCACTGTGGAGAGATTGATCGAGCAGATAGTGAAGACTGCTTCAAAATGAAAGATCCAGAAATCCTGTCGCATCCAGCGAACCGTTTAACGTCCCCAGGGTAGGTAACACGTGTTCTTGACGCCATAGGGCAATAAACGTCGAGAGGGTAACGTACGGGGCAAGTCTTCCATAAAGTGTAAGATCGCGTCATCCGTTGCAAAGTGCGAGATTTCGGGAAGGGCTGAGATGTAATCTTGAGGAAAACCGGGAGTTCTGCAATTAAAAGCGAATATTCTTGGGCCGAAGAGAAATGGCCCAGGACAAATGGTCCAGGGGGAATGCTTTTTGTGCCGAGTTTCCCTTCACGTTATTATGAGTAATGTGCCAGAAGATTCTTGAACAAGTGCCAGACTACAGCGGTTTTTACAACTTGCACTAACAATCTTTTCAAATGAAGATACATGGAACTAACTTAGCATATGAATATCTGAACAACAGTTGGCATCGGATGCTCTAAGTCTTGCTTCATTTTCTCTACTTGAATCTTGTATTCATGTCCTATTTAATTTTTTTTATTACTGTTATACTGCGACCCAATTTCATGGTTTCTCCAAAATACCACTTGGTGGAAAATCATTGTATAACATCCACGCGGATTTTTCTACCTATTGTCATTGAGTTTTATACTGTGACAAAACGACAATTCGACGAATCTCAGTTTTGACACAAGTGTGACATAATGAAAGTCCAGTCCAGTTATCTTTCCTCACTTTATTTTCCTCCAATCATGTCTTTAACTCTCTCTCTGCTGTTTCCAGGCCTCCTTATATATCGGGGATGACGTCACACGGACCATTCGCGAATTTCTTCATATAACCCGGCTGCTGGATATTTCTCGAATCATTTGAAAAACCTTTTTAGTTCTGCCGCTCTGATTGCCGTCACGTTTTTGCTCGAGTGAGAGGTGTGGGGAGGCTTAACCTCGCTTGATACGTGTCAGGCGCATTGTGTCATAAATATAGATAAATGTATTCAATTACTAATCATGGTAAAAACCAGAATGAAAATAAACTTACAAAAAAGGTCCAAAAGATATGAAAATTCTGTATGTATAATATTCAATTTGTAATTAAACGTTTACCAAATTTAAAAGCCCTTTCGAACGCTTGTTTATCTTCCACTAGGAACTCTGCAAGACTGACGGGTAGTTGAATAGTCCTGAAGGTGCACTTGGGAAGCACTCTAGCAACACGGGCTGACAAAGGTCTACCACACAGCGGAATGTGTATCTCATTAAACAATATGAGAGTCTCTATTGTAATTCTGTAGACTATGCACTGACAATTCTTGTCACCAGAACCTTCTAATAACCCTTATGTTATGTTTTGCTACGTTCCCCACGTATTTATTTTATATTCAAGTTCGTTAGCAGTTTATGCTAAATAACGTATACAGAGGGAAAGCCGTTAACACTATAAATCACTGAGCCAATATGAATAAATAAATAAATATTCCGTTTGTTTATCCTCCATTGGTCGCTACAGGCCTGAGAGACCCCTACGTTTATCTAAACGTTATAGTTCACAAATTAACCAATCGTGCGCATAACCATTTCAAATTTCAACCAATGACAGCCTTCATTCGCGAAAAGTTATGAGATTTCATAATCACCTCCTCTGAATTTTAATTAAGACCTCGTTTGCTTTCCTTATATTATAATCAGGTTAGAAAATATGGCTGCGCAACAGCATTCGCAATTTGATGCAACAGAAGCCGCTATTCAAATGTCAAAAACGGCTGACTCTCGCTTTGGTGAAACATCTAATGCTGAAGTAGATACACCTTTCATTTTTCATAAAAATATCTCAAACATCTGACATTTTAATCAAAATCGTTAGAGCCTTTTCTAGAAAATAAAAATTTTCGAAAAATGTTGCATGTAAAGGGTAGTTTAGGGTGGGGCTATCTTCTTCAAAATCTTCGTGTTGTATCCTTGAAAGACATTAAACTTAAATACCAACTTTGGTCTTAAACCGACTTTTCGTTTTTGAGTTATGCTGTCCACACTCAGACTGACAGACGCGCGCGCGCACACACACACACACATAGAGATCTTTTTCTAACAGTTTTTTTTATTCAGGAAGTTTCAAGACATATATTTGGAAATAAAATATTAATTACAATTATTAATTACAATAGAGCATTTGAATAATATTTAATGGACAATATCACCTGTAATTCGTGAAATAATCTTAATAAATGCAACTCGTGATAAAATCCCTCATGGAATTGCTTATGATAACAATCGATTCAGTTATTTTTGAGTTGTTCTATTAAAGTTATTCATTAGGAGGTATAAAATGTGTCGTAAAATCCATCAGCTCAGCTTGAGATTGCTGCTGGAAAGCCCCTTACATTTGTAGAACTGTGCAGTTGACGACATATTGAACATCCTTCCCGACAATACACAACTTTTCCACTAACGAAGAAATTGTCATGCAGAGAGCGGCACCCCAGGGCGCAGAGGAGACAATCAGATACTTCATAGCCCGTAAAATACAGGTCGTTTAATGGTCACATCTAAATTCTTTAGCACTGAGTCATTTGTAGCAGACTGTGAGCTGAAAGAGCGTCGATGGGTGTGAAAATCATAGCCAATGAATTTCTTGTTTCACAAGAAGGCACCTTCAGATTCAGGTCACGATTTACCCGAGTATCACCTCCCTCTATAAATTCATCGCTCAACTGTTTCATTTTCCTTTCACACCAATCACTTCATCCCATGCTACACCAAATGCATGCACAAAAGGCTCCCAGCTCCTGAAACACAAGCTGATAATTTCAACTCTTTAAGAACAAAACAATGACAGCTCAGCGTTTCTGCGAATGTGTGCTTTCACTTCGTAGATTTATTGACAGAATTTAGATTTCAACTTTGAACTTTAGTTTAGCTGAAACCGTTTGATCCTTATTCTGTTTGATCGTTCTTTTCCACGCTTTGAGCATAATTCTATTCCTGTTGCAATTTTTTTCGTGGTCTGGTTGTTACGCATGAAAAGGCAGTAATTGTATTTTGCTTGCGATGCGTTCGCGTAATGTATTTCTGCAGCGTTAAACGTTTTCAATTTTCAACTACATTCTAACATTATCCATCTGCAACAACATATATTGTTAATTCCTTCTGGCTCCCTAATAAACAACTTCATGCACTTCAAGATTACACTCTGGTTGCTATACTCTGTGTTGCACTCACATGGCTTTCTCTACTCTTGCACTAACCATTCTTACAAACTCTTATTCATATATATTCATGTTAATACAGATGAATATTTGTACAAATTTCTTGTAGCTACAAGGGGACTATAGGAATTCAGTAGACTTTGAGTGATAGTCAAATATTTTAAAGTTTTCAAATTCCGTTCTCTTGGCACGGTTAACATGCAAAAACTGAACAGCGATCTTCCATTTGACAAAAGTATGTTCTCCAAAACTTACACAAATAACAAGGAATATCTCCGAATTAGTTTACTCTACAAAAAATGTATTTGAACATAAATTGTGTGGTTTATAGACATCTACAATTTTGTATAGTAATGTATGGTCTATCTCTTACGGTTTATCAGCTATACAATATTCATCCAGAGTAAATAGGACCACAGGGGCTATAGTCAGAAAATTTAATATATGCATTTCATTTGTCATAAAAATATCTCAATTATATGGCATTTTAATCAAAATGTTCGTAAGTGTATGTATCTCTCTCTGTGTGTATGTGTGTGTGTGCGCGCACGAAGATTTTGAAAAAATCCAACCCTAAACTACCGTTTACATGGAACATTTTTCGAACATTTTTATTTTCTTGAAAATGGCTCCAACTGTTTCAATTAAAATATCAGATGTTTAACACATTTTTTATATCAAATGAAATATATATTTTGGATTTTCTGGCTATAGCCTATGTAGTCCTGTTTACCCTGGATGACTTTTGAATAACTCGTAAACCGTAAGATATACAAAAAATGTAGGTCTTGCTAAAACACACAATTTATGTTTAAATAAATGTTTTTGTAGAGTAAACCATTTCGGAGATATTCGTTGTTGTTTGTGTTAGTTTCGGAAAATTTAAAACCTTCGTGAAATGGAACATCGTTGTTCATTTTTTGTATGTTAAGCGTGCAAGGAGAACGGGATCTCAAAGCTTTAAGATATTTGACTGTCGATTACTGTACTATATTATTCCCCTTGCACCTACAAGGAAATAGCAATAAGAGTTTGTAAGGATGGTTAGTACAAGAGTAGAGAAAGTCATGTGAGTGCAATACATCGGATTTTTTAATTTTAGCTTTACGTTTCATTCGCAAACATCCTGTCGGAATGTTCGATTTATTGGTACACGTGTTCTTATTTTAAAATTTTAAATCGAATAATGAAATAGTTCACGCTTTCATAGCTGTTGTGTATTATATTTGTATTTTAACTGCAAAGTGTTGTCTGATGTTTCGACGACAGGCTTTTCTCTCGTCATCTATCGGCTGAATGATGTATTGTTTTACATCCCTGTCACTCGCTGGATGATATTTATGGCCGGACTTCTTACAGTTGAGCTCTGATGCAACACACGGATCTCTCTCCCCCCCCTCCCCCCCTCCCCCCCTCTTTCTCTCTCTTTGTGCAGCAGTTTTTATTTTGCACTTTATTAAACTCCAAAGTACCAACCTCGTGAATCCGATAAAACGTGTGTGCTGACAAACAAAACACAGCTGCAGGCAACTTTAGTTGAGGAAAACAAAATCTGCACTCACTGCCATTACGTGCCGGATTTGTTTTCACGTTCGAGAGCAACGAAAACTTGGAACTGATGCAAAGGTCACGTTACTAACGAGCATGAGGTAGTGTATGTAATTGAGTGGATCTTGTTATATTAAACAATATTTACCATCAACAAAAAACACTGAGAAAATAACTTCCAACTTTTTGTAAAGGAAACATTAGCAGTAACAAAATTTTGTCGTTTAGGTTACTGTGTACTGAAATTAGAAATTTTCGTGTGCTGTATTTATGAATCTGATGGAGGGAAATGTGCTTTACTAACTATACGACTTTCTCTAACAGTTATCGGGGCCCTAATGACCAAGTTGTCGACGGGCCCTTAAACTCAACACACTCACTCACTCTAACAGTTATCGTTTAGTTTTTGGACTACTGAACGAATTACTCATCTAACGAGGTCATCTTGTATTTTAATTTCTGTTTTCGCGTACCTCCATCTTCATAGATATTTAATCAAAATAGATTTTGAGAGCTCTTAGTCCCAAAGCCGATGAATACCAAATTTGGATCATTTTAAGATCTTCCAAGGATGCGACACTCACAATTTAAACAATATTCCCTCACCCAAACTCCCATTCCATTCTTTTTTTATTTTATGAATTTTGATTAAACTTTCTACCACACATTTAATATGTTTGAGCGAGAAATAAAATGTAAATTTTTATTTTCTGCGAAAAGCCCTCTGTATCTTAATAATTTCAACATAATTCTTGCTACAAAAGTATACCTGGCTAATGCATATCATTTATCTGAAATAAAGCATTTATTATAGTATAACTAGGAGTTATTTCCGGGCTGTTATGCCGTGGTCTGCTGGAGTTGAAGAACCCAGACGTTTCGTCCACATCTGCGGCGGACATCTTCAGTGGCGCGGTCGTAATCTCCTCGGAGAAGTTAGCGTAGCGTCAGACGTCCGAGATTACGACCGCGCCACTGAAGATGTCCGCCGCAGATGTGGACGAAACGTCTGGGTTCTTCAACTCCAGCAGACCACGGCATAACAGCCCGGAAATAACTCCTAGTTATACTGACTCCGGCCGTGAAAGCCTTCGCTCTCTCATTTATTATAGATTCTTAAATATTGGTTTTCATTTTCAAAAGCTATAGTTTTATCTTCGCTGTTCTGTCATGGTTATTCAAGAATCATGGAATTTTAAACCCACCACAATTTCACTATTTCACACATTTAGAAAGAAATGTGTAAATCCGTACTGAAATTTATCTCGATCATCACGTTTGTAACAACAATTGAAAAGGTCATGTTAAGCAAACAGAGCATGTGAGGTTATGTACTTCCTCTTAGCCAGGACATACACTATTTACGCAAATGAAGACTGATTGTGGTTTTTATAAGAAATTATTTAGAACATTTTCTGGACCTTTGCTGGTATATTCGGTAACAAAGCCTCAAATTGCTAAATAGGCTGATTAGTTACAGAGCAATAGATAGCCTTTATTAAAATTAACTGCAGATAATGTTGTGGTACAGTTTTCAAAATTTTAAAATCAAGCCTAGCATGAAAATTTTGTAACATGCTTTGCAAATAAATCCTCCGTCGGTCGCTAAGGGTCTGGGAGACCCCTAAGTTTATTTAAACGTTCTAGTTTTGGAACGAACCGCCTCACTAAGACATCTAATATTACACCTTACTCAACTGTGGTGGAGCGATAACCTTATCTGTTTATTTCTTTAGCTCGAAGAATGACTAATCGGCAGTTACGTGTCGCAGAGGTCAACCAGAGTTTGCGCGTCTACTCTCGTTATACAGTATCACTGACATATTTTCCCTCATTAGTTGTGCAATATTTATTTTTCATTGCAAGGAGTAAAATGTACGATTTACAAAATCCAAAATGATAATTTATTATTATTATTATTATTATTATTATTATTATTATTATTATTATTATTATTATTATTATTATTATTATTATTATTATTATTATTATTATTATTATTATTATTATTATTATTATTATTATTATTATTATTATTATTATTATTATTATTATTATTATTATTATTATTATTATTATTATTATTATTATTATTATTATTATTATTATTATTATTATTTCTGAAAACTGTATTTATTTTACACTGAAAATTTCGAAAGAACATAGTTTACTTCGTGTTCATTTCTAAGTTTGCCTTGAGAGTGCCCCTTGTACGTCCAGAGAGGTGCAGGACTGGTATGTCAGAGAAGTTGCCTACTAAGCAAGGCGCTCGACTGGTACGTGAGAATTTTGCACGTCGTAGTAACGGACGGCCGTATTCTAGGGCTGTGAGGAATGGGGCTTTATGATATATTATTTGACTTCCTTGCTTCTTCTAGCCCAACTTCAACGAATATACAGCAAACTTTGGTGGCAGTTCTTTATGTGCCACTCATGGAAAATAGACATTGATTCGTTCGAGAGTTTTCTCATATGGCGTTACTGTCAGAGCATTCCTTCAATGCATTAAAACAAATGAGTGACAATGTGTTATGTTACAATGTTTTTTAAGTTGTTTCCACCTACTGTTACAATAAAAGTTATTCCTGTTAGTGCGTTATGTTACGCAAATTTCATTCTTCGTTTTACTCTGTGAAATGAAATAACCAGTGCTGAAAACAATAAATATTAACTCACTGTAAAATGTTCGTTACATTCTGATATTTAATATCAAAGCATGATATTCGAATTCCAAATTTTACAATTACATGCAGTTTCTATACATACTTAGTCCTAGCCATATATTACGTTTAGTCATTCGCAATATACACTTGAACTTCTTAACTTCAATTACCTCCAAACCTTAACGGTTCCTTACCCTTTTAGTGTCAGTTCTTTATTACACACTCCTTGGAGAATAATTTTATCTGACTTTGATTCAATTCCTCCGAGCGTCCTATGTCTGAGCTCTCTCCCTCTGTAATTCTTCTGTTCACGGCTGCTTTTATATAATTGATCATGGTCATCATCATCATCATCATCATCATCATCATCATTAGTAACATTAATAAGAAACGAAGAAATGCCAACGAAACATTACGTACCGTCAAAGTTCCCGTTTCAAATGTTAGACAATAGTAGCATATGCAGGAGTGAGTTTATTCCCTGGAAAATAAAGATCCTGTAAGTAGAATGAGACCTTTTCGGTTGTTTATACTGTTATTGTCTATTATCGCAAAGTGCACACGCTAGTTCAACTGCCTGTCACCTTACGTCCTTCTTAGAGGCAGCAACGCCACTGGCCTCTCTTCCGCCGTGAACTTCTGCAACTGTTTTAACGCAATCTACTTACGGTGGCGCCGGCTGCACTGGGCCACCTGGAAACGGCTGTACCAATTTGCACAAAATTTGAATTCAGATAGGGCTTTGCTTTTTAAGTTATCTAGATAGGTGTCTTTCATAAAAAATGCGATTTTATTAACACACACACACACATACACACACACGCACACACACACACACACACACACACACACACACACACACAAGAAAATTCTTTTATTCCCGGCCCTACAAAACAATTCTTGTGTATATTTCGCGTATCTCGAAAACGATTCTAGTGAATTTAATCAAATTAAGATCACAGGAACTGATGGTATTGCAAACGGATTTGTAATTCATTCTTGTGTATTCTCTTCTTTCTCAATTTCTGGAACCTGTTTTAAAAACTGTAACCTGAGATTTTGTGAAAAAATAGAATAAAACGAAATTATATTTAAATTGCAAAAGGTCCAATATAATATAAGCGACAGTATTAAAATCATAATAAAAATGTTGTTGCAAAAATTATATCGAATGACAGAGTACGGAATTTCAGTATTCCCAAAACTCCATTAACCGGTAGAGTAAGCAAAATGGATTCCTGCACTGGGAATAATTTAGATTTCCCTGCCTGTTTCGCTAATTGTGATGGTCATTCAGAAAACATTATAGAAACTGTTGGATATGTCTGGAACAGGAAATTCTGCTACCCCTTGAAGATAAAATAAGACCACGGCTTCCAAGACTGAAGAAAAGATACATTTTAATTCGAAATATTTATCTTAATCAGTATAACTTCATAAATTAAGGAATCATCTTAGCAATTTCCTAACGAATGCTGTGTACAATTCTGATAGGATGAAAGAAACTCTTCAAAGACGTAAAGAGAAGAAAAGGATGCAGCAGAACGTCTTTAGCCAGCGTTCGTACCTGTTTAAGAATGTAAATTGTAATGCTCTTAGGCAGACGCCTGCCTACTTAGTTTCGTTGACGTCAGCGACAAACACAATCAAGTAATCAGGTCATGAAAAGGACGACTTTTTGACCCGTTTGTGGAGCGCACAAAACGGGGTGCAAAATATGGAAGTTCATTAGCACTCGCCTTTCTAAGAGACGAGAGATAAATTAGTTACGTTAACAGGCAATGCACAAGATCTGGTAGCCGCTACCCATTATGATAAAAGCAACTTGCTTATTGCTTAAAGCATTCAGGGTGAGCATTTAAATAACAGTCTCTGTTGGCGGTTACACAGCGCCGTTTTGCAATTAAATAAATGTGATTCAGAGATTCTTGGGTGTCATATTTCCTCTAGTTTGGCGTTAAAACGATATTAATAGTCAGCAGTGCTTATATACTTATAACCAAAGAAATTAGAAAATATTGCTAAAAAATTTGATGTGTTGCACTCACATGACTTTCTCTACTCTTGTACTAACCATTCTTACAATCTCTTATTCCTATATCTCCATCTTGTTAGTTGACATAAACATTTGCAGAAATTATCTTATTGCTTATTTCTTTGTAGGTACAAGGTGAATATGAGAACACAGTAGGCCTTGAGCGATAGTCAAAGCTATCAAATTCCCTTTTCTTTGCACGGATAACATACAAATGAATAACGATATTCCATTTGACGAAAGTATTTTTTCAGAATCTCACACAAATAACAAGGAATATCTCCGAAATGGTTCGCTCTACAAAAAAATCATAAGGGTATAAATTGCGTTTTAGCAAGATCTACATTTTCTATACAGTAAGCTTTGACCAACTTTTACTGTTTGCCAGTTATGCAAAAGTCATCCATAGTAAAGAGGACTAAATAGACTATAGCCAGAAAATTCAAATTATATATTTTATTTGCCATAAAAGAATCTCAAACATGGCATTTTAATTAAAATCATTAGAGCCCTTTTTAAGAAAATCAAAATTTTCGAAAACATTTCCATGCAAAGGATAGTTTAGGGTAGAGAAATTTTCTTCAAAATCTTCGTGTTGCATCCTTAAAAGACAGTAAACTTAAATACCAACTTTGGTTTTATACCGACTTCTCTTTTTTGAGTTACGCTGTCCACAGACTAACAGACACACACACACACACACACACACACACACACACACACACACACACACACTAACGGACCTGGTAAAAATGATTTTTATGGATTCAGGGGATCTCAAAACATATATTTCCACTGAAATCTTGACATCAAATTTCTCGGTGGAATACAATACCTCCTCTATTATACTATCCATAGTAGAGAAAGTAAAATTGGCATTATTTGTTCAGAATTTCAAATTTTCAATCATACGTAACTTTGAACTAGCATTTCTGTTTCCTAAGTTGGTAGTCTAGTAGGTAGTCTTTGTTCAGACACAGCACATCCCCTCTTCATAAAAGCATACTTTAACTGACCACGATCCTGTTATCTACATACTTTATCTCCCTATAGGACACAGGGATATTTGATATTTCTCTTTTTACGGAATATGTGGCATGTAAAGAGATTAGTAACTGAAGACGAGCATTGTAGCTCTAAGAATGTTTTGAAAGCAGATCTCGTTATACAAATCTCCCTTCGGCAAGGATTACCTAGCAACAGGATT
The DNA here is from genome assembly GCA_030765045.1 of Tenodera sinensis. Lineage (NCBI taxonomy): Eukaryota > Metazoa > Arthropoda > Insecta > Mantodea > Mantidae > Tenodera > Tenodera sinensis. Next base: position 35,994,417 of record CM060961.1, on the reverse strand, counting down.
CCGTAATAATGATATTTAATCCGCTGTGCAACAGTAATAGAAAAAGAGAACGTCTATCCATTTACCCACCCAGGCAATATGTCGTCATCACACGAGTAACAAGCCAAGTAAATGACTAACGAATTATCTTCAGAATGAACGTATCTATGTTCCAGCTTGCATGTAAATTAAAATATTACAAAATTTATTGTATATATTCATAAAAAACATTTAAACCTGACTCATTTCCCTATTAGCAATTCACAGATATTTCTTTTACGCTGTTCTGTTGGTAACATTTAACACTTGCTTTTACTACACCAGGTGAGTCAGCCCTTAGACCAGTTTTGCGCTTACTAAAATGTATTGCTTGACGTTCTTAAAGAGAGGAATGCGCAAAATTGAGACCAACAGTGGTTTAAGGGACAGAACGTACTCCCCGCTAAAGTACACCTCAAAAACATACGACTCGTTTACTGAGGGCGAATTCCGGTTTCCGGCCGATTTTACAAACTTTTTACTAGAGCATATATAGCAAAGTAATTCAGTAAACGCCTCAGAAAAGATGGACCTATCATATGAGTACACTAACAACGTCAGCTAAAAAGAAAATGGTGGATTCTTGTACTTAGAGCAGGGGTTGGCTGCTAAAAATCAGGAAAAATTCAGAGACACGCCTCATCCATCATGGACCCGTACAGTCAAAACGGACATATTGTTAAACAACAGTTTATTTACATTTTTGCATGAACTACGCCTTGTGCATCTCAATTAATATGCATAACAGCTTTTGCCATTTAAGTAATAATATTAAAACGCCAGGTAAATGATTAAAACTGTCTTAAAAGGCTAAATCAAGCACGCAAACTTGCGAGGTGGCAATGGCATAGCGCCAGGCATACAAGTACTACGTGCTTTCAGTCAAGTCTCGGAATAGCTGAATAGGGTTGTGACGTGTCCTTTGCGCTAAACCCCAGTGACACAGGTTCGAGTCTCAGCATTGTAAATATTATTATTATTATCATCATCATCATCATCATCATCATTATTATTATTAATTATTATTATTATTATTATTATTATTATTATTATTATTATTATTATTATTATTATTATTATTATTATTATTATTAAACATTGAACTACGTCACAACTCTTGTGGGCCTAAGTCAACCAACCTGTGGACCTCACGCTGGTTTGAGGTCCAGCAACATGTTTACCTCATCTGCAATGCTTGTTTCCGTGACCTACGGATATCTACCTACCGTGGCTCCTCAAATGCAGCTTTATACTGAGTGGCCACCGGTCTTATACATATTCGAAAGCTGTGCACGGTGAAATGGTGCTTCGCAATTTTGACTCCTACTCAAGTGCAGTTTAATAAAGATGAAGACAGATTTCAGATATGCATTTTATTCATGATGGAACTATCTCCAAAGTATTTAGCAATTATTTCCATAATTATTCATAATTTCATTTCTAACGCCACAGAACAAACGCTTTCGAAAATGTGGGGCCCACATACTCTTCAGTTCTACTTTAGGCTTAAAATCTATAGGAGGTAGGCGATTGAAATTGGAAAACAAACGACGAAGGACTAAAATTAAGAAGATGGAGGAATAAGAGGTTGTAGGAATAATTAGTACAAGAGTAGAGAAAGTCATGTGAGTGCAACACTTCAGATTTTTAAATTAGATTTGTTGTTACACCCCGACTGTGATATTTACATTACAGGTTACCTGATTCATCCCCCTCCCCTCTCCGTATTATCCGTACATACTCGGAGCGTGCACATATTGCAAGCAAAGGGATATTGGTCCTAGCTCTAGTAATAAGAAAAATTAGTGAGAAAGAAAACATTTCGTGGCTAGTTGCTGCGGTGAAGCACATGGGAAAGTTATTCAGCCCCAAAAAAGTTCTACGCAACATAAAGAAACCTTCAAGTTGAAAGAAAAGATAAGCAACTTGTTCCAGCGTCGGCCTTAGAGAATTCTAACATGGAAGACAAAACATAATATGGGCGTATTAAGAAAAACATACAAGCTTACGGTAATGCACAGTTAAAAATTATTCTTTCATTTTATTCTCCTTAAAATTGCATTAAACACACCTCTTTGTTATAGTAAGACAATCTACAATTCGTCGTGATTTGTCTTTTAGTTATATTCTCTCTGTCCCACGAACTGCTTTTGTTGGTGCACTCACAGTCATTCAAACAGGCTTAACTAACACCCGCTTCACACAACGAAAAACTCCGACGCGATCATTGAATGTCTACGACTGTCTCTGAGAACACCCAAACTGTCATTCAATATGTTTGGGCTCTCTTGCTTCTTCTATGCCAGGCGAAATTTCTAGAAACTACACCTTTTCTCGAAACTTCTTATAAACGACCTGTCTGGAATCGCTTTGTTCTGTTGGGCGGTGGCTAACAATACATTCATGAATAATTTTGTGAATTTTATTACAATTTGGACAATACACATTCTAGAAGAGCATTTTTCATCAACAATAACGCTGATATTTTAATTACTACTGCATTCCCATATTCCCTATGCATCTACAAGAAAATTAGCAATAATTTATGCAATTTTTTTATCTGCATTAACATAAAGAAGATATAGGAATAAGAGCTTGTAAGAATAGCTAGTACAGGAGAAGAGAAAGTCATGTGAGTGGAGCACATAAGATTGTCCTAGCTGAACTTATAGTATTACATACTTTAAAGAAGTGTTTAAGTACTCCAAGCTCTGTTATAGTTAACACCGATACAACTAATAGACAGTAGTATTAGATATAGCACCGACGCAACAATGATACAAGAACAAGTAGTTCAACTGTCTTCAATGTAATGCCACAAGTAAAACTCAACATTTACTACTCTCTCAGGGATACTTGACATGAAAACAAACAGCATAATAAACCCACAAGGACTGGGACGTTCTTTACTGCTGCAGATCCTTGATGTGCCGTTAAAGGCAAGCGAGGTCACGAGAGATGCTGATCTTATTGTTGCGTAATCATAAGGAGTGATAAGAAGTGGCTAGCAAATTGGAGTGAGAGGCGCTAACCATTCAATTACCGGAAACGTAAGAGCTCAGAGACCAACCGCAGTCCCAGGTGTGTCGCCCACTTCCCCTCGACAAGAACAATCGATAACGTCTACCAACCGCTCGCTATCTGGCGCCACATTTCTTCTTTAACGTTCACCGTAAAAAACTGCTCTCAGCTCCTCCCTCCTTGGATTAGGTAATTACTGCTTCAATCTCAAATTTCTCAACTGCCTGGAAAAGGCTCTCCAGCTGCATTTTTGTAATTTCATGATTAGATCATTATACTTTCACTTTAGTTTGGAGGAAATTGGTGCTATTTTATTGTTACCAACACAATACAGCTCAGTACAGGTTATTGGCTTCACGAAGGTTCCTCTGTCTCTCTCTTTCAGCTCTATTTCCTTTCACACACTAAGTTTAACATTTTAACTTTCTCTACTGGTAAGTAGGGGAAAATATTGTATTCCACCCAACAATATGAAGTCGGGTTTTCACCCGAAATATATGTTTTGAGGACCCCTGCATCCAAAAAATGAGCATTTTTAGAAAAAGGTTCGTGTGTCTGTGGACAGCATAACTCAAAAACCAAAAGTAGTTTAAAAGCCAAAGTTGGTATTTAAATTCAATGTCATTCAAGGATGCTACACTAAGATTTTGAAGAAAATAGCCCCACCCTAAACTATCCCTTACATGGAAAAGTTTTCGAAAATTTAGATTTTCTTGAAAATGCCTCTAACGATTTTGATTAAAATGTCATATGTTTGAGATACTTTTATGACAAATGAAATGTATATCTTGAATTTTCTAGCTATAGCCCCTGTAGTCATATTTACTCTGAACGACTTTTGCATAACTGGTAAACCGTTAGAGATAGACCAAATCATACTATACAAAAAATGTAGATCTCGCTAAAATACACAATTTATGTCTCAATAAATTTTCTTGTGGGGTGAACCATTTCTTAGATATTCCTTCTTATGTGTGTGAGTTTCTGAAAACTTAGAACTTTCGTGAAATGCAACATCGTTGTTCATTTTTTTATATGTTAAGTGTGCAAAGAGAACAGAATCTCAAAGCTTTAAACGATTTGAGTATAGCACAAAGCCTAGTGTATTCTAACATTTCCCTTGCACCTACAAGGAAATAAACAATAAGTTAATTTATAAAAATGTTGATCTTAACTAAAACGAAGGTATTTCGTTAGTACAAGAGTAGAGAACGTCATTTGAGTGCAAAACGTCAGATTTTTTATAATTAAAAGCAGAAAACTGTTTCTTTATTCTCTATTTTCATGAAACTTCAGGTTGCAGTAAACTAACTTATTCCTAAAAAGTCTACTTTTGTGTAGGATAAAACATACAAATCATTATTTAATTTCTGCTAATTAAACTAAATAAAGCATTATAATTAGGTACCGTAATAACAGTAAATTAATTTATGATATTGCTTTTTATTAAATAAAATAATTGCAGCTATTGACTAAAGCATTTTAATTAGGTATGATAATAGCGGGGAAGTAATTTACGCTTTTGCTTTTGCAGATGATCAGATCCTAGAAGCAAAAAACAGAATGGGAGGAAATGTTGTTAGAGTAAGTAGAATGTATACGAATATAATTTGAAATGTTTAGATAAGGAAAGTCAATGAGCATGATGAATGAAGACCAGGAAGTAATATATGGAAGTTCAATTATATAAATAGTTTTAGATTAATGCCTCCCACTCAGTTTAATTATTTACAGCAAAATTAACAATGCAAATTGGTATTGTATTTACCTTAGTAAGGCACACAAACTTAATACAAGAAACAAATACTGCGTAAAGTTAATCACAGTTTTATTATTCAAAATTAGACCGGTAAACTTTTAAATCAGAGAAGTGGCTGGTGTCTTCGCGATAGTATGGCAGAATAGGGCACGTCGATGCACTCTGTGTTAATCGCAATGGGCGTGCGCTCCAAAATTTGCTTTGAATATATTCAGAGTATGCATCTGGATCCCTCCTTGGTGAAATTTCAGTATCAAATTTCGTGAAGTGCAATACCTTCTGTACCATAAAAGGCACAAGTTACTCCAAATGTTTGTAACATTATGCTTTTCCGAAATATTCCCCATAAATGGGTTGAATTTCACAATACTTGTTGCTTTGTTGAAGTGTTGTGTCACCATTCGTTTGTTTCTCGTGGCCGACTAGACTTTTTCTTCAGTTAGTGTTTAAGGCAGTGCTTGAGATGGTAGATACACCCGCGAGTTCACACCGTGGAAAAGTCGACCGGGCTCTCCTTCCACACCAGCGATATGTTCTCATTAGAGAAGGCAACTGTTTCCCCCGAAACCCTCTTTTGTTTAAGCAGAGTTGCTCCTTCTCTTCCGCTAATGGAGCCTGACTCATTAAACAACCAATCCACTTTATTCCAACTTGGCCCACTTTATCAAGACCACTTGGACATAACGCACCTCGACACTGTCGAGGATTTCACTTTTTCTTGGCAATCTGTCTCCAACCATCCAACTTCATTATAAAGTATTTATCTTGGAAAAAAGAAATAATGAGCTCTTTTGCGCAAAAGTGGACCAACTTCAGTTCTGAAAAATACAGAACTTTGCCCTTGTTTGATAATTGTAGGTTATGTATATTTATCTTCTTCCCAATTGTTACCTTAGTTACGTTTTCACAATATTTTGGGTTGATATTGTCACAAATAACATGCCCAGTTACTTTTTCTGTCACTTAATTTCTGTTCTAAAACTGAATCACAAAAAACACAGTGCCCTTTTTAACGCCATGACCCTGAAATTTACATCTGGTCTGTCTTATTTGTAACTTTGACACAAAACTCTGATACCGTTGGACACAAACCTGACGATTCACTCCTAAAACTGTTCCAGCAACAAACAACTCTGAAGCGATGAGTACTCAACACGCACTTACAAAATAACACAAAAGTTTCGCCAACAGGCTGGAATAACTTTTTCTGCAACGCTCTAGTTATCTTTCTTGTCCATATTTGTAAATATAGATTTAAATTCCAAGTTTGGTACCCACTCGTCGCTGTTGTAATTATTTTTTTAATTTAGGAAACCTCAAAACGTGAATTTGCAGCAAAATCTAGGTACAGTTTTTTTGGTGGACTGCACCAAAGATCACATTTACATTCCTTGCCGCAAGAAAAAAGCTTCAAAAGTGATATTTCTGGGGCGTTGTACCAACCGTTTAAAATCTTTAAGTCAATCAAGAAAACAGACCTCTTCAACCACATTAAAAGATATCCACTGAACATTTTAAAGGTATAGAACAAAAATTCTGGCATGTTTTCGACCACTTAACCCTTCCCGGGGTAATTATTTTCCTAGTTTTCTCAAGTATTTTAAAACATGAATACCTATTATTCAAAATAAGGCACATATGATACTATTTTGTGTACTAAATTGTTGAAAACTTATAACCAAGAACATAAATGTTTATTAAGTCATAACATTGCTTTTTATTAGAGGTATTTTCTTTTGAGGCTACACTTACTTAATGAAAAGTGGCATATGTACCAAAACAACTGAAACTTTGCCATAATCAAACCAAAACGAGCAAAATAATGAAAAACAACACAGAAAATTACCCGCACAGGACGTATTATTCTGTAGCGACTAACAAAACACAAACCTAAGCACAGACGCGCGCTTAAATTCATCTGCTGACATCTGTTGACCATTATCGTGAAGTAAAGGCCAGCTACGATAGCTTACGCGAACGTATAAAAACAATTTGTGCGAAACTGACGCGTAACCATGCGTCGCAAATATATGCGCATTTCGCCCTATCAGTTTTGGACTCAATTTCATCGAGTAAGAAACTTTTAAATTAGTCGTGGAGGTTTAAGATTTTTTAAGCTATATTTTATAAGAAACAGGCACAATTCTATACAGGTTTCAAGCTAGAATCTCTCTAATGCTAGTACAAAGATGGTGTTGAGTTTCCGAGAAGCACTCTGTGATATTACATACTCCAGTTTACTGCTTATCGTTCTAAATAAAATATTTGTTCTAACAATGGTTACGTGCCACTCTGCATAACACTGTTATTGTATACAATAGCGACCTTCCATTGTTATCTGCCAATATTAGTTCACAGTACCTATATCAGGGCTTAATGAGCGACAGTGTTTATTTTCAGACTTATTTGCAGAGGTAAAACATAATCTAAAATGTGACGTAACATGTTTACTCTCTCTACTGTTTACCTGTAGCAAGAGAAGCTTGAGTCTTAGGGGTCTCAAGGGGAGAGGGGAGGCATTCCACAAATATCGGTTGTTGAGAAAATCTCATGTGTTGCACTCATATGATTTTCTCTACTCTTGTACTAACTATTCTTACAGACTCTTATTCCTATATCTTCTTCGTGTTAGTCGAGATAAACATTTGGTAGGTGCAAGGAGAATACTGGAATACAGTAGGCTCTGGGCGCAGTCAAATCTTTCAAAGCCGCTCACTATATAAATGCTTGGAAATTCCGTTTTCTTTGCACGGGAATAAATAAAAAACGAATAACGAGCCTCCATTTAACGAAGGTTTTAAGTACTCCAAAACGCATACAAATAGCAAGGAATATCTCCGAAATGGTTCACTGTGCAAACAAATTCATGCAGACGCAAAATCCACATTTTTTGTATAGTACAATTTGGCCTATCTCTTACGGTTTACCAGTTATTGAAAATATATAGATTTCATTTGCCATAAGAATACCTTAAAATGGCATTTTAATCAATATCGTTGGAGCCATTTTCGAGCAAATAAAAATTTTCGAAAAGTTTTCCATGTAAGGAGTAGCTTATAGTAAAGGTATTTTTCTTCAAAATATTCGTGTTGTATCCTTAAAATATATTAAACTTAAATACTTGGCACTAACACATTTCTTGCAATTCACTCTATCTTCGTTCTTTCGCAATGCATTCTTTTTTCTTTCTTTCTTCTTTTATTTTGTTCCATCTACATTTGTGTGCTGTTACTATTAATATGAGGCGATGGCACACAAAATAACCGGAAGTAACGTTTTTAAAAAAATCCGCAACAGGATTAAATGTCAACCTAGTGTCATTTTCTGAAATATGGTAGATTCGCGCTCCCGGGCAAAATCAAAACGGGAGATGGGAGATAGCTAAAAAGTCACGAAATAAGGGAATTCCCATATAATACGGGAGAGTTGGCACTCCTACCCACAGAGGATCCTGAGGTAGTTGAGAGTAAGGTAGCTGCCCAGGATTTATTCAGGTCTTCCTATACAGCCGAGGAGATCGTTTCCAGCAAGCCTGAAGGAATACGAGACGTTCCCGCCGTTTGATTCACCAACTTTTCGTTTTTGAGCTAATTTTTTAAATGTGTAACGATTTTTAGCATTATGTTAATGTGAGAGGTGCTATTTAGCTTTTATTAATCTTCCTTGGAATGAAAGTCTGTACAAAGTTTTATTACTCGCGGCCTAGCACCAGTCTGTGGGCTATAAAATTCGATTACTGTTGTCACAGGGAGCAGTACGGATCTATTTTATGGATAAAATGCTCAATATTGTTTTAATGAATGTTTTGAAAAATGTATTAACACTTAAAAAGCATTATCCTTCTCATTAAACACTTTTACAATTTTCTCGCTAAATATGGCGGACTTCTTCGCTAACAAACAAAATGGCTAGGTCCAGCCAATATCTGCGAAAGTCTGTAATTTTCTAATGTCGCTGCACTCAATAGATCTCAATCAATTACTGACAATAACCTTCCTTTTTATGAAGATCATAAAGTATGACAATTAATCATTCACATTTTGATGTATGATTATTATTTCTTGTGGATAGTGTCGATGAAAATCACTTCTTCCGTTGTATCAAACATGAACAAAAGAACTCAGCCTACGCTGCCTATAATTTAACATAGTTATTTCAGGGGGCTTTCTGATGCCTATATATTTACAATTTGAATTATTTCAGAGCGCTTACACAAAACTGCTGCCTCAAGGGTTCGGGGATCCCAAACTTGTATTTAGGTAAACCCTCGATATAAGGGTGTCCCAAAATTAGACCGAAAAATTTTGGGAGCTGATAGATAAGACTATTTTAAACAATTTTTGTCAAGGAATGTTTATTGCTGCGATGGTTCGTTTAAGCGCTAGACGAATTAATGGCACGACCATTGCGAATAACACAAAGAGTGCATCGACGTCCCTTATTCTGCCGTACTCTCGCAAATACACCAGCCATTTCTCAGGTTTAAAAGTTTATCGATCTAAATCTGAATAGTAAAGCTAAATGATAAATGCAATACTAATTTGCATTGTTGATTTTGCCCTAAATACTTAAACTGAATGGGAGGCAGAAGGTAATGGCATTAACTCGTCTAATGCTTAAACAAAGCTGCATAGCAAAAACCTTTCTTTGAATAATGTTATCCATCAGGTCCCAAAGTTTGTCGGTCAAATCTTGAGAATCCTGTAAAACTCCTCTATACTCTGTTCATCAAGAGATTAGAGGAGATATAAACAAAGCACCGGTTTGTATCACTCCGCGGCCACGTGATTTCACAATGACGCAACACGGTTACCTACCGCTACGCGTAGATATAATATGCATTTTACACTACTAAAAGGATATATTTACTTGATCCAAATAACATGTAACACATGGAAATTAACTGCTACTTACGTCATCTCTGTCCACAATAGCACTTTTTCATTTCGTGCTCACAAACTCGAAACCAATCTCCGGAAGCAGCTTGTGGAGGGAAGTTCGTTTTAAATCTGGAAGATCGGGAGCAGAGTTAACTGCCAACAGCACTTTGTTTAAGGTGGAGGTTCATTGTTAACAAAGAATTGAACTTTTCGACGGATTGCAGATCTCACACACAAATTCGTCGCAAACTACATCCACCATTCTGGTACGTGGAAGCTTTTGGCTGGGATCTTCACCAACTGACGATTTTTCTTTGCGTGTGTTGTAAATACTTGCAAATGACACACCGGTAAACTCGGATGTTAATTTCATCACGTCTTCTATAGCAAGTTCGGGATATTTTTCGCAGAACTTGTTAAATACGTTCAATATTGTTGTCTTTTCACCACTTCGCAACGGTTTCCCACGCTTATGTTTTACAACACTCACTTATTCCGCCATGTTACTTTCATACTGAATAATGCGCACGCAGAACGAATTAGGCTGGTTACAGATTCACTTAACTGCGTATTCTTACACTTTAACTATGCTTAGTACACTTAGTTCATGCTTTAGCAAACATTAAGGGACATTTCAGACCTCAGTAACAGTATTTCTTCAAGGGACTAATTAGACGGTGAAAGCGTCAAGAGGGCGCGCTGTGGTCAAAACGCACGTGGCTTTGTTTACGTCTCCTCTAATCTCTTGATGAACAGAGTATACTTAGAATACATAGCAAAGAAGCTAATAAACGACAGTGCGTAAAAAAGTCATATAAATGTAACAAATAATTCCTTTTTAATTGAGTATAAACTATCTCAGTGGTTGAAACAGCATGTTATTTCCCATTCTGGATGCAGATGGAGTTTTCCTTCACAGGAAATAGCTTAGTGGCGAAAAAAGGAAAGATCGGCATTTGTTGCAAAAAAGAACTTTCGCTAGAGGGCAGCAGCGAAATACGGTAATGACTGTAGTGGCGTTCTCAAGCGGTCAATCTGCGGTATTAAACACAAAGGCATGAATAAACAATAGTGATTGATCAGCATCTGGAAATAGTCTCGCCGATTCCGGTATTTTCGGGAGCTGTTGATCTCTGAGAATGACCCGCTGGACTATGTATAAATGATGCCTCCCTGCTCCGCTTTGTGGATTTGCATCTCCTTTGTGGAACGCCAGCAATGAAATATTAATTTGTCGGACGGTATTCATTATGAATAATAACATCCTGTTTAATACCCGCAAATAAGCCAAAGTTTGACAGAAAGGCTTGACAAAATAAGTGACGTCATTTATGATATAACAAAGGTTTCGCTCGCTTTAACATAGCACCGTTAATCACCCTGAAAAATGTATGGCTATGATTTTGATTCCAGGATAGAACTGCTGGAAAAATAAAACTCGAAGGGCATCATATCCCGGAACAGAAGATTAGAGTAATAATTTATCTATGTTTCAACATTAAAAGCAGACGCTGTTTCGGAATACAGTCGCTATTTTAGGTATAAACATTACCGCATCTACAATTTTGAGTTGTTGAGTAGAAATACCGTTCTCTTTTATTGTAATAATCGAATCGTTAAGGTTTAAGTTAATACTTTTATAAAGAAATGAAATAGAGTTACGTAAATAATTGGAAATTGTAACCTCCATATTGTGGCAAAATCCAATTCGGTTATTTTTCTATTATTTCTTAAATTTTATTGCAATTATAAAGTTTTCTTCTCGTTCCTACAGTCTTTCATGCAAATTTTACTTCCGTAACCTTGCTCAGTCCTTTCAGTGTCTTTCTTCACTTGATGATGTCAAGTGATGACGTTACACGGCCCTTTCTACACCACGTGGGTGAATACATGGCCAGATCGAAAGTTCTAGAGAAAGCCCCTATTGGTTCCGCCGCTTCGATTGTTCTAGGTCACGTATATACAGCAGTTGCGCGAGACAGCCTCACCTTGAACGTCTTTGCCCGCTCGCCGGCACATGTGGTATGGAACAGCTTGGTCCCATCCGTCCTTTGTTGTGCGCCGAGCCCGACATTATAATATGTTAGAATCAATGCATAATGTAGGTAGAGTTTTATCAGAGAGGATTCCACACTGAGACAACTGTACAGGTTTATTGTATGTCAGATCGCGATAGGAAGGGATAAAGTGATAGCACACTACGATTGTGTTGGAACCCAGGCAAGTAGCGGGAGCCGGCGTAGGGGTCCCTAACGTGTGCTGGAGATTCTTTATCTGGAACACCAAAGTTCACCAAGCAGCCAGGCGACTACAACGCCACTAATCCGCCGAGAACAGCAGTTACACTTTGCAAACTCGCCACACAGCAGCGCCAAACTTGCTCATCGTCAACACTTCCTACCCTATCCGGATTGAAATGAAAGTAAAAGAAAATGGAGGGTCAAAAAATTCGAGGAACCGTTTCGCTCGCTGCATATTGTAGGAAGCATGGGTTTCCGTTTTTGTAGAAATAATAAAGGTCTTTAGCGAATCCCATATTAGGGATGGACAATTACTTTAACTCGGGGTAGCTAAGGTAATTAGGAGTTCGGAGAATTCAGTCGACAGGAAAACTCAAATTTCCAGGATGTGCAAAAACTCAGTAGAGAAAGTACTGAAAATTAGAATTGGAATGAGATTCCTAGAATTCAGGAGTTAAAAATCGTGTTGCTTAAACAAATAAGAGGGCTGAAGCTTGGCAACATAAATAGGAACTTTCGTGGGGAGTGAATAGCAGGCGTGATTTAAGTTGATGAAGAACGTATATTTCTAATATTCTTGTCTTTCCTTCGTATCTTTCGTGCCTTACAGAAGTGTTCTACTAGTATCGATTATCGCCATTAGATGGCGTTTGAAGTCCGCGTACGGATTATACACGCGCGGACGTTCTTTTAAAAATGCTTTATTGTTTTTTTTTTTTTTTTTTTTTTTTTTTTTTTTTTTTTTTTTTAAATCATTTAGTATATTACTATAAATAGCGAAAGTAAAATTTAGTTACATTGATTGCATTACCTACGAAAGACCATATATAGAGAGAAGAGAGAGAGGCAGGCAGAAGTGTCTCCGTACTTAACGCAACAATGAAAACACAGCTGCTCTTGTACTTTGTCTCACCTATAAACTTAAAGAATATTGTGACGGCAGTCGCCGGTCGCCTTCAAAAAGAAAGTCAAGGTCAAACTACCTCACACGAGTGCGCGCCGAATAGACAGCGTAAAATGCAGCGAGCTGCAGTAGAGATAAATTATTCCAGACTGTTCGTGAAAACTGTTCATGTGCAGGATTTGTTTACCAAAAGCCTAATTTCCAGAAAAATCCGTGCTACGTGATTCTGGTCAATATAAGCGAATGCAAACAGCAAGAACAGCCAGTTTTTATCAGGAAGTCATTGAGTGTCGAACGAGGAAGCTGTTAGGACTAGTGTATGTGTGCGTGTGTGTGTGTGTGTGTGTGTGTGTGTGTGTGCGCGCGCGGGCGTGTGCGCGTGTGGCAATAGAACTGAAATACAGAAACGTGTATGTCAGGTTTAAGAAAGGACAGAGCAGCTGTGAGTTGTAGGGGCACGAGGGACTAAACATCGTGTTAATGCAAGCTTGGAGAAGAGGGGTGACAGGAATGAAATCGAGTATTCACATACCCCATCACATAATGCGGACACCTCACGTTTGCGGTTCTGTGTTTATGTATATACATTACTTTACAAACAGGATACACAGTTTCAAGGCCAAACTGAGTATAAACATAATGCGTTAGTTTTATGATTACATGTTTACGATTACGTTACATACATTTTCTTTTACCATGGCAAATACAGTGCTTTACTTTTACTACGAACACAAACTACTTATATTCCCATTGGTTTTCCAAGTATATTTGTACTTGTTATACATGGTTCTACAACTGACACGTTTTGAGGGACTGGCCGCTTCTCTGAGGTAGATGGATAATAACTGGCAGCGTGGCCTGGTAGCTGGTCGGTGTGTAGCAGAGTGGACGGGGTTAAAACTACGATGTAAGGGAAATGGCATAAATGTCTATTCTCCACATCTATGTGTTGTTTTAGAAGAAAAATAAGGTGACAAAAATTGCTGGACTTAGTCAATTTGTGGCCTCGGTGTCAGGAGTGGGATTTGTCACATTGCCCCCTTGTCGGAATATCATGGGCTGCTAAAGGATACAGAAAGTCATGTAAATGTTAGATATGAGACCCTATAGCATATTCCAAAAACCAAATTCCCTGACAAATAACACACTACTCAATAGCAACTACCGAAATTAATTGGAAGTTGTTAGCTAAAGTGATTCGAAAGTTGCGATCAGGAAAGCTGAAGAAAAATCTGATGCAATATATCAAGTTGCTTCTTAACAAATAGAGACACTTGGTGTAATTATACTTAGGAGTTCCTTTGTTTGCTAATGAAGTGTTTAGATTCCGCCTCTGTAGGACTTGAAGTAATGAGTTAACAAGATGGAGTAAACACGTATAGGTGAATGATTACACTGTGTAATCATGGTCTCCTGTAATGTGCACACAAGTAGGAAACAACTGCACTCTATTAGATTGCTTCACACATACACACACACACACACCCAACGCCTCCGCAGCTTGATGCCTTCTTTCAACCCATGGCATTCGGTCACTGTTAAAACGAGCAAATTGCATAGTCAAATCATTTTCAAGTTGCTTAGGTTTCCTGTGAGTGATTGGCCTTTATACGCGCCTTTATTGTCATGAAACCTTATTAAATATATGGTATTTGAATCAAAATAGCTAGAGCCAAGTAAAGGGCATTTTGGGATGGGAGGTTTTCTTGGAAATCCTTGTTGCATCCGTAGAATTGCTCTGTGTTTTTAGTAACACACACACGCACACACACACATACACACACACACACACACACACACACACACACACACACACACACACACACACACGAGCCGCGCCGTAGCCGCTTCTCGCAGTCGGTTTTGAGTCCAGGCGACCGCATGTGAGATTTTTGGTGGACAAAGCGGCAGTGGGGCGAATTTCTTCCGGGTTCTCTGGTTTCCCCCACTATCTCATTCCACCGGTGCTCCATTTGCATTTCATGTATCACCGGTGTCACCGCCTGTGGTGCCGTATGTAGTGAAAGCAAGCATTAAACATTACAAAAACACACACACACACACACACACACACACACACACACACACACACACACACACACACACACACACACACACACACGCACAGCGAGATGGCTCCGCAGCAATCTTTGAGGCTCATATTCGGGAGGTCCGTGGTTCAAACCTGTTCGGATTTCCCTCATTACTCAGAAACGTCAAATGTCTGGGAGCTACCTTAAAGTTAGAAATGGAACATTTTCTTTGCAAAATTGCCTAATATGGTTTCATTGCATACGACACCGCCATCGCCACCATCACCATCACCGTCACCGTCACCACCAGCACCACCATCATTCTTAATGCAAATACTAGGACTTCTATTAGGTTGCCTACTGAATTAGTATCCTCCACTGTTCAGTTGGGCAACCCATCTGATGTTAAAGCCTATATTACACACTATATTTTATATACTCGTGTTTTTAATGGTTAATTGCCGTTCAAGTTGTATTTTTCTAAAACATTTCTCTATTGAAGTTTTAATCTATTAATAAAATAAAGTAAGGTGCCCAGCATAAACCATTCTTATTTTTCTGCATGAATAACACGAAGATAAGTTAACCTGCAAGGTGTTCGTAGAGCTAAAGTAAACTTAGAGGTTTGTAATCTCCAACAAAACAAACTCTGCATTGCGTTATTTGGTACAATAAAAACCATTTTTGTACAATTGCCTCTTTGCACGCGCACAGATGCGTGCAAAATGTTCATACATTATTCCTTAATTCTTTTTTCGCCGAGAAAGTTTCGTTTAACTACACACCGTGTTTCTAGTAGTACAAGATTATCAACACTTTGCAAAACTAAATATACACACATTTTACATGCATATGTAAACACAAGCACTTACATGGAATCTCAAATTGCATCCCCACTAGTTGCTTTTCCCAGTGTTACAGAGTTGAGTTTTAAAAATCCCGGTGACTTTAATTAGCAAATTCACTGTAAGGTACCTAAATACCTGAACCTTCCTATTGTCTCTGAGCAATTCAAAACGTTTGGATTTGCAAAAATAAACTCGCATATTGTAGGGGTGCAATGGAGGGTAGCGGGATGGCTTGGGTGCTGAAGTCTGTGGCCCGCATTCGTGAGGTTGCGGGTTTGATTCCTGTAGCGAACCTTCCTAACCTTCCGTTCGGGGTTTTTTCCCAGGTCACTCAGGCGAACGCCGGGGAGGATATTTACCTTAAATCCCCCGAGCTTTATTCCCTTTCATTTTATTCATTTCATTCCCTCCATCCGGTCTTTCCAGGTAGAAAGCGTCAGTAAGTCACCGGTAGGATGCGCTGCGGTGTAGGTTGCGCTCTTAAAATACGGCGTTCGGCTCATGGGAGGCGCTGCGGTCGGCTAGTCGCCGTCAAGAGAACTGATTAGTCAGCCGTATCTGGATGGTGGCGCGCCTTACGGAGCTACCTGGAATTCAGTCGGGCTGAAGAACTGCCTGCGAAGCGCCCTGGTGGCATGTATGGTACTTTCAGTCATCTTTCCTCCCGGGGTCTGACACAATTTACAAACAGCTGTGTAGGGACGTAAGCTTGTTCTGGAGTGGGCTTGTGTAAATGAAAACCCAATAGTACAGAGGCGCCCAACCATCTCCCTTTGGAGAACCTTACGCAGTGAGCTTACTGAATAAAAATGTGACAAGTATGTTAAATACATACATTTTCTTTTGAGTGAACCATTTACGAGATATATTCTTATTTGTTTGAATTTATCAGTATTCATACTTTGTTTTAAATAGGAAATTGTTACCCGTTTTTTCATTCTGAGCGAGGTGGCTCCGCTGTAACCCAGAGGATTACGATCGGAAGGTTGCAAATTGGATTCATTTTGGGGCAACTGCTCTTACCTTGAATTTTTGCTGTTTTCCCCGGTTACAGGAACATTTTTGGATTTATTATACCACCTCTTCCAGCTTTTCGGTATGTAGATATCCCTTCGTGCGTTAAAACAGTTGCAGAACGCAACGGCGCAATTCCAGTCATACGGACACCACTGGTGAGTGCGAACTTCGTTCTGCTTATCAGCGAACAGGCTTTAACTAGCGTGTGTAGTCCGTGATAATAGACAGTAGCGCTATAAACAAGGCTTAGTGTACCCCGTATCAGACCTCCCAGCGGGGAAAATCCTCATGTTGGTCTGGAGGATTGAACCTGCAAGCAGGCGTGCTGCCACTGCGCTAAGGGTACCCTACTAATAACATTTCTCTTTGTAGCAGAGGAAACTATAAAATGCGTTTCTCCGGTTGTAGAAAGTAATTTTAGAACAGTAGTGGCGTGCAACTTGAATTTTCACCGGAACCTGGAAATTTCCCTTTCTCCACTCACGTCTTGCTACCGTTAATAGGGAAAGGATACAGGAGGAGGGGGAGGCGCCCTCAAGATAGTGGTACCAACCGAGGTTGAAGTGAGAAATATCCCTTTTTTCCCGCCTTGCCTTGGGTTCCGTGCGGTGGAGTTATTTATGATTCATGCGACACAAAGGACATCCAACGGGAACCTGTGTCTATTTGATTGATCCGGGTGTTCCGGCTGACGTGATCCTAATTCAGTTCCGGTGAGGTCTCGGGAGTGGTGAATAATTTGTGTGTGCGGCTAGACGGGGAGGTCATGGGCAACGACTGAAAAAATGTCACCCATCAGATGTTCAAATTTTCCTTTTTTTGTGTGCTCTGTTTTATTTGGGCTATTCCCAACGTTATGCACGCATTGTTGAAAACAAGTTTAGCGAATCCAATGCTCTGGATTGTAGCTAGGTGATGTGTTTCCAAGTCACATTCGGTGTAATGATACGTATTTCAGTGCCACAACTAAACTCTTGCATTAACTTTCTGTGGTTATTTAGCTTTGTTTACTTCCTCTGTTCCGCTCTCAGCGGTGATATCCCTGAAATAGCTATAACCAGAGGCAAGAGCTTATGTTTTTAACGATAGTTTAGAATTAATATATGGGATTATTTTTTTCGCAAACTTTTCACATGTTGGAGAACATTGTATTTTTAGCGGTGAATGAGAAATATCTACTTTTTAAAAATTTTGCTTACAAAAATAAGTTTTTTATACATTAACTCATTGGTGCTGGTGTTTGTTTTGGTTTAAAAAACAATAAAAGAATTCACATCTAATTCTTATGAATTCAATACCCCGGCTTCTTGTGAGATCAACTTGTAGTAATACTACAAAGTAAACATTATTGGCAGAGACATTGGTCGAAAAGAATGCGAAGACTGCAGTTTAATTCCTGTAAAATGTTGTGCACATGTGTAATAATACTGTGATAAATGACAGTGTTACAAATCCCACTCCTGACACCAATGTGATAAATGGCACTTTTAGTTATTTTCAGGGTCATTTTATTTCTCCATATTTGTTATTTCTCATATTTCATATGATAATTTATGAAAATGTTTATCTGACTAACATGAAGAATATCGAGTTTGTAATAATAATGCAAGAAAAGATAAATTCTTGCGAGTGCACCACATCAGATTCTTTCCCTTCCTTACATGGTATCCAATACATGAAGGGATAAAGAAGATTGCTATGAAGCGAGCTGTAGCACTTCGGATGTTTTTTTACGGCAGACTGAGAAAGCTCAAACCCTAGGTGTCCGTAAGAGAGCGCTGAAGGAATTTAATCCAGATTATTGACACAGAGCTGGCCGGAGAAGTGATCGAAAACACATCAGGAAATTACATACGGTTTAGCAGCGCGGGGTTTCAATCTTGTTACACTACCATCAGTCATAGTGGGGCCAAGGAAAGGTTAGGACAGGTGATTTATAAGGCTGTTTGTTCCGTGTTCACCGCCTGCTAATTGCTCCGGCAAGCTTAATGCAGCTTTCTGTCATTTTGACTGATCGCCCGTGCAGTTAACTAGACGATACATTCTTAAATGCAAGAAAACAACACTGGTTTATATAGGAGAGGTTAGGAATCTGTCCGAGTGTGTTTAGAGCCCTCATTACACTTTACTCAGCTGCTCCGTGGCGATTAGCCTGTTGGACTCACATTGTCGGAATGCCGACAAACTACATTGTCATTGTCAGAGCGGGTTTTCTCCGGGTTCTCGCTTTTCTCCCGCCACTCATTCCACCAATTGCTCCACTGTCACCTTTCCAATCATCCATTTCGTCTGCATTTCAAATTATCCTCTTCCTCACTATCATACCTGGCGCTTGGCTGACCACCCGCTTTCAGATGTTCACTTTGTCTGGTCCGTAGGTTCCTCTGTTCCCCGACAGGCGGCTGACCCTAGATACAGACTTGTAAGTCCTAGGGGATGTAAATAATTTCCATGACATATGGACAATTAATAAAAAGAGATTTAATTTCCTTGAGAATAAATATATCTCTGTGTTCTAAGGAGGAAGATGAATTTCATAAACGGAATATTTAAATAAAAAATACACATTTCTTTCTTAATTTTCCTTTCTTTTCTGCGTCTTTATGACCAAATTCTCTTCAAAGATCACTTGTATGTCTAAACATATTCATGAAAGAACAGGTGAGATATAAGGGGAGGTTGTGTTTTCACCCTGCAACCATACTTTTTTTCTCCTTCAGCACATTGTTTTACATTTTTTGTGATAGTATTATAGGTTCGAAGTTTATATTTTTGTCAACTAAGCTATAGCCCTAACTTACTCTGACTACATTCTAGAAATTATAAATAGTATAACTTCTGAACAACTTTTTAAAATTACTTTCTAACTTAAAGAAGTTGTTAACTCTTTGCAAAGCCAAGATTTTTGCAGACTATAAAAAATAATAAAATAATAAGTTAATGTAATTCATCTCCTGTGCCGCAAGACTGCTGAATTCGATCGCAAGTGAATCTGAGAACAAATTTCTGAGTAAGGTTAGACTCGTCTTCAAAGGATGAAACGATACAGATCTGAACTGTCTGGTCCAGTTTGCTGTTGAAGCTTGATATTTCCATTGTTTACATTGTTTTGTATTCCATTTCACTAAAACAGATGAATAGAACCAAGTAGTGCCTCGGACCATAATGAGGTATTGTGCAAAGGATCGCATTGGAAAATATTTCAGTATCGCATTACTAATATGTTTTAATGTATGTGTTTTTGAAGGACTTCATTGATTTTGCTGAAAAATTTGCATAATATTACTAAATATTAATTTTCACTGCTGATAGTGTTGTGTTTGGTAGATTAATTATTGCTATATACAGTAAAATACGAAACTAGTGGTTCGTATTTAATTTCCATTACAAAGCACAAACACTGAAGAAAGAATCCAAGGTAATACACTGAAGATCCAGTCACAAACTGTGAACACAACCTTTTTTGTCGAACAGAAGGACGTGCTTTGAACTAAAACAGCAGGGATTAAGGGCACTCCAAAGATCCCTGTTGTATGTGTGAGGAAACGCAGTGTATAAAACTCTAGCTACAAAATTAATTTTTACTTTCTCTGCTAGTGCAGAGAAATTCTACCCAAAATTCAACACCGAAATTTCTCTAAAAGTACCTGTTTTGGGACTTCCTGAATACCAAGAAATATGCCTATCTATATAAGTCTATTTGTATGCGATAGATGCTCGAAAACGAAAAGTCGAGTCGGTTAAATACAATTTTTTAAATGTTTATCTTCTGAAATGTGGCTCTGTAATTATGACTAACATACTGTCGCACCGGCCGAGCACAAAGAAGAATCAAGGCCAGTCACGTCTCACCAGTACAACGCTAAGCAACACAATTAGCGGCTAAGAACAAG